>CM032806.1:9547500-10216517 GCA_019155185.1 Beaufortia kweichowensis
GTATATATAGTCATATCATTTTGTATGGCTCCAATTGTAATGTTCATCATTCAATCTAAGTTTGTCTATGTATAGAGCTAAAATGCAATGGCCATGTTGCTTTCAAACTGAATTAGAGAACTATTACATTAGCATGGCAGAATTGCATTCTCATTGGTATAGGCTACCCCAGTCAATGTCCTCCCACCCTGGACCCAGACTTTCTGTCTCAGCATTGACCAGGGTTTGCTACATGCATATTAATGACCAGTTTTATATATGCTGATGTGCATTGATCAGTTAGCTGTTTTACATTGCATCTTGCCAGCTCAGAGTTTAGATTAATGAGTGTGCAGAGGTTAACCAACAGCCTGGAGAGCAACAATTAAACGGAAGGCCAATTCATTTATTCATTTATCTTTGGCTGCAGGAGCTGAAGGACAATGACAATGATGATGCTGTAGGTTGGCAAAGCTTTTGTCAGTAGTCTTGCTAAACAAAAACACAAATATTTATTGCAAATGCAAATTATACTTTGTTAGACAATGTGTTTTTTGAATGATAAACAAAAATCTTTTGTTGGTTTTGGACAAACTTCTATTAAACAATCAATACATTCATTTGAATGCATCATTTTTAAAAAGTGTGTGTGGATGCAGCATTGCTCAAAAGCCAAACTTTTAATTTTTCCTCACTGTAAAATACCCTATTTGCATGCTTATTTGTCATCTCTAATTAATTTGAAATAGGGAGCATCCTGGCATAAAGTGCATAGTTTTTATCTGGTCATGTGATCTCAACATGGATGCCACCGTAAGGGGTATGTAGGAAAAAAACTTCTATGCTCCTGACTGAAGGTGTCATTTCAACGACTGCGTTCCTCCTCTCATAAATACCCATGAATAAACCTGCATTCAAATTTCTTTAGTGGTTTTCGGGAGATTAGGAGCCAGAGAGGTTCAGAAGTGATGACGGTCAAATGAGGCACCAGCAGTGAAGCTGTGTAAAGAATAGCAGGGGATTTTAGGACCAAATGGTGTGTGATTAGTGATCTTTGCTGCCAATGCATCTGAGATCCACTCAGACTAGACTGATGGTGCTTGACATTCATAGCGACTGAATACAGGACTTGTATAGACAGTTTAATAGTGTGTAATTGGAGTGTTTGGAGCAATCAAAGCTTTGCCTTCTTTGCGAGATGTGATGTAAGAATGTGTATATAATAATGATCACTGCTTCAATCAAAGATGTTTTTAGCTACAGGCTTTTTAGGGGTAATTTTATTTTCCGTTGACATCAGAACATAATTTTTTTTTTCGTTAAAGGAGATGCTCCATTTATTCACATTAAATTGAACAAGAAGTGCTTTGCATTTCTTACTTTTCATGAAACAGCAGGGGTTGCTTTGACGACAGCAGCTCTCTCAAATTAAGCTGCAATCAAGACGGATTAGCGAAAAAAACGAAATGCGGATACCCCTCTCATTTGCTCAATGCTTAGTGCATGGCTTAATCCTTTAGAGTATGTAGAGTATAATCATGTGTGTGTGTGTGTGATAGTAATACCAGTCATTTTTGACCTTGTGGGGACAATATTTGTAATATCTTATAAATCATACCAAAAGATGTTTATTTGAAAACGTAAACATGCAGAAAGATTTGTGTGAGGGTTAGGTTTAGGATACAATATATAGTTTGTACAGAGTAAATGTCATTATGTCTATGGAAAGTCCCCATAGAACGTGGAAATGTGTGTGTATGTGTGAGAGGTAAAATATTCTCCAGGGCTTACTGACAGGGTGCACCGCTCTCCTTCCTAACCCACACCACCTCCATACGCCTTTTCAATGATTGAATCAAGTGTGATTCATACCTACAGAGAACATTTTCTCCTTTCTGTTTTCTTGTTCCGGTTTCAGCTGTAAAAATAGCCCAATTGATTTGTGAATCATCAGTTTGCTTGAGTGTATTTTTCCGGACGGCGAGGTGTAATGGGGCAATTGCTGAGACATTACACAGTTGGCATTGCTCTGCATGCAGCCAGAGGATGGCGTCATAAAGCCACAGGAGGTTATACAAACCCCTGACCCTCTGCGGGACACTTCTGCGGGTTTGTGTAGCAGGTAATATCTGTGAGTGGTTTTATGGTTCTGTCTTTCTGTGGTACTTACAACTGCTAGAAATCTTAAAACTCAGAAGTGTGACTCGTTCATGTTTAAATATTGTTAAAGTTTCCCAAACTGTAATGAAGCACTTGTTGACAGTTTTTCCCAGTCAAAACATTGCTCTGTTCGTTTGTGCATCGCTCTCTTAACCTAACTCAAAACTTCAACTTAACCAGTGGTGCGTGTCTGGGGGCGGGGCTAACTGTTTGTCTCACTAATGGTTGGCAGGAGCTGAATTTTTGTAGCATAGAAATTCAACAAATTCAGTTTTAAAGACAAAAAAAATGTATTTTATTTCAGATTCTCATTTTTATTTGAACAGTGATTTGAAGTAAGAAAAATAGAGAGATCAAGACTCAAGATCAATCTCTCTCATCACCCTATGACTTTCAGTATGTGTGAGTTGTCGTCTAGTTTTACTCGAGGATCATATCCATCATATTTCTTATGAATCACAGAATGGACTTTATGTTTTTTTGAGAAATGTGGTGACTGTGAACTGTCAGTGTATGGAAAATGGCAACAGCATATGGGTTTGGAATGACATGAGGGGTCATAAATAATGACAGATTTTGTTGTTTTTAGAGAGGTGAACAGTTTTTTTTAAGAGTCACATTACATCATCTAGCACCATGAATTCATTATGTGGTAAACGGATCAGTCTGAACTCGACATTAGTGGTTTTCTTTTTAATGCACCACTGAAAATTACAGTGTGATTGAAAGATAAGCAAAATAATTCAAAGTGCAGCTTGGATTGTAACTAAATGAATAAAGTTTTTCTTTTTTTCTGTTCCTTACCTTTTTTGTCTTATCTTATGTAATAGATTAATGCATTCGCCAAATTCGTTTTCCTGCTTATAAGACTTTGAGAGATTGACAAGCATGTCATTCTGCTGTAGACACACTAATCTTAACACTAACTTTAATTCTGAATATTCATACAGGAATATTGAATAGCTGGGTTATGTCATTCTTAATTCATGGGAAGCTGACAGATTTAGCTATGAATTATTTCTACTGGTTGAAAGGTCTTGTAAAGCAGCATGTGCATGGAAATCAGTTGAATCCCATATTCACAGAAATACATTTATGTATTCTCTAATATCTTTTCATGAGTGTCGTACATCATTGCATATTTATATGCTTTTATCCTTCCTCTTTCAGGTACAAGGGCTTCATTAAAGACTGCCCGAGTGGTCAGCTTGATGCTGCGGGTTTCCAGAAGATTTACAAGCAGTTCTTTCCCTTTGGTGACCCTACCAAGTTTGCCTCGTTTGTCTTCAACGTTTTTGATGAAAACAAGGTGAAATGCACATCACTGATAATGTCTTGTGTAATAGGTTTTGTGATGGGCTCTTTATTTCTCTCTTTTCTCTTACACAAAGTCTCACATATAAACGAACTCAACTTTCCTAAACAGGGTTGAGTACTTAAATTACTTAAAGTACTTAAGCAATTGTAATTCAATACTAAATTATTATTCTTAGAAAATTGTGCCTTGCTTGATTACTGTTAAAACTAAATACTTTTACTGGTTATTCAGTTACATTTTCAAGGCAAAACTTGTGCTTTTTGCTCCTAACTGTATAATTTTATTTAAGTAGATTTTTATACCTCCTCAAGACTAAAATATTTCTTCGTTTTTTTTTCATTTTGCTGAGCTTATAAGACAGTACAGTTATCGTCTAGCCAATGACATATTTTGTTGTGTAAATGACCACTCGTCATTCATGCTTGTTTTAACCATTGCTGAAGAAGGATAAACATGGCTTGATGATACTATTCAATTCAATTGGTTTCGGTGTAACAACTGGTGTGTTATACATAGACATAGTAAAGATAAGAAGTTTTTACAGTTGTTTTTACAGGTTTTAAAGTTGTCTCTATTGATTTCATCAATAAGTTTAAGAAGTTAATAAAAATATAAATACTTACTTAGAAATTTTAAAAACTTTCATTTGAGTACATTGTTGGGAAAATACATTTAAGTACATTCATGTAGCTATAATTTCTATTTCAGAATGTGTTTTATGTCTAACCCTTGTTACTACTGCCCTATACTATAAGCTTTCATTACAGCTGTGATCAAAGGACAGACATAAATCAGACCACATAAAAAGAAGACTTGTGACAAACAAAGTGATTTATAAATGAATGTTTTTGAGCTTTCGAGACACCTGCTTCTGCTGTTGGTGCTCGATTTTAGGTGTGTGTTTGCGCTTGAAAATTGTGTTTTGTATTTTACTTGGTTCAAAACGTCACCTTTGTGGGAGTCTTTATATGCTAGATTCCCAATATTTGTTATTAAATAGCCTAATTTGATTATCTGAATGATCTGTAATGTGATTAGTAGCCAGTTACCCTCGCGAGACGGGGGCTGTATTACAGCCAAACACAACTCGCTGCTTATTTATGGCTTTGGTTTGAAAGGCACCACTGTTGTTAGTGAAACGCATTAGCCTTGGCCTTTACTTGCTCTTTTCCAGTGATCTGTACCATTCTGCAATGGTGTCTCACCTCAGTTTCACTTTTCCAGCAGTCACTGTTCTGTAGATAGCATCAGTCTGGAGTAAATAGCAGTAAATGTCCCACAGAACAGACACAAAAGTCTGACATAACAGGTTAAAGGAGAAGGACTTACGCAACAATCAGACTGCAGATGCCTGGGCATTTTTGCCTTAAAATTGTGCTCCAGCATAGAAAACAACATTGTCAAGTGGTTATCTTTTTGACATTTTTAATTTTTATAAAAGTCATTTTACAGTGCTTATCAATACAAAACAAAAGTTCATTATAAAAGTTTGAAGTGATCAGGAGAAGTATTTGTGGGTGTTGTATTATATTATAACCACAAATAATATAACACTAGAGTGAAAAAATATGTATCAATGCAACGTTCGTTAGATAAAATCACTAAAAGTCTTTCTTCCGCTGGAAAAATAGTTCCTGACCGTCTGTAATATGTTTACGTTGCTAAGCGTGCAGTGATACACGGCATCATTGAGTGAAGCGCTCATAGCTGTGAATAAAACAGCTATTGACCAATCAGACTCAAGGACTGGAAGTGTTTTATGAATAATGTCAAATCCTAACCAGACTTTAATTTATAGTATACACCTGTGCCTAAAAACATCTTAACCTTGTGTGGTTTCAAAGCAATACTAAACCATAAGACCATCTAACATATCATCCGGAACATAAGGAAGGGCAAGGCTAAAACAACATTTTCATAGTGTGAAATATTCCTCAAAGCACAGTGAAAACAGGCAAAAACTCAAAACGTCTGAACCGATGCTCGGGATGGTAGAACTGTTGTGCCAGTAGCAGTAAATTTGCTCAAAGCATATAAAACTGAACATCTGGAGCTCAGTGCTAAAGGTGTATTCTGCTGAAACCTGAGATAGCTCAACAACATTACAGAGAAGCATGGTAAAATCATCTGTACTGCAGGGACTGGAAAAATAGATGGAAACGATATGGAAGAATTCAGTTCAATGTGCTGCGGGGTGTAGAAACACTGGGACTTAAACATGATTTATCTTCCTGTTGTGTCCTGTTGAGTGACTCAACACGTACAGAAATAGCCACACTACATGGCTTTAACCTGTAAAAGGACATTGTCTGGTCTGGAGTTTGGACCACTCAAAAATAAAATGTGGCATCTTTAGAATAATTAGAAAAAAGTTGTAGGTTACAAAAAGCATCTTTTAGAAGAAAACTGTCAAAATGCCAAAAGTTGAAACTAGGGGTTGCATGTTATTTTAATTCAGTTTTTGTTGTGTTGTCATTTTGCCCTGACTTATGTGTTATGCCTTGCTAAATGTGTCGTTATTGATGGTATAGCACAATAATATATGATACACGGTGGTAAAAACCTTCTTAAAGGCATTCTCAGCTCTTGTCTATAGCGAGCCTCTAGTCAAGTCTCTGCGTGCATAATTGTTTTTAATTTATTACACGTGCTATTTCTTTAGTAAGGCATGAGATTTGTTGAAAGACAAAGAGTGGTTCACTGTAAAAAAAGGCATTTTTAAACAACACAATAACAAGTGCAAATAAAAGCAGGTCGACTAAGCATGAAAGGCAAGCCTGTGGAACAATGCTTTGATTGGATAATTGTATTCACAGGAACTAAACGCTGTCTGTCATTCATTGTTGAGGTTTCAAACGCTTACCTGCTCAAACACAGCAAGAAAATTAGAATCATGCCTACATATGATTCATATAAAAGTCAGCCAACTGAGAATGGTTTATATAATATAGAATTTGGAAGATAATAAACCTTGTGTAAAAGGAAAGTGTGCTGTCAAGTGTTTAATAGACTTATTTGTTAGATATTTGGCAGCAAAACATGTAAACAGCTGCCTTCTGTAGCCCAAAGAAAGAACAGGGTGAGGCAGGAATAAAAGACCAATTAACTCGTAAGATGTTGGGTGGCACAGTGCTAAAAGAGCACTAACATTTCCTTTCCTTCTTTCTCAGGATGGAAGGATTGAATTCTCCGAGTTCATTCAAGCTCTGTCTGTGACCTCACGTGGGACCTTGGATGAAAAGCTTCGCTGTAAGCACATTGTCCTTTGTTGTCGTTTAATAATATAAGCCGGTTTGAAGGATAGTGTGTAACTGGATCTATATTAGATCTATATTAAACATATTCGTTTAATATATCAAATGACAAACCACAAAAGCACAGTCAGCAATCAACATGTTGAGACGTTCATAATGTTAAAGACCACACATCAGGCCAACGGCAGTTCAGTTTCATTACTTTGACAGTCAATGAGAACATGAATCATTGTAAGACCGGGCCTGTTTCCAGTCCTGACAGCTCAAAGCTTCTTTTATCATTTAAACTTCAGTTTCTTCTTCAGTAATAGCGCAGTTAAATTAAACTGCCCATCCTTGCTCAGACGCCGTCGTGTACCGCCCTCTCTCTCTGTTGACTTCACCCTCAGGCAATGACCTGTGTTTGCACTCTGTCATGTAAGTGGTTAGATTGTCTCTTTGTTATACGTGAATAAAGAGGAAGTGCTGTATTGGTGGGTTGTCCTGGGGTCCTGAAGTGAAAATAAGGAGAGAGACTTCTCTTACTGCTGTAATTGCTATGCGTGTATTCTGGATGCCTCAGTTAAGGCTTCTGTCCTCACAGTAGTTGCGCATGTGTATTGTGTGCTCATCACGGCATAACGCTCATACTCACCATGACCTCTTGTTACACGCCGCAGGGGCCTTTAAGCTGTATGATCTTGATAATGATGGATACATCACTCGTGATGAAATGCTCAATATCGTGGATGCCATTTATCAAATGGTGGTAAGTCACCTTTTACTTCTGCTGTAATTACTGCAGGGATTTTTACACAACGTCCTAAATGTTTGATTAAATGTGTTTAAGGGAAACACAGTGGACCTTCCTGAGGAGGAAAACACACCAGAGAAGAGAGTGGATCGCATTTTTGCCATGATGGATAAGGTAACGTACTGTATATATGTCTGTTGTGTTTTTGATGTGTTAGTCATGGTAGGACTTTACAATATGGTTTTGTTTGTTAATGCATAAGGTAGCATAATGAGTAATACTTCTACATACAGCGTTTATTTATACATTTTTTAAATGTAAATGTTGTATCTGTTAACATTAGTTAATGCACAATGAACTAACATGAACAACTGAAAAAAGATTAATAAATTAAGTTGTTCATTGTTAGTTAATGTTCGCTAATGCATTTACTAATGTTAACAAATACAACCTTATTGTCAAGTTGTCATGCACAAAAAAAATCTAAATTAATCCAGTTTATGCCTTTGATATAATATCAAGAGTTATTTATTCAGTTTACATCCTCATATCTGTGGCCAAGTTAGCATCACTAACGCTGCCCTTGGGTCTATTAACGCTAGTGTGGCATTCAGTGTTACAACTAATGTTGGAATGAATCCTTCAGCATTTAAGTGCTGAAGAATGAGTTCATGGCTTGTTTGGGAATGTTTACTGTTGAAACTCACTCAGAGATGGTGTTTCTCATAGCTGTCTCTGATCAGGATCACTTCTCTGAGGAATCTGTATTATATCTCTCAGAAGCACTGAAGTGCGGTGTTTTGTTCATTGCATTGTTGTGAACCGGTTCTCTTGCTAGATCAGTCTGTTAGCACTCGCCCCCTGCTGGGAATATAAAGCAAGTTTAGCTTAATTGGTAATGTAAAGAGATTGCCTCATGCATCATTTAAAATCATCTTAACATTGTTTATAGGTAAAATATATAGGTAAAAAATTATAGTACCGTACATCTATAAGTCTCCTAATAGACCTTTTACATATACAAAAATGGCAAACTTACAAAATCAGCTTATATGAGAAAAATGTGACTATAGTCATGTATGCTTGTTTTTTCAGAATGCTGATGGGAAGTTGACCCTGCAGGAGTTTCAGGAAGGTTCGAAGGCTGATCCGTCTATTGTACAAGCTTTGTCACTCTATGATGGACTGGTATAGTAGCAGATTGTCTGTAATAAAGGTACGCCACGATGAGAAAATTTAGTCCTACAGTCTCAGTTTTATGAAAGCTTCACCATATCAAAATGTTAAGGGTTTACATTTTTTGGAAATGATTTTGTTGTATTTATGAACAATGATAATTTGTAACTGATTGAAGTCGCGTGTTTGCAGAAAACAAGTCATTTCGGACTATAGTTGCCTATTCTGAAATTTACTGTCAAGTACAGGACATAAAGAAAGACCTTTAATAGAATAAAGCTTAATATTTTTATTGGATTTGTGGTTTCCATTTAAAGATGTCAAGCTTAACAGCCGTAGTTAAATTGTATATTGATTCTGTCTCATAGTAATTGGTTGAAAGAAATTGATAACGCCATAAACACATCAATATTATTATCGTGAGAGAGTAAACGAACTGAATTATAGTTTTGGGTTCGTTTAAGAGCCTTACTGTAGGCTATGTTATACAGGTGTGGCGGAGGATCCAGTGCAATGCCAACCCACAATGCCATGCAAAGAGTCTTCTTCATCTGACTTTTGGACATTTATGATTGAAAAGTGCAAGAGAGAAAGACTTGAATGAACTCTTCTTCATCTTCTCACCACAGGCAAAATTTTTCCCTATCCTTCAACATACAGTGAGAGAAAAGACAGAAATCACAATTCCTGATGATTGTGTTCATGTGTGTGCATGTGTGAGTGAATGCTACACTGAAGGATCCCACAAGATTTCACAAGTGCTTGTTTCCTGCTGAAGAAATGGAGACTGAATGGCACTGATTGTTAAAACTGCACGTTGACCAACCTAAATTATAGATGTAAATACGTGTACAATTCATATTTTTTAATCATGCTCTGCTGGGATATCGTGGATGTACTTTGTTGATTATTTAACAGCGTGTTTTTTTTTTTTTTTCGTTTACCCCAAAATGTATGGATAGCAGCTGTTACAAGCCTCAACATTTCTAAAGCTTCTTATAATGACTTGAGAATAGTCTTGAAAAGACTTATCCTGTTTTGCATTAATTTTTAATATAAATGTGAAAGGAGATTAATTTATTATATTTGTAGTATGCAGGTCGCATTGTGTATAGTGTACAGCCCCTCCTTAAGCCACATCCTTAACAAGGTACCATAACCAAGCAACATACTAAAGTCTTATTTCTGAACAATTGAGCTCCAGAACTGACATATGTACATCTGTGTGTGATGTCTCCTGGTACTTTTCAAAAATACAGGACACTTTGGTGTCCCATGTCATTTTTAAAAGTATCAGAGACACAAATCTCATGTTTTTGCTGCGTTCATAAATTAAAACAATCACTAATGGATGTCAGAATTTTGACAATTTGTTGTTAATAACTGTTACGTTTCTTAAAGGGAGAGTTCACACAAAAATAATCATAATTTTATTTGTCTTAATGCTGTTACAAAACCTGTATATGACTCTTTCTTCTGAAGAACACAAAAGACAATATTTTGCGAAATGACATACAAAGGAAGTCAATGAGGGGGAGTGTTGTTTGGTTACCAACATTCTTCAAAATATATTCTTTTGTGTTCTGCAGAAGAAAGAAAGTCATAAGTTTGGGATGACATGAGGGTAAATAAATGAGGAAAGAATTTTTATTTTTACTTTAACATTTCCACACAGGAAATAGCCTTATTTGGATTCTTTCCTACAACATTCCCACCTGTATACAGCAGAAATACAGGTAAATAATCTCCTTGCATTTTCTGTTCAGTGTATTTGCCAAGCTTATTGTGGGGAAAAATTATACAACAAATATTTTTATTTTATTTATAGAAAATTACTAGAAAATGTGAAACAATGCAAATCATTTAAAGAAGACTTAACAGCATAACAGCATACTCACAAAAGTATTACAACTAAAAACAGCTTAAATTGTAAGTAAATTAACTTCAGGAATTATTTTCTGAATGTGAAGCACCTTCTTTTACTTACAGATAAAGAAAACCATTTGTGGAAAGTGCCTATAGCAAACTGCTGCTTTTCCTTTCTGTCTTATCCTGTGTCATGTTTTCCTGTCAAACGAAAGCCGTAGATATTTGCTCTGTGCCATACAGATCAAGACAGGCTGTGTTTCTGTTGCTCTTATGCTTTCTGGCTGATGATTAAATGTGAGTCGCTGCATAATTGCCTCTAACTTTATTTGCTGTATGTAGCATATCTGAGGCATCCACACTTATCATTTTATCAATGCCTGCCTCCATTTTCATCACTTTACAGTACATATATAATAAAAGAGTGTTGTTGAGCTGTTTAAGTATTCCATGAGAGCACAGACCATCAGCACAATGGATTAGCTGGCTCCGTTTCAAAAGACTTTGCAGTGGTCAATGAATACATGAATATAATCTAATTTGTCGCACAGAAGTGCAGCATAAATCAAATTTCTGTCTCTGTGTATATCAGTCTTAGAGACTAACAAAAACTTTGATGCTTTAACAGTTACCCTGACAGATACCATTACAGCTGACTATGGTACTGTTTTATATAAGGCAGATCTACTGGGTTTAAAAAACTGCAGTGCCAGCGTTTGACATCTTCATTTCCTAATGCCCCATCAGTACATTACATTCTATTGGCCGATTCTTCTCTCCATAGAATGTGACCATACCATAGAAGAACCATTTATTCTTAATCATTTACAGAAACTTTCTGTTTAACAAAACGTTCTAAATATATTAGAAAGATGTAAGAAATATGTTTATTTTATTTGACTGAATAGTTCTTTGGGGACCATAATAGATCTTCTCACTGTGAAGAACCTTTTGTGTCATCGTTTTTAAAAGTCTAAACAACACTTTATTTTACACATTGTGTTATTTTGATTTAGTTGATTTTGTATTAAATAAATAAAAGGGACAACACAATTTGAGTTTAAAGTAACACTTAACTTGACACAGATGTGTTTTCTTAACACAACCGTTTTTAGTGTGAGGATAAAATGGGGAAAAGTTTATCTTAGTTTATCTCATCTTTGTTGTGTGGAAAAGCAAACTTTGACATTTTAATTATCTCTGGTCCATGAAAGGTGCGTGACTTTACTAGACTGATTATATTTAGAGATGATTATTTAATAAACTTCCACTTCTACTAATGCAATCCTGCTATTTGATTTTCAAATATACCTTTTTTGCATTCAAACAATTACATAAGTCTCACCTTGCAATCAGCTGTAAATTAAAACATGCTTAGCAGACTAAAATCGTGAGCTCCATTTTTACTGCACAACATTTAAAGCCGGTTTTCTTGTATCTGAAAAGTCTTGTGACGGCTTGTTGCTGCAGCACAAATGCTTTAATTTATCTTCAGTGTTGCGGCTGTATTGTAATGTAGCTCTCATTGTGCATCTATGGCACGTCTTCGGTTTCATTATGTAGTATTCAATGCTGGTGGCCCAGTCAATGCCACAGGGCTTCTGAATCAGCAATAACAATTCTCGTTGACTAAAAAAAGACAGACCTTACGCTCAGCTCTCTAGCTTGTTTTCCAGATGCAACATTAAAACTAAACAGACTTCACACTTTAGTAACACAGGACAGCTAGAGAATAACTTGTGAATAGGGGAGGATAGGAATGTAAGTTTTGTACAGGTTTGAATTGTTACATGAAGGGTCATAAACATGTTTTTTTTTTTTGCAGTGAGGTCTGGATTATTTATCTGACATTGTTAAGAGCAGAAGTCTGATGAATTGACTGTTTGGGGAAATGACAAGACTTGGAAAAATGCAGACAAACATTGTGTAACCGAATGTCGATTTAACAGATGCATTGTATTTCTCAAGGTAAACTGATATGAAAATATTATAAACTTAAGGACTGAAAATGGACTTGTCTTTAAGTAATGATTGCCTTTGGTATAAACGGTGTCTTAAATTAAGATGGACAGTTAAGTGTTGTTCTAATCCTAATGAAGTAAGTTATTGTATAAAAATCAGGTCAAGTAAAATTAGGTATAAAAGCCAAATTCTTGTTTAGAAGCACTCATCATGCCAATGTTATAAACATTCCCCAAGTTCAATGGGTTTAAATAGCATTGTGTAGTTTGGCAAGGCTGTTTGGGTGAGTCTTTATTGTTTGACCAATCGTGTGCTGACTTGAGTGCAAATGTCTTCTCAAATTATCAGAAGAACAACATCTGTACACACTCTATAAACCCCACTCTATTTCTAATTGCTGTGATTAAAGAAAATCTCTAGGGTTGCCGGGTAATGACATCGCCCCTTTCCTTCCTTTTTTTTAGTAATCCTATGTTATCAACTTGACAGCATTCGCTGCCTGCTATCAAGCTAAGGCAACAATAAATGACAATACGACCAAAGTTGAATGACATTTGATTGATGCATCTGAGCATTGCTACAATGCAGATGGATATACAAGTAGGTTGCAGTATATCCGGAGTGTTTCCTTTTAAAAAACCATCTGGGATTCTTCTGCTGGAGCCTTGTCTTTTATGCCAAACATTAGATGGAGTCCACTGAGCATGTACAGTATATTATTAGATGGGTGGCAGCTGCGTATAAACTCACTCTATTAATAAACTGAATAATTTAAACTGTGACTAAAATTTACTCATGCTAAATAAGAATACATAGTGTATCTTTTGTTTACACTTTGCATTACATAGTCGATTATAGTAAAATTGCAAGTGAACTGAGCAACAACATAATATGTTAGACAATACTTTTATTTTGATTGGAATTTTTATTTAATTGTTAGTAAGTCATATTACTATTCTATATATTCTAACTGTATATTGATGGAAAGGTCTAGGAGTCAAGAATAAAATTAAAAAACAATAAACAAAAACTAAAGAATTAATAAAAAATGTTAATGTTGGTTGGTTGGTATTGTTAGTGTTATTTATAAAATACCTGAATTTTAAAAATAATAAAAAAGATGTAAAAATGTATTTTTAAAAATCCAATATCTAAAATGTAATGCATTGTAGTGCTGACAGTGCGTTTTCATGTTAATGCCCAAAATGTGCAGTGACAATTATCAGGTTAAAAAATTTAAACATGGCTTTATTATAGTAAAAGTGTAGGAAGATTTTGGCAGATTGGTTGTCATTTATATTTATTTATTTACTTATTTATTTATATACTACAAATACCATAGTTAAACAATGTTTACTGTTGTAAAATCGTGGTTAATTTTCGTAAGGGATGGACTGTTGTAGTGTAGTGTTGGCACGGGCGTTCGTAGAATCCCCCTGTTAAACTGGAGCAAGCCATGTGGGATGGGGTTGAAGTCACAGTCGGGTCAAGTTACACACAAAAATCAGGTTGTGAGGACTCCTCACACCCCTCCCCGCCTGTATTCTCAATGTTCAGCGCTCGGAAGAGGGTGTCCTTCAAGCTTTCCTAAAACTTTCTTCACTAACTCTGCCAAGGATGGGACAATACTTCTGGACTTTACAACATAACGCGTCTATCAAGGCCAACTCGGATTACTTGCATCGGAACTAGGAAATTAAATTTGTGCATTCATGTACAAACGTAGTTTTTACTGAAAATTGGAAATTGATTACTGTGGAAGAGTGGAGATTTTTACTGATTTGGAAATTGAATGATTGACTATTTTATCACCTTGTGTATAACGTTTAAATACGGTCCTTTTGCTGTGATTAATGGGATTTGAGTTTTTTCACACTTTGAAGTGTTTTAAACGGTAGTTGATCAAATGAATTGATGCATCAGGATGAATCGGTCTTTGGTTAACTTGCTGCTCTTGGCGCTGAGTATCAGCGCGCGCGGCGCTTCATCCAGTCCGCCGGTGAAGAAGATCTCCGGCGCGGATGACAGCGCGTCCACACTGGCCTTTGTCTTCGACGTTACCGGCTCTATGTACGATGATCTCAAGCAGGTGATAGATGGCGCGTCCCGGATCCTGGAGAGAACCCTGAGCCGCAGAACAAGACCCATCAGGAACTTCGTGTTGGTTCCTTTCCATGATCCAGGTAAGTTACAATGTTGTTAATCACACATTGTTAGTCTTAATTATCACATATTTAAATCTAATCCCATACAATAAATAAATGTATCCTATCCATATTTGTATTGTATATAAATTTAAAGAGAAAGATTACACTTTACACAGTTTTAAAAGTTGGTATGGTCAAGCACTGAGATGTTTCAGACAAAGGTGTTTCCAATGCAAGAAACATTTTCACCACAAGGGACCGCTGAAGCAAGTGGTCCATGACATGTAGACATTCATAGCACATATGGCCATAGAGATAAACACTTACATTGAATTTTCTTGTATTTTTTGTATCTCTGCAGACAGCAAATTAATAGTTTAAGTATCTGGTTGATCTGGGCAGTAACAGTACCAGTCAAATTTTTGGAAACATATACTCACTTTTGTTTTTCCACATTTTAGAATACGGATCAAAACCATGAAATAACACAATTGCAATTGTGGGATTTATGTTTTGATTAAAAGCATCCAAAGTAAATAACCACTGTTGTATTTATATTTAGCATGTTCAGAAGTAGTCATTCTTTATCTAGAATTTGTGAAATCATACTTTTGACATATAATCATTCAGTTTCTTGAGGTCTTAACCTGAGAAGTTTTTTAAATGGCACTGAAGTCATTTTTATCAGTACTGGACTCTTATTTATTTTCTGAACAAAAATGTAGTTTTCCAATTAATGAAGTTGGCACAAATATATTTTTATCTAAAAAGTAATTTCAAATATTGTAATATACACCTTCAGATCAACATATTTTAAAGAAACATTTTCGTCATTTGTGTCTAAATGTTTGACTGGTACTGTTTTTTTCACTTTTTTAATCAAACCGTTATTATTTGTCTGACACATCTTTGTCACTTTGTAACATCTTACAGACTAAAGAGAGACTAATGACATATTCTCAGGTAGATATAGACAATGCAGTATGATTCAGACCAACTATCTGTAAGCCTGGGGGGTAGGGTGCCCTAGGAGCTGATGAGAAGCACATGTTGTTGTCTGGTAGTATGTAATTAACACAATCACCCCCAGTTCTCTATCCAATTCTCTGGAAAAGTCGACCCAGCCCCCCGGTCAGGGGAGAGACGTCAGTCCTAGACTGGTTGTTTGGTGGGGGGATGGTGCCAGTCCTTCCCACACCTTTTAATGTGATGTTCCCTTGGGGACCTTGTAAAGTGCTGAGATCACTAAAGACAGCTGGTGACATACAGAAAGACGTGACAGCACCAGATCTTAATGGCTTCTCACAGCTGATAGAGGGAAAGAGAAAGTGTTGGAATGGAAAATGAATACGGAGGAATGTTAACGCCACTGAACAAAGTCTTAAACACTTCATCTTCCATTGTTTGGATAAACAGATAATCACACTTTTAAGTCATGCCAATGTCAGGCTGTCCAAGAAACCGCGTTAACTTGAAGCAGTTGCACATATACTTTGATGATCACAAAACACTCAATTCTATTTTTGTATCTGTGATCTTTTGTTTCGAAGATATAAATGTATTCATTACAAAATCTGTTGGCAGTCAAATCTGAAGATGAAGAGCTTGAATGTTTTTTTTATTATTATTTAACACTGTATTGATCAATCTGTCCCAGTCGCTTTCAGAAGAAGTTAGACAAACCCTTAAAAGTGAGCCAGATATTTTTTCACTGTCATATTTTCCCAAAATCTCTGTCAAAATTGTAATCCTCCTCTTCGTCTTTTATTGTAGTAACTCTTAAAATTATGGTTTTTGTTAAAGTGATAAAAATAACATGGGGATATCTGATCCATTTCTATCCCATAAACGATGTATATTATATGTACTGGTTTATCCACGTGTCATAGATTCAGCCCTCCAATCAATCAGCTTTTGAGAAAGTACAAAGAAGTGCCAAATTCAGACAAAAAGAGAATCAGAAACAAGAGTGAAAGAGAAGATGTTAGAGATTAGTTTGGTGGATGATGACAAGTTTAAACATCGATGAGATCAGGTTATACGCTCTGAAGTCAGGTTTCGCGTGAGGACTGCTGGAATTTAGCTTGACTCGATCATTTATTGTTCCAGCAGTCAAATGGTTTAAGTTAGCCGTTTGTAACTTAATGATGTAGAATGTGGTTCATTTGTCAGTTTGGTCTAAAACAAATCAGAGACACTCATTAGTGGTGTTGTATGTGTGGATAGGGCTGTGCACCGAGACTAATCCTCACTGTTTAAGATCAATAATGAGGGGGAATTAGGTTAATCTTTTCAAAACTTTCATCCCCAGGGATTTCTTTGATAAAAAGAGATTTCAACCATCTTTGACTATTTTTGACTGTTGCAAAAGCATGGTAATGTTAAACATTGACACAATTAATGCAGAAGGAGTAGATATTTCCTAATTCGTTGTTGCTTTTCCCACTAGACATAGGTCCTGTTTCCATCACTACTGATCCCAAAAAGTTCCAGAAGGATCTTCAAGAGCTGTTTGTTCAGGTGGGCACTAATAATATAACCTCTTGTAATAATCTCTTATTTGTATTCTTAATTACATGATTAACAATGATTTGTTACCATAATGGTACTGTGATGTTTTTTTTTACTTTGGTTTATATCATCAAACATAATTAGTTGTAATATCTAATTTGTGTTCCTTCTAAATTTCACAAATTACACTGCCTGAATGAAGTTCAGGCCCGGACAGAATCTGCAGTCTATTTTAGTCAAATAGAGCTGACAAAATATTCAATAAATATACATTTATGCGTTTGGCAGATGCTTTTTTCCATTGTGACTTACAGTGCATTACAGGGTAGGTACATTTGTTTTTGGTGTTCAAACTCACAATCTTTGCGTTGCTATCACAACTCCCCACCCGTTTAGAGAATTGTGGCAATTTGTAACTAATTAATTTACAACATGGCTCATTTGTATGAATTTGTATCTCAAGTACATTCAGAATGCTGTTGCCCTCCCATATTTAGTGTGAGATCTTCACTTTCTGTATTACATATAAACTATCATGAAGTCTTTTTCTGTACTCTGTGTTCTTACTCTGCACTCTGTGGTTTCATCTGAGTATCCAAACACTTGATTTGCTTCTACAATTTTATTAGCACTGTGTTTTTATCATCCCTTTGGGGTTGCAAGTACTAGAATCTATACACTGAGCCAACGCAAAATGTGCTTTTTCATTACCAGAGGTTTAGTGCATAAATGTACATGTTCCTTGCTCTTCTTATTCTCAGGGTGGAGGGGATTGTCCAGAGATGAGCATTGGTGCCATCAAGAAAGCTCTGGAAGTCTCCCTGCCTGGATCCTTTATTTATGTTTTTACAGACGCCCGCGCCAAAGATTATCGCCTGAAGAGAGATGTTCTTCAGCTAGTCCAGCTCAGACAGTCTCAGGTAAAGACTTTTTTTGAATATTGAGCTATGCAAGTGGTCAGAAAAACCTCAAGCATTAATCTAAATATCTCACAGCTCATTTAAAATCCATCTGCTCTTGATGGAATATACAACACTGTTGACGTTTAACCCCGACACCCTTCCCCCTAACCAAACACTCACACGCTCATAAATGTTTCTCGCACTTTCTTCCCATCCCCTGTATATCCAGGTTGTGTTTGTGTTGACGGGGGATTGTGGGGATCGGTCCCAGCCAGGATACAGAGCTTATGAGGAGATCGCTGCAACAAGCTCCGGTCAGATTTTTCACCTGGACAAGCAGCAAGTCAATGAGGTGAACTTACATGCCATTCACATGGACATAAATTATGAACACAGTCAAGAAATTATATATATAGAAAACATGATTGACAGTGAACTTCCTTTATGTGACACAATTATATCAAGCATGTCACCACAGGAAATGACAAGTAATCCATAAGCAAATAATGCAAATAAAAAGTAAGCTTACTACTAAATGCCTGAAGTGAAGACAAATGTTGTGCCTGCATATGTGTGTATTTGTAATGGGAGAGGTGTGTGTTATTGATTTATGGTTAGACGGGGGTGGGTAGTTGATGGTAGTTGCCTTTGAGAGCTTTACCACATGTACTTGTTGGTAAGTGTGTCTGCTTTGACGAGGTCTGGGTAACTTCAAGCTGTTAACAGTCTACAGCCCTTCTGCTATATGTGCTGTCTCAAGGTCAGGGTCACACATTTGCTCCTAAAGATTTAAGATGTTCACTCTATTTCCCCCTGACATTTACCAAAAAGAAATTCTTGAAGTCTTCCTGAAACCTTAGAGCGGTGTGTTTGTCGTCCCTACTTTATGCCTATCTTTAAATTTCACACTTATTTTATTTCAGAATATGCAGAATTTGAGATCCAAGTATAGAAAAGGCACATGTCACATGTAAAATAATCTCATGTGTGAACACTGTAAAAAAAACTGTAAAAAAACTGTAAAAATAATAAAAATACTATAAAAAATACTGTAACTGTTAAATTACTGTAAAAATACTGTAGAAAAACTGTAAAAATAATAAAAATACTGTAAAAAATACTGTAACTGTTATAATTTAAAGTTCATTTTTATTTTTTATTTCTTGTTAGAGTTATGTTTAAAACCATTTTTAATATTTCACATAATTTTGCTTTATAATTCTCACACTATTCTGTAAATTAGTCTTGTTTTAAAGATGCTAAGGTATACTACTTGTAACAAAAACGATGTTCAAGCAGTAAGATTGTTTTGTAGTAGTCTCGTAGTGACAGTTTTAGAAAACCTGCAACAGCAAATCCCTAAATCTGCAAAACCCCATGATTGCCCTTCAAATCTATCCACTTTACTGATAAATATGCTTAAGCGAATTAAATAAGCATCAGCCAAATCAAATACACACAGAGCTTTGTCGTTTTTTCGGAGAGGAATGGGGCAAGAAGTGGGAGCAGGCATTTTTTTACTTAGTAATCCCGGATATGATCTATCATGCCTGCTCGCTCCAGCACAGCTGCCTGTCCAGGGCTGGCTCCAGGTTGGACACGTCCAACAGACAGCTCTTTGTGAAGCTAAGGGAGGAGAAAACCCTTAAACAAAGGCCAGGGCTTGGCTTAATCACTGGAGTGATTTGCTGATAAAACTTTATGAAAGCGTGTCGGTGCTTTAAAGAGTCTATATTGCTTTGGATGAAACCACAGGCTGGTCAAAGTCATCATGTAGTTGGAGATTTCTGTAAGGTTGGACAGACACAGTTTAGAATTAAAAAAAGATCATGATTTATATCTGATTTACCGTATTCCAAGAAGTTCTAAAGAAATAATGTTTCTGTCGATAATGATGTACATTATTTAGATCAGTTCTCAGCCAGTGGGTTTGTTCTAATAGTTTTGTGGACAGAAGGGAAAATCTTTTAAATCTACTTGCAGAAATGCAAAGCTGTTTTAGCTAATGTTAATGTGTATCAATGAAAGAATAGAAGGTTAACATTTTCATTAATTTCACCATCTTAGCATGAAAATAAGTGATAGCAGAGGTCCTCATTTGTGTTGAACGTTTACGTCCTATTGCTTTCTTTCCACAGTTACTCATTAAAGAACTCATTATCCAAGAAATTCAATCTGATTTAGCACATTCACAACCAAAGTAGCTGTGAAATGGGTTGAATCAGGACAAAGGTTTTTCCCACCTAAAAGTGTTAAGGAACGACTGTCAGAGCTGTATTTAGTCTGTGTAACAGGATCCATTATAGTCTAGATCTCCAGCTCTGTTTTTGCTATAGGTGAGCTTACAACTAGTCTGGATAGAGAACCTGTGCAAGTCACCTTCATGTGACGAAAACAAAAGTCTGTGTCAAGTGTTTTGACGTTCTCCAGTGAAGAGATGAAAGAACGATCTGAAGTTAGTCAGGAATAAATTGGTCCCACATATATTATTTTTCTCTAGTGAGACTAAGTTAACCAATCAAGTATTGGTGGTTTTCATTTAATCACCAAATGATTATCATGACCAAGTGTGGGTGCAGAGAGACATTTTAGACCTTACGCCCACTGTGATTGACGGCTCTTCCTGTCTAAGTGGGCGGTTCTTCTTCAGTTTAAGCTGCTAAAAGCACCAGACCTTTCTGTACGGTCAGTAGCCAGGCTACGCCAGACTGATCCTCATCTGACCCCTCTCATCCTTTCCAGCTCTCTGCTTCCCCACCAACACTCCTCCACGACTAATCCCTAATACACAACAGTTGCATGGGAAGCCGGTCAGTTGCCTCCCATTAAATCTGTCATGCTGGATTTCAGGGATGTTTTTCATTTCAATGATCCTTACAATTCTTCGCTCCTTATATCTTAACTAGGTTGACCATATATCTACTGTGGCCTTGTCGATTATCTATCACAAGGCTAATCTCCCCGACTCCCGCGAGGCCTTTATTGAAACAGACACTGGTTTGAGGCAGATGTAGGTCATTGGTGAGTTTTTTGCTACTCTGTGGGGGATAGTTGCACATGTGGCACTCATTACAGCCATTTCCAGTTGTAAACTCCGAGAGGAACCAGCTGCTGTCTGCAGTCAGAGAGAGAGAGAGAGAGAGAGAGAGAATGTGAGTAATGAAATTATCAAAGGCTACGTTCACTCCAATTTGATCTTGCATTCCTAAATGTATAAAGATGTGTTAAATAAGACTAATTTTTGAAGGCTTACTGAAGCGATGCTTTCGCTCAGTGGTATGGACACGCAGGAATCAAACGGCTGTTATTAATATTTAAAGGTCAGAACAAATACACACATCTGCCTGTGAAGGAGTTAATGGCTGAAATCTGAACATACGACCTTGTGAGGAAATGAAGTTTTTGTACCAATTCTGCTTTGCTATTAAGTTGTTGGAGAAACAATCATATATTAATTTCCCATGTTATCTAGATTACGATCTTTAATTGACACACAGCTTGTAAAAGCCCATAATGCATTTAAGGGTCATAAACTTGGTGTTAATGTACTTGAGATTTCTCAGGTCACTGAAGTCTGTTCAGTCAGAGAACAGGCTCATTTCACAGTGCCAAACAGAAGTCTCATAAACCTCCAACTGCACATTTGATATTTTATGTTCATTGTGAATGAGGTCCAGTCCAGTCATGTCCATCTTTTAGATCTGTATCGTATCTCTTTTGTTGTCTGTGCAACTCTGTAAAAAATGGAGATAGTTTGCATTCTCTGTCTGACAGTTAATCTGATCTCATTTCCTCACTGTTTAATAAAGCTGGGCTTGTGACATACCTCTGTTGTGAATAGATATAGCATTGAGAGACCATAAGCGGTCTACATGAACAGAGTTGTCGGTCAAATTTTTACCTCTTTGAAGTGGATCTTGTTAGTCTGAATTTAAGCAAATTCTTAATAATAAAAAAAAAAGAGTAAAATTGAAGTAAGTTTTGTACTGTTAAAGTGGTAATGACAAGCAAAGACTAAACTACCTGACATAGACAACCACTTTCTAGAAAACCCAGAACATCCTGAATGGAAGACCCACTGATCTATATATATGGGAAGACCTCAAATTTATTTTTAAGATTAGAAATAAGCTTGATCTTGTTTACATAAGGGCTATTCCATGCAAACGTCAACCTTAGTTTAAAAATAAATGTAATCAAAGATTTTCATCATACTGATGGCTCAGATGCCAATATGTGGTGGTTTTAATACCCATGTGAGGAGTTTTTAAAGCATTTTTTTATGTTTATAGTATGGTTTTTCATTGTCAGGTAAAGTGATGTTCATCCATAACAGTCCATATTTTGTGTTCTTTGAAAAGTCATCTCTTTTCCATTTGTTGGGTATTATTGCTTCTGGTTTGTGTATTTTAATTCACAGAAATCCTACAAAGTATGTTTCCTCTCAAAAACGTTTTTGTGACATCCATAACACATTCAATTTTTAGAAAAATAGATATCTTGTGCATAGACTGATATTTAATTAAGAATATGCAGAATTTGACCAATTAATGTCTGGACTCTATTAACAGGGCTTTAGCTAAAAAATATACAGATGGTTCAATATATTGGTAATAAATGCATTCTTTTGAGAATTTAGCATGTGAAATGTCACATCCACAACAGATAATTGCTGTTACAGATAATAATCAATAACTTTAATTTTTGATTATCTATTTGTTTAGGTTCTAAAATGGGTTGAAGAAACCGTTCAAGCCATGAAGGTCCACCTTCTCTCATCTGATCATGAGAATGCTCAGGAGACCCAGTGGGAGGTGCCCTTTGACCCCAGTCTAAAAGAGGTCACTGTATCTTTAAGTGGTCCAGCACCAGTAATCGAGCTCAAAGACCCTCTCGGTAGGAACAAGCTCTTGTTTTGCATGGGAAAAAGTTCATTGAAAACATATAATATACTCTGTGATTTGAAATACAGAGTTGGGATTTGAGGGAAACATTCCTTCCTAAAGCTTTTTTGATTTGTAACCTGAATAATTAGGTCGCACAGTTGGGGAAAGGCAGGGGCTGACGGAACTGCTTAACATCCCAAACTCAGCACGCGTAGTTAACCTGAAGAACCCTCGACCTGGACCATGGACATTAAAGGTACTAACAGCTTTTTTACAGTTGTCTATCAAGGTGCTGGGCCGTAACTCCAGATCTTTCTGAATTATTTTAGCTTCAGTCTTTGAGATTTCTCTCATCTAGGTTGGCTGCAGTGGACGGCACACGCTCAGAGTTACAGGTGTGAGTAACCTGGACTTCAGGGCGGGATTTTCCAGTACACCGGTCACAGAGTTTAACAGGACCAGAGAGAGGCCTATCAAAGGTATTGCTATCTCATCATGAGAGTATTTATTTACCCCTGTTCTGCTGATATTTCCAATCTGGACCCATTCTGTGCATTTCTATAGAAACAGAGACGGTTCCGTGTAGGAAATATTGACCCCTTCAACCTGTTTTGAATCAGGAAGCACTAACGTCAGTTGTCGGGGTGCGGGATATACTTCCCTCCACTGTAAAGTTTGCCAAATGACAAAACTAAATTGCTCTCATTATAATCAAAGAAGCTGTCAACAGTGGAAATGCTTGATGCAACGTTCTCTTTCTATTTTTGTTAAACTATTTGTTGCTTTTACATTATGTTTGATTTACCCAAGTGAAAAAAATAAACATTCTGTCATCATTTATTCATGCTTTTAAACCAGTATATGATATGAACCAGTATATTCCAAACTGTTAGCATTCCGCTTTGACGACAGACACGTTCAAATCCTTTTCCAATAAAACTTTACTCGAGTCAAAAAGAGCAAACATCCATGGAACAGGTAAGCAAAACAAACAATATCCTCCTTGGACGTACAAACAAGATCTCCTTAGAACAGGCAGACAAAAAGCGGCACCGGTAAATCAAGGTTAACATTAACAACAACACTCGACAATAGACAAACAAAACAGGCAGGTATATATATAAGTCCATTGATTGAGGTGACAGGTGCCGGTGATCAAAGATGGTGGCAGGTGAAGTGCAATGCATTGTGGTAAATGAAGTCAAAAGTCCGGTGAAGCAGATCTGGTGAACATGGGGAATGAGTCCGATGCTGAAGGTGACTGATGTGACTCCGTAACACAAACCAGTATATGACCCTTTTCTGTGAAACACAAAAAACATGAAGAGATTGAGAAATATCTCAGTGGTTGTTTTGTCTATACAATGGAAGACAAATGGGGCCAATGTTGTTCTTCAAAATACCTTCTTTAGTGTTCTGCAGAAGAAAGAAAGTCTTACAGGAATAAAATAACATTAGGGTGAATAAATGATGGAGAAATTTTGGGTGAACAATTATTTCAACAACTGTTAAGATTTATAGACTCAACATATGCAAATTTTTTGCAGGTATTCCAGCTCATGTGATGTTAAAGTGTTCAGGTCTGAAGCCTCCCGGGCTGGTGTCCAGTATGGAGTTAGTGTCTCTAGGTGGTCGCTCTCTGCGCACCATTCCTGTGCCTTTACCAGCTGATAAAGGCTCTGGAGGTCTCTGGAGCATCCCAGAGTTCAGAACTCCATCACAGAGTTTCTTCCTCAAAGTATCTGGCAAAGATGGAGATGACTACAACTTCCAGAGACTGTCGAGTGTCTCCTACACCAACATCATTCCAGGTCAGAGCTTTATTGCATTGTTCTTTTTGAAATACCCTTTCTTTATTCATGTTCTTGTGGTCTGTTCTCTCTCAAAAACATCAATCTTGCAGCTATAGGAAATGGGATGTGTCTTGGGTCATCATGCATTTATTTATGAGGGGACACTAGAGACCTTTTTAAAGGTGTAGTTCAGCCAAAAATACTTGTGTGAGTACATAATGGCTATCTTATTAAGAACTTGGTAGTTCTTAAAAGTTATTAATATTATTTTAAGGGGTCCTTATTCTTAATAAACTAACCATATTTACATGTACATTTATTTATTTAGCAGATGCTTTTATTCAAGTAAAGATAAAACAGCATTAAAGATTTTCTCTAACAAGCCAACAATAAGCATATACACAAAGCTATGTTTCCAAGCAGGAAAAAAGTGTTGAAGGCAGAAGTGAACAGCATATAAAGGGGCTTTTCAAAGAGTATAAACAAATATAGAGTTAAACAGTGTAAAGTTACGGGATAAGAATTAGCCAAGTGTAAAATAATAATAATATTATATATTTTCAACAAACATTAATAAAAAACATATTAATTTATATTTTATAAAAACTATTAAAAAATCTAAGATGACCTTTAACCTGATAACTGTCACAGCAGTAATTGAGTACACTACAAATTAAAAATGCATCAATTTACAGTTTGTCATGATTAGATTAAAATTCAACTATGAAATATTAAAGTGAATAGGGAAATAACAGGTGTTCCTCCTAAGGAACGGTGACAGTTAACAGGTTAATTTACATGCTTCTGGGTATGTTATCAGTATGTTTTCATTTCATTAGCTTATATAAGCTAATGTTGTTTTCACTGTATTGAGGGTAACTTGTCTTGTTGATTAACTTCTGACAGAGCCTCCATTGGTGAACATGCCCACTGTGGTAAGAGCGTTTTACATGCAGCCTGTGAGAATTGACTGTTCTGTGGACAGTGACCTGCCATATAAACTGAGATTCACCAGAGACGGAACCACAGTAGGAGAGGAGAGAACCTATGAGTGAGTTCTTCTTTCTAAAAACATTTTTCCCACCTGCATATGTTGTGTATTGTAGATTCTGGTCACCAGCATTGTATACATAATGTATACCAGGCTTTATTTTAAACCAGCTTTTTAATCCAAAACGACCAAACGTCGTCGACCAGCAAAAAACCAGCTTGAACCAGTGTTGAAATTCAGGCTTGCCTAAGCTGGTCCTCTCAGCAGCGTCTAGCCCTCTTTTCTCTCTCCCGTTCCTGTTTCTCCTGTGTCTCCAGACCCAAACATGTACAAACACTTTTGCAGGCATTCTCTCCAGTGATATGACCTTAAATAAACATAATGAAACAGATGTCAAAGTGAACATCTGCTAGATGATTTTTTGCTCTGTTTGATACAGTGTGCTGACACGGGGCATTTGTTTATAGTCAAAATTCAAACCAGGAAGGATCGGTGAGGTTTTACTTGACATATCAGTCTTGGAAGCGATGCAAACAGCAGGGGTTGTTTGTGTTACACAAAAGAAGAAGTCATCTCGCAAACCGAACAAAAGGCATTGTTGTTTTTTGTCTATGTGTGCGCTCTGTTTTGAATTACTGACATGAAATAAGATGTTTTGCGCAAGCTGGTTGTTAGAGACTTAAGACTCTCTTTGTCTTTCTTAGTTGCTGCTGCCGTGTATGTAAACTATATTTTCTGTCTAATTATGTTTTTTCCTGTGTAAAGTGAAAGTTTCAGTGGATGCCTGTGATCAAAGCCTTTGACTCATCACTTAAACCTGCTACTTTCTTGTAATTGAAGGTCTTCTTTTAAAGCATCATGGGAAATTCCCCATGCCTCCGGTGATGATGAAGGAGTGTATGAATGTATGGCTCAGAGCAATGCCGGCATGGGACGAGCTCTCACGCAACTCACTGTTAGAGGTATTGCACTAATTCTGATTCATCCGACATTTTTTTCACACTACACACGCTATCACCCTAAGGATGCAAAGGAGGTTGTTATCTTCTGAATGAAAGGAAATTGTAAATGAGCAAAATGTCTTGCAATGGGATTATAAATCAGACAGAAAGCTTGTACCGACTGCTGTAACAACATACAGCAAAACCATTTTCCTAATTAGTACTTGTGTCTTGCTACGTCACACACACACTGTATATGTAAGAGATGATGTACAGCCAGACGGTTGTTATCGCAGAATAAACCCTGACAAAGCTGAGGGTTTTGTTTTACTCGGAAGGGGTTTATTTTGCTATGACAAGCAGCTGGCTGTACATTTTTCTGCTTATTACATGACTTGCCACATAAGTAAATTACTGGACATGGAATATTGATTTGAAATGTTTTATTAGCTTAACAAATAACAAATACAATCCTTCTGCTAGGAAAAAGCATTTCCTATCAACAACACTGTCAGCCAAGTCACAACATTCAAACAAGACAAACATGCTGTTTGGTTTATTCATAAATTGGTAATATAATCTCATGTATGTTAATAATTAGGCATATTTCGATCTTATTAAATCATAAGTAAATTATTTTTAAAGTTGAGCTGTGTTATTAGTTTTGGATGGTTGTTAACAGAAAATAACCTTGGAATATCACGACTGGCCAATCACAATCAAGTATTCCAGAGCGCTTTGTAATATTGTTTATTAAAACATGCCTGCGTATTATTGTTTATTTTTTCAGAGCCCCCTCCTGTTCTGCGGCCCCCCGTGAATGTGACCTCATCGCCTGGCGCAACGGTCGTGCTCTCATGCCAGGTTCAAGGCTCTGTGCGGCACAATCTGACGTGGTATCGGGCCGACACCGTTTTATCATCTCGCTCAGGGAGGGTGAAAGCGCTGGCCAATTCCTCCCTGGAGATAAGCTGGATCCGCACCCAGGACGCTGGACCCTACCAGTGCAGAGCCACAAATGCACATGGAGAGAGTCAGGCTGTCGTGTGGCTGGTGGTCTTAGGTACTGTACACCACCTGCTCGAACATTCAGCTCATGTGGTCTCATGAGTCCGGCCGTCATGTGTTTTCCATTACAACCCTCAAACCACAGCATACGGCACGATAGTCTGAGGCCAGCATGTTTTAAATAAGCAAGAATAATGCGATCTTGGTTTAGACACAAGTTTTTATGTTGAACAATTAGCTGAACCAATGACAAAAGATGTGTTTCGCATTATTTCTATTAAGGATTAGTTTAATCAAAAATATTGTCCATCCAGCACAATAATGACAATTTCAACTATTTTATGAGGTGGGAAATTCACATGAATTTTATTTTTAAAGTACACTATATGAACTAATTTAGCCTGTCCATGTGACTGCAGATGCATATGCATGTTACAGTATGTACGGCTTTTGTTGCCATATAATGACTTTTTGTCATACACCTATTATTCACTGATGATTTCAGTTCTGCTGTAGCTCATAAATGAAATATTTGTGCTTATATACTCATTTTTTGAGACAGATCTATCTAAATATAAAAGAAAACTTGTTCCACTAAAAAATAACAACATATGGGTATGGCATATGTCTGACTATTTACCGTGTATTTTTATTTTTTTTACAGAGGCTCCATCTGTAGTGGTTTCCTCTCAGACGCAAAGCTTCTCTCTGGGTGCAGAGCTCCACATCTCCTGTTCTGTGTCTGGATCTCCTCCTCCTACGGTTTTCTGGAGGCATGGCAACATCTTTCTTACCAACAACTATCGGTAATCAACCAGATTCTCCCCGTCACTATATATCTATGTACTATATCTATATGTATATATTATATCTATGTCTGTAACAGCCACACATACACACACTGTTTTCATCTTCTTTCCTATAATAAATTATTTATTTTCCACTCGTGTTGACGTAAACCGTCCACAAACCATTAATTGAGATTTATAGCACAGATTAAAATGAATTTGGTCTGTTTTCTGTTTGAAGTCAGTTTGATTTAAAGCAAATACTTTCAGCAGTGTAAAACGCATTCAACTGTCTCTGTAATGTAATTATTACATCAGTGCTTGTGGTTAATATTTCCCTTGCTGTGGTTTCAGAATGAGCATCTCTGAGTCTGGCACTCTCACAATCAGAGGAGCTGCCCCTGAGGATGCTGGAAACTATACGTGCCTGGCCACCAATGAGGCTGGCACTGCCTCCCAGTCTGTTATCATCAGTTATGCAGGTAGGAGAAATGCTTCTTCATACTGGTAAACATATACAGTATCAATCAAATGTTTGGAAACACTTACTGTTGTTGTTTAGTTTTCATCACAACCGTAGCATAACACAGCTGTAACTGTGGGAATTATGTTATGACTAAAGGCATCAAAATAAATGAATACATTATATTTTAGCATCTTTGTCTAGAATTTGTGAAATCATACTCTTGACAATTTATCATTCAGCCTCTTAAGGTCTCAACCTGGGAAGCTTTTAAACAGCACTGAAGAAATTTATGCTGGACTCTTACTGGCTGCTTTTTATTCATTATTTGCTCCAAGTAATTCAATAAAAAATATGTTTTTAAATACAATTTCGGTTTACTAATGAATAAAATTTATATGTTGGCACGATTATATTTTTGTGTGAGCTTATTAATATGCATGAGCTCAGTCGTGCTCCGCCTCACTCTTCCCGCCATCTTCTGCCCTTGAACCATTTGTAGCTTCTCCATCTTTTCATGGATTTCAATTAATTAAATGACACATCAATCCCCCGAATGCCATTTTTAATCCGACTGACAGTGCAAAAGCCAAATACCCAATCAGTTTAAGTTGTCATATACATCACACTTTATTGACATCATCTTTTGGAGACAGTTCACTCAATGTCTGGGCTGATGTCCAATCAATTTACATAACATAAGTGCATTGCTATGCTGTCTATGTGTCTCTGAATAGTGGCAATGACATGACATTTTCGCCAACAGAATCCACACAAGTCTCTACTTACGGCAAGCCTAGACAAAAACATGATTCGTGAAACATAAAATTGCAGGTTACTTTATGTACTTATTTTTACAGTATGTGTGTTACAGTAGTTTAAATTTTTATTATAAGCTTAGTTTTGTGAATCGGAAGAAGGTGAGACGCTTACTGTAACAATAACTGATTTTCACTTATTTTTAATTTTTAATAACCCATGAATTGTAGCTTTAATGATTTATGACATTTCTTTGCTTCCAGTTGTTTTGTTATATCTCCACTAAATCTGTCTTTGTATCTTCAGTACAGTAAATGTTATTACACGAATGCACTAGAGGTTTCACAGAGACAGAATAATACCATTGAGTGGATTAGTTTTAATTCATGTCTGTGTTGTTGGTGTCGTCTCAGAGCCTCCAGGCATCTCGCTGACACAGCAGGTGGTGATGGTTGTTGCTGGTGGTGATGCCTCTCTACAATGTCATGCTTCTGGCATCCCGCCACCAAAAGTGACATGGCAAAAAGGTAAAAACTTTATTTGAGATTAACGATCTTGAGCACTCATTACTTTGATTTTTCATGTTCTTTTATTTTATATCTTAATATTAGCTTACAAGAGGAAAATACTATTGTTACTTTTTATAGCCGTGAGGATACAACTGAGTTTCATTAAAGACGAACTTTGTCCCAGATGTTTCTTCTAAACTCCTTTTGGAGACATTAAAGTAGAAACAAATGAGACAATTGTTAATGGAATATTGAGCTATGAAAATAAGTGGATAGCATAACATGGTTTTGGTTTTGGAAGAATTTGAAGAAATGTTTGTTTAGACATGAAACATTATTGAAACTTTAGTGGCGACTCATGGGACATCATATGCATGTATTTCTTTTGAAGAATAAACCTAAAAAACGTTTCCACTTTGCTTATTTGCAATTCACTTTTATGTGGTGATGATAAGAGTGCGGATGCAAGATCACAGACAAACACATCCTAAAACATTTTTCCATGTGCTTTAAGCTTTAAAAACCTTTATAGATTCATTTTACACTCCTATGTCCCTACTGATTGCATGTTTTCTTGATTTATGCACCATCTGTCTTCAGGAGATCTCGATCTGGGGACAGTGCCGTTTGCAGAGCAGGACATCCATCGTGGAACGCTGCAGATCCGAGCGGTTCAGGAACTGGACGCTGGAGAATATACCTGTGTGGCCACAAACACTGCAGGCTCCTCCTCTGCTGTGGTCAGACTGGAGGTGGGAGGTGAGAACATAAGTCCACAACCACATTACACCATAGCTGATACAATCTAAACATCACTGTACATACAAAGGAACTGATTCGTTTTACATGCTGCTTTATGTATTGAGCTCAGAGGCTTCTATTACTATTACTTTTCCATAACACAGAAGCACATCATGTTCATTGCATAAATCATAAAGTTTGAACAAAACCGTTTGGTTTGAAGCTTCCAAACCACAAGTGGAAACATGCACTGTTGCAGGGTGTGAAATTTGGAGGGTAAATGTTGGTTTGAATAACTTAATATGTTTCTTAACACTGCGTCTGACAACATTCTCAGACTCCCAATAGCTCATACGGCTATTTACGAGCTGGTCTGACAGATTTAAAACCAGACCGTAATGTTTATTAAGAGCTGGTCTTAAATCATAGCTACTGTATTACATATGATGTGGGGGAAACTTACCTTGTGGAATACTGAATGTGTAACATATTTTTTTGATGTATTTAATAAGGTATTAGTAAGGTATTTTGTAAGATTAGTAAATGTATTAGAACTCACAATGAACAATACTTACAGCATTTATTAATCTTAATGCACGATCAACTAACATGAACAATGGTTTTGACCTAACATTAACACATATTAATAAACAAATGGAAACAAATACCAAATACTTTCGTTGTAAAGTGTCGCCAAATGCTTTAACGGTGTCTGATGGCGCTCCATCTTTTGCAGCTGCTCCTGCCTTCACCGAGTCCCCTGTGGACGTAACAGCCAGCGTGGGCGATAACATTACTCTGCCGTGCATCGCCCGCGGTTTCCCCACACCCTCACTCACATGGAGACGCCAGGATGGACGGCCCATTTTTGGCAGGTCGTCTGGCCATGCAGGCACCTCTCAACTGCCCTCTGGTGCCCTTCAGATCCAGAGTGAGTAACGTAGCTTTCAATACATGTTTGGGGAGGTCGGTTACTGGTACAATCTCTCCCAGATAATAAACGCAGAGATCAAACTGAAACAGACGACCACACGGGCCTGAGATCACGTTCCACCCAAAGGAAAATTGTGAAGATGTTATTTTAGGTGTTGACATGGAGGGGAGGTGGTTTAAAAACCCACTGCTGTAATAGAGGAAATAAAAATTTAGAGCTGACAGCTTCCTCTCTTTGGGAGGAGAGACCTAAGGATGTTCTCTTCACCCAAAGCTCTGCTCAGGGGGTTGGGTGGGGTAAACTGTCAAACCACAGATCTCTTGGCCCAGCACTGAAGCTTCTGGCAGGACAGGGAGCTGCATATGGACAAAGTAGATGTTTATAGGCTAAATGTTTTTATTGGCTAGCGCTGTAGCGTTAATGTTTGCTGCTTGTCTACTGTTGGCTGACCTGGTTACTAAAAGCATTAGGAGCATGTGGGTCTGTTTCTACCTGCCTCTGAATGGGTGTGTTTTAAGTTTTAAGAGTTAGAGACATTTGGCCTACCTAGGTAACAAGAATATGTTCTAAGAATGTTTTGCTAATGCTCCCGATTACTAGTTATAAAAAAGTTAAAAAGAAAAAATGTATATTAACATTTTTAGAACGTGAATTTATATTAATGTTTTTAAAAATGAAACATAACATTAAGCCCTTTTGTAACGTTGCAAGAACGTTGTCGCAAAAGTGCAAGAACATTTTTTTTAGCCAGTTGCTCTTGAGAAAAACATTGGTTGTTTACATGAAAACACAATATTTTGCCCTGTTGTCATGTATCACCTAATAGAATAATGCGTGGTTTCAACAGCTACCATTGTGCCTGCAAACAGCGAAACAGCTATTATACAAATTCCATCCATGCAAACTGCATTTAAGAGCTTATCAAAATATTCAAAACAACACGTTCATTGTTTTGAATAAGATGGACAGTTGCATCTGTGAAGCAGCATGTGTGTAATGCAAGAATAAATTACGGCAAATGAAGTTACTACTGTCATCACAGTGGAATTAACAGCTTCGTCTCTAAATGTAAGCAAATCGGCATAACCATAAATTCTCACACAAAAGTACCAACAGTGCCAAGAACTTGGAGCATTTAATAAACTTTAATATTTGGATTATTATATGTAACAAACATGCAAATAATGGCCTGTCATTTATAAAGCGTTAAGAATACTTTATTAAATCATTAACGGTATCGACTATCACATCACATACGTCATTCAATGACTGTATGTACAGTAAACTATCAAGATTAATATTATGTGAATGATTGATGCTCAAAGTGTTTATGAGCTCCATTACACAAGAATCATTTACATTATAAACAGCCTGGCTCCGTTCACTCCCTCCAGGTGTTTGGGTCGACGATGACGGTGTATACGTGTGCGAGGCCAAAAACCAGTTTGGATCCATCAAGGCTCAAGCCAGAGTCACTGTTACTGGTTTAGGTATAAATATTAAATGTTCCCCACACCAGTATGTCAAATATTCAACATGAAACCTGGTGTTCTGTGGAATCTCACTGTATTTATCTGTCCTGTCCACAGAACCACCGTTATTAGCTAAAGGTGCACCAGCTGTTACAGTTCTGAGCGGTCAGCCTTTGAACATTCCCTGTATGTTACTGGATGGGATTCCGCTTCCTGAGAGAGTCTGGACACACAATGGAAAACAAGTGAGTGATGAGAGATGCAGTTGGTCAATTCTGATTACAGGTGCGGCTCGTCTGTATGGGCAGGTGGGTCAGAGCCCCGCTAAAATATTCAGCCACTTGAAAACATAGAACTCTTTATAAACTGGACCAGTCCTAATTAACTGTTAACTCAAAAATGTCCATCCTTATTCTGAAAACATTTTAGACTGTTATAAGTCATAAAGTGAGGTGGATATGTTAAAATTTCATCGCATTGCTTCAGGTTTGATAAGCGGGGCAGAGGGTCTCTCTGCCCTCCCGAGCTCAACAGCGCCACACATTTTCTCAATGTTAATTTGTGGTGAAAAAAGGAACTGCAGCGCGCTCTAATTAAGAGCCATATGGGCAGATTTGAGACTGCCCCACTTGAACGTAGTTCCGGACAATATTATTAATCCGCGTCAGCAAAGTGTATATGAGTCTGTCCCTGTGCATTCATGGATAGCTTACGACCCAGAAACTGCCCCTCCAAAATTTTTGGTCAGGAGCCGCTACTGTCTGATTATATGAATACTATAACGATAACTATATTCATAAATAGATAAAGTTAAACATTGGTGTGGATGCTATTATAGTTATCATTATAGTTAGTTGTATAGTTATTGTTCTTTGTCTGAACGGGCCATAACAGTGACTATTGAGCCACTGACAATGTGACAGACGTTTAACATAGTAAATTGATCTTACTGGTCTAAAAGCACACTTCATGTAACTGTAAATAGAAAACATTGTGTTAATAACAATAATTATGTTATGATTTGTTGTTATTGGGTAACATTGTTTTACCTTTGTCTGGTGAATTTTATGTATTGCTGCATTTCTCTCTTGTTATGATCATCCTGTCTCTAGGTGCGTGTTAATGGCAGAGTCTTTCTAAGGAGTGACGGCAGTCTCCACGTGGATAGAGCTGCACCCGGGGATGCTGGGATATATGTGTGCACCGCTATTAATGTGGCAGGATCAGCCAATATCACAATCTCAGTGGAGATTCATGGTTAGAAAGCAGAAGTTATTATAGTTGAGAATCATTGATTTTCATATAAAGCATATTTTAGTGAGTTGCGTGATGAGAACAAGGTGATAATGAAATAATGAAGAATGATTAGCAGTTTTAACAGTTGTTTGTTAACCAATTTCTTCTGATGCACATCAGCATCTGTCCAGTTTGGTCTAATGTCTTTACATCCTGTAGAAAATCATCATTTTCTGCTCCTGTTACAACTAAATGACAGAATAATTTAATCAATTAGCTCAATTCGGCTCAATTAGATGTTGTGTTTGGCATGAAACTCTTTTTCTATGTCAAATTTGTTTTTGTACAAATTGGTAACATTATTCTTACAACTTCAGCAGCAGCATAAAAACCGAACACTTCAGAAAATCTCACAACTTCAAGTCTAAGCTGATTAACCATCGTCTGACAAAATATCCTCTTCACACAAAAAAGGCTAATAGTTTAAGCAGCAACTACAGTTTGTTTGTATTTAGATGCAATAGTCATCTCATCTATTCCATAATGCTGCTAAAATCAATGCTAATATTAGAGCTTCATATTTAGAAGCGATAAGTAGCTGAATTCCCCCTGAAGTATCTTTAGCGAAGTTCTAATTGTGAACGTCAGGTTGTTGGGGCGACTGAACAGCTGTTATTCTGACCTACTTTCACAGCTTCTCCTGATATCAAGGCGGGACCGCTGCACTACACAGCCAATGAGGGCACACCCATCTCCCTGTCCTGTGAAGCAAGCGGTGTCCCCACACCCACCATCATCTGGTCCAAGGTACATCACCACCATCATTTTATTCATTCACCATCAGTCACTCTTTTTCAGTAATGACGCTTTTTGCCGTTCTGTTATCCCTGTGATGACAGATAGCACTGTGCTAAACATAATTTACTATAATGGGGGTAAGAGAAGTGCTGATGTCGCCCATTTGTCTTATGATGCATCGCTCTCTTAAATCGCCTTTCAAACAAATGCAAGCTCACATCCGCCCGGCCTCGTCACAGAGAGTTCATTTTCCACCGCCTTGTTTCAGAACACGATAGATTGGGGGCGTGTTGTCCGCAGAATTCACCCGAGGCATGTAAATTGCTATTCTGGTCACATGAAAGAAGTTCTGCTAAAGCCATTTTGTTTTCCGTGGAACATGGGGTGGGGGATATGCACGGGGAATGCTTTATTCCTGGTAACCTGAGAGGCAGCTTTAGAGGTTTCGCTGATCCGTGGAGACTTTGGACTGAATGTGCATTCCAATGTCAACCATCAGACTTGTTTCTGGATCTCAGGTTGTCTGCCATCATCTTCTTTTCCCAGGGTCGAGAAACCACGGCTGTGTCAGCACCTCTTGAAGGACCTGATGGAAGCCTATACATTCCAAGTCCCACGGCTGAAGACGCAGGGGTCTACGTGTGTACCGCCAGCAGTGCAGTGGGCTACACCAGCAGAGAGATGCATCTGACTGTTAACTGTAAGAAATCTCATGAATGACCTCATCAGGCTTAATTTGACTGAAATGATATAATGATATATATTATTTAATAAGTTTCGGTTCTGAAAACGGTTCTGTTGCGGCACATGGGAGCGGATCCTTTAATACATTATATTTATATATTAATATATTTAACCAGAATATGAGGTGTATGGTACGTGTTGTGTGCAATTTTTTGCCATGCCTTCTTAAATTCCTCCTAATGTTTAGCTTCAGTTCACACTCCAAACACAACTGTGCGACATGAAGACAAAGTTTTTAATACATATTTAATGAATTATAATTAAATAAAAAGCAAAGACATGCATTGGACACGACTTTTGAATGGGACTGTGTGAACAAAATTTAATTTCAAATATTTCTCTTTAGATATAGCAGAAGACGTGTTTACAGAGATTCTGGCAACATTGCCAAATTTTTTCTTTTCTTTTCTTTTTTTTTAACATACTGTAAACAGTTCTAAATTCGGTTAGATTTATGCTTAAAACATAAAAAAGTATTCAGAAAAAGGGGGAGAAAAAAACACTTAATTTAAGATGTAACTAGTTTAAAAGATGTTTAGAAATTAAAACTGGAAAACAAATCAATGATCTTAAGAAATTAGCTTTTGCAGTCTGGGACAGAGAAATCCTCCGAACACACCAGCTTTTAAAACATTAAAACAAATTTGTATTCACCATCTAAACATCTAAAATCTAATTTCAACAGCCAAACCAAGAATTGTTGGTGCTGATGGGTCACAGACAGTGGTTCACATGGCGGCTGAGGTGGGGTCAGAGGTCATCCTTCCATGTGAAGTTCATGGAAGTCCTGCTCCTCTGGTAACATGGAGCAGAAATGGGCATCCCATTCCCCCCGTCACGGCCTGGTAAGACGATTATTAGCAATTCTATCACACACTGCACTGAATCCACTGAAAAACTTGAATGCACATCTATCCAAAATGTTCTCATTTACAGTAAATCATCAAATTTGTAGAACCATTAGAACAATGCTGGTGCCTTTTTGACAAGGTTTGACTTCATCTAAATATTTAAAATCATTTGTACAGTCTTTCCTGTAGAACAATGTGGTTATAGTGCATAATAAATGGCAAAAATATGTACTTGATGAGTGATCAATGATTTCTTGCTGTGAAAGAATGGGCCCTGATGAGGTGATGTAGCCATCTATAAAAGACTTCAGCTGTGTTAAAATTTAGCCCAGCTGACTTTGCTTACCTCATTTTATCTCCCATCGACAAGAATTACAAGCCAGTTCTGCTTCAACAGATCCGTTTGTCTCACATTAAAGTTTAGCTTTACATTCATTAAGCTTAACTGAAAGTGAGGTCATCTCAGCGTTAAATCTCGTGTTTTGAGCGTTAGAAATTACGATAAATTGTGTAACTTCTCAATACTCTAGATCTTTTCAGAGGCCATAACTGATTCAGAAGTGTAAAGAAGGGTAATGAAACCAGATTTAAAATGGCTCTCTTAATAGTTTTGGATTTTGTCAGTACAGAATCTGAGTGGGAAGTTGACATGTTGAGGAGCGGTCTACGGTTATTTAACCCCAGTCATTGTGAAAGTCAGGAGTCATCCTGAAACTGAAGCGAAAGGTAGAATCACATGGAGTTGACTGGAAAACAGATGTTAGGTTCATTACGTTCAGGTTGACTCATTTGGCTGAGGCTTTTACTCATAGAGAAAAATCACATATAAGATCTTTAATATCTCAATTAAAGGTCATGCAATTAGGAGTGAAGGGCAAAAAAGTCTCTGATTCTGATTTCTCCTGAGATAAAATCTTTATTATAATCAAATGATGCTATCCACATAATAGCCCTATACTCTTACCCTATTTGTAACTGTATCTCATATGTGTCTATTTTATGTCTCCCATGGAATTTATATAAGAAACTCATGAGGTGGTTGAAACTTGTATGAAACATACACTCACTAAAAACAAAAGTTCTTTTCACAACAATGCCATAGAAGAAACATTTTTTTAAGGTTTCAACGGTTCTTAAAAGCACAATTTCTCTTTTACCTTTTTATACTTTTTTTCCACTACAAAGAACCTTTTGTGAAACAGAGCGATTCTTCAGATGTTGAAGGTTCTTCAGACTAAAATGTTTCTTCTATGCCACCATTAAGCATTTTTTAGAACTATTTTTAGGAGTGTAAGAGAGATCTCCATTAGGTCTTCTGGAATTAAAAAGCAACAATAAAATGATCCTCTAAAGAGACATATATCTGTCAGGTCATCTCAAAGTAAAGCAGTCAACTTATGATGGCAATTAAACTGAAAGTGGGCAAGATCGGAATTAGAAACAGGATGGGAATTTTTAGATTCTGTTGCATTTCTGTTGTATTTCTGTTCCATGTAAAGTGGAGAAATCCTGGAATGGTATGTCAGTGTATTGCTGGTAAGAAAAGGAAGGAGATGTGTGAATAGTGTGTGTGTTTTGACTGATAGTCACAGAGGAAGAAGTGTAGTCTGCGTAATGTTAAAGTCTCCAGGAGCTTCCTGTCTCATAAAACAGCATGTCGACGTCTCTGTCTGCCTGACGAGAATAACACACCGCTGCACAGACATCTGCCACACAGGAAAGAAGATTGTGTGTGGAAAGTGTGTTTCATGTAGAACGGGAATGCCTCTGGGATGTTAGGGGGGCACCAGCGCTTTAACCTTTATGAGGTTAGAGTTTTAACTGAGTGTGATGTACGTTTCCATGTTCTTTGACTTTCTTGCTTTGGATGAAAAGATTCAGTCTTTTGCAATAGAAAAAGATCTTCAGCTTTGGTTTTTTTAACAGAAACTGATTTGAATTGTATTCGGTCCCTTGTTCAATTAATTTTTTACATTAGTAGGAAAAGAAAAGGTATAGAAAGACCTCATTACATTATAATTTATTATATATAGGAAAGACTGTTTCTATACAAAAGTTGTCAGCCATATTTCATGGGAAAACTTTTTACTGGGTGACTTATGATTTGGTCATTTAGATGATTGTAATGTTATCTCTTATTGAAATATTACAGTACAGGAATGTTTTAAAAATCTGATTAATTTCTCTTCCTATTTCTCTGGTTTTGGTTATTGCACCCCTGATCATCATAATTACCGACAGTACATATTTGAAAGCGTGCACATGTGTTTCAAAGAAGGCAAGTGATATGTCTTTCTGATGAGTTCAGCTGGTCACATCATGTATACTAATGATCTCTTTCTTTGTGTAGGTTTGTTTGTTGATCTGCTGATCTGCTCTGTGTTTGTTCCTGTTTGAATCATTAGACATGGTTTTCACTCAATTCCACCATTAATCATGGATATTTTATAAACGTTAGGCAAGGGCTATTCACTTCTTAGAGGTCTGGTGTCAAAATCAACTCATGGACAATGTCTGCCAGTATGAGATTTTCCAGAATCTTCCCACTGTTGATTGTCAATTTGGCAGCTGTCTAAAATAAATAATAAATAAATCAGTCAAAATTGCCTCTTTAAGGCTGCAATTAATTATGTTAACCTGAAACAGGTTTTTTATGGTACGGCAGATGATGCATTAGTTTGTGTGACATTTAACATGCATCTTTATTCTTTCATCTGTCCACAACAATCTACTGTAGATACAGTACATTCTCCTAAAAGATTGTTTGTTGTGATTATAATTCTGGTGTAAATATAATTATGGCACATTAGTGCTAAACTGAAAAATCTGTTTCGTGCCGCTTCAGAAGCAGCTTCTGTCAGGCTTCTTTTGAGTCCGTTCACACAGGATATGTTTGTGCATTCCAAAACGGTGAGATGGGACGCAGTGGACTGGAACAGATTGCAGGTGTCTCATGACATGCTTGAGACTTCTTTTCATCTGAAGCAACATCTAAAAAATAAACAGCTTGTTATACAGATAAACAACTTTACAAAACGTGGCAGATGGAGACAGAAACGCATCCCGCGGGAACGGCTTTTTAACTGTTCCATGTGGAGAGACAACTAATTACTTTCAGAATTGTATTAGTTTATAAGAAATGATTCATGGCCAGGTGGAACCAATCTTGGGTCTAGATCTCAATCCATTTAATTGGTAGTCTCAGCGATTGTCCATGTGGAGAAATTTGTCCCAAATGGGGTTCGGTGAATATAGTAACCTTGGTAGTATCTTTTCAGAGTTGTTAGTTGTATTTGTATTTTAGATTAGTTGTCATAACAACTAATCTGTTCAAGATGATTTTATTGATTGCTTTTGGTTGCCAAGTTAGAAACCTGCTCTCGTGCATACACACATGACGCACGTTCATGCGCACGGCACAACCATAGATGTATTCTCACTCCAGAAAAGCATCCGTAGACCTCACGCTCTGATCTTTGACCTTTTCTTACACAGGTTCACGGTTTTGCCGTCTGGTTCTTTGAAGATTACTGATGTCAGGCTGATAGACAGTAAATTCTACACCTGTTCTGCTGTTAACCCAGCTGGAAACGTCTCGCTCACCTACAATTTACAAGTACAAGGTACAATCCGATAGCTTTAAGATTTATTCGTACCACATAACTTGTCTTTGTTGCAAAATTTAAGGATTGAAGATGTTATCCTATCTTAACAGCTAAACCAAGAATTCAGCCAGCACCTACTTCTCTGAAAGCTCTGATTGGTCAGACGGTGGTTTTGCCTTGTGTGGTTCAAGGAGAGCCCGCCCCACAGGTCAGCTGGCTTCATAATGGACTTCTTGTGACCAATGACAGAATGCTGAAGATCCAGGCGGCCAAACACTCGGACAGCGGCACTTACAGTTGTGTGGCCAGAAACGGTGCTGGAGAAGATACCATAGAGATTCTTCTGCAAGTGTTAGGTATAGTATGTTGTGTATAAATCGTTTAAAGATACTGCATAAACTCAAACGGAAAGGTCACAAATCTGAATTTCCTTCAATTTTTTTTTAAGTAAACACACCCTGCACAAATAAAACATAAAGCATATTTTTCAGTGACTGTAAATTTGTATAAACTCTTGTAGACTGTCTCAACACTGTTTATAATTAAAACAATATATAATTATGATCTAATAATATAATACAGTTGGTGAGGAAGCATCACATTGGGGGTTGGGGATTTTTAACATCTTTAGTAGAAAAGGTCACAAATCACTTTTCAGTTTTTCTCTGCTCTCCTCCAGCCTTAGACCTTAAATGTTAACCCTGTGAACCCTGTGTGTGTGTGTGTGGATACAGAGGCGCCTTATTTTGAGACGAATGGAGAGACCATCATTGAGAGTGTGGCCAACAACAGAGTTATCATTCCTTGCCCTGCACGAGGTAAGTCACAGAGGGATGAATAAAGAGAGGAACCCTGCTGAGAAAACCAGCAAATGTTATTTTTTTAAGCTAGTACACAGCATGAGGTGTCAGTATCCCCACCGGGCCTCTAAACTTGTTTAATCTGGAAGACATCATTTGTTAACAGCATTACCAGGTTCTTACGTGACTATGGTCGGCCAGCAGTCCTGCACCAGCACAAGACTAGCCTTAAGGTCTGTTCACACTAAGCACAATAGCTATAACTACGTATAAAGACGTTGTTATGTTGTGACGTAAGAAAAACTGTTTATGCATCCAAGCTATTTAAACAGTCGTTTATGAGCACTGTCAATTTATATCACATATTTTAGCTAAACTTTTATAAACTCATGGTGTACACTACAGTCTCTAGGTTTACAGGACCTCCGACGGCAATATTTTAATAATTAATAAAAAATGTATAGTGTATATATACTGTAGTTTTAAATCACACCATGAGTGTATATTAGCATTATGTGTTGTTTGCTTTTGGCATTTGGAACTGGAAGTGGTGGTGCGTGATGTCAGACTTAACAAGCAGATTGAATCACACATCATGACTATGATAATGAGTGTTTTTTTTTCTGGCTGATGAACAATAAAATAATAAATTTCACATAATAAAATTTGAAACTTCAGTGTGCAAGTTAGTGTGAATGGTAATATTGTTATGATTATCTTTATAGTTATTGTTCTTGGTGTGAACGAGCCTTTACACAAGAACAATAAGATAAAGGCTAAATTATTAAATGTTTAAGCTACAGTATCTTGTCCTTGTTATTTTAAATATTTGTCCTAACTGTGACATGTGACTGGACTTTTTGTTATTTGCTTGGTATCATTTACTGTGAAATTGCTGTGGTTGGCTCATGTCAACAGAACATCACATATCTCCTGATTGACTGTAATGGTGTCGCGTTGTGTAGCAGTTTCATCTTTTTGGACAGAAAAATTATTTGTCAAACTTGTCAAAGAAACACAACAAGCATGGAAGTTCATGCTGGTGTAAGCTGGTTATTTTCCTGTAAAAGTTTGTACATTTTACTTGTTCTTTAATCCTTGCGTACCCACATTTTATTCCATAAACATCATTTGCAATAGATGAGCAAAAATTGCATATTTACAGAATGTTTTGCAGTGCAGATACAAAACACCAGTGATGGGGGAGACAAACATTTTCTATGTAAATAAGTCATGAAATTTGATGCTGAATAAAATAATACATTGTTCAGACAAAACCACTTCCAGTATCTTTATAAATTGTGTAGCTCATCCTCCCATGAAGAGAAAAGTGTGTGTGTGTGTGCGCGAGTGTGCATGATCGCTGTGATGAAAGCCATCTCAGTGTCTTCGGGATCTCTGTTTTCCATTCCTCTCCATCTCGCACCAGATGGTCTGTTTTCTCATCCTGGCTGCTGTAATTGCCTGTTTCTCTTCAGGTTTGGGTAACACTTTACACAGGTTGAATCAACAGCTTTCGTCACATAAACACACTTGGAGAGAGGAAGGTGTTTTGTGTGAATTTGTGAATGTGACACTGTCTGCTGATGTACATACTCTGCCCCACGCATCATTATCTGATAGGTGTTGTTATGACGGAAACCTGCCATGGCACTCCGCGTGAGTCGCCGATATGTCATGATGAATGTGTTTGGTGACTGTGTGTGTGAAGTGCTACACAGCAGCTGGAAATCAGCAGCTCTTCTCTTGTGTCTCTGAGGGCCACATCTGCTTTACTGCAGGGCCCACTGGGAGAGGAATCTTAATGAGGGGCCGCTGTAGGGCGAGAGGAGTGAGAGTGCACGGGCGAAAGTGTTTGATGGCTCTTGTTTGAGGCAAGATAAGAGGTGATCGGCAGCAGGCTTGGGAATCAGCAGGGATCTGGCGAAATATTATATTAATATCCAAGTCATATAATTATGTTGCACTTGTTTATGTTTAGTGTACAGTAGCCTTTGAAAATTGAGTCTTTTACTCGATTCTGTTCGGTGTTAAATGCTTTGTGCAGTTTTGTTCACATTCTGAGATTTTGGATGATTAGACATATTGGAACCTAATATTTGTAAACCTATTTCTACAATATGTTTTGCCATCTGAATAACTGATTAGTCTGGTCTATTTTTAATATTTGGGACCATGTCTGTGAATTGTTTCGTGATTTAATGTTAAAATCATTCTACATAATTTAAAGAACATTCTGTAAATATTTAACCGTGATATCTTTAATATTGATTAAGACCAAGAATGATGCTTGTTGTCTTATAATTAGATTACAAGACTTTAGCCTGAATTTCACAAACAGTCACATTTTAGGTTGTGTTAGTTAATGCATTAGTTAACATTAATTAACAATGACCAATATCGTTTTCAGCATTTATTAATCTTTATTATTGTTAGTTAATGTCAATGCAGTTAATCACGTTAATGGTGCATTAACTAATGTTAATACTACTTTTGATTTTAAGAATGTATTAGTAAATGCTAAAATTAACATAAACTAAGATTAATAAATGTTTAATAAGTATTGTTAATTGTTGGTTCATGTTAGCTAATACATTAACTAATACAACCTTATCATAAAATGTTACCCACATTTTTGAAAAATGTAACTGTGAACATGCATAAAAATAAAAAAGGTGTACCTTAAATGCACAATGCATAAATGTCAATGTAAACTAAAATAAATATGCGAGTACTGACACATAAAATAATTATAATCCTTAAAAAATACATGTATCACAGCCTTTGCAGTGAAGTGCCAAGTCATCCGAACTATTAATGTGCACTGACTCGCTATTAGTGTTATATTTCTGCATCTCTGATTGTGTTGTTATGGTGACTAATGCTTCATTCTGTCTAAGACGTCTGGATAGCACTTAATGAGAGGTACTTAGAAAATATGACAGGAAAAAAATGTGAGACAAATGGTCATGTGGTTGCACATATTTAGTGACAGTCATCAAAAGGCTCAAGAGCCACTTGCCTTTAAAATAGTGATCACAGTTCTCAGACAATAACTACTTAAACTCAAGCTAGATTTAAATACAGTGTATATGTGCTATATTTATGTGCTATAATTCACAGGGCCTGGAACAGCCTTTTCGTAGAGATGTTTGAGAAACCTGTTTGATAATCATTATTGTTGCTGTTTGTGAGAGAAATGACATTTTTTACTTTACTTTCCTGCTCCTCTGATACCAATCATTCAAAATCTCGCTACGGGGTGAAAAGACATCCAGATATGTAATGTTTGAAACACTCCTAGAAGTCAGTCCTTCACAAACCAGTCCATTATAATAGCACTGGCTTACATTAAAAGACATGGGCGCACCAACCAATACAGAACGCTTATAAACAGTGAATTCCCATGCTCACAGAAAAGCATTTTTAGACCATGTATCATTTGAAGTATTGTAAGTGGGATTTTGGAAAAATAAACGGCTCCTAATGTAATCCTGTAATGTCAACATTGCCAGCTGTGCACATCGTTCCTTAAGTCTGGAAAACAATAAAATCCAAACATTATGACTGTAAACATCTGCTCTGGATGTTCTCTCCTCTCGACTTCTAATTGTCTTATGATAGAAAAAATAACTGAAGGGATACTTCACCCACAAATACAAATGGCTGTAATTTAATCACCATCTGTACTGTGTGGCTTTCTTTGCTGTATGCTGTAACACAAAATGAGATGTGAGGTAGGATGTTATCAATTGAAATGCTACTTGTTAAATGGGAGTGTAGTTTTATCCACAGTGCTCTTGGTGAAACCAAATGCAAATAAACACTTGGCCAAATGGCCTTTGGAGGCGGTTTAAGAGATGATTGTAAAACAAGTATAGGGTTGCCCTCTGCCCTGCCGCCTCCCAGAGGAAAATGTTATTGCTTTAGAGGTTGATTTTTTTTAAAGCTCAGGGGAATTATTACAGATCTCATTTATATGACATTTAAGTATTCACTTCGTCTCCTTGGGAGCAGTAAAATTCAGAAACAAACGAAACATTTGTTTACAGAGTAAATGGATTGGCATATAGGAGACGCAACTAAAATATTAATAAGATCTCATTATGCGTTTCCATTCCCATGGGTTAAATCTACACTATCCTGACCTAGTAATGTTCATCAGATATATGCTTAAAGGGGTCTGGAGGCTGATGTATTTCATTGATGTATTTAAACTAAAGTCTCTGGACTCTCGTTTCTCTACTATAAATCCAGAACTCAGTGTTCCAAGTTGATCAGTTCTATCCTGATATACTGTCTTTGGCATTTTTACTCAGTGCGTGTATCCTTGAAGTCCTGTTTCACAGGCCGATCTGCTTTCGAGTACAGAAATTTACTGGCATCTCTGCTCTTCGTTGTCTCGCTGTCAGATAGAATAGATTTCTGGTTTTGTTTTAAGCTCTAGAGAGCTGTGCGTTCAACTTGTACTGGGAATTTGTGATACTGTTTGTCCTGATCAAGTGTCACTTTGTTTCTCTCTTAATTTTTGCTTTTCTTATCTCCCGGCAAGGATCTCCTCCTCCTTGGGTGCGATGGTTCAAAAACGGCCTGGAGATCCATATGGAGCGATCAGAGCATGGCGTGTCTGCCGCGGAGGACGGCTCGCTGGTGATTGGCTCGGTTTTAGCCAGTCACAGTGGAGATTTTAAGTGTGTGGCCACTAATGAAGCAGGCTCGGTGGAGAGGAAGACCAGGTTAAAGGTCAATGGTGAGATGCTTACATCATGTGGCTTTAGAGTAATATATACAAACAACTGATTTTGATCAATTCTAGCAATCAGTTTTTATCAAGCTAATTTTAATCTTCAAAAAGGATGTAAAGTGTGATTAAAGGAAGTTTTCTGTATGGCTTGTGTTTTGTGGTAAAGTTAATATTTGCTCGACTTCATTTTGCCAAGTAAGAGATGTTCTTGGGTCAACATCCTAGTTAAATCAGGGGGAACAATAAAACACTATACCTTGGTTATAAGCATAAACATTACATGAACTATAAACTTATTCCTTAAATCTGATTGGTTGAAATATTAACCCAGGGTCAACAATGATGTTGACTTAAGAACGTCTCTCACTTGGCAAAATCAGGAAAGCTGCTAATGAGAAAAATGTTGAATTATGCTGAACAATTTCTGTTTCTTCACAAATCTAGTTCCTCCAGAAATCCAGGATGATGGACAGCCACTGAACCTGACAGTTACACTAAAACAGCCGCTCACACTGGGATGTGATGCTTTTGGCATCCCAACGCCAACCATAACCTGGACTAAGGACAATAGACCAGTATGTTTGTTCTAATAGAGATTCAGCATATTTATTGTCTGGAAAAGAATACACAGTATAAGGGACAGGGAAACTGGGATAAATAAAAGAAAGAAACAATCCACAATAACAGAAGTCAATATACTGTATGATTAAGTAAAAACTGTACAAAAACAATAAGAAATCAGTATAGCACCTTTTCAATATTTTGATATTTATTGGTGATATACATATACTGTACCACATATATACTATATGGAGTTACAAAAAAGACTGTTGGTCAATTATACAGTACATCCCCATAGTTTAAGACGTCTTAATGGTAATGGTACAATGATGCTACCTACTGGTCGTGAAGTGTACTACAAGCCTTTGCCACTAGTTGTAAATCAATGACCTCTCTGTTTCCAGGTACTCGAGACCCCAGGGGTGTATCTACAGAATGGAAAAAGACTTTTAAAGATTTATCGGGTTCAGAATGATCACGCTGGCCGGTTTTCTTGCACTGTCCAGAACTCTGCTGGGGAAGCCAGGAGGGAGTACACTATTGATGTACAAGGTGAAAACTAGGCATACAAACTTTGTTCTTTAAGAGAAGCCTCGAGGTACACAGACTGAAGTCTAATTAGGGTAAATAATAGCACTTTTGTTTCTAGCTTGCAGCATTTTGGCCTAAATTCCTATAGTTTGTTGTCTAATTTACTGTTGGCAATGTTTAGAGGTGTTAGAATGATGTAAGAATTGAACATTTGGAAGAAATTAAGTTACTAGCTTTTTGAGATACTGTTACAGCGTCAAATTGCAATGTTCTTACCATAGTACTATATTTACCATGTCAAAAAATTCATTATAATAAAATTCTACCTTTTTGGTAAGTGGGAAATAAAATTCTTGGTTTCTTCTTTTATTTAGTTTTGATGTTTTGTATCTGTTTATTTGTATATTTAGCCCCACCAGTGATTTCAGGCTCATCAGGAGTGCAGGAACTGAGCGTCATGGCAGGACAGGAAGTGGACATGCAGTGTAGAGTCACTGGTCGCCCACTGCCTAAAGTTGAATGGACTCATGATGGAGAGTGAGTAGATGACACATTTTGTCAAATAAAGACATAAACAAACAAACTAGTTGGCTGTTGACTAGATGACTTTCACGACGCACAGAAAATCTTTTTAAACCTTTGTGCACATGTACATCCTTCATGCCCTCCCTCAGGGTTTTGTCACGTAACGGAGACCCTCATGTGGAATTTTTGGAAGAGGGACAGGTGCTGAGAGTGAAGTCTGTCATGCCGAGAGATCGCGGCCTGTATCATTGTGTGGCCAGGAACAACGCTGGCACTCAGACTCGCCAGTTCAGACTGAACGTACAAGGTAAACCAATGTTACATTTATGCATCTGGCAGATGTTTTAAACCAAAAAGTTACCAATTAAGTTACAGGAAGACTGTTTTTCTTGGCAGCTGCCCCCAGCATTCGTGACTCCAGTGAGAATTCAGAGGTGACTGTAGTTCTGGGCTTTCCGGCTGTTCTTCACTGTGAAGTGGAAGGAATCCCAGTTCCCACTATCACCTGGCTAAAGGAAAACCAGCCTATTGTGTCCAGTCCCCAGCTTACATACACACAGGGTGGACAAGCATTGCGAGTGGCTGCGGTCCGTGGTGAAGACGCAGGATCCTACACATGCCAGAGCTACCAACCTGGCTGGAACGGCATACAGGCACCACACACTTAGAATTCTGGGTAAATCAATTGAATATAAACTCTGATAAACACTGAAAATTATTACAGGGCTTAAATGGATAGTTCACCCAAAAATAAAAATTATGTGGAACACAAAAGAAGATATTTTGAGAAATGTCTTAGTGGTTTTGTGTCCATATAATGGAAGTCAATGTGCGTCAGTGTTGTTTGGTTACCAGCGTTCTTAGAAATATCTTCCTTTGTGTTCTGCAGAACAAAGTCATACAGGTTTGAATAATATGAGAATGAGTAAATGATGACAGCATTTTTATTTTTGGGTGAACTATCCCTTTAAAGCCCATACAGAAGCCAGTTCAAATATTGTTGCATGGATAATTTCAGATTTGTTTATCAAAAAATACATTAAATTTTTGTATTACATACATTTGAATTGCGAGTGTTTTTTAACTATACCATTGGCTCAGTTCCTCCACAGATAGAAGGGGATTCAACAACTCTTAACTTTGGTAGAAAACAAGAAAAAGTAAAAATTAATGGGACGTTAACCCTGTCATGCCTCGCCAAGGGCTTTCCAGAACCTGTCACACAGTGGTTTAAAGATGGACAGGTTTGTCAATTTGTTTCATTATATTAAATTAGAATACAGTTCATAAAACAAATGCTCATAGGCATTCTTGACTGTTTTACAGTTGTTAAATGAGAATACACACACTGGACTCAAAGTGGACAGACACATGCTCCACATCGAGAATGCTGTTCTGTCCCATGAGGGCCAGTACACATGTGTGGTTACCAACACTGCTGGAGAGGACAAGAGAGACTTCCACCTGATTATACAGGGTCAGAAATACATGCACGCACGCACACACACACTCTTGCCAATGAACATTAATGCTGTGTCTTAACCAGACGCGACGCGGTATGATCGCAGTAACAAGCAATTTGACTGTCCTCACTGAACGCGATAAAGGGGCGTGGCACGATTGTCAATCACAAAACATGACCAATCAGAAAGAGTTTTTTTCTGTCCGCGCACCCTCTCTCTCACAGCAGCTGAAGCGCGTGCACAAGCACATACAGAGATGCATCCTGTATTCTCATGACTTCCGTCACAGAAATAGAAACCGTTTCTAAAATAGAAACCACTGTGAAAACCCCTTACTTTTTTAAGTTGCGTCTGATTAGGACACGGTGTAAGTTTAATTCTCAACTCTGTCTTCCTCAGTTCCTCCAATCTTCCATCGTGTAGTAAACGGTGCTGCTGGCTTCTCATTGGCTGAGGGGGAGGGTGATGAAGATGACCCTGATGTCAATGAAGGGATGGTGGAAAGAAAGGAGGTGGTCCTCGGACACTCCATCAGTCTCTCCTGTGAAAGTAATGCCATTCCACCTCCTCGACTCAGCTGGTATAGACAAGGCAGACAGCTCAGCAGCTCTGATGGAGTCGTGTTGTTACCTGGTGAGTAGACAGAAAGCTGCCTGTTTAGTGCCCTCAGAATCAATTTACACGCTACTCAAATGTATAAGTGATAAATAAAATCATGTTAATTTTCTTGTTTTCATCTTATAAGGAGGCCAAGTCCTACAGATCCCACGGGTCCAGCTTGAGGATGCTGGGAAATACACATGCCAGGCCGTAAATGAAGCTGGAGAGGATCAAATGCATTATGATGTGGAGGTGCTGGGTAAGAAGTCTAACTAACATTTAGGCAGATCTCAAAGGCATCAGATTTATTTCAAAGATGAACATATAATCTGAAAATGACTGTTTTATGTATTTTATACAGTTCCCCCTGTTATTGATGGCCAGACTGATGAGTTCATGCAAGATGTGACTGCCGTGGTCAATTCCACTATATCACTGCGCTGTGATGTCACAGGAAACCCCATTCCATCGGTTTCCTGGCTTAAAGACGGTCTGCCCCTTTACAGTGGCCATCAACATCAGATTCTGGAGGATGGGAAACTTCTGGAGGTAATGGTCATGACTATAATCCTAGCAAAACCAGATTTGCTTCTTATTAAGCAGTAGCGTAATTATATTTTGATTGTTTGTATTGATATATTGTTTCTGGTTGTGCATTTTGCTGGCAAAGACAATGTCGTGGGTACTGACATACGTTAAAGCTTTTATCATTTATTCACTCTCATGTTATTCCAAATCTGTATGACTCTGTTTCCTCTGGAAAAGACAAAAGAGGATATTTTGAAGAAATATCACATTGGTCTCCATTGTATGGACACAAAACCACTGAGACATTTCTCAAAATATCTTCTTTTGTGTTCCACCGCAGAAAGAGAAATGCAAAGGTTTTGAACAAATGTGAGAGTGAATAAATAATGACAAAAAATTAATTTTTGGATGAGCTACCCCTTTAAATGATATACTTTAAAATATTCCTACGAAGTTATTATAAAGGATCTCCTCTGAGTACAAAAATATAGTCTCGCACCTTACATGAGTCACCTGTCATTCTCTGTAGATCCTGAATGTGCAGGTGTCTGACACGGCCAGTTATCAGTGTGTAGCTGAAAATAAAGCTGGAGCTGTCGAGAGACTCTATAGCTTGTCTGTTCAAGGTAGGATCACAAAAACATGCTTTACAAATAATAGTACTTTAATAAGTTTTTCTTGAATACAATATTTAATGTAACAAATGCTTTTGTTTTCACATGACTGTTAGTTCCACCAATGATAGTTGGCAGTCGAGAGGAGGATATGAGTGTGGTGGAGGGTCACATGATCTCTCTGCTGTGTGATGTGCAGGCATACCCACCTGCTGACATCATATGGACAAAAGACGGACAAGTGCTGGAGTTTACCAGCGGCATGCATATACTGCCAGGTGATCTGCAGTCTAAATATAACTTTTATTTAGTTTTTAAATAATGCTTCATTAAGCGAATATGTACAATATGCGTGGTTTATGTGACATCATTTTGTCCAAAGGTGGTCAGATGCTGCAGCTGCCCAGGGCTGGACAGCAGGATGCTGGCCAGTATGTCTGCACAGCCACAAACTCAGCCGGGCAAGACCAGAAAAGCATCCTGCTTACTGTCTATGGTCAGTGGTTGAAACCATCGCTCTCATTTGACTCATTGCCGGAGTAGTTTTCAATTCTTTAAACTAATATTTTCATTTTACTCATCTTTCTAGACTTGCCTACACTGGTTCCACGTTTAGACTCTGAGTCAGAGGTCATGACACCCCAGGTGGGGTCATCACTGATTCTGCGCTGTGAGGCCCGTGGCGTCCCTGAACCGGAGGTCACATGGTATCGTAATGGGCTACAGCTGGCTGCTGGGAATGGTTTGAAAATAGAACGCCAGCAACTGGAAATAGTCGGGGTGCAGGTGAGCAATAACATCTTTCAACTTTCAAACTTTTGTAAGTGGTCTATCGTAGCAAATGTGGTCCTAACTATTTTACTATTTAAATGTACTAATCATTACTTTTTTACATCTGTGTGTTCATTGGACATGTGTTTCTAACTTCCTCTTTAGGTGGCTGATGGGGGTGTGTACACCTGTAAGGTGTCAAATATTGCTGGACAGGTAGATCGCACCTTTAGAGTAACAGTACATGGTGAGCTTTTTTCCAGTCGAAAAGGCACAAAATAAAAAAATCACTTTTAACAAGTTATTAACTTAAAATAATATAAATAATTAATTAATTGAATAAAAGAATAAATTTACAAATGTAATAATTCATATTGATTCCTGTGTCTTTTTAGTGCCTCCTGTAATGGAGGGCCCTCTCCACGAGACCCTTACTCATAATCTGGGTTCCCACATCACCCTGATCTGTGAGTCCTCTGGTGTACCTGTACCCAGCATCGCCTGGCTGAAAGATGGCTCTCCTATTGGTCGGTAAAATACAGCACACTAACCTAAAACTTGTTATAAATGTACAAAAAACATCCTCATCCCTGTTATTTTTGTTTGTCTGTGCAGAAAGCAGTTTGCAGTGGAACTGGTCAACAAGAGGAAACAGACTGGAATTAGGCCCGCTGCAGCTGTCTCATGCGGGCACTTACACCTGCATAGCCAAAAACAGTGAAGGGCAGACTCAGAAAGACTATTTACTTACTGTACATGGTAAAACTGCCTTAAATACTAATCACAGTATCAGCTCAATCTTTTGTGTCTTGATTTACTCTCGGTTTAAAGAGCTGTAAATAACTGAATGTATTTGGCTCCATCAGCATCACCCACCATTATAGACTCTGGCCACCCGTCAGAGGTCAGCGCACCTGTGGGGGAGGAGCTAACTCTTGAATGTCGGGTAATGGGTACGCCCACTCCTAAAGTGAGCTGGTTGAGGAACGGAATGACCCTGGAGAATGAAAACACAGAAGATATAGTGTAAGATTGTTTGTGAGTTATATATCAAAAGTAAATAAAAACTTAAAATATTTTTGACTCATATATGAACATTCTTCAATTTTCTGTGTACAACTCAAAAACTATAAGATGTATTAAAAATGTTATTGCTATTTTGAAAAAAACTAAAAATTAGAAAATGGAAAAAGAAGTCATTTACATCTGAGATTGGATGTGTAAATTATAAGAGACTTTTCATCTTTGGGTGAACTATTCCTTGAACAGAAAAAAGTTTTTCACTAATTTATGTTGTTTTGTGATGTGTTCCAGTATCTCACCAGATGGCAGCACTCTAACACTTCTAAATATAAGGCCAGATGACTCTGGAACATACACGTGCCTGGCTGTCAGCTCAGCTGGCCAGGAAAGCAAGATATATACATTGTTTGTGTCAGGTGAATGGAGCTTTGTGTTTTCTATCATACACAATACAAATCTTTGAGTTTAATTCAATAACCATGCTGTATTTCAGTTCCCCCATCCATAATTGGGGAGACCAGCGTCCCCCGTCAGGTGCACACCACTCAACACAGTGTGGTCACACTGGAGTGCAAAGCCACGGGAAACCCACAGCCTCAGATCAGCTGGCTAAGAGACGGTCATCCTTTGCTCCTGTCGCCTCGTATTCGCCTGCTTACTGCAGATTCTGTACTCAGGTCAGTTGCACATGGAAAAACAGACTGTACTTTCTGTTAATACTGTAGAGATTTAACATTATTGATGGCATTTGGTATCTGTGTGTTGTTAAAGGATTTCACCGGTGCAGCTGTCTGATTCAGGCATTTATACCTGCGTGGCACGTAGCCAAGCTGGATTAGCCGAGCTGAACTTTGACCTCCAAGTTCAAGGTACACCTGAAACATTAGAGAAAGAAATATTTATAAATTTGTTATCTTACAGCTTATCTTAAAATAAACAATCAGTCATTGAGCAAATACATTATTATCAGAGAAGTGCCTCCTTAAATTACCCAGATTTGCATTGTCAAGTGATTATAATGATTTATAAGATTAGTTTGACACCATTTGACACATAAACATACAGTAATTACGTAAATTAATCTGCAATTTTATTGCAGATATTAACCTGATATTGTCACTGCACATATTGAGCGTACACATAAAAATACACAATCCAAACAACATTTTTTAAATGTTTATTTATTTATTTTAATTGTAGGTATTTAAAAAAAAACAATATTAACAGTAGTTTATGTTGTATGTAGTATGTTTATGTTATTAGTTTGTGTTTATTTTTTGGAAAATGTGGCAAATATTTATTCTTGATTTTTAGACCTTCCCATCAATATTTCCATCAGTTTGTCATGATTAGATTAGAAATCAACGTAATATGTCAATGATATATTATTGTCAATGATGTTCTACCTGTGGATATCGGTGACAGTTAACAGAAAAAGACATTTGTAGTGCTATTTCAATACATAGTAGTCCATCCAACACAATATTGGCCCATGAAATGTTTTCTAAAGGTAAGTGTTTAGAAAACCTGTTTGAAAACAATCATTATTTATGCATTATTTATCCACTTGTTGTTGCTAACAGTCGTTCATAAATAGAGTTAATATTTAATAGTCTTAATGAATAACAGTATTTTGATTATTGTGTTTTCAGCTCCCCCTGCCGTGGAGCGCACCGAGCCGACAGAACAAGTGGCTGTGGTTCAAGGCTCCTCAGTAACACTGACTTGTGAAGCACGTGGTGTTCCTCCACCCACCCTTTCCTGGCTGAAAGACGGTCAACCGCTTTCACTGCACCGGAACCTTCTGCTGGATGGACAGGAAACCCGCTTTCTGCTATCTGATGTGGGTCTCAGTGATGGAGGACTCTACAGCTGTGTGGCAAGCAACCAAGCAGGAAGCAGTACCAAGACCTTCAACCTAACCGTGCTGGGTATTTGCTTTTCACAGGGATTTTGGTGTAAATGTGCAAACTGTGCTATAGATCATAACAAGTATCTGGTCTTCAGCCTGAGAAAAACACTTGCCTTCAAGTTCATATGATTAAGTATAGCCTACTTAAAAAGTATTAGTACTAGAACTAGTATACTTACTTGTGTGTGTAGTATTTCAATACTACTTGGGACTAAATTAGCCTCAGTTGGTTTCAGTTTCCAAAAGTGTACACAGTATACAACTATACTTACAACTACAGAAGTACATGAAGTATATTTCTGAGAAGTGAGACTGGAAGTTACTTTTGCTTTTTTGTTAAGGGCGGGTGACTTAAAACACCTTAGAAACAAACTTCTTTGTGTACTGTATGTTCTCATTATGGCGGCACACGTTTATTGGTAGACTAGTAAAAGCCCAGAGGAAGGTAATAGTGGTCATAGGTTGCTCTTTTAAAGCACAGGAGACTTTATGGTCATGAGGAGACTTTAATTGCCATCTTTATCTCTGTTGTTTCCCTTCAAATTAATTTTATGCTCATACATTCCACCCAATTACAATACTTGTTGAAAGAGACACAATGGACAGTAGACCAAACCTGACCAGCTTTGACGCTGGTCTAAACAGACAGTTTTTAAGCAGGGAGGTCTCTTATTCACATCTGATTTGTGTGTTTTGCACATTGTAGAGACTCCCAAGATCTCTGGCTCTTCATCCCCTGATGAGCTGCTGGTTGCTGTGGACAGTGTACTGGAGCTGGAGTGCATAGCTACCGGTCTACCCCCTCCAACCCTCAGCTGGCTCAAAGATGGACGCCCCCTACAGGACAACATGGCGATAATACAGAGAGATGGGCAGCTTCTTAGGATCAATAAAGTTCAGGTGCTTAGAATGGCTGAATAAGACAATTTGAGAGAGAAACCGTTGAAGCAGTCATTTTCACTATATTGTTTTTTTCTATTGTGTATATTGTAATGGTTCGGAATAGGTGGAGGACGCAGGTTTGTATACCTGCCTTGCCACTAGCCCAGCAGGAGAAGATGGAAGAAACTACTGGGTGCGCATTCAACGTGAGTAAACTGTACATTATCACCTTGAAATTCACGCTGGTCTTAGTAGCATGTCATTAGCATTGTCATTAACCATAATCATAACAATTACATCAGTTTTGTTGTCCAATCATTTCAGTTCCACCCACTTTGGTTGGTTCCAATGACATCAGAACTGTGTCTATACCGGCCAAAGGTCATTTGACACTAGAATGTCAAACTGATAGTGACCCTCCACCAGACATTGAATGGTACAAGGATGATGTCAAACTACAGGTGAGGGTGGACTAATGGTAAGATATGTGTAACCACTGCATCACATCTACATTTTTCATTCCCTAAATGTCCTGTCTCTTTTAGCTGGGAGGTCGAATTCAGACCATTGCCGGCGGACAGTATCTGGAAATTCAAGACGTCAGGACACATGACAGTGGACAGTACAGCTGTGTGGTTACCAACATGGCTGGCAGCACCAGTTTGTTCTTCACTGTAGAGATTCTCTGTAAGTTAAGTCTTAAAGGGACAGTTCACCCAGAAATATACATTTTGTCATTAATCTATAATTGTCCCAAGCTTTTTTTTTATACAAAAATAGATGTTTCTTAAGCGAAGGGGTGACAAGCTTTAAACAAAGACTGTAAAATATAATTTTTACAGGCAAACCATTTAATGAAATCTCATGAAATAATAATTACAGTTTTTGTTTAATTTATATAGTTTTACCCTACAAAGTCATACAAGTTTGAAACTATATCAAGCTCTATATGTATAATTTGGGTGGACTGTTTCTTTGGAACCAGTGGTTTCTATGAGCCATCATGTTGTCAATTCACATTAGTTACAAAGCAAAATAAAACTTTTTTGTTTGCGTTTACCTAGTGCCTCCGGTCATCCGAGCAGGCAGCTCACTGATCATAGCACATGTCAAACAGGATGCTGTACTGCCCTGTGAGGTGGAGGAAGGTCTTTCCTCTTCAGTTTTATGGAGGAAGGATGGAGGACCAGTCCCACTTCATAATGGCCGGTAAGCTTGCATGTAAAGCATTAATAAAATATAGGAAAACTTAAATAAAAGAAATATTTTTATATGGCCCAACTGATTGGGTGTGAAAGTGTTTTTCGGTCTTACTTACTTAATTCGGTCTCTGTTTGGCACACAGATTCACTTTGCTGTCAGAGGGCTCGCTGCGTATCGAGTCAGTACAGCTGTCTGATGCTGGTCGATACTATTGCAGTGTGTCTAACCAGGCGGGATCAGATCATCGTGGCATGGACCTGAAAGTCTACGGTACTGGAAAATAATAATACCTTGTTGCAATGAATCATTTTGGGATCAACATTATTAAGCTATTTGTCCAACGCCTTTTATTGTGGCTGTGGGTGCTTGGCTTCCACAAAATAAAACAGAATTATAACATAAAACTAAAATTAAGAAAGGAATTAAAAACGATGAGAGTGAAACCCTGAACTTCTTAAATCAGTAAAAACACAAAATGTTTATTTTAAATATTTTGACAGAAGTCACATGTTGACGGTTTAATTGTCAGGGATAAACAAACATCATAAACAAACATTTGTGAGACTGTAGCAAGGATGACGTCACATATTAGTGATCAATATTGCCATTTGCTTTGTTTTTGGAATTTACATCTGCTTTTCTTTTACACTCTGAATATACTGTATTGCATGCCTGAATGCAAAATAATGCAGTTGATATTTACATATTTCCGTTTTCTCTAGACAGACATGAAACACATATAAAATAGCACTGCTAATATGTCTATTTCTGTCATTATTTATCATTTCAGTTGGACCCTCTATCAGCCCCGGTCTCTTTAATGTAACAGTGGTCACGGGTCAGAGGTCAGTGTTAAGTTGTGAGAGCACAGGTATACCTGCTCCTCAGGTGAGCTGGAAGAGGAACGGCACACCTCTCAATGTGGATCTTCAGTCTGGTGCTTACAGGTTTGGAGTACTTCAGTACAACACTAATATGTACATCTTATGTACATGCTTATTGCATATTACAGTAGATTAGGAATGTTAGAGTTCATTCTAAAATCTATGTTATAATGTGAATTTTGTTTTAAAGGTTAATGTCCTCTGGCTCTCTGATCATAACCTCCCCATCTGAAGAGGATGAGGGCTACTTTGAGTGCACGGTGACCAATGAAGTTGGAGAGGAGCGGAGGGTCATAGAGGTCATTCTGCAAGGTTTGAGATTTCAACTCTGTCCTTTTAAAAGTTTGTGGTATATATTTAAAATATATTGAAAGTATATATATTTTTAAATATTGATATATATATCAATATATCTGATTTGTTTTCTCAATATTTTTTTTAGTTCCCCCTGCAATTAAAGATGATGTCACAAGTGTTACAGCTGTTAAAATGTCCCCTGTGGTGTTGCCATGTCATGCCACGGGCCGCCCAGAGCCCGTCATCAGCTGGAACAAAAACTGGATGCAGTTGGGCGCTCGAGGCGGCAGTTATCGTGTTCTGCCCACCGGTACACTGGCCACAAACCTCCTACACCGTCTGCATGCAGTGTCTTCAGCTATTATTCTGATCTTGTTTTGCCACGTAAGGTGTTAATTGGCATTTTTCTATTGTGTCGTAGGTGCTCTTGAGATCCTGGCAGCCACACCTAGTCATGCTGGCAGATATACCTGTTCCGCACGTAACTCAGTTGGAGTGGCTTACAAACATGTCACTCTCACTGTTCAGGGTAAGTGGTATAAAAAATGACACGCTTCATATATTTGATTATAGATGATTCAGGTGTCGATTGCAAAAACATGCATATATTGTCGGTTTGTCTGTGTGTTGTAAGAGCCCCCAGAGATCAGGCCCATGGCAGAGGAAGTTCAGGTGGCGTTACATCATTCTGTTGTTCTGCCATGTGAAGTGAATGGATTCCCCAGACCAACCATTACATGGCAACGGGAAGGTGTACCTGTGGCGACAGGTTGGTAATGGGCAAGTGATTAAAAAAAAATGGGATTGTGAAGACAAAAATAGATTTAAAGCAAATTTTAAATCTATGGTTTTTTTTATACATTTGTGTCCCATTTGTATTCATAATAAGAAAGAATGACAGACAAAGTAATTAAAAATGTGATTAAAATGTAAGAGCTGATAAAGATCATCTGCCATTACAAAAAACATGATTAGCATTGCAAATCTAGTGTTCCTTTTATAAAGGAAGTCATTCTATGTTCCTTTTTTGCCATTTTCTTTCAGTTATTTACTTCCTCTTTTCTTTTTGACAAACATTCACAGTTTATAATGACCGCAAGAAGGCACTTTTAAAAGGAATGGAAGATTTCTTTGATTTGACCGAATCAGACCTATCAAATGAACATTTAAACTCAGCATTGCATTGATACTGAGGCCTAAATTCAAAACAGATTTCCACAGGGGATAATGGAAAAACAAGTGCCAAACAACTAAATCGTCATCTGTTTTGGTTATTTTTTTCAGGTCATAGACTGGCGGTTTTGTCCAATGGAGCTTTGAAGTTCTCACGGGTCACTCTTGGAGATGCTGGGACATACCAGTGCATTGCACAGAATGAAGCAGGCACGGCTATAGGAAGGACAAACCTAGTTATGCAAGGTACATGATGTTAAAATTGGCTGTCTAGTTCAGTGTTGATGAAAAGCCTACTGTGTCCTATCAAGAAAACCTTTTTTTTTTACTATTTTACATAACAGTTCCCCAGTGCTGTCTGTGCCTCGTCTGGAGTACACGTCAGTTCTCGGCCAGCCGGTCAGTCTGGAGTGCACCGCGGATGGCCAGCCAAAGCCAGATGTGATGTGGCACAGGGAGCGCAGGCCCGTGGTGGAAAGTACCCACATCAGACTCTTGTCCAACGGCACCCTACACATCAGCAGCACTCAGCGTAGTGATGCGGGAATCTACACCTGCTCAGCTCGAAACACCATTGGTAGAGCCAGCCAAGACATCAGACTGCTTCTGCAAAGTGAGTTTCACACAATATGAAAGGAGCAATTGTTTGATAGATTTGGAGGTATCGCATTTTCTTTAGATATGTTTACCTACTTGTTAGGGGTATTTTGGCAAGATTTTCTGTAATGCTGCTTAATGTACATTATACAATACTGTATAAATAAATATTGACTAAATGTGACTTATTCTTAGCATTAAATATACACATTTAGTAAACTGTTTTCTTAACATTATTAGCATAAATATCTTCATGCGTCTCTTCTCTTAGCCCCACCCATCATTTCTGTTGGTCAGTCAGAGATGTCCGTCATTCAGGGATTTCAAGCACTTTTGCCATGCGCAGCACAGGGTCTTCCAGAGCCCAGGGTGAGCTGGGAGAAACAAGGTGTCTCTGTGTCAAATCTGCCTGGCAAATTCACCCTGCTGAGGTCTGGAGAACTGATTATCGAAAGGGCAGAGGTCAGTTTGTGTCCTATACGTGTGTGCAGCAGGGACAAAAATGTCATTTACATTACTTAAAGGGGACATAGTTCGCAACATACTTTGGATCAACATAGACATACTTTTATTCAAATATGTAGCTGTCTACAGTAAACCGCAAACTGAAACAGTTTCCTGGAGTTTCAGGTTAAACAGCTCATAGCAGACTGGCTGCGTGTTTTCTTTACAGCTTTTCTGGGCTTGCAGACACACAAGAAACCTAACAAAATGCAAAAAAGATTTCATCTGAATGTCCACTTTAACATTAATAACTTTATAATATAATGTTTTACTTTTGGCTTTATTTATTTATTCATTAATTTCTTATTAAATCAAGTATTTTGTTATATCTATAAATATAAGCAACATTGTCTGGTGACCGAATATTGCATTAAAAAAAAAAAATCTAATTTGCATGCATTTTTAAAATAAAATTTGACAATTAAAATAACTCTTACACACAATCACGATTTGTTTTATTGTCTCATGTACAGACTGGTGATGCTGGTGTCTTCACCTGTGTGGCAACCAACGCTGCAGGAACAGCCAGACGAGACATTCGCCTCTCTGTCAACATGAGACCCGCTTTTAAAGAGTTACCTGGAGATGTGACGCTGAATAAAGGTCAAAGTCTCACTCTTTCCTGCCATGCTCAGGGTACTCCATCCCCCACAATCACCTGGACAGCCAACAATAGGCCCTATACAGGTACTGCCGTGAGATGACCATCTGTTTCCTGTGGGTTCTTATTACAAGCTTGCAATAACGTGACGTGACATTGTTTATAGCATCATATAAATGTGTTTATCTTCTGCCTGCAGGTGTGACTGTTGATGTATCTGGTAGAAGCTCATTAATTATTGAGAACGTCACTGTAAGTGATGGTGGAACCTACGTCTGCATTGCAGAGAATGCTGTGGGTTCCATACGGACGCTCTCATTTGTACGTGTCAGAGGTAAGTATTCTTTGATTTGTTTTTGTGACCCTACAAACAATAACGTTTACTATTGAAGTGTTAACACTGCAATAGTAAACGTTACATCACCTAATTAATATTCATGAGCTAGAAAGATACAATTTGTGGTTTGCCCATTTTTTTCTGATTATACTTATTGCCTGTATAATGTGAAATAAAAACCTGTGTTTGTCATTGCAGAACCTCCAGTGCTCCGAGGGGAAGCCCACACCTCTCAGACTGTAGTTCAAGGAAAAGCAGCCATGTTGGATTGTGCTGTTAGCGGAGACCCCGTCCCCTCCCTACGCTGGCACAAAGACGGCCAGCCATTGCTTGGCTCTTTGCGATTTCATCCTCTCCGCAATGGCTCTCTGTCTCTTTACAGTGCCACGGTAAACATGTCTTATTCAAGTCAACAATGACTTCAGTATTTACTACCTTTATTATGTGTAAATAGTAAAGTTTGTGTTAAATGTGTCTGTGTTTTCCAGATCGGAGACTCGGGAGACTACAAATGTGTTGCAGAGAGCGAGGCGGGTATTGCAGAAAGAACCATTTCTCTGAAAGTGCAAGGTAAAGGAATATGTGCATCCATCATTTCTGTTTTATTGCTGCTTTAATAGATCTTTTACGAAACAGATAGTTCTGACTTGGAGATGTTGTGTTCAAAGGTAAAACGTCCATGGTGAAATACTGATAAAGTAAACACACACCTGTGATTTTACATTATTTATGATGTGCCTACATTACAGTATACAAAATAATCAACAGTATTTCTTGGAATAAAAGTGTTTATTATCAACAATGAATAAGTTAGGTAGTACAGTTAATTTAACACTATAAATAATAATACATTTTACTTTTCACCATTTTATAAACGCAATAAGTCGCAAGAGATTGTGTGTTAAAGTGATAATAACAAGTTGGTTTAAATTCTGTTACTGGGATTGTAGTTCCAGGCGGTTACTCAAACTGGGAAGTATGGGGTCCATGCAGTGTCACTTGTGGGCAGGGCGTCCAGGAGCGAATCAGATTTTGTAACAATCCACCACCGGCCAATGGGGGCCCATCATGCGAGGGTCCGAATGTGGATTCAAGGAAATGTCAGGTCTCATTGTGCCCAGGTAGACCTCCATTAATTCAACCATATTTTTTAAGCGAATATTCTGATTTTTACAATTGCATGACATTCTGTTGATATGAGATTAATAATGTCACAGCCATTGCAAGTGTTCTTACTCTCCTTTACTCATTTCCTTCTGTGTAGGAGAGTCTCCACGTCGTGCCCGGGGCAGTCTGATAGGCATGGTTAATGAAAAAGAGTTTGGAGTAGCCTTTCTAGAAGCCAATATCACAGAAAATACAATCGAGGGTACCAGCACCCTTGAGGCTCATGTTGAGAACGTTCCTCCAAGTGTTGGTGAGTGACAAAACAAGTTAAACTCACTGACATACATTTACGGCAACAATAGTACTAAGAAGTGCTTTCCTAAGTTTACAATGTCTTGCAGTGCTAGATAAGTACCTATAGTTTTTTATGGTGTCAGGTGTTCGTGGAAGGGTGTGTTTTTAGCTGTTTCTTAAAGGAGGTGAGGGATATGGCAGAACGGAACATACAATATTGTTATCTAATGCTGTTTATCTGAGCACGTGACGTAGTGTACTTATTCATTCACTGACGCAGCCCATAAAACTAATAAAAGAGACGAAGTTTACTGGAGTTAATGTGTAGAAATGCCGGAAAAAAAATAGATATCATAAACGTGCTAGCTAAACTAGGGTGCACATTGTACGTGGTTCAGTTAAGAGAAAAGCAATCCAGCATGCTAAATTTTTTATTTATTTATTTATTTTATAAATAACATTAATATTTTTTATTATTTTTAGTTTATGTTTATTGTTTGTCAAATATTTATTCTTGAGTTTTAGAGCTTTTCTTCAATATAGAGTTTGTCATGATTAGATGAGAATTCAAGTGAATAGTGAAATAACCTAAGTGTTTCTCCTAAGGATCAGTGCCAGTTACAGGATAACAAATATATAAACATATTTGTGAAGCCTGAACCAGGTACATTGGGTACGTGCAATCAGCATAAAGGCTCGTTTGGCTTATAACTGGTATCAAGATGAACGTGACTTTGTACAAATTTTGACTCATTCAACAAGAATATTTATTTATATATAATATTTACATTCTCTCCACCTGTGTGTACAGAACAGATCAAAGTCAGACAATGTGTAGCAGCAGTGGTTGGACAAAGATTTTGGTATATGTATATTTGGTATTATCCCACCTGAGGCACTTGTACAGTAGAGTGCACACAGATCTATAGCATTTTTTGTACCTGATTGTATATCTTGTATACAATCATCTGTATCCAATCCATATTGCCTTGTTGGATACTGGGCCATATTGGATTTTCTGATAAGAAACAAGCAGATAACACTGCTAAAAAGCACTTAAGTTGCGAATGACAGAATGTCAAATACCATAATGTGATGTTAAACCCATGCTTAACTTTCTGTTAAATGCTAAAATTACTTTTATTTTACTTTAATTTTGGTATTATTTTTACCGTCTCATACAGTATTTTTACAGTATGTTTAGCTTTAATATTCCGAGTTTACCATGAAGCTTATGCCATTAAGTAGTAAATAATTAAACTTAAATCAAAAGAGTGTTGCCTCAGAGCTTTTAATGAGGTGGTTAAGCAGGTTTAGAAGTCAAACATTCGGTTTTAGTTACTCTTTGTTAAAACATTACCTTAAACATATTCTTAGATGTTAAGAAAAGAAAGAGTAGCTTGCTAACCATGTAGTTTACTGTACAAATACTTGCCTGATTTGTTTTTAATGCAGATTTTGTGCCTATATTAATAGTACACATTTGATATTAAGGACAAATCTGATATAACTTGAAAAAATAACCATAAGTAAACCATAAGTTGCTTTAAGTTAGCAAAATCATTTTAAATTCTATTAAAATATAAAAACATAGTTATGTTTTCCTGTTGCAGTACATAAAAACAAATGCGATGTTTTGATAACTTATCGTGCAATGCTAGTATCGGGTTTTTTTTGACACATGCACATTGCATAAATCAATATCATACATTGCTGTTCTGCTTTAGATATTTTGTTTAGATATTTTGTCTGCATTACAGGTCCTCTGTTGCGAGTACTAGTGTCTGTATTCGCCCCGATTTACTGGACTACCGTCCATCAATCACCGGATACCCAAAACGGCTTTTCTCTCACGCACGGGCAGTTCAGACAGGAGTCTCAGCTGGAGTTTGAGACAGGTTAGAGATTTTATTCAGAAAGACTAACTTTATGAAGCTCATACAGTGAATGTCTTACTGTAATACCCACTGTGTGTCTCTTCTGTCTTTGGTTTTGAAATGACAGGAGAGATTTTAAAGCTGACCCATGTGGCCAGAGGTCTGGATGCAGAAGGGGCTTTACTAGTAGACATTGTTATCAATGGCTTTGTTCCTCCAATGCTGTTGTCTTCAACTTCTGTCAACCTACAGGTTGGTCTTTTAGTCTGTAGCATTTGCTTGTATCTCGGTTTCAACCCTTTCTAAGCAAACAGTGAAGAATAAATCAATTGCTTTTTTTTAGGAGTTTGATGAGTCATATGTGCAGACGGGCTCTGGGCAGCTTTATTCCTGGTCCTCACAGAATCACATGTGGGACGGGACGCCTATAACAGTGCGTTGCAATCATTCTGTGGTTTTCGAGATGCCAGAGAAACGCCAAGGGCCTCTGCTACAGCTCATCAGACTAACAGGAACAACTGGAACTTACTCCCTTTTCACACTTAGCCTGGAATTCAAAATGACAGCCAGCTTACTCATACCAGGTAAGTACTGATTTCCGTATATGCAAATATATTTATTTCATTGTGCATTGATAACAGCCAGTTACTCATACCAGATTATGTTTGTTTGAAGTCAAATGTACTTTTGAATGTTCTGTTTTTGTGCAGAAGGGGAGGAGGAAGCATGTCCAAAAGGTTTCGTCTTGGACACAGCGTCTTACTGTGCTGGTAAATTCTTAAATCATAGTAAAATCACTGCATCATCTACTAGTTTTAAGTCCCTGCAGTGTATTGAAACAGTGACACTGTTTTAATTGTCTTTTATCTCTTAGATGAAGATGAATGTGCTGTGGATTCTCCTTGCTCACACTCGTGTAATAATATCATGGGCGGTTTCTCGTGCGCATGCCCTTCTGGATTCACCATGTCTGCAGAGTCAAACACTTGCCAAGGTCAGGCCTCAAGATTTAAGCAAACTTTACTGGTAAATCATCAATCAGGAAGTGAACCTTGTTATGAGCCTTGTGATGGCATAAGGATAAAAATCAACTCAGCCTTATACAATACACTTATACTAGTAAGATACGTACACATATTGACCTTGTCTATGTAAACTTATATACGGTCATTAGCTTTCATTTTCATGACAACAGGAAACCTAGCAATTTTCACATGATACATGTAAGAGCTCAAAGTTCACAGAACACAAAACATTTCTTTGAGATATTTAAAGATATTTTATTCAAACTAGAGGCAGGTATAAGTGTAAATCTATGTAAATCTATGTAAATCTTACCATAGTTTGTTATCTAACATTGGTATTTGTTTTAATACAGATATTGACGAATGCGCCCAACATTCTCACCTGTGTCATCACAACCAGCAGTGCGTAAACACCCTGGGGACGTATCGCTGTCAAGCCAAGTGCGGGTTGGGCTTCAAAGCCAGCGTGGTTGGCACCAACTGTGAAGGTTAATTTGATCATCTATAAATAAAAGTCTGACATAAAGACATTTGTAACATTTCATTAACAAACTGAATATTTTCTTAGATGTAGATGAGTGCCGGGAGTCTGCGATTTCCCCGTGCCAGCAGCAGTGCTTTAATACTTTGGGCTCTTATCGTTGCGCCTGCCACCCGGGATACCAGCTGGTGGGCCATCGCTGCCTCGGTCAGTGCATTTTATCTACTGCTATGTCACATTTGTTTGTAAAAACAGCATGTCTCAAGTCCAAGTGTGGACTTTGTGAGTCCTTTTAAAGCAGATAGAAAGGAGCAGACAGAATTTGTGTATGTGTTTTACCAATAAAGTCACAGCCCAGAAGGGAGAAAAATCACAGTTGAGCGATCATTTGTTGTGATCTCTCAATTATCTCTCATATCTCAATTGTTCCGCCTAGACATTAATGAGATGAAATAGAAAGCAAATGGAACATTTTGCTCAAGTCTTCTGTGTCTTAGATATTTCTTCTAAGAAAAACACCCAGATATCTCACAAATGTCTCCATTCAGATGATGTCACAAACTGAGCCAGAAGGCAATATTATTCAAGATTTTAATATAAAATCCAGATGATTTTACCCATTTAGTCTACACAAATTTTACACGCTTTATGTATTTTAATGTAATGTTTGTGTATTTTAACAAGCATCTCATTTTTTCTATTTGTGTATCTCCTAAGCAATTTTAGGAGAAATGCATAAGACTAAGTTGATGAGAGAAACCAGCTTGCGTTAGCATTTTTTCTTTGGGAGAGCATTATTTATGATATGAAAAAATGTGCTTTCATTGAATTAAAAAAGACCCCTTTCATTGATGTGTAATGGGCAAATGTTATTGAAGTTAATTCCTGACTGTGCTTGTGTTTTTGTCAGATATAAATGAGTGTTTGAGGAGCGTGTGTCCAGCACATCAACAGTGTAGGAACACAGATGGAGGCTATCAGTGCTTTGACAGCTGCCCAGCTGGTATGACCACAGCAGAAAATGGGGTGTGTGTAGGTAAAGTGTCGAACGCTCTCTCAATCTCAACATTATTTTATCATATTAACTAATAAATGTATTTGATAAAAATAAGATAATACCTTTCTGTTGCATGCAGACATAGACGAATGCCAGGATGGCAGTCACATGTGTCGCTACAGTCAGATATGCCAGAATACGATTGGTGGGTATGGATGTGTTTGTCCGAGAGGGTACCGCTCGCAAGGGGCAGGTCGACCTTGCTTAGGTAAGATTTATTAACACAGTCAAAAGTCACAAATATGTTAAATATGCTGCATGTTTTTAATAACTTTTTTGTATTGCAGATATTGATGAATGCGCGCAGGTGCCGAGCCCTTGTGCTTTTCAATGCCGGAACGTTCCAGGCAGTTTTCGCTGCCTGTGTCCACCAGGGACTGTCCTTCTTAGTGATGGACGCTCTTGTGCGGGGCTCGAGAGAGGGCATATCTTTTCCAACAATACCCGGGTACAAGCTAGGCTCCGCCCCCAGCTGGTCTCTACACTAGAGCGACCCTACCTCACTCGTCTATCAGTGCATCCTGAACATCTAGGATCTTCACGTCGTCCCAGGCATGAATGTCCCATTGGGTATACCAGCAAGGATGGTACTTGTATAGGTGTGTCATCAGGATTGCATGTATTTCTGTAATGTAATGTAATGTCAACACTAACTAAAAAGAAACATTATTTTTTCTTCTGCAAAGATATCGATGAGTGTGCATTTAGAAAGCCTTGCCAACATGAGTGCAGAAATACAATTGGAAGCTACCAGTGCATCTGCCCTCCAGGTTACCAGCTATCACCTAATGGTCGAACATGCAAAGGTGTTTTTTTTGTTACTTTTTATGCTGTTAGTGAATTGATATGGGAACAGTATGTATCACAAAAGCTGTGCATTTTCCATTTCATTCCTTATCATATTCAAAGTCATTTACGCATTTGTCAGACCCTTTTACCAAAAGTATCATTCAAGTCATCATCAAGTAACTAGTTGAGCTACAGAAACATTTTCAATTCAATTCAATTCAATTTTATTTGTATAGCGCTTTTCACAAAGGACATTGTATCAAAGCAGCTTTACATGTACATGTCAGGGATTCAAAAAAACTCTTTAAGAGAGAAAAAAACCCTGACATGACGTGTTATAGTTGCAATCCGTAGCATGTGCAATCCGTAATAAAGGACACAATTTGCCATTGATCGCATCTATAACTCGCTATGCAGTTTACAGGATACAGAGACATACATTGTAGGATACAGAAATTACTTTAGAGAGTGAATAAAATGTTATATGTGAAGTGTGATGTAGTAGATTTGATTGTAATTTAACAGGTGCAGGAGGTTGTCCTGGGTAGTCGTCATTTAGCAGCACCAGGATGGACATCAGGTGGGGCAGTGTTGTGCCAGCTGGAACTCATTCCTCGGGATACCTCGGAGGGAAAGGAGAGGGGAGAGAGAGAGAGAGAGAGAGAGAGAGAGAGAGAGTAGCAGAGAGAGAGAGTAGGGACATTAGAGTAGCAGCCGTTCCTATGTAGATGTAGGCAGTTATATGTGATAACACATGCAGTATGTAGTATGTGTGTGTGCCCGGTTCCAGTTGAGTTAACTATTGCGGCCTTAGAGAGTTGGATCTGAGATTATGTGAATGCGAGGCTAAAGAGATAAGTCTTTAATTTAATTTTAAACAGTTCGAGTGTGTCTGAGTCCCTGACTTTACTGGGAAGGTCATTCCATAGTTTTGGTGCTAAGTAGGAGAAGGATCTTCCACCTTTAGATTTTTTTGATATTCTTGGAACTATTAACAGCCCGCCATTTTGTGAACGCAATGTCTGTGATGGATTGTATGCTGATAGTAGTTCATGGAGGTATAACGGTGCTAAGCCATTTAGGGCTTTGTATGTAATTAACAGAATTTTGAAATGTATGCGATACTTTACAGGTAGCCAGTGCAGTGTTTCTAGGAGTGGACTTATGTGGTCATACTTTTTTGATCTAGTGAGAACTCTAGCAGCTGCATTTTGAACCAGCTGAAGCTTATTTATTTGCTTTGCATGACACCCCCCCAGTAATGAATTACAGTAGTCAATTCTGGAGGTCATAAATGTGGATTAGCTTCTCTATATCTGAGACAGACAGCATGTGTCGCATCTTTGAAATATTTCTAAGGTGAAAAAATGCAGTTCGGCATACATTGGAAATGTGACCATCGAAAGACAGGTTCTTATCTAGAATCACACCTAGGTTCTTGACTGCATGGAAGAAGGGACAATGGTGCAGCCTTCTATAGAGATGTTGTGGACTATCGTGTCGTGTTTGGAGCTATTGGGTTCAATAATCAGAACCTCTGTCTTGTTGGAGTTAAGTAGAAGGACGTTGTTTGCCATCCATATTCTAATATCGTTGATACAGTCTATTAGCTTTGAAAAACAGTGGGTTTTGTCAGGTTCTGAGGAAATATAAAGCTGGGTATCGTCAGTAACAGTGGAAGTTGATGTCATGTTTCTTAATAATATCTCCGAGGGGAAGCATATATAGTGCAAAGACAATGGGACCAAGAACTGATCCCTGTGGTACGCCGTGTTTTACCTGAGAGTAATAAGATTTTTCCTCGTTAGCATAGACAAAGTGGTAGCGATCAGTTAAATAAGATTTGAATCAGGCTAAGGCTTGACCATTTATGCCAACAAGGTTTTCCAGTCTATCGAGTAAGATTGTATGATCTATTGTATCAAAAGCTGCACTGAGGTCGAGTAATATAAGAATAGATGTTTCACCGCGATCTGATGCTAGAAGGAGGTCATTTGTCACTCTGAGCATGGCTGTTTCTGTGCTGTGATGGGGCCTGAATCCTGATTGAAATTTTTCATAGATTCTATTTTTCGCTAGGAATGTCTGTAGTTGTTTGGACACAACCTTTTCCAGTATTTTTGATAAGAAGGGAGATTAGAGATTGGTCTAAAGTTGGATAGGTCTCCTGGTCGAGATTAGGTTTTTTAATGAGAGGCCTAATAACTGCCATTTTAAAGGCTGCTGGAACATAGCCTAATTCTAAGGATGAATTAATAATATTGAGCACTGGTTCCGAAACTGCAGGAAAAACTTCTTTTAGTAGTTTTGTGGGAATGGGATCTAATATACAGGATGATGATTTTGATGAGTTTATTATTTTTTTGAGTTTATCCATTTTAATAGCATTGAATGATTCTAGTTGTACTATTGGCATGATGCGGGACGGGATACTATGAGATATAGAGGTGGCTGGCTGTGTAGATGCAATATTGTCCCTAATCTGCTCGATTTTATTATCAAAAAATTTCATAAAGGTGTTACTATCGTGCTGTAGTTTAGCATCTTTTTCTGTAAATGATTTGTTTTTAGTCAGTTAACAATATTGAAATAAAATTTTCTTGTAGACATTGATGAGTGTACTGTACAAGGCATCCAGTGCGGAGCAAACCAAATGTGTTTTAACACACGGGGTGGTTACCAGTGTCTTGACACGCCATGTCCGGCTAACTACCAGAAAGGGCGTAGTCCAGGGTAAGATCTACAGTATTTGTTATATAATTCTTAAAAATCTTAGAACTGTACACAAACATCTACAACAAGTCTTTCTTTGGCCACAGAACCTGCTACAGAGCGTGCACTTCCAGACGGGATTGTGCCATCGGAAGCTCTTTCCCTCTTCTCCAGTACAAGCTCCTGACTCTTCCTCTTGGCATACCGACCCAGCACAGTATAGCTCGTTTATCAGCTTTCTCTGAATCAGGAGTTCTCCAGGACCAAACGTCTTTCACCATCCTGGAACAAGGTGGAGATATTGGAGAGATGCCATTTGGCATCAAAGACGAAGCAGGAAGAGGTATTATTTTCACCGTAATGTCGTTAAACTGGCCCGGCCAGGTGCGACTTCGGGTTCAAGCCACAACACTGTCTGACGAGGGAAGCATAACATACCAGAGTATCTTTATCATCTACATCTCCATATCCAAATATCCCTACTGAGTAAAGACAGACTGCAATTTAGAACAGGACTGGATCTGGAAATACTGAAAATTTATGGGCCATAGGAAAAACAATTATGGACTTGATTCTCGCCTATTACGTGCCCTTGATAAAGTTGATAAAGAACATTTTCTAAGACTGTTAAAGCATGTAACATCAACAGGTGGGTTTACATTTCAATCCAATTCCTAAACACGGTGCAACCAAATCATTCAGTTCTGTCACTGTTATTGTTTTCAATGTATCATTATGAAGATATTTTACACATAACAAACACGGATACATACATGCCTGTTGAGGACTTCGGTATTATTTGGTCACTAGCAAATTCTTTAAGCTAAACATTGATGACATACATTTTTAGTTACATTTACGTAGCATTATTTTATTATGTCGTATTAGTATATTCCTGTACATTAAAAAGTGTACTCTATAGTATTCTCTGAGTGTGTGAGAGAGATGCCAGGGGTGCAAATGTTGGAACTATGGTGCTAAAATATACAAAATAATGCAATAGTGTCTCCTACATGGTCATTCTGCAGCAGTTGCACCTTCATCTGTCAGTGATGTCAAGCTTATACAATATAACTAATACAATATAAAAATAAATAACAGTGCAACTTCTTCAAAACGGTTTCTGTTTCTGAGAGAAGAGATGTATACAGTCAACTGTTTGTTTAAGAAACATAAAGGTGAAGGATTCCAGAGCCTCTATTTTGTCCTCTGAAATTCAGCCTTCATTAGTTTATCAATTGACAACTTTGGTAGTAGTGTAGTTCTATGACACTCGCCATGTGTGACAATTACACGTGTTCTAATATTGCAAGCAGGCAGTGGAAAATGTAGTTTGTGGTTGCAAGCGACATCAAACAGGAAGCACAGATAACAGTCTGAGAAGGCAGGGGCAACTGCTGTGGACAGACTTTTCCCCAACAGGGTCTTAAAACATTAAGGATAGCAAATATCATTAACTCACTAAAAGTTAAAATAAATAAAGAATAAATGCAAAGGTCGTCACCACAACAGAAAAAACATAGCACGAGTGTGCGTGCACGTGTGTATAAAGCACTGTAGGAGTGCTTCTTGTGTATTTGTTATTTGACTGCCAATGACTTCCTGAACTAAAATGTCGATTAAAGTTTTCTTTAAAAAATGATTACTTAGTCCTTTTTGCTTGGCACATAAAATGTCTTGCTAAATAATTTCAAATATTTATTTATTTATTATTTATTACTTATTTTTAAAGCATTACAGCTTTTGTGAATGATTCTTAAAAATGTCATAATCTCTCAGATCAAGTGTGAAATCACACAGCCGCTTTGAAATGAATGTAAATTCAATTTAAATACTTTATCATAGGACACATTCTTTATACTACTTCCTTTTCTAAAGGTAGCATACTTGTTCTGACAAAAGAACAAGGAAATGATTACACAGTTTGTGTTGCAATGGTATTGTTTCCTGTTTAAAGTACACTTGAAATTTTACTATAGCAACACATGTGACTGCCATCCTGGCATGTCTGCATGCAACAGAAAGGTATTATCTTATTTTTATCAAATACATTTATTAGTTAATATGATAAAATAATGTTGAGATTGAGAGAGTGTTCGACACTTTACCTACACACACCCCACAAACTAACCCACACAGTACAAAGAATTTCAAAAAGTATTTAAAAAAATCACTCAACCCTACTTTTAAACATGTTCTATATGCTCTCTAACTGTAATATCACAATAAGTTTTAATTCATTTTTATGTAAACCCCCTAAAACAGCTTAGACCACATTTTTAGCTGGTTCGTGCTGGTTAAGATGCTCTACCCGCATAATTTATGTAATTATAATTATAATAATTAATTATAATTATAATTTAATTTACCAGCAAGGTGTACTGTACCAGTCTAGCAGCATGCTGGAAAAGTTAAGAAGCATCCAAAACACAGCAAATGTAGATCTTTTGTGAACAAAATTTAACAACAACAAAATATATATATACAAAAATGTATTATAAGATGTCATCTGTAAGTTCATAACAACCCAGAAAGTTTCAAGGCCTTGTCAACATTTGGTACCAGTTTTTGCTCAAAGTCCCACACTCTTTTGTCCTCAATCAGCTGATCTTTTGAAAGATGCCCCTGCAGTGGAACTCTAACGTGTACCATCCTACATACATCAAATGGAACATTGTAGGTATTTCCAAAGTTTTGCAAGGAGGAATGCACTGAGGTTTTCTCCACCATCCTTGGATTAACAATCATCTTTGTGGGATTAAAAACATTCTTTCGGTCAGGTTCTCTGTAAATGTGCTCCATGATATTGATACCAGGAATATTACTCCATTCTGGTCGTTTGAAGCGGCCGCTGTCCTCAAACTGTGTTTTGGGGAATATGTGGTTCTCAATGACAAACACACCCACATTGGGATTTGCAGCTTGGAGGTCCTCCATAAGAGATGGTAAATTGGCATATTTGTAAGGCATGATGATCTCATCGATGTCATTCAAGAGAACATACTTGGATTGATACATGTATCTGTAAATGCACTCATTGAGTGTGACCAACTGACCATAATAATGAAGGTCGCCCTTGTGTTCTTTAAAATTCCACCCTGAGGACGGATTGAGAAACTTGTCAATTGGCCATGAAACAATCTCCAGTGTTCCCTCTCTTTCATAATACTTTAAAAGCTTTTCCAGGTCTGGTCCACAACTAGTGTTATAGATTATTACTCGTTGTATGCCCAGAAGCTTGTACATCTCCATACTCTGAGCAAACTGCAGCACATTGTTGTAGTCACCAAAAAGAGTTGAGATACAAACCGTGAAGTTGTATTTGAAGGTTTCGCTTGTTACATGATTTCTTATTGGTAGAAACGGCACATTCCGACTGACCGAATCGTTAGTTGAGATGAGGACATGTGTTGCATTTTGCAAATGTTTCCCTTCACAAATCACATCCGAGACATGAAATGGAAAGCCGAAATGGTCACTGTGTATCTGGACATCAGTCTTAACTGTTTTACAGTCATGTTCAGTAATGCAGTAAACACAGTAAAGTGGCTGAAGACTGTCTCTGTTGATTATACTGATCACTCGAATGATCCCATCCATTCTGTGGTCGATGAATGCCGACACCATGAAGTGTTTTGAGTCTTTGATGGGTGTTATCGAATGTAAAGCTTCTGGTATTTTGTGTCTATTAAGAAATGATGGCATACTTATGAAATCAGAAGGCCTGTTCATATTTGCCCAGAGCAGAATGACAGCAACAAGAGAGATTATACATATTCCTACAAAAGTCTTCCATTTACTTTTTTCCATTTGCTCCTGCAAAGAAATAAGGGGACATACTGTATGTCAGAATCTTCAAAAAAACAATGCAGTTTCTGTACAATTTCTGTCTGTACTCAAATCACATACTGCACCTTCATTTCTTGTCAGTAATGTTATACAAAAGAACTACTACAATATAAAAATGAAACTAACAAACTAGAGAAACTAGCTATGTGAATCTAGCAACACCCAGACCAATTAAAAAACAATGTTCTTCAACTGTGTGAAATATGAGTATACACCAGTGAATACACCATTAAAAAGCATAAATATACCATAAAGACTAGCTGGTGGGAAAAATTATCCAGGTAATCCAAATAGCTACCCAGTGTCACAGCTTCTCATTTAAAGTATGTTAATAAACTATTAAATACAACAAAACTTTCTCAAAACTCTTTAAGGGTCACTAATGGGTAAAACTAGGCTAACAAAACATTCTCCGCTCGACCCCCTACATGATAAATAACAGGGACCTTTTCATGTTTATTATAACTATATTTTAAGTATCTGCGGAGCATTTCTGAACAAGTTTTACAAAATTTGATGAAATAAGAAAGAGGGTTTGGTTATTCGATTGAATTGCCTCTTTAAAGCGTCTTATTTTGTCAATCCAGAATTAAAATGAATAATTAATACGGTTTTGTCCTTTTACTTTCACTTTAAAAAAAACGGAATTACTCCTAAACAAAACCAAAATATTATGTTATATAGTAATGTATTTACTCCCAAACAAACACAAAAATATTATGTTATATAGTAATGTATTTACTCCCAAACAAACACAAAAATATTATTTTATGTATTAATGTATTTACTCCTAAACAAACACCAAAATAAGATGAAATATAATAATAGTTAATCCGGTCACAACGTTTTGTCCTGAATTATTTTTTAAGTTCATTTTTATCCCAAGACTTTAATATAAAGTAAGAATAACGCAAGAATAAAACGTTACCTTCATTATTGATGAACGATGATCAGCAGGAGAATACAGGTGGTTTGTAGAAGACAGTCCTTACTTGAATTCTTGCCGTGTGAAAGAGATGCAATAACCTCACACATGTTCGCCAATCGGTAACGGCTCACCTCTTATATGCGCAGTTTATTTGTGAATAAGACAAAGGATGGAGTGGTGCGCCCTCCCGTGAACTCTTTCTCTCCACCCATACACTGAGCAAAAAAAAATCAACATTATTTGTAGCGATTACTTACAGTAATATAAAGTTGACGTCAACGAAGAAGCAAGAGCTGTAGTGCTAGACTGATTTAAAAACTGCACAGTAAAGTTAACTGCAAGTTTACTGCCACTGGGTCGCTCCCACTACTGCACTATGGTGTACTGGGACAAAATTGTCTAATAAAAAAACATGCTGTAGGTCTGTTGTGGGTCCGTTTGTCATCCGTTTGTCATGTAATGTCATGTAATGACAAGGACAACAATTTATATATATATATCTATATAAATTACGTTAAAAACATATTTCCTCACATGTCTCTTTTAATTCCTGACACTGAAGGGACCACAACAGCGATGCAGTTCCCTAATATGGTCCTCATTAAGCTACAGATATATATGAACTTGAAAATTTGTGCCTTTGAAGTATCAAGAAGTTTTGAAAGGGTTCCACCCCCACATTTTATGCATTATATCTCTGTTTCCGCTATGTCGGTGTGGTTCTCACCATAACAGGAAGTCATGAGTGTGTGTGCACTTTCAGTTCAGTTGCTTTTATTTATGTAAGCACATTTACAAAAACAGCCACAGACTGATCAAAGTGCTTTACAGAAGAGCAAGAATATAAAACACGCAACAAAAAAACGCTCGTTTCAAATAAGCATATAGCAAAAGTCAGTACACTAAAGAAAACAAATAAGTTTTTGGCAAAGACTTAAAAATAGACAGAGAATGTGCCATTCTAATCTCTTATGCAGGGTCCCAGCCAGAGTCCGACCTGAGTCCGTCTTTTTCCCCCCTTCTCCCAAAACAGCTTATACTACTGTTTCTGCTATTAAAATAGTTTAGTTTTGTATGTAATGGCAAAGTGATTATATTTCGTTTCGTTTTTTTATTAACTTAATTTAGAAAAACGTTTGGGGCATTTTTTGTTAATGTAAGTTTTTGTTTTTTAAAGTAACAAACAGCGGTCAGCGGAAGACTGTTCAAAAAGCTTTAAATTATTAGTTAACTTTTTACTCTTTCATTATGTCATCTGTAAAGATGCATTTCTCTCTAAAGGTGCGTCCAAAGAGGAGATTGCGAGTCAGGATCTTTGCAACACTGCCTCAGAATACACTAGTTTATTAATAAATCATTCAAATATCTCCTTACTATTTCCCCCCGACACATTCGTTGTAATTACTTTTGCCGGTGCTTTGTGGCAAGATGGTGTTGTGTTGCGTCTCTCGATGTGCGCGTGTGTATGGTGTGGCCGCTGTACTGTTCTTATGGTTATGTCCTGCTTATGATGACAAACAGGCTTAAGCTGATTAAATGATGGTGTGTATTCAAGCAGGTGTAGTTGCGTTGGACTATTTTGAAAACAGATGCATTTTAGGCTAGGCCCACTCAATTTTCTCTGGGCCCACCCACATTGTGATTCCTGCCTACGCCACTGGTGGGGACACAATCGGCTTTGGGAAAAAGTTGTGGGGACATGTCCCACCCGTAAATTACGCCTATGCAAAAAGGAGAATTTTAAATTCAATTCTCTGACAAACCGGCAATCAGTGTAAAGATCTGAGAATAGGAGTGATGTGATCATGTTTATGACGCTTTAAAAGAAGTCTTGTTGCATTTAAAGATCTTGTGCTGAGATAGTGAGAAGTGTGAAACTCCTTTTTCTAAAAAATGTTATGGTCAAATGGCAAAAAGCAATGTCATCACAGACAAACAGACAATGAGAAAATGAAAAAATCTGCTGGTATTTTCACCACTGATATAATCTAACACATACAAAGAACTCACTTAACCTTACTTTTAAACAACATGTACTGTATGCTCTCCAGCTATATCACAATCATATCTATGATTTTTGGACTCATTTCTTTTCATGGTTTGTGCTGTACAACATTTACCAGCAAGGTATATTGTACCAGTCATGCCAGAGAAGCTATAAGTAACTACAAAGCCAGCATCTGGACACCAGCATGCTGGGAACCAGCATAAAAAACACAGCAAATGTAGATATTTTGATAACAAAATTTACCAACAACAACAACATTTCAATATAGTATATGTTTAACTATAATACAAACATTTCAGCTGTACAGTAAATTTACAACAGCCTGGAAAGTTTCAAGGCCTTGTCAACATTTGGTACCAGTTTTTGCTCAAAGTCCCACACTCTTTTGTCCTCAATCAGCTGATCTCTTGTAAGATGCTCCTGCTGCCGGACTTTAACGTGTACCATCCTACATACATCAAATGGAACATTGTAGGTATCGCCAAAGTTTTGCAAGGAGGAATGCACTGAGGTTTTCTCCACCATCCTTGGATTAACAATCATCTTTCTGGAATTAAAGAAATCTTTTCGGTCAGGTTCTCTGTAAATGTGCTCCATGATATTGATACCAGGAATATTACTCCATTCTGGTCGTTTGAAGCGGCCGCTGTCCTCAAACTGTGTTTTGGGGAACACATGGTTCTCAATAGCAAACACACCCACATTGGGATTTGAAGCTTGGAGGTCCTCCATAAGAGATGGTAAATTGGCATATTTGTAAGGCATGATGATCTCATCGATGTCATTCAAGAGAACATACTTGGATTGATACATGTATCTGTAAATGCACTCATTGAGTGTTGCCAACTGACCATAATAATGAAGGTCGCCCTTGTATTCCTCAAAATTCCACCCTGAGGACGGATTGAGAAACTTGTCAATTGGCCATGAAACAATCTCCAGTGTTCCCTCTCTTTCATAATACTTTAAAAGCTTTTCCAGGTCTGGTCCACAACTAGTGTTATAGATTATTACTCGTTGTATGCCCAGAAGCTTGTACATCTCCATACTCTGAGCAAACTGCAGCACATTGTTGTAGTCACCAAAAAGACTTGAGATACAAACCGTGAAGTTGTATTTGAAGGTTTCGCTTGTTACATGATTTCTTATTGGTAGAAACGGCACATTCCGACTGACCGAATCGTTAGTTGAGATGAGGACATGTGTTGCATTTTGCAAATGTTTCCCTTCACAAATCACATCCGAGACATGAAATGGAAAGCCGAAATGGTCACTGTGTATCTGGACATCAGTCTTAACTGTTTTACAGTCATGTTCAGTAATGCAGTAAACACAGTAAAGTGGCTGAAGACTGTCTCTGTTGATTATACTGATCACTCGAATGATCCCATCCATTCTGTGGTCGATGAATGCCGACACCATGAAGTGTTTTGAGTCTTTGATGGGTGTTATCGAATGTAAAGCTTCTGCTATTTTGTGTTTATTAAGAAATGATGGCATACTTATGAAATCAGAAGGCCTGTTCATATTTGCCCAGAGCAGAATGACAGCAGCAAGAGAGATTATACATATTCCTACAAAACTCTTCCATCTGCTTTTTTCCATTTGCTCCTGCAAAGAAATATGGAGAAAATGCAGAGAAATGTCAGATTCTTATAAAACCAGTGCAGATTTAGGGTTCAAATATCAAGAATTTGTCTGTTCTCACATCACATGATGTGCATGATTAAACTTGTTTGAAACTTGTCAAGTGAAACTGTGTAAAAACAATAACCAGACTGGTCAGATTAAAGCATATGATGCGGGTGAGCTGTTAAAGGAGGAAATCAGATTCTGTGAAAAAACAATGTTCTTCTGCTGTGTGAAACATGAATAATTTTACATTAAAAATATTTAATAAACCTTTAGATATACTATGAAGACTCATTTTTACCAGCTGGTGGTAAAAATAATCTAGATACCCATCCACTGTCACAGCTGTAGTTAATAAACTATTAAATACATCAAAACTTGTTTAAAACTCTTGAGTGTCACTAATGGGTAAAAAGTAATATTCTCAGCACCTACATGATGAAAAACAAGGACCTTTTTATACCATATGACCAGAAACCAGATGTTTATTGTAAGTATATTTAAATATATGCGCATTTCTGAACAGTTTTACACAATATGATAAAAAAGAAAGAAGCTTCAGGTATCCGGTTTTATTGTACCCTAAAAACTTCTTATTTTGTGAATCCAGAATTAAAATAAAGAAATAATACGGTTTTGACGGTTTCATTTAACTTTTTATATTACACAAAAATAAATAAATAGCACTAAAAGTGGTTCTTACTTAGAGGATCCACTTTAAGTGCTATAAACTGTAGCACCTTTTTTGTAAATAGTGCTATGAGACAATTAGAGGACCATTGCCATATAGCACCTTAACCACTCCAAAGAACCACTGAAGAACCAAGTGCTTGGCAGTGGTGCTAAATAGCACTTAACTGGACAAAAAAGTGTGCTATGTAGCACTTAAAGTGGTTCCCCTACGACTACGAGCAAATAACCATTTTAGAGTGTAGATTTATTTGATATATTAATGTATTTACTCCTAAAAAAAAAAAAATAAGATGAAATATACTAATAGTAAAATCCGGTCACAGTTACAACAATATTTTGCTCTGAATAATCCCAAGACTTGAAAATGAACAATTCTATATCTCATAAATAATGCAACAATAAAGCAGTACCTTAAGTATTGATAAATGATGATCTGTGGTTTGTATAGATGATCTGTGGTTTGTATAGATGATCTGTGGTTTGTAGATAATTGAATTATTCAAGTGTGAGAAAGTGATGATTACAAGGCACACGTTTTCCAAGCTTATAGTAATGACAGTAATGACTCATTTCTTATCTGTGTTCAGTGGCCAGAAGTGACTTTTAAACTGGTATGGTGAGTGGTAAGACCGCCCCCCCCTACACAGTCTGTTGTTGATGTGGCATCACCAGGGTGGGAAATTTTAATACTATGGCCTACTTCACTGAATTATTTTTATTCCCAGTGAAGAGGCAGGGACATACGAGAGATTAGATGAGTTCAAAGAGAGGAATTGGAGAATGAATTTCATTTACAAACAAGATGAGAAATGTGCTTTTAAACAACACCTGCTACTGTGTTTTTGATCGCTCTTTGAGTGCACTCAAAAAAACGAAACATTGCTATTGTCTGATGAAAGTAATTTAAACTAACTTAATTTTGTTAATTTGTAGGATTAATCATTTATTTAATGTCAGTCTGAACTAAATCATCAGTTAAAGGACCAGAGTCGGCGCCAGAGCAGATCTAGGGGCATTGGGTCATCGGCGGGGGGGGGGCACTGCCGTTTGAGAAATATTTTTACGCAGTGGCTACATCATAGTCCAACACAGCAGAAATGCAATAAAAAAGAGAAACACGTTTTATTATTATTATTAATTATTATTTGCGAGTTTCGTTTATTCTTGTTGTTGTTCATTTCTATATCATGTAGCCGCGTTTCCCTTACAGATTTGCGCAAAACTTTTGCGATATTTTTTTAACCATTTCGTTATTTTGGCTTGAAATTTCGTTCGTTTGGAAATATGAACTGAATTTAGAAATACTTTTGAAATTAAAACGTTGCGTTTAATAAACAAAATGAAGACAGCGTTTGGAGTGGGGTCACATTAAAGGCAGAAAGGGGTGGGGTACAGTTATGCCCTCTCTCTACTCAAGATCCAGCTCAGTCACACACAGCGTAGCCTACGCTGACCAAGCCTAGTAACATGTCATGAACAACCAAAATTAATGTTTTCCCCGTTGATTTCATTTTATTTCATTTAAGTTACAGTTTGTACATTTAATATTAAAAGAATAACTAAAGTTTTTTTGGGGTGGGTCAATGACCGCTAGGGGGGGCACGGCCTCGAATGCCCCACCACAGCGCCTTCACTGTAAAGGACACAATTAATTAGATTATGCTGAAACAACAAAAGCCATATGGTTTCAGGTAATCACTTCTTCTGCGCATGCTCCCTCTGATGACACTTCCGTCCAGTTCGCGACAAGACACGCTGGTGGAACACTTGGATCTGTAAGTCTAAATCTTTTAACATCTTCGTTTATTTAAAGCATAAATCATAATAACATGATGACAGATAAACCTTTGGCACATAATCTTTGGATATTTGGCGTGATATATTCAATTTGACATGTTTTGTTGTCCGCATTAATGAACTCATTTTACAAAACATGTGAAATATAAAAAAAAATGTAGTTATACATTTGTGTAATTTGACATCCGTGATGATAAAAGTCACACGCGTTCATGCGCGCACCCGTCCAGGCAGCACGTGCGCCACACATTCACATCAGCTATTAAACAGCGCATATACATCGCATATCTGTAGCTCTATCGCAGACATTCGTCATCAAAACGTATTATTGTTTGCGTATTAAACTAAAGCGTTTCGCCTTAAAAGGTTATGTGTAATGTAAACAAAAACAGCGGGGTGTATCAGCTTGTGGTCTTAAAGTGACAGTACACGAATTGATTTGTGTCATTAATTTTAAAGAGCTCCTGCTTTTTTTCTCTTCTGCTAAATAGATAGAGAATATAGAAAGGTGTGAAAGAAAAAGAAGGGAAAATGTGTATGAAACGGTGGTTAAATCTAAGTTTAAATCTGTATTTATCAAAGCTGTTTGTATGATCAAGAAAAGATCATTGAACAAATTCATCTGACTACATGTAAGGACTTTTCAAGCAAGAATTTGATATTTTTCAATGAAAATAGTTTACAACACTCATTACTTTGTTTTTCTTTTTTGCAGATTACAAAACTCATAACGTTCCTTGTTGTTGCTTGTTGACTTCTCATTGCATTCTCAAAAAGCTTTAAATAAAAAAGTTAATTCAAAAGTTCATAAGTGCATTACTACAATTTCTAAAACTGTATACTAAAAACTTTTAAGTGATGCCATTAATTTCTACTGTGATTATACTGTGTTTAAAATTTGTGTGCTTTTTCTTCTAGTGCTTTAAATGTGGCCTTGTAAGGATTGTGGAACATCAGCACCTAGCAGGTACCAGTTATTAAAACATTATAAATTATGCCATAATCATTTTGGTAGAAGTGAACGTTAGCCATGTACTTACACAAATTGCCCATGTACTTTTTAATTTTTATCAGAATAACAACATAGACACACGAAGAGAGTGCGTCCTCAAAGCACTGTGTGCATACTTGAATGAGGACCGTAGAAATCTTATTAAGGATTACAAGGTCATTTCTTTCCCATCATGTACTGTCTGTTTGGTCAAATATACACACAAACACAGTGGTGATTTACACTATGCAGAATCTGGAAAATGTTGAAATCTGGAAAATATAACTTTTGAAAATTAAGGATAGAGTATTATTGTTATAAATTGTTATTCTATGTTGTAAACTTCATGTAAACATTTGTTATATGAAGTAAATTGTTCAGGGCAGTACTACATAAAAAATTTTCAATACTGTAGTAAAAAGTAACAACCAAAGGTAGGCGGTGGGCCGTGCATAGAGTCACCCGGGAAAAATTGAACTTCCCTCCTTCAAACACTGTAGCGGATTCCTCTGCAAAGCATCTCTCGAAGACGCTGTGCTATGCAATGCGAGGGTAAATCGGCTTTTTTCTTGGAGTTATGATAAAGGATAGACCTTTGTGTACAAACTGCAGTACTTTATTAATATGTTTCGTCGTTAGGCTATGCTAACGCATATACCATGGCTGTTTTAGCGTTTACCACCGAGCTGTAGCCTAGGTTCAGACTAGGTCATCGGACCAATCACAGCAGATTTGCGTCATGCAAGGGAGGGGTTTTAAATAAATACTTAATAAAAAATAAATCGTTGAACGAGTCGTTTTGGAGTCGTTGAGCAAATAGGGTAAAATAAAAGCATATTGCACCTTGTACGCATATCAACCTGTTGTTGTGGACACCCAAAACAAAGAACCTTTTGTAACCCATAATAGGGGCACTTTAACAACAAAATGTTTGTCAACATTTGGTACCAGTTCTCGCTCAGTCCCACACTCTTTTGTCCACAATCAGCTGATCTCTTGTAAGATGACTTGTTTATGTATTGCTTGATGCAAGCTTGTTACCTGGAAGGTTCGAAAAGGCCCAGAATAACCTGCAACACCCGTATACAATTAATTAGTCCAACCCACAGCAATTATGTCATTCTTGGGTTGTTCTGGATGGTGAGTGGATAAATAGATAGACCAGTATTGTATTAAACTCTGTTTCTTCTATGCCTTTCTTGTACAGTATTTCCTAAAACATAGTTAATAATATGATATGATTATAGTCTTTCTTGCATTACTGAGCTTTCTCGCAGTGATCTTTCTTTCATATTCAACATCTTGTGTATCAGAATGTGTTTCTCTTGCCATGACAAATTTAGAGATAACAAACTATTGTGGGTAAAAGGTCAGCAGCACATATTTGACACACGTGTGAGCGGTCTTTCTTGACACTGGAGGAAGAGTATCTGACAATAACATCTCATCTGTGTTCCCCCTGCCATGATTTGCCACAAATTTACCAGGTTAAACATTACATTTAAATGTTACAAGAACACAGGGCAACTGCATAAGATATGGAGTAATCTAACAATATATTGTAGAGGATTTTTTTCTGATTCTCCATGTTGTCTGTTTGTTCACAGCAGGTAGATTTTGAAGTTGCATCATACTTAAGACAGCTGGCTTTAATCAAATCTTGTTAAAACAAAGTTTTGAGACACCCGTGAGGTTACAGTACCAATGGAAGCTCAAAATATTAACTTTTCTTTAACATGCGTATCGTTTTGCTTTAGAATTCATTTATAGTCTTCAATCTTTAGTTGCTATATTTCTGTTTACCTTCATATATAACGTCTAAGAAATCAAATGGGTCTTTATCGAATATTAAGTCTCTGGTATTTTCTCCTTTATATTTTTTGGAGACATTCTTTTGTAATGTGACTGGCTGAAAATATAAAGGCTAAAAATACTTACTTAAGATTACTTACATCTGCATCTGCATCCAAAAACAAGATATGCTGGTGAGCAGTAAACAAATGAACAAAAATATTTTTTGATGTAATATTGTATAATGCTATAGTGGCCAAAAGCATGTCTGCCCAAATCTAACAGAGACAGGTAGACAATGTAATAGGGTAACTCTAAGTTTATATAATAAAATCTTGTCCAGTAGTTACTTTGAATCAGATGTCCGATTATCACCAAAACCCCTATACAGCTGCCACAGTTGTTCTCCTTCCAAAGTTTTCTGTGTAAGCATTAACTGGTTTTTATTAAGAGCAGTATTGCGTCTGTTGCAGACATCAAATGTCACACTAAAAATTGCCTGCTATAAAAGTTTCAATTCAATAGATTTCCTTAAACCTTTGGTGTTGTGTCCAATAGTGCCAAACTAATTACTGATAATCATACTAATTTTAAAGTGCCGTGCTTCAGTAGTGTAATGCTAACCAACATAAAACTGATATAGTAAGAGTGTGAGAGACAACCAAAACATTCATGCACATTTCAGAAAACTTCTATTAGACCTGTTACCAGTCTTCATTTACACTTTGATCACTTTATTTCAATTATAAAGCATTTTGATCAAAGTCAGTTTGACATACATTGCACAAATGCCCTAATACTGTATCACACTTTTGAAGAAGTCGTCTCATTTCTACATTTTATAAAACGTGTCATTGTGTTAAATGCAGGATTTTGCCATGTATGTTACAATTTATACAAGCCTTTTGTTGTATTTCATGAAATAAATAAATAAAACAAAAACATTCCCAAAGAATCTATCATTTAACAATGAAAAAGAAAAAGTAAGTTAATTCTGATGTAACTAATAAATATTGGCCAACACATTTACAATCCTTCACATTTTCCAGGAAATTATTATTTTAAATATGCACTTAGCTGCCCACGCTTTGATGCCAGAGAAGCAGAGATGTAAACAATACAGAGAAATTGTACTTGTGGGTACTTTATCAGAATTTTGATATTTTAAAATGGCTTACCAATGACCTAACTTTACACAGTTATATTATTTTTATAATGTATACCAATCAGCTAAATTTCATTAAGTGCAATACTACAATGTATTTTTAATTTTTAAGATTTACAAACTGAAGCGTAAATCAATTAATAAACAGCAGGTCACAGAGACTGTCAATACAGTGACATGATATTTGTAATGATAACCTGTGAATTGTGCACTTTGTACTTTTTAAGGTTTAAATAAAATTAAGGTCCATAGTATGTAAAATTTTAATAGTACCTATTTAAATGAACAGTTTTTTAATTATTGTAAGTACAGTAACTCAAGTATATTACATCCCCGCAGAAAATCTGACATCATACAGCAGTCACATAATGTTCATATTGTAGGCATAAATCCAGCTGAACTCTAAGTTTAGATTGGCACTCATTAACTGGTATTTAGTGTTTAGCGATGAACTGTTTGTCATTTAAATGCTGTTAATGTGGAATGTCCTCTGTGGAGTGAGGAGGGTCAATTCACTGTCAAAATTCACAAGCATAATCTGCTTAATGTGCTCATAATAAAAATATGTATTTTACCCAAAAGATGAGATGAGTGTGACATTACTACAATGCAATTTTGTTTCCTGTCTTTTCATCAGGCAGTATACAGATGACGTGTCCATGTTTGTTATGCAGGTGAGACTGTTCCACCTTTGCTCTAACATCTAACATGAATTAAACAGAACTATTACATGTTTACAGTTGCTCTCAATCGACTTTACACATTGGTACAAACAATAGCTATGCAACAATTGCAATTGCAATGGTACAAACAATTGCAATTTCAATGCAATGCATAATTATTGATAATAATGATCAATAATATTGGAAAAACTGGACCACATATCTTTGTCTATATGGCCCACACAGGTATTGCAAGCCATAAAGAACTGTATAAATGATGTCATTGGACTTTCTTTGGATTTTTAAGCCTCTGTCAGTTAAACCTTTCAGTTTACTGTAAAAATGGCAGTAATAATAATCTTGCTACTGTATGTTGTATGGTCGTGGTGACATCACAGGTGATTGCAGATCTTTCTCTCCTGTATAATATACTGTAAAATTGATGTCATTGTAGATTAATAAAGACATTTAATAATTTGTTCATTTGTTAACTGTTTTGAGACCACCAACCTTATTTTTGGAGAAATGTTTAAAATCGATTGAGCAAAACTGTAAGAATACAAAGGTCATAATTTTGGCACTTAATCACATGAAAACATCAATTAGACATTGTTATTTTATACACATTATTTACAATATATTTCACACACAGCTTAAGGTTTATTGAATTCCACATACACGTCTACTGTGGACACAAATGTTTTTCCAGCGTCTGCATGACTTTCTCGACATATTCAGCTGCCACAGACTTCATTTCCAGCTATGTTGGGTGCAGGCTAAATATTCACATATTTTGATGATTTCACTGGTTTGTTGTCCTCTTTCCAGGACTATTCAAAGGACATGAGGTTTGCTGGTATCTGTGGAAAACAAGATGAGGGATATTCCTGCTTTTGGTTTGTTTTTATGCTTAACATTTGAACAAATTAATCATTTCATCAGATGTTGTTACGCAAAATGACTTACAAATGAGGGACATCACATGCAATTTGTCAGACAGGGCCTAACAATTCCTGTGGAGATGAGAACGTTTGTTTCAGAAAGCACTTACCTGTGGTCTTGTACTTCTGCAGGCCTCGGCTAGATGTTTGTGCCAGATAACTGCAGAGAAACGTGATCCAGTCTGGAACTTGTAAACATTGCCTAGAAATGTAATGAACACACTCAGACTCATTCATATAAAGGGACTTACAGAAACTTTGGCTTTTAAACCGCATAAGCTTGTCAGACACCACAGAGATGTTTTGACAATGTTGGGTACTGTTCGATTTAAGGACATCTGGACATGGTCATCTTTTCATGTGGCTTTATCAGCAGTTTCCTCTGAAAGTTTCCTTTAAAAATGGCCATGCTAACTTTTACAAATGACCATGGAAACGGTCATAACATACAGCCACAAATAATATTTAGTTAACATTATGGTTCTCCATTTAATCAAGCCGATGCATAACTGGAAATCAACAATACTTTACTGTACATGATGACTGCAGTACCTTTTTCAGGATCAGTGAGCTGGAAAATGTTTGGATATTCAGGGTTGTCGGGCAGTGCCACCATCCAACCTGTGAGCGTGATCTTTTTACACGGCCTGGATTTGTACTTCAGGATTAAAAGACAATTTCAAAGAGACTTAGAAGGCTTTAATGTTTAAAGGCTTTAAAAGAAATTTAGTAGGCTTTAATGTTTCATTTAAGCTTTTAATTAAAGGTGTTACTGTACAACAAATACAGTAACACCTTTAAACACCTTTCCAAATTTAATCAGGTCGCACAATAAATGCTGATTAAATATTGGGTAACTTACATGTCTTCGTTCATTTGCTCTTAGTGCTTTGGAACCAAAATAGATGAGAATAGATCCAGACAGGACAATCCAGTATCGCCTCCATGATGACAGCTGTCAGACAGACAATTGGGAATATTTGGAAGAGCATGCCAAAAGTGTAATTTGATCAAATTTCTTGCATTATACTGTACATTTTTGTATGCTGTAGCTTTCCTTGTAGTTTTGTGAAAAGCACTAAATGTGACCTCAAATATCAAGAGTTTGATCCAGTTCAGTCTTTGTGACAAAGCATCACTTCAAAAATAAATGATATACCAAATTAAACAATAAACATATTTTTATTTGTAAATCAAATCTGTCCTTTGGTGTGCTTGCAATGAAGCCAATTACTACGAGTTGTCTCCGAGTTAAGCAATGGCAAGTGTTTCATAATAAACAAAAATATAAGCATGTCATTCTGAAATATTGCAGAGAAATTTGTCTGCACACTTACAGTGGGTTTTTTCCCCTCCTTCATCAGTGTCTTTCTTCGTAAGGGCCCTTCAATGGTTATACTGCTCAGAGAACTGCATTCATAACTGGACACGGCCCCAGACGTACTGATGAAGAAGCACAGGATTATTACTCAGTATGATAAAAATATTATTGGGTATTATAATATTACTGGGTCTCATACCTGTAAACATAACTTCTGCTTCTAGAAGAGTTACAGACTGGTACTCGCCAGTTTGGCCCGAGTGTTGCATACATGCGACCTCTAAATGAGAAGAAAAAAGAAAGACTTAACAGTTAAATACAAGACGTTATAATGACAATATAATGATGACGTACAGTATCTTACCTCTCAACTGTACTTGATAATTCATCACTAAATGAACTTTCTCTACTACCTGTAAAAAGAAATGATGAGATTCAAGATTATTTATTTTTTTAAAGTCAATAGCATGACACAAATCTATTAATATACACATGTAGTATACTCAAAAACAAGCTATAATCCAATGCACAAATACTTAAATACTGCTGCCATCTTGTGGTAAAAACCTTAATCATCATCTATGGTTTTATGAGGGTGTACAACAGTGCTACACAGAATTACCCAGTGAAACGCCATTGGTGAACACTGAATCATGGGTGTGGTTTCTGACAGGACTGTGTGATTCTAAGAAACTATCATCCAGTAGGTGTCGGGCCTTTTCTTTGGCCGGGAAAATTGCACTTTTACTCTCTGCCACACCAAACTGGCACATCATACTGAAAAGAGAAGACAGTTGTTGAAGTAAATTTAGCATGTTTGTTTTTAAAATATGTTTTGTCAGAGTGACCAGTGTTTATGTCATAACACATATGGTAGCATTTAAACGTAGCGTGATACTAACTTATTCCCCAGGCTGTGGCTCTTCCTGTGTCGGGCAGGGGGCGGGGTGGGGAGGTGCGCGACCACTGATGTATCAGGGCAGGTCGGTCGACGGTTATATCTCACTGAAGCTGATACTTCTGAGGGGCCTGTACACACACATTTATATTTCTTACTAAACAAAATATGGTAATGCTTGACAATAAGGCTTCACCTTTTAATATTTGTTGATAACATTAGCTAACATGAACTAACAATTAACAATACTTTTACAAAATCTATTAATTTTGTCATTTGTAACATTCACTATTACATTTTTAACAATAAAAAGTTGTAAATGTTAACATTAGTTAATATAAAATGATTTTCCTTTTTTGTAATTTGCTGTTTTCTACATACTGTAAAGAACATTCTGTGAAAATATAACCTTAGTATTTTAGTGAATTTAACATTTATTTTTTTCTGTTTATTATCTCAAAATGAGATTCTTCAGCCTGGACATTACAGACAGGTCACAGATAAACAAACAATGAACAACTGTATTGGTTTTACATAAAAAATACATAAATGCATTAAAAAAAATATTGCTAATTTTTAGGTCAGCTTAACTGATGTATTCACTAATGTTAACAAATACAACCTTATTGCAAGTGTTACACAATAGTTTTAACAGTATTTGTTTGTATTTGTTTTTAAATTTCAAGAAACTATGATATACAAAATGGTAGAGTATAAGATCTCCTTATTTAAACTGTTACATGTAGATAGAAGCTGCATTCTCGAGCTCTTTTCTGTCCTTCCTGGTGTAACACTGCTAGTCTGTCTAAACTAGCGAAAAAAGTGGACATGCTTCCAACTAATGAAGATGTTTCCTTTAGTTTTATGTTTATAGGCTTTGTTCCATAATAAAAAGAAACCAGAGGGGTATTTGTGGCAATGATGGAAAAAGCTTTTGCTTATTATTAGGACATTCCCTACTGTCTTTTAAGAAAAACCCTAGATTAAACAGAAACAGCCTCCCGGTCTGAACTAACAATCGGAAGCGAGTTGTCCTGAATGCTGCCAGAAGAGACTGTGTCATTAGAAACCCTTTGAATGCCTGATATCTATCTGGGTCAAGAAAACATTTGTTTTCTTTTAAATATGAGTTTTTAGTATATGTATTTGTTTTATTGGACCAAATAGAGAAGTGGATGTGTTTTAAATTTCCTATGACATCATAAATTATGTTTATAAATGTTTGAATGTAATTATAAATGATTAGCAGATGCTTGTTATAATGTTCTTTCCACATGCACTAACATAACATGTCGTAATCCATGGATTGAAGTCAATTTTATTATTTATGCCTTTATGTGAATTTGTGAAATCTGGGAAACTCACAAAATGTATTAAATTACATGTTTAGTTTTAACTGTCAGGTCACGTTACAAAAACCCTGAAAGAGTGTCAGCATTATTAGTCATGTGTGTGTTGGAGTCTTTAAAGACTAATTTCAAGAAACATAATCACTTGGTCTGAGAGAATGACCGATGATGGCATCAATTCATGGACCAATCACCATTTAAACTCCACCATGATCTGCCAGTGTGCCACAGCTGTTACAACCACAAAACACTTGATATAATTTAATTTCCATCTCAACCATCTAATAGACAGCAACAGGAAACATCTTAATTGCTCTGCTATTCGAGAGGAACTGACATACACCATGATTTCATTCAAGGTCTCCACCAACTTGAACCAAACAGTCATACTTGAAAAGTCAAGTATGCTTTTCACTAGTATGGTCAAGTACAGCATTTGAAGGCCTAAACTGGTAAAGTAACAATGACTTAGTATTCCTGTGGTAGTCATTTACATTTATGCATTTATCCAAAACAAATTACAGGTATACAAACAAGGGTTTGGCACAGCATGAGGTTGAGTAACTGATTAACTGAGTAACTGAGTTTTTATTTCAGGGTGAAATAACCCTTTAATTTCTCCAAAACAGACAACCCTATCCAAACCTTGTCTTAGATATTTACACTCCAACCAACTGACCACAAGTTCTGAAAGAAAGTTATTGGAGACCACCATGACCCAGAAGTGAGGCTCCTCCCTCCACTTTACTGGCAGGTGGTTTTTATCTGCCCGACTAAGAGCAATAAAGCTCATGGAAGAGGGTTCTTCTGTTTAAACAAGTGTCTGTGGGGTTTATGTACGACACCCTGAACATTCTGAGGTTACGCGGGTCTTGCTTTTTCATCGCCCCACCGACGCACGCATCTGCAAAATCCCTCTATCCAACAATCAGTTCCAGACATACTATCATCCATGCAGGACACCACATCCCTTAGTTAGATAGAGCTCAGATTCTTCATCACAGTTAATCACGATCATCATTTTTCCACTGGTTCACCCCCCAACCCCGCCAAAAAAAGACTACAGATTTACTCTTCAGAAGAAGTTTAGAATTAGAAATGAAGAAAGAGTTTACCTCCAAGATCTTCCTTAGAGGACACCAGGCGAGGTGAGCTGTTCCCAGGTTCAATCTTTAATGATAATCTGTAGAAAAGAAACAAAAATACAAAAGGTTTTGATTAAACGTCATTGATGTAGTAAACTGACTCAGCAGGCTGTTACAAAGCGGAGCAAAATGGCAGGATATACTTTAAGTGTGGCTTTGATTTGAAGACGTAACCTGGATCGGAAGATCAGCAAGGAACCAGAGCTGAAGTTTTCCAACCCCAGAGAGCTCCAGACGATGATGTCAGTTTCCCAGATGCAAACCATTACCAGATTGTACCCTGCTTTCATTTCACATCCACCAAATCCGAAAGATGCAGGGTTGCCAGAGTGTCCTGGGAACCCTAATCCTTGTCTCAATGTTGAAATATGAAGACTGTATAATCTGGCACAACACTATTTTAAAACAGCTCACATTCAAGAACCAGATGAAAAAACAGGCAGATCATGTAAAAACCTTTTATTTACAACATAACTAAATAATGTGCTTTTGATGTGCGCTACAGTAGATCTTCATAATCCATCTCATTACACAGTCTACTGTATATAAACACTTGTCTCCACATGACCTAGATTAGTTGAGTAGTCGAGACGCGTTTCATCTGCTATTTTAAAAAAGTAAGCCAAATACGTCATTGTTTTACTAAGGCCTGGAACAAATGTGTGAATTATGTCATTGTGTCACAGACATCTTCCTTCATTTTCTCGGGTTTCATTTTTTTCATTATCTTCCATGTCCATGTTTGAGACCAACAGCTTTGACTCATTACTGTCAGCTGTAAGAAGGTGGCTGAAGAAATAAATGCAGTAAAGTGAATTTCAATAAGGTGAAATAATCGTTTTTCTCTTAAAAGGAAACAACACTAGGCTTTGATACCGCACTGTATGTGCAAAGTCGCTAAAGAGCTCTTTACCTCTCTTAACCTGCCTGTACAAATCACTAGATAAATAAATGTGGTAATTTGACTGTAGTAAGTTTACGTGTATGTATATTGTGAAACAGAGCACAATTAAAATTAAATATTTAAAAAATAAACATGAATATAATATATTTGTTTATGTTTATTGTTATAAAAATGTGTCAAACATTTATTCTTAAGTCTTAGACCTTTCCATCAATATACAGCATAGCTTTTTATGATTAGATTTGAAATCAACTATGAAATATTACAGTGAATAGTGTTCTGTCGACGCAAACAGTTAGCAGGTTAAGAAGCAGTTTACTAAGGCAAAAGTTATTAGTTAGTTAACAGTAACCCCAAATTAAAGTGTGAGCTTTTAATTTTTGAAAACAGTCAAAACCAAGGAATCTAAATAGGCTGAAATAAATTATCCGACAATATTTTAACAATTATATGAAAGTATCTAACATACTGAATGTTGTTTAACATGCTGTATACAAAGCATTGCATGTGCGCCTCTTTTGTTAAAAAAAGTTTAACATCACAGCTATCGAAAAACTGCAACTAAAAAGATCACTTGCCACACACACACACGAGTCAGTCGACAATCTAAACGGAAAATGACTTTAAACATCCACATGGAGAAAGTGGAAATACGGGCATTCAGAGTTCTGCAGTTCCTGATGTTGCGTTAATAAGTGTCTAGACTGCTAGAAATTGGACCGCAGTAAAACCACCTGCCCTTCATTCAGAACAGACAGACAGGACCACACAGTACGAATGAAGACAGCTCTGAACTCTTGGACTAAGAATAGGAAACAAGAAGCAGAAAAACCTCATCTAATAATGATATCACCCTGTGAAAACATTCATGCTGTGATTGACTTTGAAGAAGCCTGAGCGCCACACGACATCTGTAGCACATGAATGTTTAAAAAACAAATAGATCTACTTTTAAAATCTCATTCATAACATTTTATTTCTCATATTTGTTTACACAAAACTAGATTTTATAAGACTGTAGTAGGAAAATACATTATGGGATTCATATGTTCTGTGGCCTGAGGGGAAGGAAACAGGGATTATAACATGCAACATAAAGACATGCCAAGCTGGTACAGCTGTGGCGGGTAAATTAGGTGTTTGGTTGCCCCGCAGAAAAGCCAAGACGACATAACATCCACAGACACCACATGTTTTAATAAACACTATAGGAATCTGGGCAGAATGAAGTGTTAAGTGTTGATTTATGAGGGTATTACATATGTTAGTAGTTTGGAGATGGAATAATTGTAAATAGTTTTGAAGAGCTGGCATGGACAGTATAATCAATAGAATGCAATAAAATATAGGGTAACAAATGTAACAAAATAGTAGTTTCTGAGCCAAACAACTGAAACCAGCACTTATTTTTACTGACACATTCAAATATATTAATTAATTCAGTTACAATAACTGAGCTATAATATTATACAAACAAATTTTCAAACTGGAAGGTTTTAGTCCATCTAAACAGATATTACTCAAATATTTTACTGTAGAAAAAGTCTGAAATGATTGAACTTACGAGTAATTGTCATCCTCAACAAACTTCTGCAGCTCTTCGATGTAGCGCACTGACATCAGATACTTCTGCACATGTGTTAACGTGACCAAATGATCTGTGGGGTGAAAACATGTGGAAATGCAATTTAGTTAGAAAAAAGTTTTGCAGAACTTGGTAACTTGCTAAAGCACTTCTTGTACGATTGTCGCTTCCTTATTATGTATCGCTTCATTGTCTCCTAAGTAATTGTAAGCTGCTTGCATAAAGATGTATGCTAAATGTAAAAAAAAAAATTCATACAAAGTCTATATGATTATATATATTATGATACATGCAATAATTCTATTTTGTGGAAAGAAACTGACCATAGTTACAGGACACCTGAAGGTCAGAGATGATGCGCAGCAGATTGTTCATCTGATTGGTTCTTTGCTCAGTCTCTATGATGCTTTCAGAAGCAGGGTAGGCCGAGTCAATGTAGGTCATATCAAACAGGTAAATTCCTAAAATAAACAAAGAAAGAAAAGTGGTTAAACTACAATAAAGTTAACTTGACAAAACAGTTATTCATAATACAACGAAAGTTCCCAACAACATGTTGCATGTTAGAATTCTATTCATCATCATGTCGTTCAGAATGAATTTCTCATATTTCTACTCTGAGACACAGAGCTTGACCCTGAATCCTGGTGTTGTGAAACTTCCTCCCTTTACACTGTCCACTTCAATGTCCCTTCACAACACTTGAAGCACATCCTCTAATAGATAGTTCAGAGAGATCTCTCTCCAGGATTCTCATCCTCACAGATAATTGTTAGGCGACAGAGACACAACTAAACCCACATGCAGTGTCTGGCCTGGAAATGGCAGCCTGAGGGTATTGCCTGCTTGTTAGAAATCTGTTTCTGCTATCGTGGTCACAGAAATGCTTTCTAATGAGAAGGCAGAAGTTATGAGTTTCCTAATGTGGACAATTAGTCATGTACACAGAGTGGGATGTGTAGTCTTCTCACGCCAAAGCTGCAGGACTATCTGGGGTTAAATGAAATGCAGCTGTAAATTAACTGAAAATGTGAATCGAGCTGAATATGTTGAATTTCACTGTAGCAATGGGCCATTTGGCTTAAAAGTGAATCTGTGCAGTTAAAAATCATTAGTAACTACATAGTGCGTTTCATATTCCATTGCTAAAACAGATGACTTGCTTTGTAATTGTATGCTTGAGGAATATGGTAAATGTCCTGCTAAAGTTGTCAGAAGTGACACCTGGTTCTGGCATAAAGAGAAGTTCTTGTGGCGCTCTAATTTTTGAATTCTCACTTTAAATGTGACGTAAATCTGACATATTGTTTGCTGGCTAAATTATGCTTTCATGGGGCAAGTTGTCACACCATATGGTGGGGCAAGTTGTCACAATGGAACCAGCTACACTGTACACTGTTTTAACAGCAACACTGTAAACTTCTCTGTTAATTTATTTATGACCTGCACTGAGAATACATTTATAAAAAGAAAAGTTCAAATTAACATTTAACTTGACACAACTGTACAGTTGGATACAAACAGTATATGCAGTTACAACAGATAGTAAAGCTGTCATTTAAAGAAACAGAAATATCCTAGTGTGTGTGTGTGTGTAAGTGCTTCACTCGTGGAGGTCAGAGGTCAGCTGTGCAGCTGAGATTGACCCTGACATACTTCCTGTGAACAGTGAAGTGGGAGGCTCATTGACCTCTAATGACCTCTCACAGGATTCAGTTACAACAGCAAAAGACACAGCTGAATTCATAATGAAGGTGTAAGTCAGTGACTATTACTAAAGCTGCCATCTACAGGAACTATACATCTATAACTATTAAAAGTGGTAAGAAAGTGATCAGTAGAGAAATGCTATGAAATGCTGTTAATTCCCTATTCACTTTAATATTTCATAGTTGAATTTTAATGATGAAAGTTTAATGATGGAAAGGTATAAGACTCGAGATGAAATATTCATTTCATAACAATAAACAAAGAAAAAAAATTTGTATTATGTAGTTCAGATTAATTTCTGCAGTGACAGTTATCAGTTTAAATAAAAAAGCAAAGCAAAGAAAACTGTCTTAAGTTTTAACTTTCTTAAATATTAAAAGATTACATATACATATTGTATAATACATACAAATTTATTCCAGAGCTGTAATTTGCATAACTTCTAAACGTCCTTTGAACAAAAACAACATTTTCTAGTTCTAGTCAACATGAGACTTTGGGAGTTTGTATTTGGTAGCATGATGTGATATTAAATGTGGAAAAAGACATGCCTGTTTGACATAAAACAAAAAGAAGGAAAACAGAAACTATGCTGGCTTTACTCGGCATGAAACATGTAATAATTACAAATAATAATATATCTGTCTTTAGCCAGGACTATTCTAGGCTTTTAAAACTTTATTTTCTGGGACACATTGAATAAGATTCAGTCATCCTGGAAATAAGTGTTCCAGTGGCTGGTGTCCAATGAGTCCTGTCCTCCTACAGTCTACTTTCAGCTTTACAGAAAAAGAGGTGAAAAGACAATGAGAGTCAATGACAACATTCATGTCTGAATTGTGCTCACACAAACTTATTATATTGCCTTTGAAGACTTAAAATATATAAAAATATAAAAAATGTCTCTTTGTTATTTTGTGTAAAAAAGGATCAAACTCTTTAAAGATCCCACCCCAAACTGTTACAAATCAAGTTCAAATTTTGGAATTTCAAGTCAGTTTTTGGGAACTTGTGTTTAAAACGAACTTACAACATTCTTCCTTCAAAGTGCCTTTACAGGCATCATTTATGGCATTTGGAAAGCATCCCAGAATGAGCAGATGATAAGCAAACTTATTACTCCAGGAGTCCAGGAGGGGCATCAAATACTGATGTCCCTGAAGAGAACATAATGAAACCCTGGAGTGTGATCTCCCTTTATGACAGAGCGCTACACCTCCCAAAATCAGGGACCATTACCTCCAAAGACATTTATAGACCTCAAGGTTTATCCTCCTTAAAATACAATACTCACATGTATCTAGTTTCTCTTCGCAACACAGTATAAATCTTACCTACAATGCATATACAATATTCTGTATTAGTCGAAAATGGAAACGCCCCCTGAAATAAACCCTGACATATCTCAGGAGATCCGTGATTGATTGATTTGCTTCACCTGTGATGTATCGCTAATAATAAGTAAATATGATCACATGAGAGTTAACCGCAGTGGACATGCAGATGAAAGAGATCTGTGGATTTTGGCCTATAAATATCAAAAGCATTTAGGCCACAGATCAGACTGGACATCCAGTCACACACTATATATTTTAAAGGGGACTTTCACAAATAAATTCACATTTGGATGAAACAGATCCATCAATAAATAGATTCAGATGCCATTTTATATTGTAAATATACAGCAATCATCGGCTTACAAAATTTTGCCAGTCAGCTTTAAAATCTTAGCTTTAATTCCCAGGAAACCCATATAATTTTTAAAAAAAGTACACTTTGAATGTTTTGGGATATTTGTATTAAAAATGTCTGCTAAAGTACGTAAATGTAATGCCAATTTCTGTAGGAAATGGATGATGCTTTAAAATGTAAGAATAGTGTTAAATATGCAAAAATGCTCATTTTCAAGTTGACAGAGACCAATATACAGTAGAAGAGCACAGAAAGGTTAAATCTTCCATAAAGTCCAGCTGTTTCTCCACAACTTCAACAGCCAAACACTGTTCACCAGATCAACAACCAAAAACACTGATATGAACCAGACGTGTAGAAAACTTGAACTTGAAATGAACGTGATAATGAGCAGATGTTTCGTCTTAAAGCCATGATGCAATAAGAGAACAATTTTTGTTAGTCCTTGTGAAAGTGTTTTAAAAGCAATAAGAGGTATTACAGAAGTGTGACTTGTTAAGTAAATACAGTACAAACAGGTTGTCATGCACAGTAGTGATAGCAAATGCATTCCAGCACTGAGTAAAGGCATCAAGTTTACACTTTATGACTGTCAGCCAATCCCAGTTTAAACTGGCAGTCAATGTCCTCTTATCTGAGGCATGGTGTCAGTTGTATTCATATTATATAACCAGATTTGTTAACCCTTCCCTAAATCAGCACAGAACAAGCGTATTCAGCCAGGGCTGCTATATTATTAAAGGGAAACTTTCATTTTAAATGAACCTTTTTCAAAAATAAAAAAATAATCAAATCAATAGCCCATAGAAAAAGGTACACAGGTCAACAACAAGCTCACTTTTATCTTGGTAACCCTCCTAATACCAGACACCATCAACAACTCTCGTGGCTGCATTCAAAAGGTCATTAAACTTCAAAGCCACTGTTGTATCGGACAACAATACGGTACAAAACAAAAGAAAAGTTTACTGAGTGCACCCTCAACACAGTGCAACCTCCATAAAATCTCAGGAATGGGTTGAATAATTAAATGTGAAATAATAATTGTGGAAAACTGCTTTTAAATAAAGCGTAACACTTGTGTGCCATGTGTGGTTTGGGGCTGTCGGCATTCGGAAAAACTTCGATATGAATGCATGTAATGAAGCAAACAGCTAGAGAAGTACTGTGACTTCGGCCTGGCCGAGACCGAGAAACATTCCAGAGGTGTGAGTTAACATGTGACAGGGTGCTATAATGTGCCTGTCCCATCAGGGGCTTTCCAGACAGCAGGAACAACTGGGATGGCTGGGAAAAAGTGTTAACATCTTCCACCAGAAACTCCACAACTATAGACAGATTACTGCATGCCAAGCATGAAATGTAATTTTGATTAATACAGGACATTAGACAATGTGTATTTGCCTTTTTTAGTTTGATCTGAAGCATCTGGATTTGTCTGCATTAGGGGTCGAGACCAATGATTCTAAAAGTCTTTTCACAAGCTGCAAGGCCAAATATGGTAGTCATGGATTATTGAGACAACTGCATGATGGAATAGTGTGAAACTCATGCAAACAAAAGCATATTATGAATAAACAAGACTGGAAAAACTACTACTGAATGGCAAAAAGTCAGGTGCACATCGCAGCTTTTTCTGTCTGAGAATCACCTTGATTAGTAATTTTATCATTACATTCTGATTACCAGTGGGTTTATCTTAAAAAAATCATTATTGTTTTTTGTGATTACAGATTGCTTCAAAACCTGGAAAATACCTGTGTCTTATGAACAATTTGCTCATTCAGTATATCACCTATAATATAATCTATAGGGTTTTAAACTCAGGTTATTATGCCTCTCACCAACAAACTAACTCAATATGTTGGCATGTCTGGAAACTTCAACACAGTTTATATGGAAACTGCCATGTGGATGGGAAGCTTTATTGCATAATAAGAGCAAAGGGTCCATTGTGCTGTGACTCAAGGGGTATTCATAAAACAGCCAAAGACACTGGGCATAAAAAACTTTGGAAAAGTGTACAAACAAATCTGCACTTACTGTAGCAACTTAGTTCACTTAATGCTATTGCCTTCACACAAATACAGATGGCAAAACCACTTCATGGAAGATATGAGTGACAAACTTATGCAACTGTCTGTCTTTGGTCCTTTCATGTGGCAAAACCGTTTTACTTGACATGAGACCGCTGTCGCACAATTTCTCCGAGATCATTTAAGATGAATTTCAGTTTAATCTAATCTGTCTCTGTAAACACAAATTTCCTGCTTATAATTCTGAACTAGGTCATTTTGAATGTTTTGGTTGGTTTTAAATTGGAATTACAACTAAACAGAACCCACAAATTTGAGTTGTACACATGCCAATAACAGTTATCCATTACGAATTTATATCAACAAGCAAACTATTGTTAAAAACAGGCCAAAGAGTTTTCCAGATCAGCTGAAAGTAAGACATTGTATATTATTTGCGGTGGGTTGATATTACTTCTGTTAAATTACCTTCTCCTATTTTAATATGTATTGTATTATATAACTAAATAACCCATTCATAGGTTTATTTCCCCAAAAACTATAACACTATTTGAAACTATTTATTATTTTGTTATTCAACATAATATTTAGTTATGTTTGGTATTCATTATTTATCTGCTAGTACAGCAGTTATAAACCTATACCACCAACTAGCTCTTCAATCCACAATGCTGTAGGTTCATTCTGCCAATAAAAGAAGTGCGGTAAAGCGATCTGATCTGCGGGGACTGAAGGGCTGTAGGGCTCTGAGGATGTGGTCAGGCTACTGTTCAGCTGTGCTGAAAGAACTTGCAGACGTCTAGCCAGACAATGAGCTCATGAGGTTCTGCAGGGACCACAGTGGAGGGCTGGGAGTATTTTCCATTCATCCTCTCCTCCAGGATCTCAGATCCTGCTTTCTGAGATGGCTCATTACACAACCTGTGTGTACTGTTGAGAAAACACTCAAAAGAAACCCTGCTATATCTTCTCTTATTAATGTCAAAGGCTTTCTGCTTTACTCATCAGGATCACAAGGCTAAGGTGAACTTGCATCAGGGTTTTGTTGCTGTCCCGCCACACCAAACATGCGTTTATGTGCACAGTCTAACATAATTATGCTTAATAACCTGACAACATATAAGGTCATGTAAACGTCTTTACATTTACATTCGTTCATTTAGCAGACACTCTCATTTAAAGAGACTTACAATAAATGCAAACAATAGATGCAACATAAGCAATATCTTGTGTTTTCATGAAGGAAAGTTTATAAACTTGTGAAAAAAAAACATTTGCAATTCTAGATTTTGACCCATTACCCCAATTTATCTGCATGTAAACAATTTAACCACCATTTTGGTAGTTTTGTCTATTGTTTGCATATCTGTGCATGTCTATTCACACTTTGGAGAAACATTTTTGTAAATGTTATATAATAAAGATCGAGCTGTAACTTTAAAGCTGTAAACTTTAGTAATCATTTATTTTGTAAGATAAATAAGTAGTTTACTGTAGGCTACTGTAGTTTGCAAATATTTCATTTTGCTTCTCAGGGCAACCAGCGGCAATGGCAAACTGAGGTCTGTGAAGCAGTGTATTTAGAGTCTATTTAGATTTTTCATTCAGGCAAATTTGTAGTGATGTACAATATAACACGAATATATAACAAAATCTGTTCTGCTTAAGATAAATTCTTACCTCAAATCCAGTTTTTGGCCATTTTGAGAATAGTTAAATTGTGAATAAAATCTAGAGATGTGAAAAACCTTGTGTACAGTGGAAAGAGACAAAGCCACAGTATTTTGTGAGCCCCGAAACTGGCAGCAAAGACTAGTTAATTATGGCACTTCTTCCCATCAGAAAGGAATTACTGTACTTGCTGAACATGGGAAATAATAACAAATGGTGAGTTTCTTGCGCCTGGTATGTGCTGTGTTTGGAACATCCATGTTACCGCACCATCAGCTCGCCTGAGGCAATTTTCCACAGTGCTCAGGGTAATACCGAGCTATTGTTTGTATAGTATCAATAGACGGAATAAGAGAATGGAAGTTCCTCCAAAGGAAAACCTCGGCTCCAAATTCAGCAGACAATAAAACACAAAACCTGGCTGGTTATTTAATTGTGTGGAAGCTTTAAAAAAGAAAAACTCTGGCTAATCTTTAATATGTGGTTGAAGTAGACCAATACTATTGAGGCTGTCATAGCTCTGAGCTAATGAGTTTTTCTATTTTTATGCTGTCAAGCTAATGTGTCGATCAAAAGACCAATACCGGATTACGGATATAATGACTGAATATTCACAAATCCTTTGGTGAGTGAATGTGACACACCTTTCACAGTTCTGCCAGTGGGTGGAAATATCTCTGGATGCCTCTTATGTTAAAAAATTCCATGTGTTTTTCCTAATGGAAAAATTTATGACGTGAACTGATTTATAACTTCCATAAAACGTACAAGGCTTGCGACAAAAGGAACAGTTTACCCCAAGAAAGACTTTCAGAATAATACAGAACCTTTGGAAAGCCACCCCAAAAAAAGAAAAGTATAACATGGAAATAAAATTAAGAGGTAGAGGTGACAAGGTCAAAATTGCTTCCTTTTCCATTCTGTGGTTAAAAACACCTCTCTGGTTTTCTCATTATAAACAGCATTTTTCATTTAAGTGCTGTTTTTGCAATGGATATCAGAAATGATTTGTATGCTCCCATGTAACAATTACAGAGAGAAACGTCTCTTGGATTAGAACAGCCTAACTGAGCGAATCTTTATACTCCAAAACATCCTTTGCTTAATCTGTATTTTTATCATAATATAAATGTAAAAACATCCTTAGAATATGATACATTTACTTGAGAAGTGGCATTTTCCAAATCAATATCCCTAGAATATATCTTGTGTTATAAGATATTATAGTTTGTCTTCTCACAGAATTAAGAAATTGTTTCTTTTATTTCATACAAGAACGTAATGCTGCACTTTGGTTAAAAAAATTGTTCAAAATGGTCTCCTTACCCCATGGCTGTACAGTAAACTTTTAAAAATTATTTATAAATTGAGCCATCGTGCTGGATTTCGCAAGAAAATGTCAGTTTGACATCATTTAACTTTAACTTACAAAAAGATAAGTACAGTATGCAAAGTAACCGGCAAATTTATGGTTTAAGCAGAGATGGAGATGTGGAGAAAAAACATTATTGATGCAGCCTTAAAAAGGTTATATTTACTGTCTGAAAACGAGCTGTCTTTATAAATGTATTAATGTAAAAACAATGATTTGTTTTGCAGTGATAATGTCAGAAATAAAAGTTTTGCTCATGTATGCCTCTATAATGGCAGATCAGGGGGTTCAATTGGACTATACATAAAATGCCAAACAAAAGCTAAAAACAAAAAGACTGCACTCCAGAAGCCTCGAGAAGCTTCACTTGGCAATTAAGAATGCTTAACCACCAGCAATTAACGTCCCAATTATCTAGTTCTGAACAAGGATGAGAAAACCATTCAAAATTGGCCCAACAGTAAAACAGAGAGGAAAGAACAGAGGGTGAATGAAGGATCGTGCCTCAAGGTTAAGCCTTTAACAAAGGGCCCTAAAAACAGAGCATTTCAACAGCTCCTTTTGTTGGAGGTGCTATGACGGTCCAAAACAAACAATGGCTCTCTTTCAAGTGCAGCGATCACACGCTGAGCACCTCCTCCGAAGACCTAAGGTCTCGCTTCTATTGCTTCACCCATCCCTGTTCTCAAAGAGGAGGTCTCGCCCCTGCCGCTTGACCAGGATCTCATCTGCAGAGATCCTAAAGCAACGTAACCAAAACATTGGTACATGGAACCTAATGATGTGCATCAGAAGATAGCTCTTTCATAAATCATGTCTTTCATGTCAGGAATGACACATATAGTATATTCTACATTTTCTGTTAGGTAACAAATCGACAATTTAGGTCAGTTCATTTACTCAATAAAAGTACATTAAAAGCAGAGTTTTACAAAAAAGCCTGACATGAGTAATAAGTAAATAAAAATTCGGTTTAGGGTGAACCATCCCTTTAAGGACAGAGAATGAGGTCATCACTCGTTCCTGATTTTGGTTAGTTGTGTTTGGTTGGACTTCTCACAATCCAACAAGTGTTTCCCACGGACTTCTCACGTAGACATAATATGATCTCACACTGATCTTTGGCCTGCTTCAAAATCAGAACAAGAGTCAAAACTTCACTTTTAATCATCATCAGTTCATCACTGATGATCAAAACAACAGCCATGGCCAAATTCAAAAAACACATTTTGTGTTGTTCATATGTCCTTCAAAACTAAAGGGCCACCACAGTCTGGTATGTCACCAGACAACTGCAAAGAAATCTATTTCTTTCATTAAAAATGATTTTTATGTAACTGACTCATAAACTCCTGTGATGTGGCGAAACGTGCGGTTTGCCTCGGCTGAGACGGGTCATTTACCCCTATTGTGAACAATGTCTAAAAAGTCTTTCCTGTTCTCACATAGAAATAAGTCATCCACTCAGCAGGAGAATGACATGTACCACGCTGGCACTCAGTGCACACGTGTTACACACATTTCACAGAACTGTGGTGTTCTGACCGTGAGGAGGACAGAATGAAATCTTTTTTGTCAGTGAAGTGCTTTGAAGATGACAACCAAGGCTTTTTTTATTTTAAGCTAACCTTTAATTAAACACCAACATGTATTAGTTTTTAGTCTATGTGTGTTAGCTTTGAGGCAATCTAGTATAACCCTAAACACTAATAAAACTTAATTTAGTAGATACATGCTTATAAAATTTACAGTCCTTATGGCTTGTTGACTATATCTAAATGCTCTGTTCAAGATTTCATATGCAAATTTTAAAAATATGTCAACAAAAAAACCCCAGACTTTGTTTGTTAAGTAATTAAATGTGATATTTCTGACAAATATTCAAAGAAACGCCACAAAACAAGTCTTCAAAATATTTGGGAGGGCCAACGACTGAAGGTCACCTTCTCCCGCAGTTAACACAAGCAAACCAGGCAATATCTTAAACGTGAAGCAAACGTTTGTCCACATCGCTCCCGCTCTGTTCCAGCGAGCATTAAAAGCATCAGATCTGAACCCAAATCCGAACAGGCATTAACTTAGCACACATCCACAGAGCACACCTTGTTCTCCAGCTGTGATTTAACAGGAAACACTCCCCGTTAGAGTCACGATTACTACTAAGATCAAGGCCAGCATGTCACAATTTTATAGACTCTCGAAATTTTTATAACCGTGTAGCACGAGAGATCAATGCTTATGAAGGGAACTAAAAACATACAGTGTTGATAATTGCACTGATGTCTAGATTTGGAATGATAATAGTATAAATCTTCGCTCTGTTACTTTGTGAGGCATCAATCAAAAGTGCTTCACAACAAGCCGAATGCAGAACTAGTGAAATAACTGAACTAGTGAAAGATTTTTCACACCTACAATTACACATACATTGAATTTAAGCTGTGATGTTTCCAAATAAAATAAAATAAAAATCACAAGTTGTCTTTGATGTACTGATTACTGTACTGTTGACTGATTGATGTACTGGTTTTTAAATATATTACAATTACATTTCAGAATCAAAAACACAAAAGTGTATAGTATTTGTTAGTAAAATAATTTTAATTCAGAAAGTTGCTTTGCCATTATAACTTGACACAGCACAATAGACAGATTCATAAAGTTTATAATAGAAGCGATCTGTTTTTGACACTTGTGGTGGTGTAGACAATGTCAGGTTGTGAATCTCTGGTTTCTCAGATTTGCAAGTCACTGGAAAAATAAATTCAGCTTTTTTATTATAAGTGAGCATGGTTTCAATCTTATTTTTTTCCACAGAAATTTAAGGAAAAGTATTTAATGGCAAAAGGAAAATACCTTCATATATATTGTTACATAGCTGATGCTTCCACTGTTCCTCTAAGGTATAACTGATTTGATTGTTATTGGCAGCAGAAAGAAATTTTTGTAAGGATGGGGAAACTATGTAAATGCTCTGACAGTATATGTCATACAGTTTCATCTGGCAGAGATCCAGTCACCGTCTGAAACAAATGAGATTTATTGGCATCTTCTTCACCAGCGGTTTAAAGAGACACCTTTTAACCATAAGCACAATGTTTATGTTAAGCAAAGCCAATGAGTGACATCCCGCAGATGGAATTTTTCCATACGTTTAGCTAAAGATAAAATGATGTCTTTGAGAATGCCTAAGGAAAAATCCTCTGTCAGGATAATTACTGGAAAAATTTGTCTTTATCCCTCTCTATTTATAATGCATTATGTCAGGAGTAGTGTCATCGTCTAAAAGCATTGATATTCATTTTTATACATTTTACTACAATGGGCCTTAGCTTACGGCAGTGGAGTTCAGACAGATTCCTTTCTTGTGATATATAGAGAGCTGTCTTTTAAAAATGCATTTGAAATCTACAGGTCTGTATGACTTTTACATGAAGTATTCATAAAAAAAACATGGACCCTATAAATATAAGACATGAGTATGTCATTATATCAACAAAAATAACAGGTTTTTGGACAGTTTCTAACTTATCCTTTAGTTAATACTAAAGACTGTATGTTACAGTGATTTTATCAAATTCTATTTTCAAAATCACTGTAATGCACAAACAAGAGTTGCTTATTGTTTTGTAAAGGAGTGGCAACAGCAAAAGCATAATATTCAGCAATGTTCAATGAACATTCATGACTGTTGTTAATTATTATATGAATAAACAGTTCTTGCCAAACAATATAGTTGATAATCCTACCTGCTGGCTGTTTACGGTTACCAAGCAATGTAGCAACCTGGTGCATGAATACAGAATGTGCTCTAACAGGTACTGTATGTGTTTATTAGGCACTGCAACAAAAAAAAAAAATCACTGAACGTGGCTTATACTTATACAATCAAAATTAGCAGACAGAACTATTCAACTGTTATGAAAATTACAGCACAATTGATTTAATTCTATGAAAAACATAAAAACTGGTCGCTCTGTCTTTTTTAAAATCCAAACTGCCTTTTCTATTCTACATGGCAGAACTTTCTCAAATAAAAGCGAGGGTCTGGTGTTTCTATCAACTGCAAATTCATGAGCCTCAGGAAAGCTTGAGATGTGATAACAATTTCACAATAATGTTCACTTGGCCAAGTTTTTGATTCTTCCCTAAGGCAGCCACAAAGACATTAAGAGGGAGACTATTTTATTACCATACAGACCCTAGGACTACCGAACTATGGAAACTACAGGCAAAACAGATTAAAATTCATATTGTTCATATTATTTTAACCAAGTGTCTGAGCACTTTTTGTAAACGGGAAACTGTGGGGTAACCGGTTAAAATAACTGTAAATTGCACATGGACCATGTGGCTCGAGTAGAAAACATGTTATGCACAGCAGAAAAATAAAACTTAGCATGTAGAAAAAACTCTAATGTACATCAGAGGAAATCAATGATGGTCAAAATGAGGCTTTGTATTGGACTAGAACATGCAAAGTCAGTTAAGATATATATATATATATATATATAAAAGCCTTTACAGATAATGTGGAATAAGGAAGAAATGGTAATAGCAAACCATTAGTAACATGGTCTTGTATGTTAAAATGACATTAATGCTAGGCACATGTCAATTAATTTTCTGTGTGTCAAGTGCATCTTTATAAAAAATTTTAATTTACAGTATCAATCAAAAGTTCAGAAACACTTACTCAAAGTTGTTTAAATGGTTTACTAAAAGATTTTCAAGATAATGAGAAACATTTCTGTCAACTGTGTCTAAACGTTTGACTGGTACTGCATGTACAGCCTTCTGCAAAATACAGTAGGCATCAGATAATGTCAACTGCAGCTGCTTCCCTACGCAAACAAACACATCATCAGCATACAAAGACCGGTACCCACGCGAACATGCACACTTTTCTACAGGCTCAATGCCAGACGACCAGGTGCAGAATCAATAGCTGGATCTCACTTTTCATGACCCCCAATGACACCATAGAAAAAGACTTGGGGTTGAGCTACTGTTACATGCGTGAACGTGCTGATGTCAAGGCGAGAGCTATTATTCACAGGTGAAGTAGACAGCTGTGAGTCGGCTCAAAATGAAGCCAGAACTAATAACCTAAGAAGCCGTAAAGATGTCATGCTGCATGCATAGAAATACTAGGGGTCAAACTCGAAATGAACTGTCACAATCAATTTTTCAGCAGTATGGTTGGTTACCCCTAACAGGAAGCACAGGGCAGTTGCGTGAATGATGGGGAGGGCAGGGGTCATTGTAACAGGAGCCAGTTGTGAAGGTATGTGTTTCTGCAATCAAAATCAAGTCAATGACCTCCTCAATAAAGATTTTTATCCACCTAGAAAAGATGATTGGTTTCCTTTTAAATAAAAATCTGACTGAGCTACCATACTGGATATCCAGTATTTTTTAAATTTTAGGTATTTATAAAAATAACATTAAAATGAACATTGGTGGAACACGTAGGTTATTTTACTATTCACTTTAATATTTTATAGTATAGAAAATGTAAAAAAAATATTATATATATTTACAATTTTAAATTGTAGTTCAGAAAGTGTCTTTTTATGAGTATACTTAACAGTGACAGTAATCTGGTTATGGTTATCTTTTGATAAGCTGATCAAAAGTGTTACAATTGACCCTGACCCGAAAATTATTTTCATAACAGGGGTATTTGTAACACTGATGTCTTGTTAAAAATTTTAAAACAAAAACATTATGATCAAAAGTAATATTTCAATAGTAACACTGCTGTTGGCACATAAAAATGTTTTAATAAAAATCGCTTGAAAGTAGATTTTTAGTTTGTGTATGAAAAAAAAAATATTCAAGATAATGTTACAAGTACCTGAGTGTATGATTATTATCATGCCATAAATGTGACTGAATTAGGATGCATATGAAATAACAAAATAAAAGATTCAAAACATGCACATTATATAAAATAATATACAATACTTTACAATAGTTTGATTAATTATTATCGACATCACATTTAGCTAGTGTATTCTTTATCTGTAACATCACGTTACATGTCTTAGTGTTGAATTATTCAAAACAGCATCAAACAAACTTAAGAATAATCTTTTCTGTAACGACCTAACAAGGTAACCAGCTTTTAGAGAAACTTTCCTGCCTCCACAACACAAAACAGTGGGGTTGTCAGTTATTTCAGAGTGGAAAGGATGAGTAATCTGAGGCCCTGGGGGTGAAGGGGTCACCTGAGGTCAACGCGAGCACATCCATCATCGATGGAGACGGGAGAACACTTTAGCCTTGTTCTTACTCATGTTTACCCAGCAGAATCTGTGCGGTGGCCTTGCTAAAGAGACCGAACCTGGTTTGTGTGTTTTGGGGCGTTTTCATATGCGTAATGCTTCTGCATGATAACACAATACCCAAAGTAACCGCTTTTATGAAACAAATCCACACAATTCTTTTTAACATTCACTCGGCAACACTTCAAAAGAATGAACTTAGGTTTAAATACATGAAAGTTACTCCTACATCCCACTTCCCCTGTGAATCCTGATCCTTGCAGCTGGGATGATGTCACAGATCATTTTCTTGAGTTTGGTCAACCTCCGCTATAATTAGACTTTCACCCAGTAAAACCCTTTGATAGCTTTACTGGAAAGCACTCAGGGCACAAAAACCACAAATCTGTGCCATAAAACATTGAATCACTGTATCAGCGCCTCACAATACACAAAGAACATGAAAACTATTGCTCTCAGGAATAGTGCGTGACCTCATGCTCACTTTTTCCAATGCTGGAAAAGTTGAGAACATGAATCTTCATGCACGATTACAGCAGATCAGACAGATTATGGATTCAAAATGACAACATTTTATATCTCATTTCTTCTATACTGTATACTTTTCATAAAAAGTATTAACTCTACATTTAATGTATTCTTGAGCCTACTTATGATCAATTACTTGAAAAAAATTATGTGATCTCACAATTACATCAACACTTTGGAATGTGTGTTGGTGTCTAACTATAACCAAATCCAGCATGCACAAACAGTGACTTGATTTAGACGAGACTTTCATTCACCTCTACACCTCTGTGTTGACAGTAAAGGTGATTTGATCTGGTTTCATTTGAAAAGATGCAAAGCTACAGCATGACTACATAGTACAGTTAAAAGGGATCAAAACTGCAATGATATTACAGACTTAGACAGAAATGAGTTAAAATCTGAAATACAAGTGCTATTCAGCATGAGGCAGATAAAGTGGGATCCAAAAATCAGAGATTACATTAAAATTAAAAGTATTTGAATTTTGTAAAGCAAATTTGACAGAGCAAATATTGTAACATTTAGCATGTTAAAAATATCAAGATATTTTTAAAGAAACAATATTTGACACATTTTCATAACAATAAGCATAACCTATAAAATCATGCTGGGACAATATAGTTTTATCAGATTTTGAATCCATCAGATTATCAGAATCCATGCCTGTCTGAGATTATTCTGCAATGAAATCTGCAACTACAACAAAATACAATATCATTTTTGTAAATACATCTTTTACTCAATTATGCTAAAAAAAATATGAAAATCTGTTAAATTGGAAAACTTGTATTTACAAGCATTTGTACTAGTGATCTCATATGTCTGGGCCTCGTTGTACATTTATTATCCAAAAAATAAGCATCCAGGCTTTTACTGTTGTTGATAAACAAGTGCTGGCTTTACAAAACAAATGATATCATGCTAAGTTTACATATGAGAAACAGCGTATGCTGCAATCAGGTATAACAGAGGTCACAATCTGAAACCAATCTTTCAGATAAACCATTATCATTTTCTGCCTCTTTTGAACTCTTTGTCCACTGTCTGATTATCAGCAGTTCCCCTGCATGTGTTTTCCAATCACAACAAAAAAGACAGACACACGTAACTGTTCTCATTGTGTCATTAAGTGGCTCAGGGCCCATAACTGAGCCGAGTCCAGGCATATACAACAGAGCTTTTTGTTACCAAATACAAGTCTGTTTGCTAAACAAAAATACTGCAACAAACAAAAAACAGATGGAAAACATGGACAGAAGGAAAACGAAAAATAATAAAAGAAGTGAAACACACTGTAAAACTAGGTAAAATGTCTAATGTGATCGTTTTTGACACAGATGATGTGTGTAATATGTGACTTTTCAACATGTTTCTCAGTATTGATGCTGACAGGGAAGATTATAAGAAAATGAGGCTTGCAAGATGTCTGAAGTAAGCACATTCACAGTCGTGTCCTACTAGTGTTGACTTAAGCACTAAACTGCTTTGTTTGTCTTGAGATTATCTTAGGTCTTTAAAAAAATATTATTTTTTATATTTTTGGGGTTTTAAATAAAGGTAAGGTTATAAGAAATGTAGGCAATTTGATGCCTGAAGCCATAAAGACTTGCACTGTGTCTGAGCCAAAAGTGATATGATAAGAGTCCAGGGACAAGCAATTTGTCTGTCCACACCAGAAGTGATTGCGACTACAAGATGCTACAAACTAAAAAAAAAGAATTCACAGCCAATCAGGAGAGCGTGTAGGCAGAGCTCTTTCTACACACATGGATAAAAATGGGTACAAATGTTGTCAAATGAAAAATCTAAATTAAACAATTACCTCATATCTGACGTAAATTATTATAACGCACAATGATGATTAATATTTATAATCCACAAAACGTCCATCAAATGAGATCGCTGTTTGGGCGGAGCTGTCACATTTCTAAAATAAAATCCAGTGTCGCTTGACATGTATTGCCATCATAGCTGGTTTCAGACAAAAACTATGATAAACAGGAAAAAGACACATTTTTTGGCATGTGGTGGTGTCACATCATGTCTGGTTAGGATATGGTTTTAGTGTCCCAGGAAAGCTTTCAAATGTCTGTTTTTTTACATACTTAAAAGGCAGATAAGCAGGACAGAATTATAGCAATTATCAGTACAAGTGTTTTTTGATAATTAAACACAGGAATAATAATTAACTTGCTTACATTAAAGGCTATTAGCTAAATGCTTGTAAATGTCTCAAGAGACAACGAATGAATCATGGACATCTGGTAAGGAAATTATAACCAGTACATCATTTAATGTTTCACAGTGGATAGACCTGAATTGAGAGAAAAAACATCCTTGCACATACTTTCACCTGTCACGTAATTATTTTTGCAGTTGAATGGCTACATTTATCAACAGATGTTTGTTTTCTATCTGAAGTGAGAGGCAGACTGGGAGTTATTTATTCGAGAACACATTCGAGAACGACCCGAGATCGTCACTAAACGCCTGTGCCATCACTTAACAGCTTTGAGAGAAACCGCAGTGAGGATGTACTATTCCCTCGATTTACCCCGCGTGGGCTAATTTTGTTTTCCAAAAACATCGATTGGTCACCAGTACAATACACAGGAAAACATTTTACAGCTGCACCTGTTTTGGATTAGCAATGGAAAGAGAAGCAGTCCTCAGTTACACACTGTGTTTGGAGAAAATCCAAGTGCACACTCCTCGACAAAGAATCTGACACAGTTAACTCGGTCTATGATACAGATTAAAGCTCTATTCACGAACCACAATGCTGCCCGGCCCTGTGAATCACACAAAACGCAGGGGGCTGCACATGGTGCAGTTTGTCCCGCCACTAGCATGTGGACAACTTATGTTCTCTAATAGCGTTTCTGATTAAAGATCACTTTCAAGAGGTTACCTTATAAAGCCTTTGGTCTGACACCACTTTATGTGTCTCTGATATAAATACATGTTGTCATAGTAACTACAGCCTTGAATTTCTAAACAAGTGTAGTACTTGTATTAATACACAATTTTGATAGACGCAAAATTTTTGAAGAACTTGACACTACAAAATCTTGCAATGTATACGTGGCCTGAAAGCTTCATACACAATGTTCCAATACTCTTTTTCCATACAAAACTTTACTGCTTCATGGCAACTCACGTCAGGAAAGAGTAGGAGCTTTTTTCCAAGACATTTTGGATATCAGATATAGTGTCTGATACTCTAAATTGCGTTCCAGAGAGTTCTGCCAAACAAAGCAAGATTTTGTACCTACCACCAATAAACAGTTCCAGAGAAAGAAAGATGTATAAAATCCAATGAGTATTTTAAAGGTATTCCATCTTTCTCTTCCATTCACATTATACAGTTAAAGTATTAACTTGTTAAAATGCTCTCTGGCTACTCAAAATTCATTATTCCCACATAAAACACAGTACAGAATACCAGTGTTTATTTTCTTGGCTGCACAAGAAATCTACAGACGCTTACAATATGGTTCCAGGACTAAAACCTGTTTTATCATTGTAAAACTGACTGTGGCATTTGTCAAAAGCTTCTTAAAAAGCATTCTTAAAAACAACCCTTTTGCCACATATCTTCAATCTCACCTGAAACTTAAGATAAGAGAAAGGTCGTCTATTCAGTCTGAAAGGATGTTGGATGCTGATTGATCAGAGACAGATGATAGTGGGATACAACTGGTCAATGTGACTTAAAGCCCTCCAAAAGATCCTGTTCTCAGCTGTTCTTCCTGAAAACCAGGTGAGCTTTGACCCTAACAAGAAACACTTTCTGTTTAACATCTGCTGTGTGAACACCTTGTGAGTCTCTTGGACTGTGAATGTTCCACAGGGAAACATCCCACAGCTTGTAAATAACCACAAACTGATTTCCTGTTTGGCAAATTAAGGATTTTAACAGAACCGGCTCTGTATGCCAGAAGTTTTATTATGCTCCATATGAAGTGAAGGAGGAAATGCTTAATTAATAAATCTTTTTTTGGTTTAAAAAACATCCGCCTCTGATATTTTCTAATATTTTAACTTGTTAAGCACCATCATCTAAATTCATTAGACGTGTTGTAGAAGCAGGTTCCAGGTTAAGCCCAAAACCAAATTAATGGAAAGACTTAGGAAAACTATGTTCACATAGAAAAAATAAAGACCCGTTGGGCCAAAAAACAAAACAGAATGTTACCAATAAAAAAGTAAATCCAGATCGACTCCACACGAACAACTATGAAATGTGTTAATGCATCAGAATAAACGAGCTGTTTTAGTCAAAAAGCACTGCTAAATAACTGTTATTATTACTTTCTCATAAACTAACCGCCAGTAAGTAATGCCATTATTTAATATTAAACCCCTAAGAAAAGGACATAATAACCGTGCACTTTCCTTTTGATCTTTCATCCTTTCACTGTCTTGATAACCATAAAACACACACAATATAGACAGACCATTAAGACCTGATTGCAGTGACATCACTGAACTCCAGACAACAGTTGCAGCCGGTAGCCGACTAGAGAGAGAGGGAGAGTTGAACAACAGGGGTTGTGAGTATGGGTGGGGGATTAGAAGCTCATGCCTTCAGATGTCTTTGTGCCAAGGGGTGGAGAAAAGTTGAGAGGGGAGTGGACCAACCCTAAATTCACTGCCTGTTGTAACAGCCTGTTGTAAAGAGAGAGAGAGAGAGAGAGAGAGAGAGAGAGAGAGAGAGAGAGAGAGAGAGAGAGAGAGAGAGAGAGAGTAAAAGCAGTAGACAGGGTCCTGGAACAGAAGCGATGGACTTAGTCCAGTCAGACTGACAGAGATCACACAGGCTCCTTCTTTGGGCTGTTAGGAGCAAGCTGACCATGCATGGACCTTCACCACCATCAAAACATCACAATAAATGAGGATCCTTCTGCAATTGTGCAACAGAAATATCCACTGATCTTGAACTTCTGTTAAACCTGAATACTGTTCATTTCTTGGACACACTTCAGACTTCTCCGGTGAACACCTCACTGAATATTTTAGGAGTTTGTTTGGACTGTTATTTCTGAGTTCCACACTTCTTTGGTTTAATTCTAAGGATTGTTCACATTTATTGCCTCAAAAAAACAAAAAACCGGCTACCGGCTTCTGACGTTTCACAGACATTTGCGTCAGCACACAGACAGAGGTGTTTAATAGAAGACTTTAAGAGGGAAGACCTGACACGGAGGACATACTGACAAAGAGAAACAGTGGAGATTACGACAGCGAGACACAAAGGGAAACCCCACAGAGCAATTTCTATAAGTTGTGATGACTCTCTTCAAATAATTTACTTCAGGATACTGACGGGTTGGAAAAGGGAGCCGTTTAAAAGACTGGAGATATCTGGTAAGGTTAAAATGTCATCTGAACGTGTGTAATTGCATCTGACTCGCCACAATGTAGTGCTTGTGCTAATCTTGGAATGAACTTTTAAACACCTGTTTATGGTCAGCGGTGAGCTTGTGTTATGTAATGAGATGCTTTTTGGAATGAATTGTGGTTATAAGAGCCCAGAAAAAAATATCTGTTTGCTCACTGGTTGTGCTTTTAATGCTCAGGAGACTTAATGGAGATTTCAGTAATGGCAAATTGAACGCTGTAAAAAATTTTCTAGATTTTCTAAAATTTGGCTCATTTAAAGTTTTTTCAATTTATGTAACAAACTATTGCCACAAGTGATAAGTGACTATTGTGCCAACTGAAAAATGTCGATGTGACCAGTCAGTAGAAAATTTTGAGATCTGGAATTTTTTTACAGTAAAGTATCAACTTTGTGTTATAGTGGATGTCTCTTCACAAATTTCCTTTAAGGCATTATACTAAGACTTTGCTAATATAAAACAGGACAATAAAAGTTCACAGTTTTATTTACATATTGAAATATCCAGTTTGGGTTGCATTTCATTTTAAAGTGTCCTTGTTACATAATTATACAAGTAGTGACTAATACAAATTACTGTAACAACATGTACTTGCCATTGGGTTAGGATTTAAATGAAAGGGTGTAAGATCTGATTTAATTGTTTAAATTAGGATTAGTTGCTTGTAATTATGCGTACTGTAATTTACTGTTATTACTAGAGTATGTTCATGTAACACGTCAAACAAAGACACAGCAAAATCAAGTGTTAACCAACGTTTTATTGCAGACTTTGATGTCTTGGAAAATGTGAGCACATCTCTTCTGAAGTTTCTGAGAAGCAATATTCTCTGTTTGACCTCTATTTGTTCTGTGTAGAAGAAACAACTAATGTATTAAAAACATCTCTTTTGTGATTTTTCTTTTCTATGGGAGATGTCTGTGTGCTTTGATAATCTTTCTCAAGCTTTGCCTCCCACCTCGAGACTCTCTTGAGCTTTGTGGATTAGGTCAGTTGCCCCGGGCGACAACTCATTTTGATAGTTTTAAGTGGAGGGTTAATCTTTGCAGGGTTAAAAGGAAGTCCTACGGGCTTGTTGAAGACACAGGAAGACAGTGTATTTTAGTGGCAACAGTCAGTTAATCGCTAATAAACACACGATGGCTGTCATCAGCATCCCACACACAAAGCAGCTGGCGCAAGCCTGCAGAATCAATAAACTCATCTGCGAAATATTCAGAGTTTTTCCCTATGTGCTGTCATAGATAATACACAAAAGGTGCGTTTTAACGGCACAAAAATTTGCAATGTTCAACTCGCATCTACGGGAAATTGTTTTACACAATGCATCTTTATTTCACGTTCACAAATTATTATTTCTGGAAAGCGAGAATGCAACAGAGGGATGAAATGTGGCAGGGGATATAAGGAGATACAGTAAGATTCACATCTCGCTCCCTTAGTGAAATCTTTAGATGGGACAGGATGCAGGAGACAGTAGATGTCTCTTCGTTTTATCCCTGAGGAAGCGGTTTCCATCTGTAGCTATCCGAACTGATTCTAAATCAGTCTTTGTTCACTCGATTTCTATTTGAATGAGAGAGAGCTTAAGGGTGAACGCATAGACAGTTTAAATAATACGTCAGCTTTTCCATTTCCTTTGTTAGAAGGAAGATGAGGATGTCATGGCAACAGAATGTACACAACTCATAATTGCAATTTCAAGTACAAACCACTCAGAATTCTTTATACAATGATCTAGACCAGCGCTGTCCAACTCCTTCCTACACTCATAATCCCCCCATCGTGCCTCACTAACAACTGGATTACCTACAAAATCTGAACATATGTACTGACATTATACGCTCACTGCCTTTGTAAATGTCCAAACTCGCATGGATTAATTAAATATGAGCCCATCACACACTACACAGTCACAGACATCTTACATGCATTATAGTGATGGAAAAAAATACCCGTTTATTAAAAAGTGACACTGAGAAAGATTAAATTCAATGAATAGAGCACACAGCACACAATTAATGAACCACACAGGCTCAAGTTTTAGGTGAGGGCTTCATCATCAGTGTGTGCGTGTGTTTGTGTGCAGCTTGGCTCACCCTAATGAGGAGGGGTGGAATTCAAAGAATGCCATGCTCAGGTTGAAATGAGAAGAGCAGGCGAGAGACTAAGACAGCGAGATGGAGAAAGAGAGAGAGAGAGAGAGAGAGAGAGAGAGAGAGAGAGAGGAGAGAGAGAGAGAGAGAGAGAGAGAGAGAGAGAGAGAGAGAGAGAGAGAGAGACAGGAGAGAGAGAGAGAGAGACAGAGAGAGACAGAGAGAGAGAGAGAGAGAGAGAGAGAGAGAGAGAGAGAGAGAGAGAGAGAGACAGAGAGAGAGAGAGAGACAGAGAGAGAGACAGAGAGAGAGAGGGAGAGAGAGAGAGACAGAGAGAGAGAGAGAGAGAGAGAGAGAGAGAGAGAGAGAGAGAGAGAGAGAGAGAGAGAGAGAGAGAGAGAGAGAGAGAGAGAGAGAGAGAGAGAGAGAGAGAGAGAGAGAGAGAGAGAGAGAGAGAGAGAGAGAGAGAGAGAGAGAGAGAGAGAGAGAGAGAGAGAGAGAGAGAGAGAGAGAGAGAGAGAGAGAGAGAATGAACAGCTATGTACCCTTTGACCCTAATTAGGGACTGAAACCATGTTACTGCGCTACAGAAAGTCTCACTTAACAGCTGCAATTGGTTGAAACCGAGATTAAGGAAAAACTAACAACCTGTCTCACTTTTAATATAAATTTGATATTGAAAAATGTACCTATTATATAAAATATGTAATCATATAATTTTACATCTTCTTGTGGGTTAAAGTGAAATGACATAAAACCCTGACATTGTCCAACAACTCAATTATCATAAGATAATGTTGTTTTAAATAAAAAAAATTGCAGCCTATCACTATTCTGCATCCTAATTCCAAAAGATCCTGAAAGCAAATTAAGAAATTAATTAGAAATCCATTCTCAACATAACTCCATATTACAAAACTTAGGACAAGGCAGAACATTTTTTCATTAGCTTTTAGTCTGTGACTTTTATATCTTTTTCTTTTAAGTAGGTAAAATAGGTAAAATAGTTCAAAACCAGTTCAGTCATGCAGTAGCATGTAGCTAGTCATAGCACATCTGTAATGGAAATCTGGATGAGGTAAACTTTACTTTATCCTGTCAGGACCCTTCACAAAGTGTCTAAATGTTCCTCAGGTAAAAAGGACAGGCTTGGGAGGATTGTTTTGTTCCCACCAAAGAGTGTAATGACAGATGTGCTTTCTCTTGTGTCTGAATACCTTCTGCTAAATGCATGAATACAAACGTTCACACAGACATTTCACCACAACTGAAGGTATTTCCACTGTCTCTTGGAGTCCTAGCGCTTAGACTTGGGGTCTCTTTTGAATTTCTGTATCGCACGCTCTGGAACATCTTATGTTCCACTCAGCAAAACCACACGCATCCCCCCTTCACAATCGCACACAGACTCACACACCGCGATGTGACCGCATCCCGTCCGCAGCATGAGCTAATGCGAGACAGTGCCTGCTGTAATATCCCGGCTGTCTGACAGCGTGTCAGAATATCCAACCTAGAAAGTCCAACCTATCATTATTGGTCTGTTACAGAGGTATGAGGGGGTTCCTCAACCTCTCCTGAGAATAATACTGTACAGTGGAAAGTGGAAAGAAATTGCTACTTGTTATTTTTAACCGCTGACTTAAGAGAGAATAGCTTTATTCTATATTAAAGTTGATGTCTCTAATTTTCAACAAACAGAACAAATGGAAAAATAATGTTTCCCGAACACCTCCCTGTTTTGCAATTGGTCAACCGAGAAGAACCTACAACACATAGTGTTGTGCCGCTGTGCCAAGAGGCTAAAACAAAAAGAGAAAGTTGACTAGTACATAGATATTAAGCTGAGATGACACACTAAGATTTAAAACAAGACATCTGTAAACTCGTTTAACCTCATGTCAAACCAAACTGAGCAGCTGTCTCTACAGATCTTTCCCGTCAGTCAACGGCTCATAAAATTGGGCTTCCCTGAGAATTGAGATCACACAGAGTGAAACCTTTTGTGAGGAGGGTCACAACTGAATACTCTTTTAGACAGAAGACATCATCAAACAGCAGAATATGGCCATGAGAATAACATGTTTTTGTTGAAAGTTGTTTTTCCTGGAGAACAACTGTGGTGAGCCAATATTTTCACCCAGTGAAGTAACAGAGATTAACCACGAGACAGGAAGCGCCAGAAGTCAACATCATTTTTCTGTGAATATTATGCAACTCTGTATCAGTAGCTGGAAGTACTAAAATAGTTTAGTAGAACAAATAATGCTTGAGATGCTTCGTAACCAGCTTTAAGATCATCTTTTTTCAGATCTGTGTGTTTACTGTGATCTTAAACTTTACCAACATGAAAGGTGCGGTCAAGGGCTGACTTCATAAGATCTGTCATTGTGGGAATCTCTTAATATTCCTTCAGTCTTGCTTCAGTAACACCAGCTTGTCATTTTTACATTTACATTTATTACATTTATTCATTTAGCTTTTATCCAAAGCGACTTACAAGTTACCAGTGGCACACTGGGAGCAATTAGGGGTAAGGTGTCTTGCTCAAGGGCACCTCAGTTGTTTCCTGCTGGTACTGGGCATCGAACCAGCAACCATCTGGTTGCTAGTCCAACTCTAACCACTAGGCTACAACTGCCTCATTTAGGGATTCTTCTCACAAAATACTAATATTTGTTATTCATTTGATGAATTAATCTGCATAATATGTCAAATTAAACTATATTACACCAACTGACAGCCCTAGATCTGTTCCTAATCTTGTCCTTCTCATTCTTTATTACAACAGAAATCCTTAATAAATTTCTGTCCATCAGTCTAAAATCACCCTGATGTTAACAATAAATCGTCACTGTCCGTTTCTTCCCTCTGGCTGTCCTCCCAGAATATGCTATGAAACTATTGAATACTTCAGTTCCATTTCCTTCAAAATTCCCAAGAAACTCTGATATCAAAGTCTTCTGTGCTATTTTGATAACAACATGACATATTTTGGATGTGTTTACAGAGCAAAGAGATCTTTACTCTTCTGACCCAGGTCATGAATGAAGTTTATGACTTTCTGTTAAACAACAGATTGAATCCTTTAATTTGATTGAGCAAGATGTGTTTCAAAGGGCTGATATTTCTTACAACAGCACTGGACGTTTTTGCTGTTTTTATCAATCCAAACTTTTGTGTTTGTGTTTTAGAAAGCAGACAGTCATTTACATTTACACATTTGGCAGATGCTTTTCTCCAAAGGGGAATATATTTTCACCCATACTTGTGTTCCCTGGGTTACTGTAAACCTAAAGAGGCTAAACCTTTCCAAAATAAATAAAATAGCTGATCATATTGTGTCTAAACTGTATGTTTCTCAATATTTCTCAATTTACAGTATGGGGGGTAACAATGTAGTATATCAGGACACAATATATCACAATACAATATTTTGTCATTGAATGTTGACCATTCTATGACAAATTGTATTTGCAGGAAAAAACACTGAAAATGTTTTGGAAAAATATACTGTTTGTTGTTTGAATTTCAGCTTTATTTGGTTACATCATGAACACAGAATTTGTGTACGATGTGAACAGAGAAACTGCTCACAATGGGTCAGAAAAGTGGTGTACTATAACACTATCCACCAGCAGCATTTAATTAAAGTTCACAAAGAAAAAACCCTGTTGTTATCCTTCCTCAGGAGGAGCATCTCTCACTGTGTCCACCCTTCCAAACACCCTCGGGCTGTTTTTACAATAATACACTTTGATACTCGAAGTAAACAACACAAAGTGGCTACATGTTATGTTCATAAAAAGCCATGTGTTGGCCTTTCATGTAACTGGTATTTTCACTGTGAAAACATAAATCAGTGTCATGTCAGACTTCACTGTGACAGTAAACAAGAATTTTAAGGACATTTACTGAATAAAAGCAGGTGTCAGGATTTTACAGTGTAAGCTTTAAGATCTGCGCAAGCGTCGCACCATACATGTAATGCAATACACTTGTGCTTGCACGAACAAAGAGCTACATCACATTTTCCATTCTCCCTCAGCAATGCTCAAACCTCTGGCAAAGTTTAGATAACCAAGTGGCGTCATGTCGTGCTTATTCCTGTGGCAGTTTCCCAGAGCTGGATCCCGCCAGGACATCAGTGCTGACATCTATTCATTCAGCGATATTAAACATAGTCTATTTAGTTTTGCATGAGAGGAAGGTGGTCAAAATAAGCCTGATAATTGGGAGATAAAGTGGTATAGCAGTTTACTTTTGTGATCGCTCCATGTTTTTAAATCTTTAGCTGGAGGCTAAGCCAAGAACGCACAAAATATACATCTGGAGAGCCTCATAACTCTACACAGAAGTCTGCCTGTCATGCTCCTGTCTGTCTCTCAATCAGCACTGGAGGAACACGGTGGCAGGCCAGATCATTTTTTCCCAAATGAAATCTAATCTGTTTTTGAGATCATGAACTTTCACGGCTGGATTAGATTGTTGTAAAGAAATGAGCTAAGGTTCAGAGAAACACAAGTGAGGTGCCAGATCTTCTGTCTAGATCTGTTGGACTTGTAATAGTTTGGTAGCAAGAAAATTTGTCTCATGTACCTTCACACCCGTAGTGGCATGATTCGATTTTAAGAATTATTAAAAAATGCAGTCATACACACAAAAGCAACTGTGGTAATTGTTGTGAATGGTACGTTTGACCTGAACGGTAATTGGTTATGCAGTTTGTTCTGTATCTAATCGATTTAGTTACCCTCGTTTTCTTCCTTCTTCTTCTTCTTTAATTCACAGGCCCGTGTGGAGTGTGCGGTCATGGACTGTTCCAGGCTAGTATGGTTGGTTTTGCTCCTGGCGAGCGGGCCGATCCAAAGAACGGAGGGTGGCGCTCAGGAGTTTGACAGCAGCGATGAAGGTCCAGAGGTTGAATTCCTGTCGACGTCTCGTACCCGACGGGCCCCCGAGACTGCTGCTCAAGACAAGTGCTCTTACACCTTCATCGTACCCCAGCAGAAGGTTACAGGAGCCATCTGCGTGAACTCTAAGGAGCCCGAGGCTGTGCTGGAGAACCGTGTCAATAAGCAGGAGCTGGAACTTCTCAATTCAGAGCTACACAAGCAGAAGAGACAAATCGAGACTTTACAGCAGCTCGTGGAGGTGGACGGCGGCATTGTCAATGAGGTGAAGCTTTTGCGTAAAGAATCTCGTAACATGAATTCTAGAGTGACGCAGTTATACATGCAGCTGCTGCATGAGATCATCCGCAAGCGGGACAATGCGTTGGAGCTGTCGCAACTGGAGAACAAGATTCTTAACCAGACGTCTGAGATGCTGCAGCTTACTAACCGCTATAAAGATCTGGAGTATAAGTATCAGCACCTTGCATCACTAGCCAATAACCAGTCAACGCTCATTGCGCTTCTCGAGGCGCAGTGTCAGAGGGGACCACCGGTTGTCGTCCCAAGAGTACCGGCACAGCCTCAACCACAGCCCGAACCTCAACCCAGACCCTCACCACCCATCAACAAGCCCTACCAGCCACCCACCTTTAACCGTAACAACCAGATCACCAATGAGATCCAGAGCGATCAGAACCTTAAAGTGCCACCTGCTCCTCCTCCCACCATTCCTGGTGCAACTCACAGCCCGTCTACAACAAACAAACCATCAGGTGAGTGTCACTTTTAATTTTTTTAGTGCTGCATGTAACATTTGTTACCATAGAGAAAAATAAAAATGAGAGCATTGGGGATTCCAAAAACATCATGCATCAAATGTCCTAAAATTTTTTACTTGTTTTAGACCACAAAGTGCTAATTCATGCAGATATCATACAATCTGATTTGACATTTTCTTTAGATAGGTCTTACAGCCTTTTTTTTTTTTAATTTATAATGTAGTCCCCCATTATTAGTCACCACTATCAAAGTTTATTCATCTTAAATTTTTTCTGCATACCAACTCCCACACACCTACTGATCCCGACATCTGAGCCTCACTTCACAAAAAAACATCTGTTGTTGTTTTCAGCTCTAAAAGACAACATTCAGTGTTACATTACCCTGGTCAAATGATAGACATCACAAACACAGCACTGTCATTGAAAGGCTCAGATGCATGAGTCCATGAAAAAGTTCAAGCTAAATTATAAAATTATAGAACAATAAATTATAAAAGATTTAATTGCAAATTAAGATGTGATTTATTCAATTCAAATACAATTCTGCATCGTTAAATTTTATCTGCATGCTTACCATGTTCTAAAAAAGCCTTGTTTTTGTTTCACAATATTTAAACTTTAATATTTAATATTAAACTGATACATAAATAAATATATAATTTTTAAATATTTTTTAAAATCAATTTAATATTAAATATTAAAGTTTAAATTTCAATATATAGGTTCTGATAAATTAATTTCATTGCAAAGCATTATACTACATTATATTTATATTCATAAACTCTTTTATTCATAAAAATGTTATCCCCTATCCCCATTATTCTGCACATATTAACTAAAAAAAAACATACCTATGTATATTATTTAAAATTGTTCAAGACAATTTTGCTAAATGCAGTTACTGTGTTTCCACGCCATCTGCTCAAATAAGCAGTATCCTGTCTACATCTGCCTGAAAGCACAAAAAAACTTTCACAAAACTACCTCAGTAAGAGTCTAGCGTTCACAATGAGACTACTGTAAAAGAAAGGCATATGTAAGGAAACAGAGAGGAAGATTCTGGACAGAGGACAAAATATTAAAGGAAAGAAACAGACTAAAGCAGTCTTCAGGGGATGATTTGAGAAATGGCATGAGAATGTGCCACCATGAGGACAATAAAGCTGAGGCAGAGAAAAAGGAGAAAGCTACATTCTCCACTGCAGTGAAGTCATTTATTCCAGTGCTACCAGACATGGACGAACCAGACACAAACACACCAAGTAGAGAGAGAGAGAGAGGGGAAGTGGCCTGCTGATGGATTTGTAATGTTTTTTTAACATGACCTGCATCACTGGAAATCCTCCTTGTTTCCTCTTCCCTTCTTATGATCTCTCTCTGCTAAAGTTCACTTGACTTGATGGATTTGTCTTCAGCACTAGGTCATCACCTCATCCATCTCTGTGAATGCTAGCTAGACTCTTTGTACTGATTTACCACAAGTTTTTTCCTTCTGCTGTCTTTCTCTACCAATAAACCATTAGTTTTTAGTTCAGTCTTTCTTTCATGGCACTGCCTATTTCCATCTCTCATACAGTACACACATAATCCAAATGTCTTGCATTTGTCTGCCAGACATAACAGGTGCCTTAATCCAAACTTTCTTCATAAAGTTGTAAAACATTAAATATTACTAATATTGATACAAATTTGGAAATATTGGATTTTGGAAAGTTCATTTTGGGAGATCATGAATCATCAAGTTTTTCACAAACTCAGGAAGTGCATGCCAGCCCAAGTGCATGTTAAACTTTACTACCTACTATATACTACAATCATTGTTTTATCATATATACAGTTACAAATGATTTACCAAACCCATAATTTCAGCTCTGCTGTTTCCATGGCATACAGTTTCTATGCTCAATTAAACAGAAGGGAAATGGGGAAGATTTTTAAACATGCTGACAACTACAGTACATTTATCCACTAGAGAATAAGCAATCTGTTCAGAGCTCACAGATAATGAGGCAGGGAATGAGGTTTCATTAAAGTTCATGTATATAATCAAAAAGGGTAAATGTGATATTCAGCTTACAAGACTGATAAAACAAACACTTGAATTCCGTCTTGTGCAACAGAAGAGAAAACAGAGAAAGCAGTCCAAAAGTTTATTACCACTAGTGAAAAAAATGATTTCTACACCACTGTATTTCTACCCCACTGAAATGTTACGAGTCTACTTAACATTTGTTTCCTGGGATTCCATAAATCCTCTGGCGCAATAAATAGCATTTTATAATTTATAACAGGCTCCAGTGTTCAGGAATGTTGGAATGGATTCAGTAGGCATGAGGCTAATGAGCCCTGTCTACATAGTTACCTCAAATTTGTCAGGTAATGTAATGTTGCTTCTCTGTCATGCTGTGAAAATAAGCCAACCAAAAAGAGATTTAAAAGACCCAACACAATCCAGCTGAGGGAAGTGTATGAATTCAGCATTAACACAACTAATAATATCTGTGAAAACTGTGTTTGTGAAGACACAAACACATAGGAATCCACACAACAATACATTCTTTCCCTTGAGACGACACAGTCTGTCTTGGCTACGGTTGGAAACAACACCATGTTTCCAATTAGCAAAGACTGGAGTTTTTTATTTGTAAAATTCTTTTAAAAATTCAAATACAGTAGGAACACGTGTTTAAATGTGAGAAAAGCAAGAATAATCCACATCTAACTTTTCCTATCTTGGCTTTACATGCAGAGCTATATATCATGTCACTGAGTATACATATTAACCATCATAAAACATTGAATATCAAAATCTTTTTACTTTAGAATAAAAAAAATATAATTTTCATATTTTTATTCATGTTTTTTGTTATGAAAATGTCTCAAATATTTCATTAAATATTTAACAAATAATTATTCTCGAGTCTTACACCATTCCATCAATATATAGTTTGTCATAATTAGATTAGAATTCAATATGAAATATTACAGTGAATAGAAAAATAACATATGTGTTCCTCCTGAGAAACGGCAATAGTTAACAGGTTAATGAATTAATAGATACATTTTAAAATGACAAAATTACTCCTTCATCACTTCCTGCTCTAAAATCAGGTCCTACCAAACCTAACTGATATTTTACATCTTATATATTTTTTACAGTATCAGCCAAGACCTAAACCCACTGAACGTTCAACATTTTGGTCAAAGACACCTCCAGATGGTTTTTCCTCAAAAGTGTTGATGGGTGCTGGAGTGGCTGTGAATGAGGGGTGTTGTTGCTTGGCCATCGGGCACGAGGCCTGCTTTTTATAAGCTACAAGATGAGAGTAAACACTAAAATGTTTCCAGACTACTGTAGGTAAACCACAGGGCTTCAGAAGTACTTTAAAGACTAAGATCTAAGATAACAAGACTGTCTGCCAGATCTGACACAGCTAAAATACACAAACTATAATGGAACATATGAGCTCATCGCCAGACTACTTTAAAGTCCACTTCAAGTTGGGTTGAACATTCATTTTCCATCTGTAAAAAAACATCATACTTTAAGATATGTTGTGTCTTGTTACAATGCAATCTGATTGGGAAATCTTGGCACTCATCAGTCAATATTTCTAAATACAACTGGTGTCGCTTATCTGGAAACCTCTTTCCTCCATAGCTGTGCTTGCATCTATCTCTATGAACCAAGTAGGCTAAAATAACAATTTAAACTAGCTGTTCCACATCCATGTGTTTATATATTTGGTTAAATAAATACACAACTAGTGGTAAAATAAGCCAGATAATGTACAGTCAGTTGTTATCACAAAGTAAACACAGGGTGATTCCCTTTTTGAGTTTATTTTGTGATAATAAACAGCTGACTCTACATTATGACTAAAGTGGTGCCTGGTTCACAGAAGGAAACCCATTAGAAATCTTATCTAGCTTTGTCAACTAGCTTGGTTTTACAATCACCAAACCAGAATGTTAGTTCAGCAGGGTTATGTCACTATTTAAAAAAGCAGAATAAATCCTCTATATTTGCATTAGGGAATTATCTGAAGACAGGACTGTATTATGAATAGCCTATGCGTCTGCCATCTCTTTGGAGCCATATTCGACACATCCCTATAAAAACCCTACCCTGTGCCCAGGAAGCTTTGGAAGTGCTTGTTAATCTACAGTACTTGCTACTGTTGCATTATTTAGCAAGTGGCCTCTGTGCCAGTGTTATGTTTGGCTGGGAGAGAAGAGGCAATGTCCCAGGCAAGAATGGCAGCCAAGGTCAATCCTCTTTATACTAAAGGCTTTTCCAGCTGTGCCATGGAGAAACAAGAGACTGATCTGGAGAAGCTATCTCAGAGCAATGTGCAGGGAAATCCTCAGTTTGCCTTTCAGAAAAGATGTGGCACTTTATTTACATTACATTAATGCATTCAGCAGACGTTTTTATTCAAAGCAGCACACAGCGCATTTAAAGTGTATATATATGTTTAGCAGTACATGTGTTGTACTAGCAGTCTTTATATCTAAAGCTGCTGTAACTTTACAATTTCCCCTCCATGCTGTTCCCGTTATGCTGATTTGATTTTCTATAAAACAACCGCATAGAACCAGACAAGACTAAACGAGAGTTAAAAAAAGATTGCTTGAATTGTTTTGTGTAAAGATGTTTTGTATCATTTTTTTTTTGCAAAGGTCCATTTAAGGATTGTCTGCAGGCTCTTGAGGATGGCCACACTAACAGTGGCATGTCTCTAGTGAAGCCGGAGAACACCAACAAGCTGATGCAAGTGTGGTGTGATCAGAGACACGACCCTGGTGGCTGGACCGTCATTCAGAGAAGAATGGACGGATCCGTCAACTTCTTCAGAAACTGGGAGACATATAAGGTGAGAGAGTAATACATTTGTTTGTATATACAGTACAAATTGGAAATAACTATAAAGTTGATTTTAACGTTTTTGAAGGAATCAAAATTGATACTCTTATTCACAGATGATGCATTAATTATTTAAGATTATTTTGGCTTGGTGCAATGCTTTCTGCTGTGCTTCCTGAATGGCTTTGGGCCTTTACCTGATCGTATGACTGAAGATTTCTAAAGGATTATGTAACTGGTTTTAGCAGACCTGAGTGATAGTTACAAAACAAATGTCACAATCAAGGGATTTTTTCATTATTAGGTTGCCATGGTAGAAACTTGTATGTACTGTATTTACTGTATTTGTTGTCACAAGGTCTATAACTCTTGAATGCTTCACAAAAGCTGAACCGGAAGGCAGTCAGCACAATAACCCCTAAAGAGGTTTAATGAGGAACTACCATACTACACTGAAATGCCTCAATGCAAACAGAAAACTCACAAAATATTTTTAAAAGTGATGCTAATATATGTGACCCTGTCTGTAAAAACACAACTAAAGTTTTTGAGATTAACAGTTTTCTACAAAAAATCATTCTGCATAATGCAAATAACACTTTTTCAAGGTTATGAAAATATAACCTTGAAATATTTAATAATGACTGAGTAAGACCATGTCAAAGATGAAAAGATTCTTAAAATCATAGTGAAATGAATGACTGAAATTAAACTTTGATGCTCCTAATTCACATATATTAATAATATATAGCACTAATAAACACAGGAGGCTCGGAAATTACAAGTGCTCATGGGCTTGAGCAGAATATTGATGAAAAAATATGCTGGCTAAAGGCAAACCAACAATAAAACCAGAAAAAGCAGACAAGAAGAGAGACAGAGTGAGATTCAGATGAACGAATAAAAAAGACATTAAGGAAATTCCACAGTAAATGTCAAACTTTCAGTCACAAGGACATGTCAAAATATCATACAGTAGGTAATGTAGTCTAAGACAAATATTTGACTTGGTCCATCAAGTGCTTAATGGCACGAACCTTCTCTGTTTCATTACAGCAAGGCTTTGGAAACATAGATGGAGAATATTGGTTGGGACTGGAAAACATACATTGGTTAACCAGCCAGGGGAACTACAAACTGCTGGTGACGTTAGAGGACTGGGCTGGACGCAAGACGTTTGCAGAATACGCAAGTTTCCGTCTCGAGACCGAGAGTGATTTCTACAAGCTGAGAGTGGGCCGTTACCACGGCAACGCCGGTGACTCCCTAACCTGGCACAACGGGAAGCAGTTCACCACTTTGGACAGAGATCATGATGCATATACAGGTACAAAATTAAACATTCAGATCCATTTTTTTAGTTAGCAAATACTTTTTATCTATACTGTATCTTTGTGTTTTTTTCCTCAGGCAACTGTGCTCACTACCAAAAGGGAGGCTGGTGGTACAACGCCTGTGCCCACTCGAATCTGAACGGCGTGTGGTACAGGGGCGGTCACTACCGCAGTCGCTATCAGGATGGAGTTTACTGGGCTGAATTTAGAGGAGGATCTTACTCCCTCAAGAAGGTTGTGATGATGATCCGACCCAATCCAAACACCTTCCACTGAGCAGCACACAAAACACACGCAGGGCACAAATTGATGACTGCTCGTCCATGTTAAACCTATACAGTGCAATTCACTTAGGCTGTGGTTTTTTGCTTCTGACGTAGATACAGTGGCTAGGTAAAAAATGTTTTAGTTTATGTGACTGAAAACTGAAAGACACAAACAAAACAATTACATGTTCGATGGTTTTTCTTACAATCATTTTAACTAAAATAAAAGAATAAACATGTTTTTTGCCAAATAAGCAGTGCAATGTTGACTCTGTCTTGATGTATTTGATTTATAAAATGCCACAAATATTGCAAATAAATGATCAGTACTCATAAATTGTTACAAATAAGACACAGGATGTCCAATCCAGTGGTAGCTGGATAGTTTACGCTTTCCTAGTTTATTCAAGGCTAAGAGAATATATATTTCCTGATGAGATGAATGGCTCGTAATTTATTTCAGGGAAATTATTTTTAAATTTCATCTAAATGTTAAACAATATGCCTAATGTCATTGGTTGCTTCATCTAAAAACTGTATTTACTGTGTAAATTAGCTGTAGGTATCAAATGAAGACCCAGCACATGTTTATGTACATATAAACGTAATATTGTTGAAAATAATGTGTCATTTGTAATATACTGTAAGTGTAACATCCCATGTACTGTCAAAATGTTGCAATAAAAGATGTACAGCTACAATCCACGTCTGTTACTTTATACTTTGATGCACAGAAATATTCTGGATTTTAAAAACTCCATCAATGGTAATTGTGGCTTAGAAAATAGTTTAAGCTCATCTTTAGTCTGCAAAAAAACAAACAACAGCATATTTATATATATATTTATATGCACAAAGAATAGAGAGCATCGCTAGTGTTCAAAGTGAATGAACATCTGTTTATGCTTTACTGATGTAACTTACATGACACTCTTATGACTTGACAGCCCTAAACCATGAAAGGAGACAAAAAGCTTGACATGATCTTCCCTTGCCCCAACGGGAAATGAAACAAGCCACTTGAGAAGCCGAATGGAAATACAGATAAGAAGTGACAGCCTGCTAAACCTCAGATTTTCCATCCCCGCGCTTCACCCCGTGTTCAATTGCCTGCTGATGAGAGACGTCTCTTTGCTTAAAAACACAAGCTAGAGTTCCCTGTGATTGGACCACAAGGTACAGGAGCAGGTACGGCGGTCAGCGAGCTGACAGAGCTCTGTGTTTCTGCAGGAGGGACTCTGTTTACTCACACGCTGCCTGAGTGGAAGCAGACATTCAATTTGAATTATGTAAAGGAAATTTGGTTAATGAGAAAGATGTGTGCGGTGGAGACAGACAGCGTGCGTCAGGCTCTATCCGCATGTTTACCTTCTTAAAAAACTACTGTGTGCATTTCAACTTCAATTAGACGTTCCTTTGAAACTAACCAGACAAAAAACGACAGGCACTGTGAGTTACAACCTTCTGACTGGTCTGTCATTTATTCACATTCCACAATGGCACAGAAGCACCTGGAAAAATCAAGCTCAGACCTGGACCTCAAGCGTGTGGCAATGACATGCTGAACGATCTGCTTAGTTTCAGCACAAAACCAAATAACCATTACTAAAAAAACACAAACAAGACCTCTCGTAAAGCAAAGCAACAGTAAAACAGATGCAAATTTTTTTTTGATCAGGTCACATTAAACATACAGATCATATTGTTGCTTAGTAAGAGAGGAGAGGGGGATCTGGGCCCTGTTTCCTACAATGGGTTTTGTATATTCCTAAAGGAGGCATCCATTTCCAAGCTCTGTCATCGCTGTCTGTCAGATCGCTAAAGGAGACTGACGCATATGTAAATCCTCCCGCTAAGCTTCTGCAACAAAACACGTCTTTTTATAAGAACCAGCAGCTATCAGCGGCAGTTAGTCTAAGCTGGTGCGTGATTAGTGTCGGAGCTTGTAAAACACACCTTTGGCATTTATTGGATTGCCAGGAAGCAGCAAAAAGATTGAAAGCAGATATAGCCAAAACTATGTTGACAACTAAACACCACAATCCTTGATACTTACATAAATTCTAAAAAATTCTTAAAAACAAAGGTGCTTCATGATGCAAAGAAGAACCATTTTTCTGTTTCATAAAAGGTTCTTTGTAGTGAAAAAATGTTTTTTAGACTATAAAAAGGTAAACAAGAAATGGTGCTTTTAAGGACCTTTGACAGAAAGGGGTTCTTTAGGAAACAAATTTTTATTTTATTTTATGGAAGAACCTTTGAAGGCACCTTTATTTTTACCTTTGCTGATGTATTATAGCAGGACATGGGCAAACTGATTAAAGAGATTGTCCTTTTGTAAAAAAACAACAGCATTATGTTTATTAACATTGACAAATGGACACAAAATTTTCTGGGCCTTTTAAGAAAAAAATATTTTAGATTTTTAATTTAATTTCAGTTTGCCATTTGCTATACTTTCTACAAATATACGACCTACGTTCCACATATCTGCCATTTAACATGTAGGACTGTGTGATTGAAACTTAAGATTTTAACACAAATCCAAATTCATACATGAAGCTATTAAACCAAAATGATAAAATTATATTTTGTCAGTGCAACAACATAAAAAGTACTACTAACTAAACTAGTAAATTAAATGACTCTAGAAATCTAGACAACATCTTTATAAAGCCTCAGCAGTTTCAAAGATCAGAAGCATAAATTATTTCTCAATAATTACTGAACCGAAGAGGTTTATTAACACGCCCTCTGCTGATCAAAGGTGAAATTGGAGACGAGGCCAAAAAATGTAAATTCAAGCAGTGTACTATAAAGGCCCTTAAATCAAACACAGACACAATCTAATCAGAGGTCAAACAGATTTCTTGCTGTTAAACTGAAGCACTTTCCTCTCAAAACCATATCAATCTCTCTAATCAATATCATTCTCCTGTTAAAAAGCATCTATAGTAACAGGCTTGGTAAAACAAATAAACAAATAAAAATGTTGATTAATAAACAGATCCATTGTGTGTGAATTATTCATTTAGCAGTGGGATAATTGATGTACCAATGTACTGCCTGCTAAACAGGATTACCTGTAGTCCCGATGGGCCCGAAGAGACAACGAGGAATACAGTAACTACATAAATGAACATCCTACACTTCATTTGACAGACATTAGGCTTAAATTAATGTACAATGCAGATATAATTCATCTCACCCAGATAAGGGATGCAGGGGGTCATTTTGAGGGATCTGATGTACTCTCTCATACGGTTGTAATTCTCCTCTTTTGATGTAAGGAAATCCAGCTTCTCAAAGGTGGCCTTGTCTTTACGACTGATCAGCTGTTCAGAATGAAAGAGAAACAGACAGATCAATAATACAACAGATTATCTGTTCTGAATTTTGGGCTAGACAAAAGTAAACTACTAATCTAAAAGCCAGTTTTGCCATCTGCAAGACATAACTGTGAGGCTGATGAGATTGTGTTAAGACACAAGCTCCCAGAACTCAGGGACAAAATTACAGACCTACTATGTGTTGTCGGCACAGAATACATTTTTCATTTATAGGAAGAACAGTCACATGAAACAGATTCAGTGTTTGGGAGATTTATAAGTGTCATAAATCCACCCAACACCTCCATACAACAGCACATGTGCCTTTGAATGCCTTTGTTCAACACAGCCGTGTGGAAAATACCTGTTAGGATTACACAACGCCTCATTACCTCCAGAATTCAACTACCAATAGCTTTATCGTTTAGCGTTAACTGCTGTGGTGCAGAAATCAAACACATACTAGTAAGATACGCACACTTTCTAAAAGAAAAGGTTCTTACGAAATGTTTTTAGAGAAAGTATAAACTCGACACTTTTACAAGCCATGGAGGAGCTTTTCCCCAAACAATGTAAGCAGCATGTTGCTGAGACGACAGTGTGTGTCCAGAAGTGATATTATACTGCATCTCCTGAGTACTGTTACTGTATGTGTTAACTCAGCATGTACATGATAATGCTCCTGTGACCTCTTCACAATCTTTGTGAGTTGTTTCAGTCTCTGACCTGTATTTCTGTTTTTGCATTTGCCTGTTTAGCCACTGTATAATTAGTTGTTTTTTGTTGGTAACACTTTACAATAAGGTTGTATTTGTTAACATTAGTAAATGCAATAGCTTACATAAACTAACAATGAGCAATATATTTTATCAGCATTTATTAATCTTTGTTAATGCCAATATAATTCATTAGTATAATGTTAGTGTATTTCTTAATGTTAATAATAAAAAATTTTGATTGTAAAAATGTATCAGTAAATTAAATTAATATTAACTAAAATTAATAATTGCTGTACAAGTATTGCTCATTGTTAGTTCATGTACTAACGCATTGTTAACATATTCAATCTTATTGTAAAGTGTACAATTAACATGCATTTCTTTAATTCTGACACATATTTGTGTCAATGAAACACACAAAATATCTGATATTTATAGTAAACTGTGTAATTTCTGTTTTCCCTGACAGACTGAAATAAGACATTTATTAGTAATGTTACAGCAGAGTTTCCTAACATGACTTTGGAATACATTTATGTTGCAATAGCTCATTTTTGTCTGTTTCATCCTTAAGCAATGCAGTTAGGGAGATAAAATTAACTGACAGTAAATTGGCTCTCTGTGCAGTACATCCGAACAGTGCGAGAATAATCCAAACATTTAGATGTTGCTCTAATATTGACAAGAGAAATTTAATAAACCTCAACATGGTTTATTTCAGACTTGCAAATGTAAAGCCACAGAGAAAGAAAGGTATTTACCATTTTAACTATGTTCTATATCTCAAAGGAAGTGGAGGAGATTTTAGTTTATTTTAAAAAGTGCTGAGAGAATCAACAGGAGACAGGAGAGTTAGATTACAACTTGGAGTGGGAATGAAAATATTATGACAAAGATTTGACAAACTACTGGGAGCTAAGGGAGACTGCTTATAATACTTGAAAAGGAAAACTAATTACAAAGCCATTGTAAATGATGAACAGGGTAAATTATACCGTAACTGCAGTGGTGTGTTTCACTAAATGTAATTTCCATCTTTGTGTGTGTTTGAGCTACAACCTTAACAGCCAGACTCTGTCAGTTTTGCCAAAAGAGTTAAATCTACCAAACATAAAGATGTCTTCTGAACTGGCAATCAATCAAAACTGTATTCTCATAACAACACACACACTCACATCTGTGTGCTCGTGTCTTTATTTTACAGTAACGGATGATTGGCTTTCATTACACAATGGAGCTCATGGAGTCCAGGAATGACTGCCAGATCACACTTAAAGACTCCATACATCAGCTGCTGTAACGACAGCACGGCGCTGAGCTCAGACTCGCATTAGAAACAAGTTTCCACTTAGTCTGCATTTCATTAAGGGCAAGACTTTCAGAAGTAGAGCACAATACAGTAGCTACTGCCAATAGGTCCATTAATTTTGTTTAAATTAGGATAAAAACAAGAGAAGAAGGTGGATTATTATACATGAAGTATTAGTAAACAGCAGTAGGAAAAACTGTGAGACAATGAGAATCGTAAGAGAGAACGAAGGGAATGTCAAAGAAAATGAGAAATGCAGAGAAGATGGAAAATGTCTCAATAATTGTGACACTAAGGGAATCCTGGGATACATACAGAAATCAACGGGCTATTTGTCTCACTGTCAACAAACTCTGTCTTCTTCTCTCATCATGTCTTCAAATGCTTTACATCTTTCTTTATTCTGTCGACAGGTCTTGAAACTCTTTTATTTGGTTTCTTTCCTCATCATTTTTCTACCTCATGCATTTATAGTGGTGCCAATGTGTTAGAACACATTTTAAACAGAATAAAAATGTTGTCATCGTTTGGTCACCCTTATGTTGTCTCAAATTATTAACACAAAGAGACAGAAAAGCATTTCTGGATGAACTAAAGTCTCTGCATGCATATGACATATGAATTTCATTGCATTGAGTAACAACAAAATCTAAGTGACATCAACAAATTATGTTTCAGAATTATTTTCATTTCTATGAGCAGCATTTACATTTCGAAAAACATATCGTCTTTACCTAGCCTAATGCAAACACAGTCAAAGTGACAAACAAAACATAGGTCTATTGTAGATAAACTTCCCAAATACCTTTTGAGGCCAATGTATGAATACCCAAAGAGACAACAAACCAGTGAACAAACCAATAAGCATAAAAGCACAGGATATAATGTAAGACCTACAGAATCAGACTCTCTATTCCAGAATGTATACAAGTGACCGCTGTCTTCCTGTCAATTCACTGCCTGCCCACTAGGGAATCAGCAGTTAATCTTCAAATAAGTGGAAACGAGGCCTTGAAGTCGAAGAGTACAGAAACTGGCTGGAATAAATGACATAAAGAATTACTCATTCTGGTCTGTGCCATGAGCAGTGAAACATAAACCATTTACACAGCAAGACTTTAAACAGTCACCACAGTGACTTTTCTTCATGAACAGATCAATAAGAGAAATGTTCAAATCCACAATTACAGCTGGATTGTACTTTAAAATGTAACTCTCATAAGCTCAGAAAATCCATATGGAAAAGAAACCTAAAGTACAATGTATCCGTGAGGTTCCTAGCGCAAATGTATTTGAGAAATTATAAGAAAAAATGAGAAAACAATGAATAGAGGGATTGTTAGGGTTTAATACCTGGCCAATTCTGTGCTAACATACAAGAAGCCAAACTGATATTTATCATAAAACCGTACCTGACAACAAATATTATAAATCATTATTATAAACTTATAAAGGTAAGAAGTGATTTTTTTTTATGTACTCACTAACTGTTTTTTGTTATTTGTAACCAAAAAGTTACAGATTGCTGTGTTAGCATAAGTTCAACAAATCTGGCATTTAATATATTGAAAAGTGATCTTGACTTTTCAATTTAATTGTCAAAAATCACTGTCAAAATACCCTTGCGGCACAGCCACAGGCATCGCACAAGAGTTAGGCTTGTGGTATCAGACAAACGGCCCTGCCACAATTACTTGCAAATAAAATGCTCATTCTTTTTCCATCTTTTCTCAATTGTGGCAAAACGTGGAATGTCTACGCTGGCAGATCACTGCATCCCAGATCATTAAGTTTATCGAGTCTAAACTCCCACCGCTGAGATCTCTTATTAAAATTAGCTTTGGATAATAAACCTGCAAGATCTGAAATCCCCTTTGCCCCACAATGACATTTACTACCCTTAAAGTCATTTACTGCACTGAATGTCCTTGGAACGTTATCTGTTTATACCAAAAACACGCTTCTCAAAGTAACAGTCACATGAAGAATGAAGAGGTTCTCCGGTCAGCTGGACACTATTCTGAAGACATGTGATGACCTTTAAGTCTGTTCCAAAAGAAAAAATGAGGATCAAATAATATGTCAGATCGCTGTTAAATGATTAATTTTCCATTGCCTTCTGATAGATATATCAGGTACTGCAGGAGAAAAGAGGATTCAGTTTACAAATCAATGCGTCAAGGCGCAGCAGGCTGAATAAAGCGTGTGCAGCGATGAAAAATGATACAACAAAATGACATTTAGGAACAAGAGAAGTATTATGTTTTACCTCATGATACTGCAGTGAAATTGTCACACCAGGGAAAATTATTTTGGGAAAAGCTATAGTTGGGAAAATACTATCAAGTCCAAGGTTGTATGAAATGTACTGGTGCATTTGTTCAACATATTATTTCTCATGAACCAAATACAACCTCAGAACGAGATAATAAGAAACAAAAACAAAACTGTATTTGTCAAACTCAATGTCACTGTGTATGTATACAATTTGTATACAGTTCACTCACATGCAATTATTTTAATATATCCAATTTGAGCTCACTGACTGGTTGTAAGTTTTGTCAGTGGAGCTTAAACAAGTTGCTTATACAACCCTTTTCCTCCCAAAAATCCCAAGAGGTTTTCAGACCTCAACAGTGGTAATGTAAATACGTATAAATAGATTTAAAGCTTTGGCAATAGTAAACAAGGACTTGGAAGAAGCCCTTTCAAAATTTTCCAAGTCACTTAAATGTTCAGAAATGGGATCAAATGGGTTCATTCTTTCACTGCGCTAATGCATTCAGACTGCTGTGCTTTCTGCAAATAAGATCAATGGAAATCCAAGAGCACTGGTGCTCTCTGGAGAAATAATACAAACAGAGGATTGGCGGCTAAATCACACAGCAGCAAACAGCTACAATTCGGTGGTTAAACACAACAAATCCCCTGTGAACAGGTTATTAAAAGACTTTTTTTTTAAACTACCCCTAAAAATCCTTTAGTTTGACCTGTAGAAGCTTTGATACTCTAAATCACAGATTAAAGACAAAGAATCAGGTATGAGGTCAAATAAGCTTAGAAGACTTTAAGATATGACCATTTCAGGTTGCTTGGGACCCAGTCAACCTAAATTCGCCCTATATTACTGAGTTCTCTTAAAGGAACTACATTAAGATATCAAACTACTATCTGGGCTATTTTACTAGTAAACAAATGTAATCTCATTTAATAAATAACAACTTACCGCCCATGTTTTGCTCAGTCTGAATATGGGAGCACTTTGAAGAGCGGAGATCACAGACACCAGCGAGTGCAGGTTATTCAGCTCCAGCAGTTTCTACGAAGAGGCCAAATGCACACACGTTATTCATTCCTAAGAAACAATCCATCCAAATCCAAACAAATATTGTTTGCATTTTCTCTATAGTACCTGAAAACATCATCAAATTATTGATTTAAAAAATGAAATGCAACAGACAAGGAATGTCTAAAACAATTCTTACTCAAAGTCATTTTCCTGACCAAGAGAGATTTACGAAAACTACCTGTAGAGCACAAGAACAATCTCAAGAAGCTAACATTTTTTGGCACAGTTATTGGATAGCAATATTAATGTAATCTAGCCAGATGCTGTTTTAACAGATGTTCAGTGATACTGCAATTATCCTGTACAACTCAATCAATTTCATGAATTGTCTGACAACAGTAATTTCACGGTGTTGTCATCTTTTCATCAACTAGGACAGAAAATAATCGGTTCAGAAATCACCCCCATTTTCATCTGTTTGTTTCATTCTGTTTTCCAGCCAGATGATGTCATGCTTTTGTCATTTTGCAATACGTTTGACCTCTGCATAGCATACTAGGAGGAAACCTGCACCTGGTTTGGTTTAGTCATTGGCTGATCTGCTTTATTCATTAGCGCAGTCGTCTCGCTCATGTGTGTCTGCCGGTAGCAGGGTATGCTGGGGACGTGCTGCGAGTTTCAGGCTTGGCAGGTAGAGCAGGGTGAGTGTTCAACCATACAGCAGGTTTTCCTCTGTTACGCTACATTAAGGTTCAGGAGAGCATGTAGACTGATTGAATTCACAGGATTGTGAGTATGTGTTGCCACAAATGAAAAGATTTTAATACCCTTCTGATTATTTGAAAATATTCAAGTAGCAAATCAAAAACAAAACAATATTTTATTATTATTAGTTTGAAGCTTTTATGCATTTAAGCAAGATTAACTCATTTTATGAGGAAAGAAAAAAATGCTGGAATTTTAAGATCTTCCATTAAAAATTTTATTATATAACATTGAACTGGTTTATTAAAATTATTTTGATTTAGAAATAAAAAGCTATAAATATCATGTTACTTTTAATTTTCATATTCAGCAGTTTGCATTTTATACATAATAGAAATTATTGGTTTTCCTCTTTAAATGTTATTTTTTGGTCAGTATCCAATCTCACGCTGCTTTCGGTCCTAAATTATATTTTAACAGCTTTTACAAGACAGATGGAAAGTCAAATAAAATGCGTGAAATAATATGAGATTAGTTAACGAGAAAAGCACTTACATTAGACTGACTTTTACATGAGAAAATACGCTTACAGTGCCGTTAGTTAGAACAATAGTAATGATAGATTTCAAAATAATGGGCCCGTTTTATAATGCCTCTTTTGTTTAATGTCTTCATTTTCTATTTATTCAGAAAAGCAATTTAAGTGAAGAAAATACACTACTTGCATTAAAACTTGCAATTGTTTTCAACAGTTTCCCAAACACTCCTCCCCGACGTATACAACTGTGTACTATGACATCATTAATAATGGTCATTGTTAAAGGAAAGTTTGTGTGACCCATCAAAGCCTGCATGTTTAATGTCTTGCTTGAACTTCTAATAAAACCAGTTAAAGACAATGCCAAATGCAATTACTAAACCATTAAGCCTAATGCAATTCAGATGTTGAAATGAACATTGCTAAATATTTGACTGAATTTGATAAAACACACAGGGTCAATTATATGTCTGATGTCATAGCAACACAAACAAAGCACAGAGCAACAATGACATACGAGTACAAACTAAGCCAAGTACAGTACAAAGGGCAATGCAAAATTTCTCACCTTTGCAATTTTGATAAAGTGGCTCAGTATTTCTGCTCGGATTTTCAGTGTTTGGGCTGTCAAAATCTCCCTCACTGCCCAGAAACTCACCTGAGAGAACATTTTAAACATGATTACACAGATATTATATATATTATACTATCTGTAGAGTTTTATATCAATGCTTCTTTAGTAAAGATAGAATTGAAATATTTGTCACATGTTGACAGCTATTTTTTGCAAAATAATTCCTGACAAATACCAATTTACTCAGCACAAAATATTACCCAATACTGTTGGCTAAAAATGTACTGTCAATTTGTATGAAACTGTATGAAAACAAAAGAAATAAAAAAGGAAATAAGATCAAAGAAAATGTTTCATCAGGAAAATATTAATTATGGAAAGCACAGAAATCAAAATGTAATTGAATGCCATTTCAGACCAAAGAAAACAGACTAAGTGAAACTTCACCCAAAGAACTAATCAAAAATGTCTCTTGATTTTAATCAATACACTCAAATGACTGTCTTTAATCATTAAGCAAATGTTCACAAAAAATGCTGAAGGAAATGCAACTGGACATTTAAGAAACAAAAGAATTTTCTTGTTTAGAGCAAGATTAAAAACAAGTGAAATGGCAAGTGTAATTTCAGATCTCAAATAGCCTTTTATATTAAAATTCCAAGACATTTAAACCTTGCCAAAACTAAATAAAAATCTTATTCATTGTGGCCGGATACTGCTCTTATTCAACACTATTTCCAGGCATATTTTCGGAAACAGGGATAAAGAAAGTGCTGTGCATTTACAGTAAAAGCATGTGAATGGATGACTTGTTAATTGGATCATAATGGGTTTACAAAAGTGCACAGTATACAGAAAAAACAAAGAATAAATACAGGAAGAAACCATAAAAAACTGATTGTGTGTAACATTACAGAAACCAAAGTAGATTGGTATGATTTGAACCATGGTAATTCAGCATTGGTAATACATTTGTGGGTCTGTGTCTAGATCATACAGTGTCACTAAATAATGTTTGTGTTTTTCTTACTGTATAATGAGATCTATTCATCTTTACTATTTGATTCAGTCTGCTTGTAATAGCCCTATGACTCAATTCTTGGAATGGGACAATGAATATAGCCAAATGTCTTGTGCTGTGTCATCAGCTTTGCAAAAGACAAAGATGAATCTGATTAAACATAACATTATATTATATTCTCTGTTTTGCTAACACTGAAATGTTGGTGGCCATGTCCATCACACCAGGAAACATCCGGGAGACATTTCAAACTGTATGATAACTATATTGCCTTTAACAGCTTCTAAAAGACCACTTTATACATGCAGTTGTAATAAAAGCCAAGATATAGAGTAATCAGCTCTCCATGCTTGCTAAAAGCAAATCCCTTCAAAACATTAGTCTGGTAATGTCAAGAAAAACTAGAGAGATTTTAATCCCCAAAGCTCCAAACTACATGAATAAGATTTATAAGACAAATGTTTGGCTGACAAAGAATTACGTTTTGAAATGTAAAATAAATTATGTTCAAGTGTACCCTAATCCAATATTTAATACGCAACAGATCTTACCTGGTTGAATCTTCGTGTGAAGGCCACAACATTGGGTGAAAGGCTGTGCTTCTCCTTCTTGTTCCATCCACAGCTTGCCAGCTCCTACACATCCAATATAAAAGTGCAATATTTAGGTCTATCAGGGCTGTGCATGTCTGATTTTAATGATAATACATGTAGAGTGACATTAAATACATTTAACTCTCTCATTGCACACTCCTACACAACATATGCATTTATAAACATGCAGTCAAGTAAAACATGAAATTTCAGCATCTGTAAATTTTACTACTTTCTATTGATTTAGTTTGGACAATAATTAACCAATCTTGTATTAGCTTTCACATTATGTTATATAAATATACAATATAAATATAAAAATAAACAATATAAAACAATATAAAAATGCAATATACAGTGTAGTCAATGTGTTGTGTGAGGTACGATGTTAGGAACTACATGATCTGAATTACACACCTTGATATGTAGTCAAAACCTTAACAAGTATTTAAGAAAATCTGACATTTAGAATCAACACATCTGTAGTTTCCTTCAACTCACTGACAGGAGAGTTTTACAGGATATTTTATAGGGTTCAAAGCCTCAGGTTCACCAAGCTATGAATACTAATGTCTTTACAGTATCGTGCAGACTGCTGCAGATGGAAACATTTGAGGGCATTTTAGTTTCCACACAGAAAGTGGAGTTTCCATGTGAATAAGCAGCTCAGTCTGGATACAGTACTTACCAAATATTTTAGGTTTGTTTGCTAAGTCATCATTTTTAGCCACACATTTTCTTGGACTCGAGTCAATGTTACAGTGAAGCCACATATGACAAAGAAGAGGCTCATGTTTGGGGCTAGCTGATACATGTGATAATAAACTTGAAAAATTCTGCAAAGAGACTTGATGAGTCTATTTAATGATCAACCAAAGGGCAACATTTATTTTTTCGAATTCTGATTCAGTTTTAATACTTTGGACTGTGAAGGAAGTTTGGAGTTTTGAAAGTTACAGTATGTTTTGTTGTATCATACTCATTTCTCTCGAACGGTTAAGGAAAATCGGATTCTTCATGACATAATGCCTTCAAAGCCACTGTCACACTTCATCATTTTTTTTTAACTATATAATTCTTGTTTTTAAACAATCACGCCACCACATAATCCGAAACACCACCACTTGGACATGTTTTCTCAAAGAACATAAACAACTGTATGGTTGTTCTAGACTCAACCTACATCTGAAATCCATTAATTTAGTTGCCCGTGTCAACGAACATCTCCTTTTAAAAATCCACAATGCCTTCGAAGCATGCAGTTCAAATATTGATGAATGAATAGATCTATATGTGGTCAAACTCAAAAAGTAACCATAGTAATGTATATATTTGTGTTTCCACAGGCTCAACAATAACAAAACCACCTTACTGTCAAAAATGTCAGGGTTGGAAAAACTGATTCCAATGAATGAGTCCTGAATTAGGGAAGGTCAAACTCAGCGTTTTTAAAATGAGCTTTTTTTCCAGCAGGAACACTTACTGCAGCCAAATAAAATCACTGTGCTTCAATCTGTGGCCTTTTTAGAGAAGGTTCACTACTGTACATGTTTTATATATTTTAACAAAATCAATTAACCAAGTAATTTATGTCTGTAGACAGTTCACTCCAATGCAAACATGTCCACAGAAATGGGGGAAAAGTATTTATCTTGTTCTACACGCATAAAATGATTTTTGTTCTCCATAAATCATGCAATTTCCCTGAACTATTAAAACCTCTTTGCGTGAAAACTGACATCTTTAGCAATAAAACCACTGGCAACAGTTGGAGTACAAGCAAATAAGCATGACAGGGCTTTAAACTGATGTGGAGAAAACCCATTCGCACCCGTGACTGATTAGACTCTGGGGGAAGGAAGGTTAGAAATACTGCATTGCTATTTCTTACACCAAATACAGCACCTGATTAAAGCTTTGAAATAGGCCTAGTTATCATGCTTTATGCAGTGTAAATGATGTATCCTTACATTTAGATTCATACCAGAGAAGAAAAGGTGCCTTGAAATGCACAGCTTGGTTCAAAGTTTACGCAATTCCCACTAAAACAGGACGGGAGATTATGAGTGACTCTTTCCTCCTTTCAAAATATCCATCTCTAATTCTGTAAGGTACATGTCTGTACCATAATGACCCAAAACTACACCCATGAATGAGCTCACCAGAAGGGATTACATAGCACCGGTTGCCTCTTAGGATATCTACAATAAATGCTGCTGCTACTTGGATAAACGAATCCACTTCGTCATGCCAGTGGCTGTCCGTGAGAAATGGGTCCAATGGAAAGGAACCACAAATCCACATCGAGTCATAAGCATGCACGGGTCACAGAGAGAATGTCACATTAATTGCAAAGATGTAGGTCGACAGATGGCTCATTATCATACTTCAATGGCACTCCCATCACTTACACCAATACACACTCTGGACAGTTTCAACGATACAGAGTTGCTTTTGCTGAATGGTAAATCCATTTGCTTCCTTTGAAAAAGTACAGAGATTCATACCAAGGTCAACATAATGGGAACAAAATATTCCAGACTGAAGCGTTTCGAAAAGTAACTTCTGTAGGACTGAATGCCAAACATATCGCCGGTCAATTCTCTGCAGAAGCATTGCACCATTGGCCTTTAGTCTGAAGAGTCCCAGAGAACGCCAGGCTAATATTTGAAAATAAAGATGAAACTGGGACACTGGTTTCTCACCTTCGAAATGACTTAACATTCTGTAAAAATATTACTAAACATTTAATATTCATGGCTATAGATTTACAAATAGTGTAATTTTATTCTCATGATATATTTATGTACATATATGTTCCTTATAAAGTATTAGGTGTCATGCGTTGACTATGGCTGTCCTACACACAAAGACTAAACATTTTATGTATAACACTTTGCATTACTGCATCTGCTAAATGCCCTAAATGTACGCCACTAAACTATAAAAATACCATGGGAAACCTAACTTTATTATTGGGAAAACTCTTTGCTGTTCTCAACCTTATTTTGGTCCAAATCTACACCATATTCGCCTTTTGTATTTTGATTCACACACATAAAAAGTTAGTTAAAGTACAGAGACGTCTGTAACTCAAAGCAGAGGATAAACTCTCGTTAATGTAATGGAAGAATGTAGAGCAAGATGCTGTGGCTACTGCGGTCTGCCGGGACTTTGTGTGTGTGTCATTAATGCACTGGTGTTGTAAGGGTTGCCACGTCATGCTCATCTCTACCACCACAGAGCACATGAGATAAGTTCATACTTATGGAAGTCTTTATGATTGCATGTGGCTAATGAAACAGTGCAGTCCATGACTCTATTATGTTCATGACAATATTATGTGGATAAACCATGAAACAAAAACAGAAAATATGTAACGGAAGACGGGGCTAGTTGTCACACTTTTTCTACTTTTTCTACTTTTTTATACATTAATAACATTTGTGACAATTTTCCCCAACCACAAAATTTCTCTAATTTACTTTCTATTTTAGTTCAACCTTTATATGAATACAATTTTTATTAAAAAAATAGACAAAAAAAGTAAAAGAAAAACTTTAGACCTGGTTAGATGTACCAAATGTGAGAACTTTTCCTGTGCAATAACTAGCCCTAATCTCCCATGTTTATTTGTCATCTGTCTCACCTCAGGCTGTATCGCTTTAAATACAGGAGCATCCATCAAAGTGATCTGACTCTGCAAAGGAAATAAATGTTAAACTGGTAAACTGTTACATACAAATAAGACAATTTACTGGTGCAATAAATAGTGTTTTAGACAGTAAGTTTATATGGCTGGACTCTTTCCCTCCATTTGATTGTATACAACATTTATCAAAAATACCATCCATTTATTTTATACATAAATGTTCTTACAGTGGTAAAAAGTTACTTTAAATGAAGCAAACTGAGCTGTCATAAATAGGAGGAGCAAATAACCACTGAATGGACAGTTAAATGCTTCCCCTTGAGCTGACATCTTATATTTATAAACTGGAAGTCAATGAAAGAAGTAGGTCATTGTACACTCAGAGACTCCTCGACATGAATCTGTATATGTAATGATGTAATGCTGTGTGCTGCCAGGATGTGAAAACATATTTCAGGGTTTCTCAACATGGGGCACTTTTATCCTGAAAATACCCTTCCTTAAAACACACTTTTCATTTTTATCATCCTAAAGAAAATACCTTACATAGCTATGTAAATCATTTGCACAAAATAAATATTAAAGTGTTTTTCACTTTTCATTTGTGCATGAACTCACAGTAAAACTTGATCCTGAAGCTGGTTCATGTTTGTCACTTTAAAACTCCTCAGGTGTCATGTCAAACACCACCGCATCAAAACTCTTAGCAGAGTCCAAGCTCCGTCCATCCAGAGACTCTGAACTGCTGCTGTCCTGCAGACAGAAGAAACAACAGAGTTGGTACAAAACTGGGCACATTATCAGTGATCATTTCAAAGATCTATAAAATCCACATGAACCAAAAGCCAACACCAGTTCAGCTCTTCCTAAGGACAGTGAATCAGTTTAATTGCCATCGTCCAACTGAATGATTTGATTCCTTTTGATTATTCAGCACAGATGGTAAAAGTGGACGAGAATACAGCCGCATCACTTTTTACTTTATTAACAGGCGGTGTGCCAGTGAAGCCCATAATAAGATTAAATTCAGACCAAAACAGACCACTTAACAAAGACCCAAAGGGAAACAGCCACTATGAAAAAAGATAACATTTCTTGTCAGTAAATTATCCTGAGAGATCATTTGAAGTTTCTCACTGCGTTCAGTGTAATATGCATATCCATGAACTCAAAAATCTCATTTGAATCTTATCTTCCCTGGACAATTGGTGGACCATTCGTTAATGCCCTCATAGAACAACAATGTTCATTTTGCATACTTTATATACTATTCATATTTCCCAGTTTTACACTCTTGATAAACATATGTCATTTCAATAAAATAAGATTAAAAGATATGTTGTGTTGGGTATGTTAATGCTAGCATTGCAAAACTATTGCAGTTATAACAATAAACCTTTTACCAGTTACTAATTAAGTTTTAAGACCTGCTATTTTCTTAAAGATAAATAAAGCATTCTAATATGCTTGATTTTAAGCTAGGATTTTACTGGCCATTTATTATTTCCAGTTGTTGTGCCATTCATAGACTTGGTCTATGACAGGAATGGAGCCACTGTATCAGTCACTGCATCACAAAAATAAACAGAAACCAAACAGAACGTTTAAAATAAAAATTGATCAAAGATGCAATTCATAACTTTTGCTTTTCTTTTTCCATTTCTGATGGAAGCAAAACAACATTTCCTGTAAAAACGAACCCGTCAGCTTAAATTATAACCATTATTATAAGCTTACAGTTGTGAATATGGGTAAGAATGACAGCTTTAATTTAACTGAAATAAACTTTTTTGATCTATTGCAATTCACCCAGCATGACAATGTCATAACACTGTCTCAGTTGAGAAACATCCTGCCAGTGTGCAAATGTGCTAAGTGACATTGATAGAGCAATGAGCTGTTACGTGTCCCTGATTCCCCTCACCAAGCCAAAATCATATGATTTTTACTCAACACACTTTAAAAACCCAACAGCGCCCCCACTCTACACAGTGTCTCAACACACATTTCAGTCTTTATGAAAAACTGCTAAAGCTATAAAATCATCACTGCAATTAATAATTAATCTTCAATCCCGATGTTTTGTTCAATGTTTACTGCTAATATATCATCTAATAACTTTTGTTCATTATCCTGTCTGTATCTCATCTATAGTGATGCATTTGTTATTTATATTTATAAACAGCTCTCATAACTAACAAAGTATGAATGTATATAATTGGCAGTGATGCATCTGCCCTAGTGTTACAAAATACGGTCTTGAGCTTATACAACTTTATAGTGTGAAAAGAGAGACCATGAAGTGATTTGAGAGACATAAAACTAACACAACGTTGGAAACCGGTGGCCTGCGACAACAGGCGATTATAGACTTTAGTACAGTTATACAAAAACATCTCACCACTGAATGCTGACTGACCAATCGGAATCAAGTATTCCAACAAGCCGTCTAATAAATAACTATACATTTCAGCACAGATGTTGTTACAGCTGAAAACATTAGTGTACACTTGGGATGTGGGGTGTTTTAATACCTGTATGTGGCCAGAGGTGATGCTGACGCTGGCAGGGAGCCCATTCCTCCTGTACATGCTCTCAGCCTGTAGAGAAGATCCAGATCACAGCTGACCTCAGCTGCTCACCACCACACACAACCTCTCAGCCATCCCTGGAACACATTTCACAAATCTACATCATTATTATAGTGAGTGACTAGATAACCTATAAAACAGAAAGTCTGACTTAAACAAATATCAAGGCTGCAAAATGCTTAAAATAAATACAGTACAATGGATTTGGAGATTCTTGTTTTGTATGTAACAGCAGCTTGACAATTATTTTTTATTAAGGGAGATCAAAATAATGAAAGAACTTAAAGAGATAGTTTACCCAAAAATAAAAATCATGTCATCATTTTTTCACCCTTATGTCATTCAAACCCTGTATATGATTCTTTTTTTTGTGGTACACAAAAGAAGATATTTAGCAAAACGCTGGTTACCGGCACCCATTGACTTCTATTGAACCTTGTGTCCATACTATAAAAGTGAATGGGTGCCGGTTACCAGTGTTTTGCAAAATATCGTCTTCTGTGTTCTGCTGAAGCAAGAAAGCCATACAGGTTTGACATGACATGAGGGTGAATAAATAATAAATTAATTTTTATTTTTTTATGAACTATCCCTTTAAATCTGTGCAAAAGGCCCTGTAGCAGAATATACAGTATGAGCAAATGCTTCTCTTTGTTTAGAAGTAGCTTGGAGTAACCCTAACACTAACCTTTAATTTCAAAAGCAAATGGCTATATAAAAACTATCACAAAGCTGATAATGATATCTAGTATAATGAGTTAAATGAAACACAAATCTCTCAAGGAACAACTGAGCGGCAGTGCTTATTACAGCCAGAAGAGGGAGGTCTTCACCACAAATTTACCCTGTCTTCTCAATAAAATTCATTCTTCTGTGGTATTTTACTCAGCCAGTTATTTCTTATTTCTCAACGTACTTAGCAAAGATTCTTCTCTATGCTGTACTGTCAAGGACTTTGATAACATAAAAGCAATCCTTTATGTCAGATTGTAACCCATAAGTAAGTGGCAAGTCAACAGAAGAAATGTTGGCTGTGTTTTTTGCTAAAACATTCACTACTTGTCACCTATGTTCTTACAGTACTGAAAAAGGTGATAGAGATCAAACAAGCTAAAATAAGATCATGACTCCCAACATATTCAGCTAAGGATCTTAATGAGCAGCTAAGCTAATTCATATCTAATTATATATCTAAAATAAGTCATTTATCTTAGTGGATGTGATATATATATTCATACCCATTTTGTTCTGCCAGATCTTTCACATGGTTAATGTGTGTGGTAGGGTTAGTGAAGATGCCATTCCAATCTGACGTCCTGCAGAATTAAAACAGACAGAGAGGATCAGATAAACATCCATTATGAGTTTATAAAATGTTATATGATTCTTTATGATTATTCAGAGGGTAGATATCTATCAGTGTTTAGCAATGAAATTTAGATTGGCTCATTAAGGTTGATTCCTTCAATTGCATTTAGATTTGTATTGATACATTCAGACAAGTTAACTAGTTAACAAAATAATCCAGATTTAGCATCTGTAATATCCAATACTGTATGAACCAACAGTGTACAGTATATTACAACAGTAAAACACATAATAATTAAACTTTTAAGATGCAAGTTATGTGAGATTTGCTGGTAACTGTTAGGTTTCAGTGCATTTTACCATAGTAACCACAGACAAAGACAGTAACAACAACACATGCAGAGCTCTACTGCTCACCTGAAAAATCCATAACAACCTGCGATTTTTGTATTTTATTGAAAATAACCACAGGTAGGAAAAACATATTATTATTACTCGACACAGAATTTCAAATTGTCTCACATATTATGGCTTTAGAGAGATATATTTTCTGAGAAAATGTTTTGATTTCATTCCTACAAGCTGTAACACTGAAAACTATAATACAGTGAGTCAAATGATAAACAATAAATGTTTTCTAGATTATAATTCATAATTCATTATAATTCAGTCGTTTTTCCCTCTCTCCATCTCGGCAACCGTCTCTGTTTGACAGAAATGAATGCAAATTACAGTATGAACAGTGCAGAGCAGACAATGGAAAGAAGATTTTGAAATCATTTATCTGATAATAACACTTTGTCTCTGTTTTTCATCCACATCATCATTTTGCAGAGCAGTGAATTTTCACTCATCTAGAAAAAATAAATAAAAAGGTCCAGACTAGAAAGCTGAAACATAATTTTCGGAATTGAAACCGATATCGCCAAACACGCAGACGAACGCCGTGTTTCAAGGCTCCATGTGGGTTCCAGTGAAGATGGAATATGAGATAGGAGAGCTGACAGAGGTGCGTCTGAGAGAAATGGGTGCCTGCTGTGTAGGAGAAACAGTAGACATAGAGTACTATTATGACACTGAGAGCTTCCAGCTGGCTTCGACACAGACCTGGTTGAATCAATGCAATGAAAAATGGGGACTGATCCTGACACAAGACTTTACTACCACTCCATCCGACGACACCAAAGAGTGTGAAGAGGACTTTGGGCAATCTGAAGAGCAGAAAAACAACACGACTACCTCATTACCTGAGAAAGGACATGAAAGAAACAGTACCAGTAAAAACGAGAACCTAGCATCCAAAACTCAATTTCAAAGTACATCCTCAGATGTAACAGCAGGATCTATATACACAGAGTTGAATGACCTATCCTCCATTATGATGTACATCACAAAGTGTCTACAACTTCATTTGACGCATGCTGAAATACAAAATATGACTATGAAGAACTTCTTGAGGATGGCTCAAATCCAGATTTATGACAGCTGGACGAGGTCCAGGTCAGTGAAGTATTCTCTACCGGGTGGTTTCACATTGGCTTTGGAGAAAAATTACAGAAGTTCTTCTGCATTTTTGATGATGGATGCAGATGTGCTTAACATCAGCAGCGAGTTGGAAAGGATGGATAAACTGCATAAAGAGCTGGGCTTAAAACCAAAGGCAAGACTGCAGATGACTGCTGGAGCCACGGTGTAGTGATGTTCCTAAACAAGCTGTGGTGCTTATGTGGACATTAAGTTGATTTACATCACTTAGTCTTTGGCAAAAAAAGTGGAAAAAAGAAAATAAGCATTTTAAAAATCTGTTTAAAAATCTCTGGTGTTTCAACAACACTGCAACGCTTTTGTCACCGAAACCAATCTGTCCTGTAGCATCACTGCAAAAGACATGAAGCCCTGAACACAATTTTTTTAGATTTATGGTTATGATAAATTACACAGACCAGGCTATACACCCCACAGGGCCCTAGACAAGTGTCAGTTATAAAATCATGAAAAGATAAGAAAAAACATAGCAAGCACAGAAGCAAAGGCTGTTTACGCTACAGGATCACAGTATTTCAGATTAACTAGTCTGCACTTAGATTACAGGACAATCAAATCCGAAAATATTTTGTCAACAAACACATTTACTCACATTTACTTTTTTAGTTCAAGTGTATGCAAACATATACAGACACACGTGCGTTTTAATATCAAGTGTAAGCAGAGACAGAGTTAAAGTCACATGCCCTGACATTTCTGTATAAAAGAATAATAAAGTGTGTGCAATTTGTTTTTGTTCCCTACAGACATACAGGTGTGATTTTTTACTCTATTTCATCTGTAAGACAGATCTGGTCCAAGCACAGTCTTCTGAGACATTTATAGTTTCTATGGCAACAGAAAGAACTAATGTTCACATTTGTTCACATAACAATCACTTTTTTATACATTATACAAATCTATGAAATTTCTCTAGCAAAAAATCAACCACATAAGAGGTTAGACATCTTCAACATTAGCAATTTATTATTTTCCCAACTTCTCTGAAAATGTAATTATTTAGCAGTTTATTAGTATTTGTGCTCACTAGGAATCAATCCCATGACCCAATGATCACTGTATATACTGTATGTAGAAAACAAGGGTGAATTCTGAAACAACAAATTGTGACCCAGTCTGTAAAATACCAGGCAAAAGTCTAACAATCTAATTTTGAGATAACGAGCATCAAAGTTTGATTTCACCTATTAATTTCACTATGATTTCAATCTTTGACATGCCGTTACTATAAGATACTGTAAGATATCAAGTTTATATTTTTAAGAAATGTTCTTTACATTATGTAGGATGATTTTATTTACAAAACAGCAAATCACAAAAAATGGACTTTAGCTGGGTTTTCACAGACAGGGTCACAATTTTCTCTTCAGCACTTGTACAAGACAGCAGATTTCATGGAGGCGTAACACAAAAACAAACTGGTGTTGTTTGCACATTCTCTGGCTACAGCAGCACATGCAGTACAGGCATTATGCTTCTTTTATTTATCCATCAACTTTAAACATTCTACGTTTACTAATCGTAACTTCAAAAATATTTTGAGAATTAAGCGAAGCACTACAATTTATAACCAATCCTACACCAAACCATTTAACATGTAGATCCGAGACCTGATTGTCTGTTTATTTCTCATGAGGTACATTACAGTGACTGTAAGTGGAAGCAAAGAAAATTAACTTTACTAATGTAATTACATAATTTTATCATATCACAAACACACATAAAGAAATAATTGGCAATAAACTGGCACACACAGATTGGTGCAACAGATTCTGTAAACAAATAATAAACATTTTTGTTATTCTTTGCAAAAAGACACATTTGTCTCATAAGCGTACAGTAAAAGGTAAACCGCTGTAATGGCCAAACGGCAAAATATAATCTATATGTGAATCTTAAAAAATGAGAAAAAATAGGATTCTAAAAGCCTGACACAACAAAGCAAACAAAATATTTAGTTGGTCAGTAAAGCGTTCCAGTGCAACTGGTGCTGGCAGGCAATTCAATGTGTTCTTTACACAGACAAGGTGGACTATTTAAATCCATTTTCTTATTATACTGACCCCATGCTTCCCAGCATTAAAAAATATAGTTGCACCAGGATACAAGAACCATAGAAGTGTTTCAACTGTGTGTACAGTATGCCTTCACTCAACAAACATGTACATGGCAAAACAGCCTATTCCTTGAATTTTATTGACCCTTATTGATATTAACCCTTTAATGATAAAAGACATTCACTTTACAGTAAAGGTTTAAATCTTCAAATTAAGTATAGGCCAGTCGGCAGGTTTATGATTATTAATATAAATAACTGAATAATATTAGACTGTACATTAACAAGTAAAACAACTTCCTTCCTATACAGTGCAAAATCCTTTTTGCTGTATTCCAATGTTACTGATGAAATATTACCCAGACTTAAGTATCACAAAATGGCTAAGGATTCCTGCTTATTTTTATATGTTAACTTCACAACATCATGAATAAATATCGAATAACCTTTGAAAATACCACAGTGTTCCACTGAATGTAGCTCTGAAGCATCAATAATATATGAGCTTGCTGGATGTGACCAAATCCCAGACACAGTCAATGCACAGCAATGTAACCAATCTAATAAACTTTACATTATGCACAAAATCCCTTAACCATAGATTTAACTATAACTTGTACCTTAACACTGTCAACAGTTTTTACAATGTAAATATGAAACTAAAACATAAATGCAGGTGCTTTCCAAAGTCTCTCTGGGTCAACACAGACAGGTAAACAAAAATGAAAGTTTGATTCTTTCCCAATTTCGCATGGGCAGAATTTTTTAATAAACACGCACTATTATTTTATAAAACTATTGACAGTAGCAAATATAAAATATATGCACAGTAGAAAAAAAGATATGATCTAGAAGAGCTTGTTTCGTGTTGTCGTGTTAATCAAACCTCTATTCCAGAGAGCGTTGGCTATGTGCATATGACAGTATAGACATAACGGCCAGACAATATTCCTGAATATTGATGAACCACCCCATAAAATGTCTTCCAACACACCATCACTCTGCATCACACCTCAAACCGTATCACAAAATCTGAAAATGGTCAAATTTAGATCGAATCTATGACAAACAGCATAATTTGACACATAGCATATGCACACGTTATTTTTAAAGCAATGGCGTATCAGTGTGGCAGACGCAGACGACCCCCCATGACGCAACTCCATCCCTGCTGCTTTTGTTTTTGTGTGTTTGTGGTCATCGTTTTGATACACTAACAGTTTGCACGAGTATTGATGTCAACATAACGTTGAACTCACCTGTGAATGTAAATACTGTAGCGTCCTCGGCCACTCGCCAGTCTATGGCAGCCTTATTTCTCTGTATTGCAGCACGAGCCAACAGACGAATTTGCAAATGACGAAAGACACAGTCTCATGCGTTGACAACTGATGGCCTGAGACCAAAGTGAGCCAATTTCAGTTAATCCGACTGTGTAAACGGTGTGTTTGTGTGGGCATGATGACGGGCATTGAACGCAGTCCTAGTGATGCGCAGGCACGATGTTACCGGATGGGGGAGTCGCGGGTCATTTGTTAACAGCTGGGCATCGACATCAGGAAGTGTTGATACGCGACGACTTTGATTTACAGAAGCGTTGGCCAATCACGAAGCGTCTATGTGGACCGCCTTCATAATGAGTGACCAATCATGAATTAGGTCAATACTGGGTACATACATATATGTCTCTGAAATTTAAAAATGTTAAAAAATTGTATAGAGTATAGAAATGAAGCGACAAATATTATATCAAATTATATTAATTTAAAAAAAGCAAGCCATGTATCAATGTTTTTGTTTTAAATGTAAAATAGATTTAATATCCTTCTCTTCCAGCAGAAAAGCTGTTAAGAACGAAGCGAAATATGTATTACAACGAAGCTGTTCGTTTTAATACATACAATCAGGAGAATCGAAGGTAATTTTATAATAAATCTTATCTTTCTCCCAATATCATACCGTGTGATAATTTTCTTGCAGATATTTCTTGATAAATGTGTACGACTTTCATAATGACATAATGATATTATTTAAGCTGCTCTTTGCCTAATCACTTATACTTTATTACTTAATTTATAACATTATGTAGTCAATTACAAATTACTTTCTAGTATACTTGATTTTAATTAAACAATGTATAAAGGTATTGCTTTAATGGAAAAAAGTTGTGTTTATACGAATTATTTCCCAGGGTATTTTAACAATAGTGGAAAGGGCTAATGTTTAGACTTAACAATAGGCCTACGTCCAGCTTATAAAGTGAACACGTTAATTACCATGAACGACACATGATTCACATTATTGCTCTTCTATCTATATGGCTTGTCTAATTATTAACATTATATTTTTGGTACATTTGTACCATCTAGTGGAAAGGGGTTGTCACAGCACTCTCTCCAATACTGTAAACTTAAAAAACTTTGGAACAAACACACATTTAACTTTGTGAATTATGACACAAATAAATTAAATCCAGAATAAATCAGTACTAATTATTTTCTGAATTCTCAGAAATGTACTCCAGGCATTTGTTTACCAGTTTTAAGGTGTCACTTTGTTGGAGAGGCTTTCTAAACACTATTGTGTAGAAGTTCCCATTTGCTTTGGGAGCTTTTATTGGCTTTTTCTTTCTTATTCAAAGTAAAAAAGTATAATAATTTTGTTTGTAATGACAGAAACTAATACTTCTGCACAATTACTTTTCTGTCTATTATATACAGATTTTTATTAGACTGATGTAAGGTGAGGTGGGACATGGATTACCAGACAAGAGGGAATTTGACAAATCAGCATCTTTATTGTACAAACAAATGCATTTTTTTAATCTATTGACATTTCTTTGTATCATAAAAAAGCAATATACAAGCTTTAAGAACAAAAATAAAAAGCAGCACAGAATGATTATGAGTAAAATATATAATTTGAATAAATATAATTTTATATTTCATGCTATAAAATAAAATTCATAAATGGTGAGTTAATTGTTACAGCATTAGCATCAGTTAGCTTCATGTACTTCATAGTTGTAATAAACAGTAGAGTTCTGAGGTTCACAGTTGGATTGTGAGGTTGTACGTATAGTGGATGACAGAGAGTTGGACAGAGTGCTACTTATTTGATAAGAGCTAAAGATCTTCTGTATTCCTCTGCGCTGAACTCTGTGCTTGTCTCATGCATTCGGAAAGCAAGAACGGAAACATTTAGGTGCGTCTTACTGCACCTATGAGGCAGATTGTTTTTGGGAACCAATGACTGAGGAATTGTTTCCCCACCTGAAGTAAAAGTGCAAGCTTATTTTTGGACATACAAAAACCATTGCATTTCCAAAATGGCATTTTCTGTATACTAGTAAACCCTGAGTTCTACTTTTTTGCCATTTCACGGATACATGAGAAGTACACCTCACAGCATTTCAGACAGCTAGAAACACATTTTATGTTACAAATTGCCTCTGTAGGCCAGTTTTATCTACATATCTTTATGAATGAAGGAGGAAGATCTTTAGCACACTTTCTCACCCAAATATCCCTTTCATAATTGACAGATAAAAAGATTTCCAACAGTGTAGATGTTCACATACACACACATACTGAAGATGGCCACAAACAGAATGTGGACTATGGTAACCATAAAACAAGTCAAACCTTAAAAGTATGTTTGCCCAACCCATTCAAATTTTCAAAATAAATTGTATTTATATTTCAAAACAAAAAATCCTCTCCTGCTCATGAATGATCTCAACTCCCTGACATCCTGAAATACACTCTTTGAGACATAATCCTTCTGCAATCCGAGAGGCAGACACATTAATGGAAAACTGCTCCTAAAAAAGGTTATTGCTTTTACTTATTACTACACCGTGGAGAGACGTTGGAAGTGAAGAATCAATGGAAGACTTCTTGTTTCTCTAAAACGTTTTCTCTAAGTTTAGATCAGTGTTCATAAACTACCTGAAGAAAGTCAGTATCAATAGTTAAAAAGGACGAGCTGCACAATCAAAAAGTAGTCCAACAGCCTATCCTGTAAACACTTCTTTTTTGATTACTGTGCATGGCACAAACTGAACTGGTTTTAATGTGAACAGAATGAATGAATATGGACCGTGAGTGTCTAGGTCATGACGCTATTACTACAGTTCATTAAATCATTAACAAATGTATGTTAATCCCTATATTACAGATTTAACATCATCTTTTTGCCTACAATAAAATAAAAAACCTGACCAGTTGTAAAGCACCATTACAGGGAAACACATCCCAAGCAATAAAACATTTGAGGCTTCATGAGTCCCATAAATTGGGAGTAGTTCATGGTAAATGAATCCCTCATGGAATACAATTTTATCGAAAAAAAAAAAAGGTTATTAAGTGCATGCCAGATGAAATATCACAATAGCTATAAATGAAAATCACTTTCAAGTTTTAAAACAAATGATCATCTGTATTTTAGTATTACAATGTGGGTGGCACCATGCAATTCTACCTTAGCAATAAGTGGGTCGGCATGCATATTTTCCCACCCCCGTAGATAATAAACAATACATATGATATAGAGATCCATTAACCTGAAAGCGTCATCATTCTGATAAGATTATAGTCAGGCATAAATAAATGAAAATATGACTTAAGTACTTTTAAAGAGGAAGCTTCTATATTGTGAAGCTGTCTGATTGTCCCATTTCATTTCAGCATATTCTCTTGCTGTCAAAACTGCATAATGCTTTTGATGCTAAATCTCTGTTGCTTCATTTGATATCAATCCCCTACAAATTGGATGTCCCCCACAAAACAAAACACTACAATGATACTGAAAATCAAAACTAGAATGCGACCAAAAAGCAAGTTACTGCGTTGGCATGATTACGACCTACACATAACCATTCGTTCAATATCTGTACAAAAGCACGGGCTGCATTGATACGCACATAGTGAACACACACATTTTCCCTGTTTTTTAAGAAACCCCCTAATCTCATTCCCATAATCTTGCACAGCCACAAAAATGTGGGGCTAGGTGTGTGACATAGCCTTTGTTGCATGGCAAGGCACGGGTTCAATTAAACTTAAAAAAAAAACATCTCTAACTTCTCTAATGCTTTCTTACCCATCTCTCTACAAAAACACCACAAACAACATCCAAGCCTGTTTATCAAAGGCTAGTACCCAGACTTAACACTTTTCTTTCAAATAATTGCTCAACAAAACTGACTAGTGTATTTCTATTTAACAACAGCCAATACATGTCCTCATTATTGCAGGAAAAGCCCTGACAGGTATAGAGCAAACACTAGACAGGGAGATTATGAAAAGGATTTGTTCCAGGGCTTGGTTTTGGTCTCTTTCTAGTCCACTGTGCAGCATACAAACCCTTCACAATTTTTGGTTTGCTCTTTGGTTAGAGGCCAAAGTCGTGTTCACAATATGTAAGATGAAAGCCCTGGTTCACTATGATAGAGGAACAGAGCAAATCCAAACACATTCAAGAAACAAAGCAATCAGGCTTACACAATGATAGACGTCCTCGTAGAGCAACTCAAAAGAGCCAGAAGTATGAGGACAGACCTAATGTGTTCAGCGTTTTGGCTCTTGTGAACTCTAACCACAAAGTTTGGCTCGCTGTTCAAAACTGCTGTAAATTATCTGTTCAAAGCTCAAGATTATTAAAACAAAGGTATAAGGTTGATCTGCGCTCATCTGCCAATAATACGAGCATGTGAACAGATTGTAATGGCACAGACATTGTTTAGTTGTTTTAAAAAATGAATTAGGAGAAAAAATAAAAGAAAAACATCAAAGCTTGGCTTTTAAGAAAGAGTGAGAAAAGAAGGTAATTTCTTCTTTTCTCATACTGGTTTGGAACGATGTGAGGATGAGTAAATACTAACAGAAGATTCATTTTTGAGTAAATGGAAATATCCTGGGAAGTGTCATGGGCTTCCAAACATAAAAATTGTGTCCCAGACCACACACAAATTTTAAGCAGTATTACTAAAATAGTGATATGCATGTTTGTTCAAAAACAAATGTGAAATGAGTAAAAATTACTGAAAAGTGAATAGTACACAAACAAGCAGACACACTGAAAGTCACTGTGTACTTTCTGTACTTTAGTTTTTAGAAACAAGGTGTGACACTGGTTCAATTCACAGAATTAAGGAGTTGTCCTAATGAGTTAATACCATAGTTACTATACAGTGGAATCCTGCTTATGCTAACTGCCCTTAGATCATGAAGTGAATTTAGGAGGGTGTGTTCAGGTTCATCTAAAGTGTGTTGAGAAAATTTGGAAGTACTTGAACCTAAGAACTGGGCATGTTTAAATCTGTCTGAGCATCAGGAAGTATAAATCAAAAATACTTAAAGAGACAAATGTTCAACTGTACTGACAACTGTAAAATATGAGCCAGGCATATTGCTCACAATACCAATACTCTTTAAGAGACTTGTGATCTAGTAGAAAAATTCAAATAAGACAGTGTGTCGATAAGTAATACAATCCATCTAAACTTGACATGTGACAATCAAAAAGGAACAAGTCTTGACTAACCACAGTTTAACAAAAAACGTGTCAAAACAAAGCAAAAAACAAGCGTGAGGTATGAGGTTCTGCTCCATTAATATTACAGTTAAAACAGATATGATCATCTGTGGTTTTCTCTTTCCAATACTAAATGTATGAAAGTGCCCACACTAGCTGTACCGACATTGCAGGTTTGTCTTCTATTGTTCTCTTGTAGTATGGAAACCATACACTATATGAATGGGTGTATCTCCAGCATGAACAATATAGGTCCATACCATTCTATACTAATTCATGTAGGAAGTAAATCATATTAAATTATTCATTTCTGTATTGAAACACTAAACATTTTAGCCTGTAAATCCACTGTGAGAAGCATGGGAGAGCTTCTCATCACAGTTTTACAATCTGCACAAAGCTCATTCAAAACCCAAAGCACTGGCTTAATACAAAAAAGTAATTTTAACCAATAACCGAGTAAGGAAACCAATGCTGTAAATATTTCACCAAGAATTTTCTCCCTTCTGTGTAAGGTGGTATGGGCCCCAAGGCAATTTTCATACTGTGCATAACTGCCGCACCATAAACATCTCTAATTATATTCATATAAATTTTAAGGTTTCGTTTTTTTGAAGGCACACCTCCTTCTTCTAAGTGTCAGGAAAAAAAATTATACTGCAAATGACTTCCTTGAAACAAACGTGGCACAAAACTGAAAAAAAAACCACATGAAGGCTTAACTCATGAGTATTATTAACTGAGCTGCAACTTTAGCACTTATCTGTAACTATACCGTAAAAGTTGAAGCTACACCTACGACCAGATAATCTAATAGATAACGCTATAGCTAAGGTTTGGGACTGCTGATTGTGAAATATTGCATTATTTAAAAAGAAAAAGGTAGACCTCATCATTGGATTGTGAAAAACACACCACAGATACACCTTGTATTAGCACTTTCTGCCCAGACATACACAAAATGGCTGCTAAAGAAATCTGAACCAGATCAATTCAGAATTCATACAATCGCTAAAGAATATACTGTATATAACTTTATCAAGCCTTGGTAGAGTGAGGATATTTTGTTCAGGGTTTTCACCACCGTATCCATATAAACCCTATGAGAACAAAACAATAGTGTCTTTTTTGAGAGAAGCTTCATCCCCTCCTTTCAGGTTCTTTGCTATGAGGTAAAACCTGGCTGAAGTTGACAAGCTAAAAAGATACTGTCCGTTATGAGTATGTTGAGGTTGTAAAATGAGGTTGTATAATGAGGTATTGAACGGATGTGTCACCGGCAGAAAAAACATTCCTTGTGAGTGAGTGACCTACTCCGGGCCACATGTGCAAAAATAGGTCAGGTAAAAGCGTGATATGACGAGCATCTCATCTGAGCTTTCACATTATTCATTATTGCAACATGCCTATATTACTCTGTAAATATGTTGAAAAACATGGAAATATATATAGATATATAAAAATGCGATAAAACTCTTAGGAGGCCTTGAATACATAGACTGCCCCTGATTATTTATTTCCCGATTGTAGCTCCTTCCCTTTGAAAAACTCCTTAAAAACATTCTCTTAGTCTTAGTCCTGTGTAGAACTTTCACAAAAATGGACGAGTAGAAAATGCAGGTTCATTACTTTTTATCATTCTTTAAAAACAGTTGGGCTTAACCTTGAAAAGAGTAACCCTTTATGCTTCCTTATTAAATAAGGAGGACAAACAACCGAATAAATGAAAATGGATTTCTCAAAAACCACACTTAGACGCAGGGGTTTCCTCTGGACTACACTTGCCACTCTCTTCACTGGCGTTTTTTGTGGACGTATCATCCGCGTACGCTGCTCCGTAGGTTACTTCGCCCTCAGAGGTGTCCTCTTGCTCCCCCTTTTGACCTTCAGGTGCCTCCGCCAACAAGTCCGAGTGATTGTTAACTTCTGTGCCGGAGATCATGTGCTTCTTGCGCAAGTGCTGGTTGAGTGTGCCTTGGAACGGGAAACATTTGCCGCAGATCTGGCAGTTGAAGGGTTTGTTGTCCGTGTGGCCGCGGATGTGGTACTCCAGCTGATCTTTGCGAGTGTACTTCTTGCCGCAGAACTTGCAGACGAAGGGCGTGATGCCCATGTGCAGACGCATGTGGCGGTCCAGGCTACCTTTCTGATTGAAGGACTTGCCGCAGTAGATGCAAATGAGGCGCTCGTTGTAGGGGTACCATTGGCCACGGAGACTCCGCTCCCTTACGTCGTTCTCAAGGCCGGTTGCTGTTGGAAGTGCTTCGCTTTCTTCGGCACCGGGCTTGAGCTGACTTACCAAATCGGCTGGAAGAGGCACAGGACGTTTGGGGCGGGCACGACCGCCACGGAAGCTGCTGAGCAAGGAACGAGAAGGGCTAGAGGAACTCAGGCTGACGAAACATGAGGAAGGCAGTGCAGAGTAGGTGTATCCAGCAGAGGAAAGCACGGGCCCGTACGATCCCACGCTAACAGCTAACACCTGCTCGCCGTCCACTAGCTCTGTGTGGTAGCCATCATCACCTGCCGATGAGCTGTCGGAGTAGCTGGGCCGGTCCGTTTTTTCCACCTTGATGTGGACATCAGTCACCTGCCCATCCTTTCCTATGAGCTCTATCTGCTCTGACTCAACCTCCATGGACACTTCCTGTTCAGATACGCCATCGCTGCTCCCACGATCTGACTGCCCCTCCTCGGCTTGTTGCGCCATCCCCTTCCCTGAATGATTTTGGCGTGGATAGTAGGGTGGCGAAATCTGGGTGGGATTTACAAAAATCCCTCTGTCCTTCACACCGTTGCGTCCAACTCTTGAAGTGGTGCAATCGCTGTCCAGATCCGTTTCGCTAGGCACAGGGAGGTGGATCTTCGAGTGAATACCCTCAAGAATCTGCGTGCACTTGTCAATCACAGCCTGCATCTGAAGGAAGCTGGCAGCCGTGAGGAAGCTGATGACATCACGTAGGCGCAGCGCCATGCGACCAGTGTAACAAAATGCCAGCAGCTGCTCGAACACCTCAGGGCTTTTGATTACAGAGATGGAGAGGCCGCTCATCGTGCCCAGTGACGAATGATCGCGGAAGTAGGGGGAACTGGCTGCCAAAACGGCTTTGTGGGCGCGGAACGGCTGGCCCTGAATGTGGATGATGATGTCGCAGAGCTTGCCCTGGAGACGGAGCTCATTGAGCTGTTTCAGGACGGTGTTGCTGAACTCCGGTACATCAAACTCTATGAGGCTGCCACAGTCCTCCATGACTCACTGATGACTTTCCTTGTTTGTAGAGAACCTGAAGGAAAGAAAACAATGTGAGTAAGTCTTGTGTCTCGTCTAAATAGGAAATACAAAAAAGAAAACTGAACTCATGTGCTCCTAATAATATCAAACAGTAGATTCAGGACTTTCATTTTTGTAGTCAAATATAGACTTTAACCCTGAATAGAAACGAAAGACGCCTTTGGTACATTGGTCACACTTCATCAGACTTTTTACACATGAGAGTAAACAAAGTGATACTATGCTAACATAGCATTCATATAAAAGAAAACAATCTTGGTGCACAGAACCAACAGGGGATTCATTTACTCAGTGAAGATGTGTGTGGACTAGTGTACTATTCTGAAAATAGAGATCAAGTACATCTTAGGAACATTTACTTGCATTTACATTTATGCACTTTTTAATTACATATCTGGCAGATGCTTTTATCCAGAGAGTCTTGCATTGCTTTCAAGGTATGCATTTCATAAATTCATAAACTTTCTGGGGATTGAACACATGATTTTGGTGTTGCTTGCAACTTATTTTAGTGTATTTTGGCATTATAGGTTAAAATAAATTAATTTTAAAAATGCAGCAAATAAAACAGATGCAAGTTACAAGTTAAAAGATTTTGCAGCAAAAAAGATCAGTTTCTAGTTAAACAGTCATCTCAAAAAACTGAAAATAGTAGAGGTTAAAAGAAATTGTACCTTTAAGGTGAGAAACGTTCTTTTAGCTGCAAAGTTCTGTAACAAGATACACATCTGTCTAATTTCAAAGAGATCCCAAAAGCAGAAAAACATGAAAAAATTTGGTCGTTAAACTGTGGCTCCAAAGTGCAAATTTTTCTGTAGCGTCTAGAGCTCTTTAATCCATACCATGAATCCTTCACTGTCTACATGAAGACACAAGCACTTTACAGACACTCCACCTCCATAAAGACAAAGACATCAAACACACCTGAAAAGCATGTGCAGATACTCCTCCCTCAAATATTACAACAGTTCCAAGCTCTTAGATCTTATTAAGATATTTATGGGCATCTGATTCATGGTGTGCACCATTAGAAAATCTAGTAAATGCACAGGCAAAAAACAATATGAGAGAAAGAGTAATCCATCATTAAGACTATATAAGCAAAACTACATGGTAAGTGGGTGGCAGCGAGTAAAAAGCTTATGCACTGAGTATGTTATTAAACAAGCTGCATTAACATGCTGATTTCCTCAAGCTTCCATTTGAGATTCTCCTATAGCTTCATCCACCCTAAAGTCTTTCCATATCACTCCCTTGTGAATCAATGTGAACTGTCAGCAGTCCGGGAAACAAACATTTTCCAATTGCAAGACTTGCCGAGACACTTGTCTCATCGCCCATATGTTGTCCAGCCATTGCTGAGATGATAAAATATTGGGTATTTGGCCAGTATGTTTTCTAAAGACAATGGCATTAAAGTGTTTTTTTGATCGTAAAGACAGAGAAGTTATTGTTTTAATGAATAAGTTCAAATCAGACTGTGAGTTTCAACTGAGAGATTTTAGAGCAAACATAACTCGATCATATTACCAAGTGTTAATCTAGAAATTGTGACAAAACAAGGTGTAAGAGGAAGTAAAAAAGGGAAAATCAGGTTTAAAGGGAAAACAGTTTCTCATATCTCTTTACAATCACGTACAGCATAGAGAGGAGGAGTTCCAGTGCTACAATAACCTGAAAGTTTGACATGTTGCCCAAAAATGTATGCTCAGTTCATGTAATAGACTCAAGCATACTGGCTACGCTTCAGTGAGATGGAAGCACAGGTTTCATTACAGGATTATGTCCTGAGGAAAAAACTAAAAGGGATTTTACCACAGCTTTTGAGCATTAAAATTGATTAAAAATACTTTCTCATACTCTGATTTGCCTAAATAACAAACCATATATGCACAATGAACTTACAAAATGACTAACCGCCATATAGGTTGGCAGTTTCTCCGTCTGACAGGAAGGCCATGTAAACAGTCACGTAAAAGATCTGCCAGTGGTCAACTTGCATGACAAAGGGCTGTTCCAGTTGACCCCTTCACAAGTTGCCTTGGTTTACTGCATGACATGTCTTCACCATTAGTTACTCATTGTATCTCCTGAATAGTGGGCAAATATGTTTGTTCTAGAGCTGTAATTTGATCAAAGCATTTAATGTACCAAAGCAGATGAGGTAAACTGAATGAGGTAAACAGTGCCAAAGCCAAAAATTGGCACAATTTTGCAAGATAGCGTGTTTTTCAGCTCATTTACAGTCTTTGTTGTTACATCGGCAATACTGTCACCCATTCTAACTTTCTTGTGATAAAATACCATATAACAAGTACATTACATTTACATTTATGCATTTGGCAGATGCTTTTATCCAAAGCAACTTACAGACAGTATGTGAAATATTTCCTTAATATTACCAAACAAAAATAAAACAGTAAACAAATCCAGTCAACCAGAGGTAGTAAACCATAGTGGAGAAGCCTCTACACATAATAATCAGAATCCCTAAACAACAGTAAAAACCAAAACTCAAGGCTAACTCTAAAAACTTCTTCTACTGGTTCACTGAGCATTGCAGTTAAGACAGAAAAACGCCATATCAGCATTGGCAAATGAATGCTGCAGAAGGTCTGCCTTAAGATAAGCAGCTTTCAGCCTATTCTGCAAAATAAAAACCAAGTCCAGTAGCGCCAAAACTGCTTAACATGCAGAGTTTGGCAGGAGGAACTTGATATAGGCCACAAGAGGGGGAAAAGCAGCCAGAGATGCTCGCAAACATTGTGGGAAACTATTTTAAAAGAAGCGCCACGAGATGGCTGAGCAAACAACATACACTCTAAAAAAGGATGTGTTCTTTTTTTAACACATTTTTTATGTTATGCTGTTTAACACATTATGTGTCATTTTGCGTTAAATACATAAAAGGGACAACACATGATTTAGAGTGTAGCTTTTTTGAGCAAAACTTTGACTCAATAAAACAAAAGAATCTTATTCTACTGAATGTCAAAAGCAAAACAAACAAAAATCCCCAATCGCATTTTATATTGGCTGTCACAACTGTCGGAACAACCAAATCATAGTACACAGTACTGAACTGCACAGCATATATATGCATGTATTTTTAGATTAACTATGATAATGTAGTATTTAACAACTTAGCAGTAGTTGGCTCTAAGAGCCTACTAAAAAAAATGGGTCAGAAGCTCTGGGTAACATCCTCAGCCCCAGTCATAAGGTTACAGCAAAGGAATTTTCAGCTAAAACACTACCATAAAGCTCCTGATCATGACAGGAGAGATCATAAAAAGGCCAAAGCACATTAAGAACACAGTCTGTGGACATTATGTGCACTAAAACGTGCCCTCGCCCTCTGCAGACACACTTACTCGCAATCCATGATGAGTCCAGCCATTTTAATGGCAATAAAGGAAGAGCTACATCAAAGTGAAACTGCTGCACAAATTCAAGAAGATAATTAGGAATCGCTATAAAGGAATTGGCAAGGGAAATAAGCCAGGCTTTGCATGTCTAACAGGCATAATCAGAGTGGATAAAAATATCACCAAGTCATTCTGTTGCTTCAAGTGCGCAGGTCAAAGGCATCCTTTCTTCTACCCAAAGTTTCTCCCCATTGAAGCCAGCCAAGAGACAGGGAAAACACAGCCAAAACCCACTGTTCCTGAACTTTAGCTAAAAACTGCCTTGCAACATTCCCAAAACATTTAACTAATATACTCACGAAGATGTCAGTAAATACAGATGACGACAACGAAATGTAAGATACAGAATAACTGCAATAACCAGACGATCCCTTCTCTGTTTCAGTGTACTATAAAAGCGTCATAACAGGCCCTCAAACCCAGACGCTCTTTAACAGCTAATCCTAAAGAGAACCATAGCCACAAAAATGAAAGGTTTATCGAGTGCAAAGCAATAATGCCTACTCATGCAAACAACTTAATTGGTTTGGCTCCGTCTGTTCTGACAAGCCTGCAGAGTGGTTGGGAGGGACATTTGTGTTTCCAGCAATACCATAATGCACATTTAGTAGTGATGTGCCAAAAGCATTGTTTAAATAATAAAGGACAAGGAAATACACAATAAAGCTGGTCTCACGCAAACTTCTTGATGAGTGAATCATATGCAATGTCTATTACACACTTCAGATCACATCCAGCAAAAAAGATTTTCCAAGTATTCTCCAAACATATGATCAGTTTAATTAACGGTCTCTATATAAACCCTTCTCCCTCTACATCTCCATCAAGCAACAAAACAATATTTCTTTTCTAAAAAGAAATCTCGCTTACTACACTAATAGTGACAGATTTCCCATTTTACAAACTAGCCGGCATTTGTCAATTACACTTACATTTAATCATTAAGCAGACACTTATCTAAAACAACTTATAAATGAGGAACAACACAAGCAGTAGCAAAGGTATACGTGCAGGCAAGTACATAACTTATGGGTCAGATCTAGTTTTAGTTTCACTACATGTTATCCATCAGTTAAAATGAACTTTTTTGAACTTACCCTTTTTGCACCGACTTAAACAACTGTGCCCTTTGGCACCTGTTATACATATATTGTGTATGTTGCACAGTTTTATTTCCAGCTGACTTTTAGACACCAAAGCTTTCACAAAACACATAAGAAGTCAAATATATGGAACTTTATATATAATTTCCCATGATTTCCCAATACCTAATGACTTCATTTTGTATTACACAGATTTGTCTCACACATCCTTCTTGAAAGTATTACAGACGTTGATATGTGGGCGGTAACAAAAGCGAAAGTAAACACCCAATTTTTCCCTAAACACGCGATCAATTATTATTACAACATGAATCATTAATACTGGATTTTACGACCTGGTTGTCAACCAATCAAAATCAGCATAAGCTAAACTACAAATACATTATTAACACCATGTTCAAGAAATCAGTAACTGTCAAACTGGCTCATTCTCAAAACCTGGCGAGCTGCCTGTCTAGACAGCATTTTATGAATCATAGATCACAGTTGCTTTCGAAAGAAAATTGGCACCTAGATTGGCAGCTTACTAGATTTTATACCCATATCTTACATTTGTTTCAACTAAAATGTATACGTTTAAAGTAAATGTACGGAATGTTACACGGTCTCAAGCTCTAAAAAAGTTTGTTTTCTGTCTAAAAAAACATACAGGCGGGTGGGAAACTGGCCCACTTGCTCGTTGGTGAGGGAAATGTGGAATGTGAAGGCTGGTTGCTAACACTGACTGCATATCATGAGAAAATAAGCAGGTGATATGTGTTTAACAGACAACTATCTCTGTAAGATGGTAAACTATGACAGTTTAAATCTGACAGAGATCTGCGAACTCTCACATCACATTTTGCGCTAGCCAAGTTGCCGCCAGGCTAGCCCGTACCAAAGCTGTCACGGAATTGCTAACAAGTTAGCCAGTTAGCAATGTACATTTATATAGAACCGCATCAAATAAAAGAGCAATTACGCCCTTAAACATACAGCTCCGTTAATAATGTCTCTTCTCACCTTCTCCGCAGTCAAACGTCGCCCATTCCCCTGCACAGCGACTCGTTTTAGCTCCAGCCTGACCTCCTCCTTCCCCAGCTGTGCTGCTGCTCAGCCGTTGCTATTTTTCCAGCTCTCTCCCCACCGGAAGTGGACGCGCGCGGTCTCCAGGGGACGCGCTCTGCCTGACGCGGTGTCAAACATTTGCCCTGTCGATGATGTAAAGATCAGCGATCGTTCTCGACTCGACCCCATCTCTCACACCTTCACTGGAGTGCAAGGGTCAAGGAGTGTATATATTAAGGATGTTAGCTTTGTTTTTCAGAGAAAAGTGTCCGCTATTAAAAAAAAATTAAGGATACTGAAGGTATGTAGGCTGGCCGTTAATGACTACTTAGTTAATTTATAAATTATTTATATATTAATTTACATTACCTTGCATTTGATATGAAAAATTGCATGCCTCTATGTAGCAAATGGATGAAAAATAAATATTTCACGAATGTGTAGAGAAGCAAGTATCCATGATGAAGTCACGAGCAATCTGATATATAAACCCACCAGCAGAGGACGCCACAGGCTAAATTAACATACAAGTGAAGACGTCTGTTCTTAATTTTCAGTAAATGACTATTGTGGTTTTATACGGTATAGGCAAAACATAGCAATTGTAATCAGGCTCTAATCGTCTAATATGATTATAATATACTTTTATATTTTTATATATTATTTAATATTATTTTATATCAAATTAAAAATGTAAAGATTAGTATTATCTATGCAAATATATGGCAGTGTGGTCAATACAAAATGAAATGATAATCAAGGAGGTTATTTTGATGTTTTATTTTAACATTAATTATAATATATATTTCTTAGGATTTTCTAATCGGGAACCAGTGCATGAAAAGGGGTCTGTTTCCAAAAATATGTTTGTTTATATGATTATTTGCTACACAGGATACAGAAGTTTGGTTTATTCAGCATATTATATCAACATAGATATAGTGGAAATCAAGAAATTTTGAAATCAAGAAAGTAAAAAAATCAAGAAGTAAAAGTAAAACATTTCCACATGCTGCCTTTTCATGATACCTCCACCAATCACATGAACTATCTGGCCTTTTCTATAGGCTCGAATAGTTTTGAGTTTTCAAAGGCATCCAGTAGGTCTTCGAGAATCAGTAAGGCAATATATATGTGGTATTATATTAGTTTGCATAATGCATTTAAGATACAATACAGTAATTAATCTAATGTATTTTGCATCATTGTTTCTCCCAGCAGCTGCATTTAGTTTCCCTCTTTGTTTTAACTTAACTGAGAAAGAATGTTATTCACCATGATCTTTTTTCATCAATTTATTTGAGAGACAGCTTGGCCTCAGAAACGAATATCTGACCTAATCTGAGTGCAGGTGGGTGACCGGTGTAAGGAGCAAAATCGCTTTGTCATTGCACGTGCTCTTGAACGCAGTCCATGTTAAACAAGTATCCCCTCCATTCTCCGACAGCTAATTCACCTATTTTTTCTCTCCTGTTCTCTTTCTCCCATTAAAGAATGACAGACACAAACGCACACACAAACATGTGAAAATAAGTAGCCACAGGTATGGGTGATTAGAAATGGTTTTCTTGACCCCAGGGGGTGATGGTGATATTGATAACATTTTCAAACAGTCTCGCTCATCAAAGAGTTTCCTGTTAAAGTTGTAATCTGCCTTGAAACAGGGCTTTGTTAGCTACTGCGCCATTCACTTGACCGAGAATTCCTCAGCAGTAAGCTAATGGGGATGATTTTGAGCGGGGTCAGCATTGGGGATCATAGCGAGGGACCCGAGCGGGGTGGCCCTGGAGCTCAGAGGTGCCTTGCTGTGATTTGCAGTCCAGGTGACTTTGCAAATTCCCCTCCTGCTTAAGATAGGCCTGGATGGTGGAGAGTAGATGATCTTTTTGTAGGGCTTTTCCAAGTCTGCATATCAGAGATCAAAAACAGCAAATGAAGTATGCGATTAAAATTCCATGACTAGACAACAGCCTATTATTTCTAAATGTAAAAATGCACAGCGGTACAAACGGTATTCATTTTTGTTGATGAAACTATTGATTGCCTCAATCAATAAATCATCCTGGCTGTTAGTCTTTACTAATGAGATTTATACATCAAAAATCTATACTTTGTTTCTTTAATACAATTAAAAAAACTCATTACCTTTTTTAACTGTTTGCACATAACTGTATCAATTATAGGAAAAATTCAAGTGATGATTGACTGCCTGCCGTTGATAGCTGCAGATACAGATCAGAGCAACTCGGGTTTACAGGTGCACTGCATTCTTGGCCAGCCAAACCTGTGTCACAGGTGACTGTCACTGCGGGGTGCTAACTGATCTTTAGATTTCTTCAGAAGGGTTGCTTAACCCTCAAATAGAGATATTATGAAGGAATTTTAACATTTTCAAATATATAGCAGAAACATATCTTTAAGAATTTGGCTTGTTTTTAACTATTCTAAAAAAAAAGAAAAGAAAACAAACATGCAGTCTTCAAATCTGAAAAGTTACGTGAAATACAAAGGCTATTTTTCCTATAGGCTACTAACTTATATGAATTGACCATTGTGTTTGTATGTGCTCCAAGAGTCCAGAAATACCTTGGCTGTCAGCACTAGGGGAGAACAATAGTCTCCCAGTCCTGTAAAACCCAGGATCACTGATGGAGAACATACTTTCCAATAGCAGGTGCTTGAGTCTGTCAGTACCTGCTCCTCACCACAGCAGCCGGTGAAAGGCTCGGGTTGTCCAGGTGTGCATGTGTGTGTGTGCATGACTTATTCCTCTTAGGTTACTGTTTGGCAAAGCTGGGGATTGAAACATACTATATGATTCACTGATCAGATTATTGAACATGTTTATATCTCGTGTTTTTTTTTCTGTGTAATGCACATTATTTCACACATATATGTCGTAAGATCTTATATAGATATATTCAAAGATTATTCAAGTCGTATCTGCTTATATTTGTTGACCACAGATATATAAGCAAGTAGTGTTTAAGGACAGTGTTTTACCCTGTATCGATGAACAAAACATTTTAAACAGTTTGGTTGAATTTTTTCAGTTAGGGAAACACCATATGGGCCTACCAAACACCAGCAGGGTTAACAAACCAATCTAACACACAACAACTGTGTTAAATAGACCTTTGGATACAGTTTGCATTTTTAAAATTTTAACCTAAAAACTCTGCTTTTCAAATCATTTTCTCAGAGTTTTCGTAGCTGAAAAAAACTATGTTTGTTTAGCTGGAAAAAGTTTCTTCGTTTTGAATTTCCTCCCTGGAAACATTTTAATGTGTTCATATGCTTGTAAAAGGAACTCACAGTCCCATGAATCAAATGTTGTTGTAATGATACGCAATGGTTTTAGTAAAATGAACAAAAAGACTAATTATTTGGGGTATCTATAAGTTAATATTATTATGAAGTGTGACAATTAAAAAAACTATATCTCAATGTCTGTCAATATCAGTGACTATCAAGTAATTAGGATATTCAAGAGTTTGTGATGTAATTCTAAAACATTCATGTAATATCACACTCGGCTACAAATTTCTTTTTCCTTTAAGTGTAATAGTCCAAACAATAATCTCAAACCGTTCAGATGAGTGTTATGATCTGCAGGCTCAAGTTCCCATATGCAGTTCATTCTCTTTCCTCCTGATAATTTTACACCTAATCGCCACTTTAGCACCAAACACCCTTAATATAGCGAGCTCTAATGACAGATGATAATCATGCAATATATGCCTGAAGCATATTGATGTGAGGTTTCCCACACAGAAACGCTGGGGTGATTGAATTTAAGAAATAAAGCGTTCTCATTTGGCACCCAGTGGGTGATCAGAGTTATTCAGCAATAGCATTTTATAGCGTTTGCCAAGGGCGAACATGACATATAAACACAGGGGTTATGTCACAGATTGTTTTTGGGTTCTTTATAAAATCTTTTCTTTAAACACATGATTTAGAAATAAATTTTTCTTATTTAATTTTTTTTTATTAATTCTAATTTTATTCATTTTGCTTTGTTTTGGCTTACTAAGATATTTCTAGCAAACTTTTCTTAAACTTTTCTAAGACTTATAGTAAAGTTTGAGTTAAATGGTAACTAGTAAATTTAGTCAAAAGGCAACAGCCTCATTTTAATCAAAACTGTTTCAATTCACGTACACAGTGTATGGGGTACAAAAAAGGTTAAATGAAAAGAACAATCATGAGATTTTATATCCCCTCCACGGAGATGCATTATCACATTGCGGTTGCCTAAGAAATTAAGCCAAGTTGTGGATATAATGGCCAAGGCTTGAGAGAACACAACGTGGGGGCTGAACGGGGGGAGTGGATGAGTGATTCCTGGCACGACCGGAGAGAAAAGAGGAGCCAGAACGAGTAAGAGCGAGAGAAGTATACCGACTGGTGCTTAGCTCGAATGAAAGCTCCTGCTTAGCGGACCAGAGATCAAAACCGAGGGGGCCGGTCCAGGTCTTCACCTGGGCCCTTTGTCATTGATAAGTCTGTCATCCCTGCTGATATTGAAGCAGTAATGGCAACCGATGATTAGCCCACTCCTGAGCCATTAACCACATTTCTTATCCCTCTGCCCGAACTCCACAGGGGAAAGAAACACAATGAGATCCTTTATAGCCCTTCAGCCTTAAACTCCAAGACTGCGTCCACCTGACCTCAAAGGCACAACTGTTATGTCCCTTCGCTGATTTGGAGAAGAAGCTCGGGATGAGATACATGTCAAAGGTCGCGCTGTGGTGCTACGTGAAATGAGGGGGTTCTGACTGACTGGCTTGCTGAAAGAGTGCCACACTGAAAATTACAGAAAATCGCCTGTTTTGTCAACATTTCATCGGTAGATTTGCAAAAGAAAAAGACCCCCGGCAACCCCACCACCTTCCCTCAGACAGCTAGAAGGATTGAGTTGGTCAGAATTTGACTGACAAACAAATCTCCTCATTATTTCTCTCTCTATCCCCCCTCAGTACGCCTCTTAACCAGCGATATTTAATATGATCTCTTTTTAATGATCCTTAAGTGGCTGAAATTACATCCCCTGAAAAACATGTAAGGTTTGATAGAGGTATTTGAGTTATGGGGCCTCAACTAAAAAAGGGAAAGAAAGAAGGAGAGAAAATTTGTCTCAGCGGATCATTATATAACTGAGAAATTGCTGGTAAATGTCTGGTAATTTTTTGCTAATTAAAAAGTTTTACATAAAAAAGGAATAATACTTTTGAGAAATATGATCAAAAAAGTACAGTCAAATTAGATAAACATTCCTCATATCAGGCTTATAAAAAAACATTTCCTTTTACATGGAGCAGCCTAGTGATCTGTAGAGGTGTCATGGTGTCATGCATTAGACCAAGATATTAATGAAAAAATAAAATTCTTTTGCATGTTAAAACTAATGGTTTTTACAGCGTTAACATGTAGTTCACCTCTAGCCTTCAAAATGTTTACTTCAACTCCGTTTGCACCCTTAAGTCTTTAACTGAAAATAGCTCACTGTGGTCGGGGTTAATCCTGTCAAAATATTTCTCCAACGCATGTGCCTCAGTATGCGTCTCAGACACTGTCTGCTCCCAGGATTTAAACTTCCTGTTTGTAAAGGACGCAGCAGGAAGTATCTTGACTCTTCACACACCTCTCCAGGGTGCTGACCATTTACTTTAAATCATATCCTCTAGTCAGCTCATACTATCCGTGATAAAATGCTTGGTAAGTGATTCCTTAGTTACACTGGGCAAATTAAGCTTGCAGATAAATAACAACTGTGAGGATATTTATTGTTATTGTCTACTTTAAAACATTTTTATTACACCTATAAGTATTACATGACCAGTTTAATCAAATATATCAATGTTTCTTAACTTTTGAATTTGAATGCAAAAACAAATGTGTTCATAAATAAAATCCAGATAAAATGATCAAGATTTTTTTTTTACATTATTGGTAACAATTATTATTATCAAAGCTCAGTTTATAGAAGTGAAACACAATGTCATTTGTAGGAATGTTACTGATCAGTTGAATAAAGGAATGAAATAAAACTGTATATTACTGCCATCCACACAAACAAAGAAATGAACTTAATTGATTATAAAAAATTATGAAATTAATTACAATTAATTTCTTAATCTTTTCAATCCCTAGTAAACATAAATAAAAGAAATAGAAAAGAAATAAAATAAAATATAGAAATAAAATACTATTTAGTTTAATAAAAGAAAGTCATACAGGTTTGAGGGTGAGTAAATTATGATAAACAAATCAAAGTGATTTTTTGGGGGTATTCCCTGAAATCCGCTTTATTAAAGTTTTACCAACACAGCTGAACATTGTTGAAACTACACATCATTCCCATGCCAAGATCCTAGTATTATTCGTCCAGTTCCCCAGCCTTTGTGTTTTATAGTTTGTGTGTATGCTGTATAAGAAAGGGTTAAAATATCTTTCATTAAGTCATAAAACCTGAGGAATAAGATACAGGCTCTAGCGATAAGATCTGGTAATGCTGTAACATGGAATTATGGAAAGACAAAATTGTCATTTTCTAAATAAGCACCTGTGATCTTGCATGAGAGCCTGAAAGCCCCTCATTTATGGGCTCAATCTGCCGGCAGTAAAAAAGAACAGGAGAAAAATAAAGAGAGGGAGTGGGGTTTGTATTGAGCAACAGCCCGAAGCAGTAATATCTCAGTGGTGGAGGGTCATCGCTCGGGGAACAGACAGTGAGCTCAGGTGCTCGCCGGAGAGAATTCAACCCCCTTTAGACTGTAGATCTCATAACCTGCACCAGACCGAGTTTAACCAGCCCTAAACCATAACAGTGCTCACTCATGTTTGATTTTTGTCAGTCTCATTCAGGCAAAGGATACCCACAGCTGTGTAGCGCAGGTTAACCTTTGCACCTGACCAAATCAACCTTTGACCTTTGCTGGTGTTGTGGCATTTTAATGGGAGTTTTGGTTTTCATTCTATCTCCAATAAATGTAACGATTAAAAAAAAAAAAAATCTACAACATCTGTAACATGACAAACTGCTTAATAATGCTTTTGTTTCACGATACAAACAAAAGGTTAAAAGTTGACATCTTTTCCCTTAGACATACTTAGAATGATGTCATACTCAACAGACACCCAATTAGCAGCTGAGATTAGAAATGATCTAAAGCCGACTCAGAGCAACCCTGTTTCCTGTCAGAGTGCAAGTTAGGTTAAAACTATATTTTTAAGATACTTATGATCACGTCCTGTTGTTCACCTTAACGAAATAAAAACTCCAACATGGCAGAAGAGAACTGGCACTCTCGCTACAGATTCTCAAACCCTGCCATTGTGGGCTAAGATGGCTGCCAGGGAGAGACATCTAGCAGTCGACACCTCATAGAGAAAAGGGGGCAATCTGTGTTCTGTCGTTCCAACCCCTCCGCTTCACCTAATTACCTTCAGATTACTCTGACAAATTCTTTATTTCCGTTCCTAAATGGAGAGTCTGGCAATAGCGCTTCCTGTGGTGGTTAACGTTCCCTTAGTGAAAACAACCTAACCTACGCTTCGTTTTCCAATCTCTATAAACATAATCCTCAGCACCAGCAAAGTGGCTGGAGAACAACACCTCACCTCCACAGCTACCTCGACCTCCAAGTCCAGTGTGACCAGCCAAGAGAGTTAGTGGCAGTGGCTTGAAGATTTTCAGTGTGTGTGTGTGAATTAGGTGGGAAGAGAAAGAGTATTGTACTTCTACCAATGTATTCCTTTCTCATCTGGATAGTTTTCTCATCACCTCTTTAAATGTTTGGCATGAGGCCTGAGTTGAGCTCTCTTGAGGATTTCCACCGAAAGCACTTGGGGTCAGTGACGGCAGTAAATCTTCTGATGCTTTTTTGTTTTAGTTCAGATCATTAATGGAACTTTACATGGAACATAAATACATTTTCCCTTCCCTTTAATTGCTTGGAGATGCCAATGGATGAAATCATTTTTATACCACTTTGAATATCTCAGTACATGTATGAGTTTTACTTCACAAGAGCCAAAGGACTATACAGCAGTATTAGGCACGTCAGGCTCCCATCGGCCGTGATGTTTTAAGTCTTTAATAAAGGGACACATGCAGAAACTGCACTGCGGTTTAATTGGTTCCCTGAAGATGTCTGTGTAAGGGACCGAAAAACTCTGAAAGCCATTTGGCGAAAGGTTCACAGGAACAAAGACAAATGTGACAATGAAACATTTTTGGGGCCATGAGAAGTATTTCCACGCAGCTGAAAAATGATGATGGCAGCCGTACAGATGTGGTAAGTGTCCTGTATTAACTGGGATTATTAGAAACCATCTTCCATTTCTTCCGATAGTATTTCTAGTGATACGATGTGCGAGTTGTTGAAGACTCTTCGTAAACCTGAGATGAATGCCAGCCTCCTTTAAAATAGGAGTTTTGGAGGAGAAATGATGGCGGACATTTTTTTCACACTTCATTTCAGAGCAATGCAATAAGTGACTTGAGGCCCCAATCAAGGCACAAAAAGTCATGACCTTCAGCTTTTTTGTCTGTGTCCTCTTAGCCCCTCCCACTGATCTGGAATCTGGACTCTGGTTTCCTAAAGAAAATAAACGTGTGTTTATGTGGACACAGCTGAGCCAGATATACATTCTTGAGCTCATACTCACTCTACTTGGAAAGAACATGATGAGGAAAGACTAAAGGAACAAATCAGGTGGATGATGGAAATACACATGTTTGGCTAAGCAAAAATGCTATTGCATTCGGTAGGAAAAATTGATTGTGCAGTTGTTGTTCAGTACAGAACCACAAGGAGGCAAAGTTTAAAATGAAGAGATCAGCATACATTTTTGTACTATATTTGTCTGTTTTTTTTTACTACAAGTATAGCTACACATAAATGAAAAAGATAAATGATAAATAATAAGATATTATATAGACATACATTTTAACAAACACTTTTATTAAAAGCAACTTCAGCATTTGTACAAACTACGTTCATAGGTAAATTTTATCACTTGTGTTTCATGGGAATCAAACCTCTGACATTTGCAATCTACCACTTCATCTGCAGGAACACTTTTATTAGTGATCCAGAAGAGGGCCAGAAGTTCAAAACAATATTTACAAGCAGTGTGTAAGATTAAAATCATAATTCAATTAGCCTTAAGGTCTCACCCCCTCTTTGGGTCAAAGTTCGGTTGCCAGAGGAAAAAAATGCTTGTTTTAGCCGAATTTACTTACTTATAATCACTAATAATATTTAGGACGTACATTTTTATACATTTGAAATGTATATAATATAATTTGATAAAAATATTACAAATAATATTATTTTTTTTAATTATATAACTATTGCTCTAATGTTGTTTTGTACATGTTATATGTTATATGTTGTACTATGTTATATCTTAAATCTATGCTTTTTTGTTATATTCCAGACGCAGTGTCACAGCTGTGGTTCTGCTTTGTGAATGATGATGTAGAACCATGCAGATCTAAACGACAGAAATCACATCTGTTTGGCCCTACAGGAAAAATTGCTCTGCCGAGATGGAAAGCAAGTCGAACAAGAATGAGAATTTATTGCATGCTGTGAGATGCCATGACAGCTCAGTAAGGGACATACATAAATCAGTAGCAATTTGTAAAGTTGTCTCTTGATTTAGCCGTATTTAACCATTGCGGCGGTGCATATTTAGTAAATGCATATACTGCAGTCTCCTTTCAATGTGATATTGGGTTGTTAAGTGACAAAAATGGGACAAAGAATCTACAATTCATCCAATCTTATCATATCATCATGATATGGTAGTAGAAAACTGACAGTTGCAGACCACACAAGGACAGATATGCATGAAATATCTGTCTGCAATTCTATAATCTGGGATGATATTGCATTGTAAGATGGAAATCTCACTTTCCAAATCAAAATAGGCTGGATTTTGACCTGTCAGAAAGGGGAATAATAACCGAATGCAGTTGACATTCACAATAAAATGTCAAAGACAGATAAAACATTTATGACGAGACATTTGTTTTAGTCAACGCTACATAATATGAATAAACCATTTGGATTTTGAAAGAAAGAAAGATTTTGGACATCAGCGTGAAATGTGAAACTCATCTTGGTTTTCTTTATTGTTGATTTAGAGTTAGATACGCAAAGAATCTGTGCTACACAATGTCTGCTTCTCGTGTGTTTGTTTAGTAAATACTGAATTTGATTATGTCCTAAACTACCTAGTGTATTAGTTTCAGCTCTGTTTAATTCGTTTTGCCAATGTCAGAATCAAATTTTCCTCAAAATCAGTGCCCAAATTGTATAAAAGAATCATTTTTGAGGCCTTCAGAGATGATAAATTCTTACTTTATTGGCCACAAACACTGTTAAGTGTTAAGTCTGCTCAGGCCTTTTCCAGAATTTGGTGTATACAACTGAGATTTCACAAGAAAAGCCTTAATAACTTTCATCTTGTTTTTTTTCTGAATACAATTGAGTTGTGGTTGCTCTTGTGGTATTCATGCATCTCCATGCATTAGCTAAAGCACGGAGCCAAAAAACCAAATCCTTACCTAGCATCCATGCTAAAGTTAGCATTGTAAACAGAGATCATTTAGAGCATGGCCTCTAGCTAGCCACTGCTAAGCTTTTGTGTGTTTACACAGATGGTGTTTTGTCCTTTTCTATCGACTGCTTTTATAATTCCTGCGTAACAACTTCTCCTAAATGAAGCCTTTGAAAAATTCCTAAAGCAACATGCACTTTGCATTTTAATAAGAGAATGGCTTCATTTAATACACATTGTTCAGCGTTCTGCTCCTTCTGGTGCATCTAAGACTGGATTTCCGAGCCTTTCGTTCTGACCTTCTGAGATATCTCTCTTAGAGAGAAGGACTGGAAGACAGTATGAAGAGATTTAGAAAAACACAAACCATATGTAAGCAGAAATCTCTTCAATGCCCAATATCTGCTGTTTGTTTTCATAAACTTCATAGTCAACGCACCTCAGAAACCCTAAACCATAGAGAAGAGAGTTTGTGTCAGGGTCTCAACGTCTTATTTTACATTATAGAACTGAGAAATATTACCATTTTTTTAATGTCGCTGTCTTTGATGTAAATGCATCACTGTGTATTAAAGAAACATTGTCAACCTTACTATCAAAAAAATATACTGATACTGAAAGCTTTTAAAGTATTTTTATGTTTAAAGCATAATTTTACATAGTCAGGTAAAGTGCTGTTTTTTCACATCCATAATAACAGTCCATATTCCTCATAAATGGGCACATGAAAATAAAATCTAAAATAAAATCTCATCTCCATGTTGGGTATTATTGCTTCTGCTTTGTGCATTTTAATTCACAGAAATCCTACAGTATTAAGTATTTTGCCTCTCAAAAACGTGTATTCTTTTTTTACATTACATCATAACACATGCATATTTTCATTTTTAAAAATAGCTAGCTCATGCATAGACTGATATTTTTAATGTCTGGACTCTATCAACAGGGCTTTAGCTAAATATAAACAGATGGTTCTGTATATTGGAAATAAATACATTCTGTGAGAATTTATTATTCAAAGTTTTGACTGAAAATATAATGTCCAGATAACGCTGGAATTACCCATTATTGATTATAAGTAAATTGCAGTATTCAAAATTATGCAAAACACTGCAATAGATGCTAACCTATATTGTTAAGATCTTTTTTAAAGAAGCCATAAAAACACAAACAGTGCATCTAGCATCAGATATATTGTGTTAGCTTTACACTGTCTGTAGAAAACCATCACTGAGCAAGTTGTCATGTGTAACACGGAAGCCTCGGGGTGAGAATATCGTCTTCTCATCAATTATTCAAAATGACTCAGATGGGAAGGTGATAACAAAGGGAAATCAATGCTGGGAAATTGCTAGTGAATCAATGGTGAGGAATTCTTTGTGGCCTTACATTTTTCCTGTTCTGGGTGGTTTGCCGGCAACAGACAAAACACCACAGTGCATTATTAATAGAGTCTTTGCTTACCTATGATGCTCTCTCCTGTGAGTAGGTAAAAACACAGAATCTAATTTGTAACTTTTAACCCTTTGTAAAGGTCAGAGGGCCACATGATGATAATGTGAATGGACCACACTTAAAACGTACAGCACTAAGTCAGATCTTCTTGTCTGCCATAACAAGCTCAGTAAAGCTTCTTGAAAATTTAATCCACCCTCCCATTGTCTGTCATCTATGTAATTTATCTACAATTTGTGTTATGCCCTTCAAATTAATCATCATTGTGCGAAAGTAAAAGGGGACCGGTGAAATGATACGATTGTGAGAGAGAGAGAGAGAGAGAGAGAGAGAGGAGCTTGTCATCCCGGCTCTCAGTTGAACAATAAGGGATTAGGGCGCAGGTGAAAGAATTCTGAGTATGATGATGATAGATGAAATGGACATGCGGCCCCTCACAAGGACACACATCAAACTCTAAGAAAGAAAGGGCCATGCCCACCAAAGTTTTTTTGTTTGTGATAGAAATAATAAATATATAGAATGTATAAGGAAATCCATAAGATAGTAGACCTGTTGCTAGGCAATCACATCACTAATCCATCCCATACTTTTAACCACAGAAACAGCTGACAATGAAATACAGTAACAACTAAAACGTATCATTAAAACTCTTTATGGTACATATATTCTCATCTGTACTTTATATTAATTCTTTATAGTCTTTATTTGACAATAAACAATTTGTGAACAATTTGTCTATTGTAAAATCTATTGTAAATAATTGCAATAATTTCCATATTTGCTAAAACAACCATAACAACAACTGCTAGACTTTGCAAAACGTTTCCTAATTCAGTATATGATATTTTGCTATTTCCTCTCATCCATTTTTTGACCAATTCAATATCACAGCGATCAATATCTAAGGCAAAAACATATGATTTAATAACATTTTTCTGACCTCAAAGTTGACCTTAAATGGACAGAATAGCAATTTTAAAATCTGACCTTTGCCCAGTTACAAAGATGAGATTAAGTAAGTAATATAGCTGACAGCAGAAAGGTCTAAGAAAAGCAATGCTACAAATGTTTAAAGTATATACAACAAATTCATACATAAATGTGCATGTTTGTGCACAGCACGCATTTTGTCTACCGCAATGTCTTTGCGTACATCCGAAGGGTGTCCTACTTCGTCCTACGGCCTGATGCTAGTCCTCAGTGAAACCTTGTCTCAGGTATCTTCTCTGACCTCCTGCATTGTCCAGCTTTAGAAAAGGGTCTTTTGTCTACTGTTTTCTGTAGGTCATTGTGCGAAGCGCTTCTTAGTGTCTGCCATAATTTGGTCAGTTACTTGATCTGGGATGACTCCACCTCAATGCCATTCATCTCATCATGGGACAGTGAGCAGGCAGTATCAGCCCTCTTAAACTCACCCCAGGGAGAGCTTGTAAAACTTTGTTGCTTAAATATTTAAATGGAAGTAATAGATGTCTAAAGGACCGCACTACGAGTTAAAATTGGACCCGAGAAGCGATCGTTATTAAGAGGAACCAAGAGAGACGTTTACAAATGAGATGGAGAGGAAGGAAACATCTTATCTGAGGAGCTTGAAGAAAAGAGGAGAAAGATGAGGGGTAAGAAAAAGAAAGAGAGAAACAGCTCAAGTTACTCAAAGACAAACAAACCAAAAAATTGATTGGATTTAAATTTTTAAAATCACACACAGACTCAAACACACACACACAGATGTAACTCCCACTCTCTCTTTCATGGGCGCACTGATCAGCGTGTCTCTGTGTCATCACACTTCAATGAGCACTTTAAAGTGGTTACCCTTGCCACACACACACACACGGAAGAGTTCAAACATGTACATTTGATACATAAGAACATGCAAAGGCCATAACCCGATGCTTTTAAACAATACTGACTCAGATACTTTGGATCAGATCTCATTGCTGAAAACCAAGTCAAACCCCGTTTTCTGGTGTTAGATGGTTTATCCTGATCTAAAGGCTCTTCGAGTCTGGTCAAGGTAATTGCTCCTCTGGTTTCGACCAGCCTGACCAGCATCATGAACTGGTTTAAGATGTTTTTTTAAGCAAGGCTACAGTACATAAACATCACAAATGACAACACCCCCTCTACGCTCATGCTCACAACAGCAGTCTTTTATCTCTCTCCCCCTCTTTTTTATCTAATTAAGACATAAAACACAAAAAATCAGCTTCTATTCTTTCCTCTCACGCCTGTTAGCACAATTCTTTATTCAAGCTACACGGAGGCATAACCCAGTTCAAGGCAAAACTTTTAATAATTTGCAGATTTTTCTCATTTTTTTTCCTCTACCTCCCAGTTCTTCTGTCTATAGTTTGGATCACAGTGATGCACAGAGACAGAAATATCAGAGGATCGGTTTTCTAACACGGCACACCCCAGCGAGCTAGCGGGCGCAGATCAAAGCTTCCCCAACCACCCCCTCGTGCCTACCGCAGTGCATCCCTGACAGGCCCGGACAAAGTGCGCCCATTGTGCGGGCAGTACCAGTGGAAGCTAATGGACAGTGACCAGAGACGCCCCCTCAGTGGGGCTGAGCCGGGGTCGCTTGCCTGCTAGCGCGGGCGAGAAGCACATTCCTCTTCTTCATGGGCCTGTGTCATCAAACCGTAGCCCTGTCATCCAGAAAGCTTTCACGTTTAAAAGGCTTTCTAAAAAAAAACGTCATTTGCATGGTAAACATGCTGGTGTACATGTGACTTCTGACTTCACCTTTTCAGAATTTACTTTGATACAATAGCAGCATAATTTAGATAGATTACACCAAAATTCATTACTTTACAAAATCTTTAAAAAATTACTTGAAAACCTGTAAGACTTTCTTTCTTCTGCAGAACACAAAAGAAGATATTTAAAAAATACATTGTTAACCACACAACGCTGACTTCTATTCACTTCTATTGTATGGACACAAAACTACTAAGTTCTACAGAAGAAAGAGTCATACAGGTTCTGAATGATAAGACTGAATAAATGATGACAGACATTTTATTTTGTGTGACCTATCCCTTTAATGTAGCTGTTGAGATTGTTGCAGCTAATAAAACCTTTCAAAAACACACTGATTTGTTTGTGTTTCATTTAGCCTAGCTATTTCATATTATATAACCTTTATAAAGTTAGAGGGTTCGAGTTTCATCTTAGTATCCCCATTATGCAGTGTCCTTTAAGGGATCAAAAATGCGGTTCCTGTTCAAGATGCAAGAAGAGAATGTCAAACTATAGTCAACTATTTTATCTCTCTCTCTCCTCGTTTGGTATTCTGCTGAAACAGCAGCGTACAGGATTTGGTTTTCATCAAACCAGAAAACCTCTTTTTTCTTCACTCCATCTAGAGAAGTCACATCCGCTCCATACGCTCCATCGTGCCATTCAGGGTATTGCGTGATGAAATCTCCGATAACTATTACAACAAACAGACACTTTGCTTTCGTCCAAGTCAACAAATCTCACTGTGATGCACGAGCGATTCCAGGGCCTACACGCACAAAAACCAGCATCGCCTCTTTCTCTTGCTCTCGTCTAGCCCCATCTCACGCCCTGTAGTGATTCATGCTGTTTTTCTGTCACGGACAGACAGAGCCTCTCTGCTCTTCAGTCGGGGATATGAGATGTGTGTCTGGCCGTCGTGTGGGCTAGCAGCGCAGCGCCCCGACCCCGCTCTGAACTCTGTGTGCACTATTCCTCGGTCTGAACTTCCTGACAAAGGCGCACATTATTACCTTCAGTCTCCGAGTTTCATCCATGGAAACTCTGGGAATCAAACTTGGCATGAGGCAAGCTGAGACGTAGATGAGACTAAAAAGACGTGAAGGGTGGGGGGTTATATGAGCATAGATGGGTCTAACTTTTGCTGAACCTACTCACTTACACATATGAGACACCAAACACACAAGGGGGTCAAGAATGCACGCTGCATCAAATAGGCCTCCTGTGGTACCCCCGTCCCCACCAAAATCTTGAGATGCTGCCTGTGGGCTCCTCAGACTCCTACAGTCCTGCACCCTGCCAGCCTTTCTGCCCCGAAGGCTCCTCCAGTGTGCTCTCAGGAATTTAGCATGGGGATCGGACCAGGCCCACAGCTGGGAGGGGGATTTATGCCCTCGGTTCATTCTCCTCAACTCTCTATTGTCCGGAGCGGGATCCTGTGGAGTGCTGTGTCTGCCTTTATGATTCCCAAACTCAACACTGTTTTCTCTGCTGGGGTTAGAGGTTAAAGCATCGTTAGCGTACGACCGGCTGATCTTAAACACATATTAGGAACTTCAAGATGGTACTATAGAATAGAAGCAGAAGAGACAGAAGAAGAATAAAACATCTAACCATAACAAACATAAGAACCCATCTAAAACAATGGTTCTAATGGTGAATGTACTGTAATATTGTGTGATGATTATATAGCATATGAAAGCAGTGATTTGAGCCATAACTCAGGTTAGCTAGCGGGTGAATAGGTCTCCGGAGGGGACGTGTCTAATAATGATGAGTTTTATAGCTCTTTGATTGAAGGCAAGCTTTTTTTAATAGCATTAATTTTAACTCACACTCATCCTTCCCTATTGTGCTGCCGTTGGACATTGATGAGCATTTATGATTACACCTAATAAAATTACAAATACAAATTAGATTACTGCTTTCTGCAGTTAGACGTTGTGAACGGCCCTCAGTAAAATTTGAAATCATTAACATACGTCAGTGAATAACACCAAGAATCTCACTGGGAGCATAATCAATACTCTGACCGTAATGGGCTTCATTTGGTTGTCTAAAAAAGTAATTATATATCAATCAGAGATCAAACTGATAAAATTCATGTCAGCAACCATACGCAATGGCAGTAAATCCTGAGTATTGATAAATAATGAGTGAGAAAACTAAGAAAAGCAATCATCCTTGATGTACATATGAAGGATGTTTATGACATTTTTTGACGAAAAGGTTCTTTCGGTCACTTATTTATTTTATTTTATTTTATTTTGGCCTAGTTTAGTCTCTCAGCTCACTGTAACTGTAGTGCACATGTTGAAATGTAGGGGGCAGTATTAAACTGAGAGAGCTCTTCATACTACTGGACCATCCGAGACTCCGAGCAACTGCAAACTGGTTCAGTTTCTCAGCAGCAAGAGTGACATAACATGTATTTAGAGAGGCTGAAAAGTTTGTGTAACAAAGCTGTAAAACATTAGAAACCGAGAAAGTTATAAATCACACAGCTATGTGAAACGCTAAACTAGCTATTTGAATCTAAACTCTGCTGGAAGAATAACCATCACAGGAATATGTAAGAGAAAAACTCGTTATTATTTAATATAAAAAGTAGGTAGATCGGTAAAATTTATCTTTAATTTTGTTTTCATTCGTAGCCACAAATAAGAGGTTACATTGTGTTGTGTTATTGTAGCCCTATAGAGCATGCGCAAGAAACTTCAAGTTAACCCTTATAGAAATATTAACCATGGTCTTATTATGGTAAAAGTACAGTAGGCGTAGTTTTTGGGTAGATTAAATACCATTTGTTTTACTATAATTACAATGGTTTGGTTTTGGTTATTGTGGTGAGATCATACTGATTTTGTAGTTGTTTTACTACAAATAAACCAAAAAACTACATTATATTAAACCATGGTTAATTTTCGTAAGGGAGGTGATTCACATACTGATTAAAAAATATATATCTTAAATACACTCTCTTCTTATTATAGTCTTCGGCTTTGTCTGTAAAATGCATAAATAAAAAATGAAAAATATCTTATTTTTGTTCACACAAACTTTGCTGAACAAGTTAGTTGTAACACAACTTTGTAGTGTATTTCAAACACCTTGTCTGTTGTGTTTTTAGAATTGTTAGGCTACATTTTGTGCATTCTTATTTTTGTTTTCAGTTTTATTTGTATTTTAAAATTAAAATGTTTTTATTTCTTTATGTAATTAAATATATATATATATATATATATATATATATATATATATATATATATATATATATATATATATATATATATATATATATATATATATATATATATATATATATATATAATGTTGTTAATGTTAACATGGAAATGTTTTAAATGAAATGTGTGTAATGCTGGGTGGGCAGTGGTGATATGTGATGTACAGATCATTTAGTAAATATTTTTAAAGTAAATTTGATTAACAAAAAGAAATGCACAATTATGTTGTAGTGGGATAACCAATTTCCATGATGTGTGATGAGTTTGTATTATAACTAAATCATTTAAATTCTTATCAAATAAATGTGGGGATATTTCAAAATTAGAGACATTGAGTTACAGCCACTAGAATTACAATACTCTCCTATAATAAACTTTTTAGAAATGATTAAAAAAGTTCTCTTGGGGCTTATAGAGATCTTATCTCAAAATGTGAAAGATGGAGTGACAGCCCGAACAGAAGGTGTTTGCAGTCGCTGTTGTAGTTTAGTCTGTGTGGCAGGTTGTTGACAGTGTGACACATATGCAGCTCTGCAAGTAACTCAGCTTGAGTTGCTTTCACTGGAAAACGTTTTAATCATATCTGGTCCAATTACTCTACAGTCTCGACTGGGATTCAACATTTAACTCCTACCACTTCCTACCATTCGTGCCCCCTATTGAAGTCTGACCACGTAATGTAATACCATATTTTAATAGGATGAAAAAATTACATTATTAAGGAGCCATTTTTGTTGTTTTTCTTATGGACTTTCTGTAATTTTACTTTTTGTTATGGCAGCAAATAGAGAAATGTAAAACAGCCAGGAGCAGTACTGTAAAGTACAGAGCCGTGGACAAATGTCTTTGTTGATAATAAAAAAGAAATGAATGATTCAGTTTCTATGCTCATTTTTGTAATTAACTTGATAATACTACAGTACTGAAACATCACATACTAATACCATTAAACCATTCTTATAAAACCAAAATATAGATATACAGAAATAGTAATCTTCAAAGCTGCATTACTGTTAAATAAACGTGCATTCGCATAGCGTATAACTGTAATGGACAATCAAATAGACACACGCTCACACACATAAATACAACACACAACCCCCCAATCTTCCACCCACAGCCCCACGGGGACTGAAATGCAGGTGGTAGCTGTCTGGTGTCCTTTAGTAAGCGTGCCCCCTCGGCTCAGCCTCGGGCCAGTCACTTCACCCTGTTTATTGTGCCTCTGTGAGTCTACTTGATAAATGCCGAGCACAGCACACAGTAACAGCTAGCACTGCTGAAGATGGATGCCCTGATTCAGAGCTCCCCCACCATATGAGCCAATTTGTAAAGGACAATAAGTTTAAAAAGAACCAAGCATTCAAAACACAGCAATCCACACACAAACTTGCCTGCTTTTTAGCTTTTCTGTAAAATATTACTGCAAAATAGCCGGCGTGCTCACAAGTGCTTTCTATTAAAAATATTCTTTCATCTCCTGGTTTTAACTTAGTATTAGCCCATGTATTGTCAAGATTACATAGCCACAATCATTATTTCAAAAATTTGGCTTTTTAACAGACAACAAAACAAAAGTGATGGTGTGTTGGAGATGCCGATAAACAAACAAATTCCTCCGCTCAGAGTCAACACAGAATCTCACTAAATCTGTCCATGTGCAGTCACAACCGTATTGTATTTCTGAGGTGACATTTGTGAAATGACTTTTTGTGCATCCACGAGTAACCGCACAACGTTTTAAACTCTCCCTTGTAAAATACAAAGCTGTATAATTCAGGCTCAAAAATGAACTTTGTGTCGACAACAACCCTCACAATGTTTATTTCAAGCATGTTTTGATGACGTGTTAAGTTTACCACTCTAAAATCTTTTGCCTCGGTATCCTGAGCGTGCGTGCGTGTGCACAATGGGCCCACAGAGGCGGCCGAACGGGTGGACAAGCACTAATAAGAAGCAGGTCAGCATTGGTGTGGGAGTCAGGGAAATGTCAGCCTGGGTTAACTATCAAAGATGAGTGCAAACGTATCCCTGTGGAAAAGACTGTTAGGAAAACATCAGCCTCTGCCATGCCAGCCTCCTAAAAAGTGGGAGTAACCCAGTGTTAATTAATCCAAGACTGTGGGACCTGCTTTTCAGCTTTTCCTCTTTCCACCAGGCTGAGAGTTCAAACACAAGACCAAATGATTAGACACAGTCAAGTCGAATCTACAGTCAGATTCATGGAGAAATAGAAAGAGAGAACAAAAGGAAAATTAAAAATGTAGTCACAAGTTCTGCAAATTTTTTGCTTTAAACTCAAAATTCTTAAATAAATTTCACCCCGTGGCAGGGAAACCCAAAAGGGTCAAAATGATAAACCTGTTCCTTCTAGGGAACTAAAACACATGATCATTGACAGTCAAATATTAAAACAGGACATTATGCTCCCTTCCACAGACCTCAGAAACTCTCAGTTTTATAGCTAAATTTGTTTTGATCAATGGTCTGGTTTTAATGGGTGATTTTCTCAACAACTCAGAACATCAAATGCTTTAACAGAGCTTTGATTGGTTATATTTCATGGTTTATCATGGTAAATAAATATTTATTTCTATACTGAAAAATAACTTTAAAGGGAGATGGAAAATATACATGGTTAACCATGGGGAAAATATGGTAATAAATTTATTATAGCTTTCCTGTTTGGGGATTTTCAGCAACACCCAGTGAACTAGAAAAGCCACAGACTGATAGACAGTGAAAAACCATATAAAAATAAAGACAGATGTGGAAGCCCAATGCTTGGTTCGACAGAAGCTGTAGCAATGATGTGGATGTCTAGACAGTTATATGAAATACTGGCACTGTCATTTTATCCTATTAAATTGAGGGAGTGTTTCAAAATATGATGTAGCTCAAAGCACAACTATGGCAAAAATAAATTCATACTATATGATCTCTGCCTCAGCTGTACTGTTCTGCTCAATAGGACCAGGATGTCCTTTAATGATTTTTAAAAACAGAAAACAATTCACTAAATCAGGTGTATTTTGCAAATACGCGAGAGCATAAAATCCTGGGCACACAGATGTTGCCATTTCAAAATTATACATTAAATGACCATGTGTGGCATTGATGGAAAAATGCAAGCTAGCAAATAAAAAAAAACTTAAAATATATCTTTCCTCAATATAAAGGCATGCAATGGAACTCATGATATCCACCAATCTTATCACAGACATACACCTGCTTCTTGGCCCCTTGGCACCGGGCCCTTGATCACTGCCACCTCTCCTAACAGACTGAAAGAGGAGCGTGCAGTGCTGTTAACTGACCCGCTCCTCCCTTTCTCCTCCCAGCTTTTGTATTAATGACAGAGTGCTTTCTGTCCTGCTACAGCTGTCAGCCGTTCGGTGTGACACGTGCATATGCATGCTTCTGCAGACACATGTACCATGCAACTATGCACATGCATGCACATTTACATGCACACTGAATTGATGAGGTGTTACATTGAAATAAATGCTACGACAATGGGTTTTAGAATAATTTACACAGAAATTTGTTCTGCTTGTGTTTCATGAATAGGGTCTGTGGGGTGTAACCCACACCTGCTTCTTACACATGTAATTTGTCTGGTATAGACACCATTACTTCTGCAGTGATATTCATGCAAGACAAAATTTTACAAATGTGTCAAATTTAAGCTTAGACCAGCATACTGTGAAATTTAGTTTTGGTCCAGACTGGTTTATGCTAGATTGGTATTTGTCTAGTTGGTTGACCAACATAACCACACAGAAGAAAAAAATCTTATCTTATCATCTTATGAGTGTAATATTGTTTAACATAAATGCCAGACTAATTTTTATACAGACTTCAAAGTCTTCAAAAGCATCTGGATAAAGATTTACTTGGACGATACTTATACTAATATATCAGGTATCTGTTTATTAATTTTAAACAAAAATGTGTATTTTAAAGGCAATAAATGCATACATTTAATAACAAATGCACATTTTGTGCTTGCTAAGAATGACTGATTATAACCAGCGGTCATGGCATGAATTCATGATATGCCAATGAACACATTGAGTTTGTCATCTGAGAATATCACGGTGTGTGTCTCTGAGTGCTGGTTAGCCACAGTATTAGCATATGGTGGTTTGTGGTTTGAAGAAAAAACAAAATGAGAAACAAAGCTGGAGGTAAGTGCCAGGTCACTCAATACAGGGGGCAAACCCAAAAACATGAGCTAAATATAGAATCAGTTTATACAAATAGAAGGATTCATTTCTCACAGCTCTAGACTATTCCCCACATAAGCCATAAGCCACATGACTTTTATAGAATTGATTTCTATTTTTTTGAAAAACTGTCTAACATGGAGAATATTTCCACTTGACAAATCACACAATAAGATATTACTGCCTTTTATGATGACAGGCTTTTGTAAAAGTGGGTTCTCTGCACTCATTATCATGAAAAATAAATACAAACATAGACTGTATTTACAGTAGTAAATGACTTGACTCAACAAAAACATTGTAAAGTTATGAAAATTGTTTAATGCACACCCTTATTATGAAATTCTAAGTGGATATTTTATTATTTTTTTAGAATAAATAAATGGACTATATATAATATTGTACAATACAGTAAATACAACCCACAGATAAATGTTTATTATGTGTAAAATAATCAAGCAATTCATCTATATCCCAATTTTAAATAATTAAAATTATAACAAGGAGAAAAGTCAATGTTATCAGGTACTCAGCATAAACATTATTTGTTTTTAAATGTGTAGTTTACTCAAAAATAAACATTCTGTCATCACTTACTGTCCCTCACATTTAAACCTGCATGACTTTCTTCATAAAACAAAAAGATGTTAGTCACTAATGCCTTTCTTTATATGGGGAAAAAAAGCAGCATCATTATTCAGAACGTCTTCTCACGCTCCATTGAAGAATTAAAGGTTTGGACCGACATGAGGGTGAATAAATGATGAAAGAACTTACATTTCTGAGTGAACTAAACCTTCAAGACAAAAAAACTTTTACATCTACAAAAAGACTTTCTGTGTGCATACCCTGTTAACTGTTTCATGTCAACCTATCAGCACTCGAAAGCACCAAAAAAGTATGTTGCGACGAATCATTTTTGAGGTATCCCTCATCGCTTCCATCCCATTGGGCATTGCCGCTCCTGCAATGTGAGCGGCCGGTGCATTTTCCAGGTTGATTAGTTTATTGTTTTAGATTGTGATTCCCTGTTGAGATCATTAACAGCTTGAGACTGATGTGAGCTTGTGCTGAAACGCAGTTACTCTCTGGGCATCACTCATTAACTCAATTAGGACCATATAACATCATCTGGAGGGGCAAACTGTGTCATAACCACTAAAGATGGCTGTCACCTGTTTGGAGAAATAGCGAGGCAGAAATGCACTCTGAATCTGCAGGACTTAATTGCATTAAACTGAGCAATGATCTATTAATAGAACTCTGTTCCAATAGCTGTTGTCCTGCAATTATGCCATGTTCAGTACCATCCCTCCTGTGAGAAAACCTGTTGGTCATGCTACGCTTCTTACGAGAGGATAGCAAGGTTGCTTTAACTACATTTTTAATACAAACAAATTCACGAATTTGTCTGCATGTACAGTGTGACACACAATCTCATTTTCTCACAATTTGTAACTATTTTATGAAGTGGGTATAAACTTTTAAGATTTTACTCATTTCAGCACATAGCTTTTACACCACTGGCGATCAGGTTTAAGCATCATTATTTTTTCAGAAAAATCACATGTTTCGTATAATTCACGTTGTACCAATTTATACAAATTAGCCACCTTATAAAATAATTATGAAATCCTGTGAGAGCAGGCTGGACCAATCAAAAGTAATTATTTTTTTACATGCTATTTAGTGGTGAGTTTATCAAGGATACACCACAATTATACGCTGGTGTTGGAAAAACTATTGAAAGTTCCCAGTGAACTATGAAATACCAGGATGTAGGAAAAATCCAATCCAAGCCAATTAAATTACATCTTGCCAGATCAAGACTGTGCAAAGGGCTAATGTTATTAGAAAAATAAAATATGTGACCACAGTTAGCCACAGGTCACACCTTCAGTTATGAATTTATCCGCAAATGCTCTGACAAACACAACTGAGCGTCAGTCCGTGCAATACTATCCTACCGTGCCCTACCAGCCAGACGAGTCCTTCCTCAGACACGTACGTTTCTATGATCATGTGTTCAAGAAAGAACTCAATGTTCCCACAGGCATCAAAAGACAAGAAGCAACCTGCAGTTCTTTTAAAGCACCCAGCCACCGGGCAAGCAGTTTGTGGGCAGCTGTCTTTGGCTCCAGGCGACCAAGGTCTCATTCCAGCATGGCTTACAACTCAATTCTCTGTCAGGGCTTGCTGATTTTGCTTGCTTTTCTCAATGTGCTCCTGAAGGCCTTTGTCAAAGTATTCTTTTCTGTTATGTGAAACATATCGGGCCGATCCCGGTTTATCAGTTCCGTTCAAGGTTGACAGCAGCTGCCAAGTGGATCAGAGTATGGATTTAGGGCAATAACAATCTGTTGTAATGATTTTGAATACGGCTCTCCTGTGTCAGTTTTGGTTGCAGTTTCTGCTGATGGTTGAAAGCTGTGGAAAAGTCATTCCACACTTGATTGATTTACAACTTAGATGGTGGCTTAGGTTACACTAAATCCAAGTTTAGTGAAAACGAACAGGCTGTGACTGCAAAGCAGACTTAGAAAGCTACCGTACTGTCGATTTCATCCGGTAGATCTATCAGTTTATAATAAGCCCAGAAAAGTGTGCTTGCTGGCTCCTCTGCTCATTAACAAATCCTCACACGAAGTTCAGGAAATCCATAAAGAGCCCATACATTCCTAAAATTAAGTTTTGCGAAGCCCGAATCATCAAACTAACATTAAGCCAAATGTGAAATACAGGCATCGAGGGGCAATTTAACATAAGTGCCATTCATCTTAATGTATGCCAGCTCTGGGTGGCTGGTGCTCAACGCAAGCACGTCAACCCGACTTTTTCAGCAGAGGAAGTGCATGGTGGCAATACCCTCCCGCTGATGACAAATGAAGGGGGAGACTCCTCAACTTAAACGCCCGATTCGCCACATCGGCCTTCTTTAAAGCTTTGAAACGCAAAACCCCTGCACACGTGCGCGTACACACATCGGCGCATATGCACACACTCGTATGTCAACGCAAACACGGGCTGACACGCACTCTTAGCGCCACGGCCGGATGAATGCTCTGCTTATCGTGTCAACACATATGAGCCGGCGGACGTGCTCACACAGGACTAGGGGTGAAGGGTAAAGCCTGGCCACGGGTGATGGCAGCCACACGCTCCTCTGTCTCTAGCAGGGAACACTGAGCCTCTGTGCTCTAATCACTTGGGGTCGTTACAGTTTGGGCGGGTGGGATATGTGTGTGAATGAATGGAGGAAAGATGGGGATGGTCATTGCCTAGGTTAACTCTCCTGCTGATTGGGAAACAAAATAAAATTTTGAAATGCAAAAAAATAATTCCACTGGTAAATCATATGCCATGTGTATATAACAAACACCCAGTATAAATAATAATTGAGTATTGTTTTAGAAATATAATTTTACTTTTCAGTGCAAGAATTTATTACACAAGACCCCTTACAAAAAAAACACACTTTAATTTCTCAGGTAACACATTTTGTTTCTCCTAGATAGATGACATTACATTTTAAACTAAATGTATCAAAGCCAGATGATTTTAGCTATACAATCTACATTCATTATAAACCATTGTAAACCTCATTGTAAATCTTCTATTTCAAGAATTCTCTCATTTACATCTATTTCGATGTCTCTGTGTCTATTCTGTATTGTATCTGTTTTTCTATTTCTTTTCTATTGTTTTCTATTACTCCAAAGCAAGTTTAAGAAAAAAGCACGTTTAAGAGCAACTTGACACTTTAATGAAACACAACTGAGATCTCCTGAGCTGTAAAAGAAACGTCTGGGCAATAAAATTTTCCTCTGGGATCCTACAATAATTTTTTTGTATTTAACTGCTATGCCAGTCTTTTACACTGTGTCAATTACTTTTTTATGATTTTTAACACACCATCAAATAATTTTCATCTATATCATCTGCCTATTTACTCAAAATCATCATGTCACATTTATTTCATGGCAATGACCAGCTGATGGTACAATCATTTAAACCACATTTGTCTTTTCAAAAACAGCAAGTCAAAACATAATCTGCTAATTTTGTAAAATCTTTGTAAAATATCTTTGTTATACTTTAATCAAGCAATAGAACAGAAAAGGTCACGTAGACCCTTTCATGAGCTCAAAGCAGTTCATTTTAAAATCCATCTCTATTAACGCAGAAGAAAGGATAATTGTCTGCTAGTAAATCCAACAATTAACCTTACCAGTCTGACCCATCGTAAAAAAGGTTTCCCTTACAAATGTTCTGATAGTTAATTATTAACTGTGGCATTTTGGAGGAGAGACTGAAAATCTATATCTAGAGAAGAACTAACCTTTGGAGAGGAAGTGGAAAGTGGTTTATATTACTTTATCTATGTAAGACATTTGGAGAATGTACAGAACTGCACATCTGCCAATATTGGAGGCAACCTGGTCGAGCAAGCATGGAGCTAGATATGTTTTTCCATTCATCATAAGATGTCAGGGTTTAAGAGGGTCAGATCAAATTTGATGAATGATTCTTATATTAGTATGATGACATAACAATCTATGAACTGTGTTGATGATTCTCATTATTAGGATTTAAGGAACCCAGAGGCAAAATCTTATGATTTATAAACATTGAGAAAAACATCTCAGAGATTCTGTTCAGAGCCATTAACAGTCTCAAACTCAGAAATAATTTATTTATGTGGCAACATTTTTATATTTACATTTATTCATTTACCAAAGGTTTGTCTCCAAAGCAACTTATGATTTAACATTCTGGTTCATTTTTACACAATGTCACCATGATCAAATTAAGGCTTTAAATTTTCAGTTTGTAATTATTTACAAAGATGTGACTATAATTTACAAGTTTGTAAATACAACTGCTGCTTTTGCTGAAACTTAACTTGCTTAATTCTTTGCTGAAATTAAACTCAAAAAAGAACCGCAATGTAAAAGATGTCAAAAAACCTCTCCTCTATATCACATAACACAGTGACACCAACATGAAAGCAACATAATTGCATTGATGACCTGAGACAGACGTTGACCCTATAATATCTCACTAGAGGTCAGCTCGGGTCAAGCGGTGACATGTTAGGGCCCTCTGTTTTTCACCCAGTGAAAACAAGTTATTATCAGGTCAATCACCCAGGGTCAGCCTGCCACACTAGTCCCCAAGCCAGCCCGGGTTGTCATTTAGTTAGTTCAGTTAAAGACACATTTAATAGCCCGACCAAGGAGGTGGAGGCTAAGCATAGCTCCATAGGGAAGGCAGAAGAGCTTAAATAATTGAGAAGTCAGCAGATTGGATTTTGGCAGATTCATTGTTTTGCATTGATTGTGTGGAGTTAATCCTGTTCACTGTCTGCTCTGAACATTGCCCAGAGGTCCTTTCACTGGGAATACAGCTCCCAGTACTGGGTCATGTGACTATTGATGCTGTGAAAGTGGAAGAATCTCTTGAAAAAAGCTGAATTTACTTCATGTGTGCATGGTCTCATGGATTTTCTCCCCCAAAGCAACAAAAAAGATCTCTTTAAAATCTTTCAAATGTTTCTTGTAGACGCTCTCTTGTAGACGATTCTCATTAAGAAAAAATGGAGCCTTAAATGTTTCTCTTAAAAGCAAGTATTCTAGAAAACCTCACATCTTTTCTTTGCATTTAGATTTTTCAGACATTCTTAAAAATAAGGGTTTTTACAATCTTTATTGTCAGGCTGAATGGTTCAATAATAAAGAACTTTTAACATCCATAGAAACTGTTTGTTGCATAAAAGTTTCTTTGGGGTAGAAAATAATTTAGATTATAAAAAGGTAGGATGGAAACACTTCATTAATACAAACGTTGACTAAAAGGTTCTTTGGGGAACAAAAAATGGTTCTTCTTTGCTGTGAGGACCTTTGGTGTGTTGAACCCAAATATTTCTCACCAAATTATCTGAGCTACGCAATATTCATTATATGTTTTTACATTTCAAATGTATGTCACAGAATGTGCCATTTAGGTGTATTTTTATTAGAATTTTTCAATGAAAACATCTAAAACATACTAAAATGTAAATCAGAACTCAAAATATCATTAGACCTATGAAAAAGTAACCTCACAGTCATACACTTTTCCTCTGGTTTGGTGGCATGTATTACGCATTGAAATCCAATTGGAGGATTTTGGATGTTTATATGTAAAAGTGATACAAGAAAAAGTTAATAAAATACTTGGCAAAGTTTGTTTGCATTGAAAAATTCCAAAATGTGTATATATATACAATAATTCTGGAAATAAGAGTCTTTTAAAGCACTTAGTGAAATCATTTTAAAAACATGGCTAAAACTAAGAGCATACATTTCACCCTGAATGGGTTACATCATCAATAAAAGCCCCAACCAAGACGACATCTGAAAAGCTTACTTAAGCCTTACAAGACAGCAATGGCTTTCTAAAGGTTCACAAAACAGTGCTGTTACTGGTGATATTACAACTTACAACAGAGTTCGTGCCAGCGGCTGAATTCTCTCCAGCTTGGTTGATTCACCAACTCATTAATTGGCTGTTGACAGAATTATTTACTGAGAATCTATTTAAAAAAACAACTATCTTTTCTTCATCTACGTGAGACGTACAAGCCATTGGTGGTTTGCTGTGGAGAATTTTTAAGATAAAACACTACAGTGCTGATTCTCTATCCATTGCAGTGTTATAAGTTAAATCAGTGATCCAAGTAAAGCTTTGTAACACAGACCTGAACAAGAACAATACTATTAATTTTCACATAAATTTACAGTATGTGCAAAAGAGACTGCCTATCTATCACGACTGCATGTGTCTAGGAAAAATGGTTTCTATCCCAGATAGGAAGCTATTTTTCAATGTATTTGTGGACCTCTCGGGTCACCTGATACTCTATACATGCTTTCCACAGAGCGCTGCTATTGTCATATACTGTTATATTTGAGAAGGGTTCATTGACAAATGTAGTTTCTGCATTTAATGCTGTAAACACAGATGGGTATCAGATAACACTGTATTACTACATGTAAATAAGGAGTTTTATGTTGTCCCTCGGACACATAATTAAATTTCTGCATGACCAGCTGAAGATCCTCCATAGGTATATTTGTCCAGGTGGAATAACGTTATTCTTCAGTTTTATAATAAGACTGTCCACGATTTTAATTACAACTCATACGCTGTTAAATAAGCCAACCCAAAAGAGAATAATGGCAATGTTTTTCAGTGAATACAGTACAATTGTCAAGGGTCTGAGTCGGTTTGATGAGAACATGACAGGTTTATATGGATTAAATGACATCTCTTGCTTTTAATATGATCTACTGTAGAGTTTGCACACTCGAAGAAAAAAATTAACAAGGTGTTTAATATACCAACTAGTCTCAACTAGTGTTTTTTGTAAAAAGCGAATGCAGAATGGTTTACTTTTATATACATTATTATAATAAAATTACCACACCTCATGCATATTAGTTCATTCTTAATTTTTTAATTTTAATTATTATATATGATCCAATTGTACAATTTTCTTCTATTGTTATACATTTGTCTTGACACCAACAGGAGTAGCGCTTCTAATACTGAGCTATACAAAGACAATAAAGGCTTTCAATTCATATTCTTCTCTGCCGAAAATCAGCTTTTTGTTGATTTTGCTATTTTAGGTATTTCAGTAATTCTATATTGTGTTAAAAAACTTTAACTACAACTACAAATGAGACCAATAACATGTGCAAAGACTCAAAGACATCTAAAACTAACACCCACATTCTGTGGGAAACATTGATAAGAAGAAAGCAGAGCTCAAAAATTTGTGATGGTTACTCAAGGGTAAGGTTATGGTGCTAGCAAGTGTTGAGGTCATGGCCACTGCTCTGGATGACCTCTGACCTCAGTGTTTTGTTTCCACATCAAAACCAGTCAAACGAGTTCCTCCACCACGTACCAATAAGTGCTAATTGTATCAAAAGTTAAAAAGCAGATTTCAACAGAGAAGCTGAATTCTACAGCAAGACCCTTGGCAAACAATTAAAATACATAGAAACCAGCAAAACTTTCCAAGTCAAGCTATTCCTCAAAAAGCCACTGATACTATATACTTGGGTTCCAAAGTGAGGATCAGGAGAAGGACAGAGAAGCCCTTGAGCTATTATGTGTAGAGGTGTTTAGATGGCTTTCATGACCTTCCTCCTTTACTGGTCATAACCTTCTGACAGACTATCTGTATGATCAAGGTTAACCCCTCATACCTCTGTTGGAGCAGAAACAAGAACATATCTCACGAATGTGTTAGATGCTGGATAATGCTCTCACAAATTGTAAATTCCAGGCAATTAAAAACTTCTGACAAAAAAACTAAACTCTCATCTGCTGTTGGTTTGGACTGGCTTTGACCTCAGAGTATTAGGACTGGCTTAGCCAAACTCAAAGAGGCCTGACTATCTTTAAGCCAGTCTGGAATTAATTGATTCAGAGAATAATGTGGTTTTGCAGTGCCTTTGGTAATTGACGGATTGCCAAACAATCATGAGAATATAGTATAAGATGAGGAAAGAATTTATAATTAAAGGATGTAATGCAGAAGATGCAAAAACAAAAAGATGGATGTAAACACCAAAATGATGGATTGTGGAAATGTTGTTAAAGGCATGGTTTCAACAATTTCTTTTTGTGTTTTACTAAAAAAAACAATATGCAAATTTGGGAAGTATAGTGACTTAGAGGTGAACAACACAAAGTTTTCACAACACAATGGAAACAGCCCACAACACAACAAAATGATGCCACAGCAGAAATAGCTCACAACATAGAGGAAACCAAAGTTCAAAACACAATGAAAACTTGGCAACAAAACAGCAGAAACAGTCCACAACAACAGAATTAAAGCTGCAATCATAACTTTTATACCCTCTGTTTGAAACATCTGACATAAAGTAACATTAAGCAAAATTTCCCACAAAATCATACTTGACCGCTCAACTTGTAAATCATTTTATAACCCCATCAGTGCAAATCAGCATTAGGTGACCTTTCGAATGTACTTTCGTTGTTATGTACTTGCTCCATTAGTAATTTTGTTTATTTTTAACAAAATTACTTGTTTAGACTTGTTTAGATGTTTAGATTTCAAACATCCAACTTTTAGGTTAAAAAAAGTTTTTTACTAAACCACAACCAAATTAAACTAAAATGCATTAGAAGTTTGTATTAAACATTTGTCTACAAGCTATTTAACAACATCAAAGTCAAAAGTTTTACTTACAGCGGTACGGGGCAGCCATCCACATTCTTTTCCCGATGAAAACACATCGATTTCTTGCGCACCTGTGGGCTACAACAGAAACAACATATGGTGAATAATAAAATGTAAAATTCCCCAGTGCCCATATGTTGACAAACAAAATAAAATATTGTTACCTACCTTAATGTACATAAAATCTCCTAGTAAACCTACCAACAGAGAGTCACCTATCCAGCTGTGCACATAAGTGGCCACAAAGAGAGAGTTTTTACATTCATTAATTTAATAAGTTAAATAAACAAACTGATGGATAAAGCTTTCTCATGGTTGACATTTCGAAGAGATCGGCAGAACGAGGGTATATAGAGGTGATACTTGACTGTCTCACAGGTTGAAAATGAGGCAATGAGTTAATCTAATGAAAATATTGTCGCAGGGCTAATTTCCTATGTGGAGCCAGGCCTGCTGAAGAGAAAATGTGTGAAAACTTCATCGGTTAAACTACTGACGTCTGTGTAAGCGTGTGTGCCTTTGCTCGGATTACAGAAGAGATGTTTGTCTTGTCGGGCCACCCCGTTTGTCCTATCTGAGGTATTCTGTGGAGTGCTATGGACTGAAGCTCTCTGGTCAGTCATTCGTTACTGACACAGACCTGTATTCACCTCACTTCACTTTCTGTTTGGACACAATTAGCTACACTCTCATTTCTGACATATGAGCCGAGTGGTTTTGTGTTTCTGATCACGGGGGGTCCATGCTTCTTAGCGGTTACTTGTGACAATACAAATCTTTGTGTGGAAATGCTGGATTCAAACGACATTGTGTGATATGCAAAACTCCACAGACATATTTATTATTCTCCCAAACTATGCTTTAGCTATAGACACCAACCGATATGTAAAAAATATAAAATTAAATAAATAAATAAACATTTAAATTAATCCACAAATATGTTATGATTTATTTTTTTATTAAATAACAATATATAGACAGCTGAAAACGGTATGTATGTATTAACTTACTGCGTAAGCTACTTTCATTTGACAGTTATGCTTATTATGTTATCTAGAATTATTGACAATATTTTGAATTACCCACAAATTAATTAATAATCATGTATTATTGATTATACTGCCAAAAGTCTAATAGAAACATTGCTTTGTGTATTAAGACATCAATTTACTTTAATCAAAGAATTAACTGGTTTAATGTAATTTCAAACAATATCTGGCCAAAAGTGACATAATCGGTGGAACATTAGGAAACAGGAAATAGAAAACCTGGAGTGGACCTAGGGTTCTGGAGTTATTATGGAACGTCTCGAAATGTTATAATCAGATACGCTGTTGTTCGACAACATGCAAAGCCTATTATTTTGCTTCTTTTTACATGAACAATACTACAAAGTACCACGCTGAATTTTCTCTTAAATGTTGATTTCAGTATATTTACTTATTGCAACAGTTCTATAAACAATATCACACTCATTGTTGTATCTGTTTATATGTTGTACTCAGTTGTTAGCATGGCTATGTAAATAATAAATAAGTAAGTAATTTAAAGGCATTTTCATTCATTTACATTGCAATAAATGACACTCATGTATATATATATATATACATAACCTGGGCACAGTCATTTGAAATGTTAGCACATCCAGGTCCCTGTCAGGTTGAACTTGTTTCCCAGCCTAAAGCAACTAGTTCAACAACTTCCCAAGTATTAAAGCAACTACTAATGTACTGAAAGGTGTCTGAAAATAACTTTCTCCCCAGCAGAACACTCAGAATGTTGTTAGGATTCTCTTTTTCTCATTCTAGGGCCGCCAATAGTGGAGAGACCCCACCACAGTAAGAAACACAGTTAATATGTCTTTACCGACTTGAAACATCCCTTGAGGATCTAATTAAACTTAATCAAAGGATGCCTAAATCATTGTAAAAAAGAACAATTACCACAGGAAAAAAGTACCACAGGAAAAATTAAAGAAGTATGAAAATACCCAGAAAATGTTTATCATTTCTTTTAGGTCAGCATGCCAGGCAACGGTCACATTTTATGCAATCTGCTGTGAAACCCATCAAAGTTCAATCTGACACTGTAACTGTTTAAGAGCTTCATAAAGCTCCATAAACGATATTGCAATAGTTTTATTTGCAGTAAATAAAAACAGCAGCTTCAACGTTTTAGGCTAAACAAAAAGTGAAACTGTAGTAACATTATATTTACTTGAAAACTTTGTGTTTGTCTTAGAAGCTGTCTATTAGCATTAAAAGCTCTTTTTTAATAAATTAGTCTAACTTTTGTCATGCCTGCTAGTTTCTACACAAAATTAAGAAAGAAACTGTTCTTTTAAGAACAATCGGTTCAAAAGTTGCACCCTGTGAGTGTTAACGCTTGTGGAAACATTATGACATCCAAATTTGTTTTTAACCACTAAATGATATGTTGATGACTAATCAGTGACATAAATCATGACAGTACCTGCGGTCTGACTGTTCTGCCATGATGTAAGACTCAAAGAAAAAAAATTACATAAGCTGCAGTTTATATTATTAAATAACTGATATTAAAAGCAAATCAAGTTAAATGGATAGTTTACCCAAAAAGTCATAAGGTGTCATGGTGGCTGGCAGGATATTACTGTAAACAAATATCAGGTTGTTTTCACTAAAAAATACAAAAGAGTACATAGAGTACGAGATCAGAGTACATAGAAATCTGCGTGCTGAACATACTTTCTAACCAACACTATTTGTTGCTTCATAAAGCATTAAAGTGAGTCATTATGCAAATGTACTGCTACTGTACTGAATCCACCCAACCAGATATTTATTAAGGTGTTTTCTTTTGTGTTCCACAGAGAATAAAATGTGACACAGGACGACAGAATTTTCATTTGCATAAACTATCCCATAAAACCTCATTCCCCACCATTGGCACGCATGTAAATAAAAGTCCTTATTGAAATGCAAAAGCTTGACCAGAAGTGGGTGGTCAGAATCAAAGGAATGACAGAAATGCACCTCCAGAGGAAGCCACACAAAGGTCAGCAGTTCAAAGCGAGTGCCACCCGTTTCCCCCTGGATTTGCATATGAGGATCTACCGTGTCACTGTAGATCCAGGTTTGGCGGAGTTCCTGCGGTAGATCTGATGATAAGACTTGCTCTGACAGAGACTGGAACAGCCACACCTACTAACACCTGTGATGGCAGATGAGAAAGAGATAAGGAAAGTGATATACTGTACCGATCATCAGAGAAGGCCCGCTGCAGTAAGCCACCAGATCCAGCCCCAGGCCTCTGAATCAAAAACGAGCTGGATTAATTTATGAAACCAACAGCTCTTATTGCTGTACCAACACGCATACATGAACTCTGTGTGTGGCATGTGATTTGCTCTTGTGTGACACCAGAGAACATGTGCAATTCATGCTCGCAAAGCTTTGTTCCCATCTCCTGTAACTCAAAACCTATTGTTGTTAGGAGACACATTATATCCTCCGGTAAACATATTGACTTCATAGAAAACTTCCATTCTGGGTTTTGACAATTATGCGTGACAGATGGAAAATGCATTGAAATGTGCGGACCATTATGCTTTTTAAAGTTTAGTTATGTTGATGTCTTTTGTGTTTTCAATTATTATTTTTGGATGATCTTTGATAATTAAGTCTTGCGCATCAGTGAAATTATAAACATAAAAGGTTACATTGGAAAGATACAATACCCAATAATTCAAACAATATTTTGATTCAAAATTAAAACGATTTTTGTAGATTATTTAAACATGTGTTTAGAAAATCTACATCTATCTTTCTTATTGCTGTATTGAGCTGCCCAGAAATCAGAAATGCTTTGTAACATCACAGGATTAGAGCTTGATTCTTATTCATTTTTTGTAGATTAATTTCTATAACTTATTAAAACGTTAAACACATTTGAAACATACTCATAATAACAATATAAAGTAATAACAACAAAGAAATATATTATATTTCTCAAATAGGATTGTTGAAACTACAAATTCAAGGAGAAAAGGACTTTATTCATTATACCAACAGACTTTGGCAATTTAGCAATCTTCGCATTTGGAAATGCATTTTCAACAATGTCAGGGCTTGAAACAAATAAATAGCACAATTTTGCTGATGTACATTGCTGGAATAAAGATACACTGTATTTCATAATTAAAAGACATACAAATGTGTTGAGAACTTAATGCGTCATCTACCTAACGTGATTTTCTCCTTTTTAAATAAAGCTTTTCAGTTTAAGTACCTTCAAAAGCATGTTTTAGTTAAATAAATAGAATGATCTCCATTTTTAACATGCACAAATGATTTGTTTGGGAAAAGTATATATACACATGGTTCGAGCTTACAATGACAGTCCCCTACCGGCTTTCAATTATACGCACAGACACATACACGCAATCACACACGCTCGTCCTACCTGGCCACACACTCGATCATCCTTACAAATGCAGATACACTATACATATATCCCCTCTAAGCTTCTCTACACTGTCTTTCAGAGGGCTAATCTATTAAAGTGATAAAAATGTAATGCTGAACATAATGAAAAGAGGAAATTGAGTCCAAACATTACATTTCAACATCTGAACAACACAAGATTTTTTTAACTAATTTTTTTAAACATAACAATCACAAGGATATGGATTCATGCACTATGAACTGCGTCTTGGTCCTCCGCTCCTCTTGGCAAGAGTTTTTCAACATGGATGTTTGATGTTTCAGTGACTGGAACTGTACATCAATAGGCTTAGTCTTTTTTTCAACAAGTCGATGAAGAGAAGGTGAAATGCTACTTCTGAGAAAGTCATGTACAAATAATCTACAAGTAACTAGAAAAAAACCTGACAGCCTCAGGCACCCGGGCATCCTGAGCTGGCTCTTCACTGCAGAAAAACGAGGACTGTCGGTCCTCGTGTTCACTTGTCTTTTCTGTTTTTGCCCGGTTGTCCCGTGTTAGATTTTTGCTGAGGATTCTGTTACATTTCCTGGGTTGGCGGCGTATGTTAAGGAGACTTGTGAGCTGCAGCGAGTGACCCACGTTTGCCTTTTGTGGTCCATTTAGGTTTTCACGAAGCAAAGTAGGAGCTCTGCATGGAATAGAGTCGGTCGATGGGGTTGCCCACCCTCGCCTGCATCGAGCCCGCCTCGGACGAGGCCATGAAGCAGTCACTGAGGCTGGTCAATGAAGTGTCGCTGTCAATATCGTGGAATATCGAGTCGTTTCCTGTGGCGAGAGAAAAGATGGGAAAGAGTTAGATCTTTACTTGCATGTCTCGCTCTGAAACTAGGAAAAGCAGACACGTACAGAAAGTTTGCTCTGAATGCAGTTTGCTTTACAAAAAGTTTGTCTGTTAAACGCTGGGCGAATATTACAACCGCTCGGCTTACGTATTTGATTGCCATCACAAATTCCAAAAGGACGTCAGTTGACAATCAGATACTGTTAAACTAAATGGATTCTCGCTAACAACCGAGCTAATAGCAAATGTTTACTTCTGAGTTAATCTTCCCGGCTCTGTCATTTTCCTTGTGGGCACAGTTAGCAGTAATGCGCTTTCCAGTACTTAATGACACCATTCGGCAAGACACTGACAGGTTGATGGGCTATGGTTTTTTAATGAGCTGGCAATGTTGTCTGTCCCTGCTGTTCTCCCATAAAACCCAAGCTGGAGAGCGTGATGAGGCCGGGGATTTGGGCCTTGCCATTCAGAGGGAATGAATGACAAGACACCTGGGACCTGTTCTGAGGTTGGCTGTGACCAATGTCTCTAGATTTATGTGACTAATGCTTGAAGTTAATGTCAATAATATTGAGAAGGTTGGCCATGAGAGTTCTGCGGCTTCGGCTGAGGAGTTATTGCCCGCTCCTTATACCCAATTTTGACAAATGCACATGAGGCTTGTTCTCCAGGCCATTGCACTGGGTTGTTTTGCTAGCGGATGTTTTCCCATGATGCTCTGGGTGTCAGTCATCATGGTTAACCGTTGTTGTTTTTACATGATCGTCGTTTGGCTCTTTTTACAAAACAACCAATAGACAGTGTCACATAGCATAACAGACTATACCAATAACAGCTTACATGTAGGGAGAGAGAATAAAGCAGATGGGAAGCTCTGGGAACCATGAACGGGATGGATATGGTTTTGAAACATATTGGATTAATTTGGAAGGAAAACTTTAAAATAAAGCGGTGGCCCTGCGAATGCGCTTGTGTAATCTCATGAGGAAAGAGAAAAGTGGAGCGGTATGGTTCTGTGAGCGATGCCTGAACCTTGTGGTCCAGAACACATGCCCCTGCTTCAGGGAGCAAACAAGACCGAGTTGTGGAGCTCGTGGGTTGATGCTCACCATATGGGTTCATGTGGTCACCGGGCATTTGTGGAGGGGTGAGACCCTGCTGGAAGGGATCGGTGCTGTAACCATTCTCCATGGCAACCATCTGTTGCTGGGCTGGAGCCAATGGCGTGTAGGAGTTCATCATGCCTTCCATCCTATTGGACATCACCTCTGGAAAAAGAAAAGAAAACTTCAAGTTGAAAGTTTCACAATACTCATTCTCATGGTGGAGATGACTGACTTCATCATTGCCAGCCGAAGTCTATAGTTAGTTAAACAACTGTACATAATCCAAAACATTAATGCTTCGTTAAGAAGGAATTGTTCCTTCGACAAGGATATTGTATTTCTTCGAAAATCAAGGCTAGGTTTGGTATCTGCCCTCGAAATCAAGTTGAATTGCATGAAAAACCAACAAACAAGAAACACTCTCGTTGTGTAGCGAGAGAGACGCTGTGCTGTGACACCAGCCCTATAGGCCAGTACTGTACTGTATGAGTCATACACAATGCTGAGGGCTAGGAATGACTCTTGTGGCTTCTAGTCTGGAGCCCACCATCCCAGTCCTCTTTTGAGTGGTGAGCTCTTGCAAGAAAGATGTCTGCAATTCATTTCTACAAGCTTCCACAAGTTTCCATTACATCTTCTATTCTGATGCAGAGACATTTGAAGTTGAGCTTCACCACACTGAAATGACACCGTGCACGTAGAGAGTACTGCACTTATATCAAATTACTTTTGCAAAAAATGATCTTTGAAAGGAAGTAATTGAGAAAAGATAAAAGAATACAATATGTTACAGTCTATGAGGAAAATTAGCCAGTGATGTTGTTCCTTTATAGCCTAGAAGTAGACCTAACTGAGTTCTCAGCTGTTTCATTTATGTATAAAGCTTGAGAAGAAAAAAGAAGAAAAAATAAATAAATGATCTCTTACTGTGTTGTCGATTATTAAAGCAAAAGTATTCATTAGTCCTCCAGAAAATAAATATACAGTATTAGTCAAAAGTTAAGATACAATTGACAAAAAATGTTTCTCATGATCTTATTTGTTATTTGTTTGTAAACCAAAATATAATTATGCCAACATCTTAATTTCTTTACTTATAAAACTAAAATTTTATTACAAAAATATTTAAATGGATTGGAGCAAATAATGAATAAAAAGCAGCCAGTAAGAGTTCAGCATAGATACAAATTTCTTCAGTGATGTTAAAAAAGCCTCTCAGGTTGAAACCTCAAGAAGCTGGATGATAAAATGTCAAGAGTGTGATTTTACAAATTCTAGACAAAAGTGTGACTACTTTGAAGATGCTAAAATATAACATAGTGTTAATATAACAATGCTTTTAGTCACAACATAATTCCCACAGATACAATTTTGTTATTTCATTGTTTTGATGATGTGGAAAAAAATCTAAACAACAGTGAAAAAATGTTTCCAAACTTTTGACTGGTACTGTACATATATGTTAAATGCATTGACCTTTACAAACTCTAGTTCTCAACATTTTTTTACTCCAATCACTGGCCCCATAACTGAAGCCATCAGTAAGATGACACTATAACCAAGACAGATAGGATTTACGATAACAGCTACAGCAACGTATTAACCGCGGGGCTCCATCTGATGACATATTCCAGCTCAACTTCATGATTCATTACATCGCGGACTTCTCAAAACCACCGTAGTATTTCCCAAGGGGGAGTCTGACTTCACAAGACTTCTCAATATCTCAGACCACCAGACTAGTTCATCTACACCTAGCTGTCCTTCTCTAGTATCTCCATCACCCCTATCGTTTCACTCTTTCCCTCAAAAAAAAAAAACATTTCTGTTGGGTTACGAGTGTAAGGTTCATGGCCAAACATAGAGGACTATCTGTCTAAAGCGCTTGAATTATACCAATAAATATGATGGAGACAAAAGGGTGTGAAAGCGTTGAGCTGAACAAACAGAAACTTGTGTTATTGTGACTTTAGACGTCTGATGTTCGACAATGACACTGAATTCTCCTTTTTGCTCTACACAGCAGAGTTTGTGAAAGGTCTCATAAATGAATGTATTGTACGAATAGTCCAACACGGGTCTATAAAATAAAACTATTATTACTTGTGTTTATCGCCGAAGATGATTCAATGATCTTCTGGATTATGGCTTTACAGGAGAGCAGACACAAGAAGGTCTGTTCAGCAATAAAAACCTTGAGATTTCAACAGTATAAAGGAAAAATGACTGGCTTTTATCTCATACAACACTAAAATCGTTTTATGGGTCTAAAATGTAAATAACCTGAGATAATCTTTATGTCACATCTTTATGTGTATGTGCTCACATACAATCTGAATGATGTCATTAAAATGTTGGATCAATAAAATGTAGCTTCTCTTCTAACATGTCATATTTTGGCAGATACAATTATAGGCGGCTCTGGTTTGCTTAATCTGTAAAGAAAAATTGCTTTAGGACGATATCCACTAGCTCTAAGAGAAAATGCAGAGAGTGGAGATATAAATATGAATGATGGAGGAATAGTCTCCACTGCCTTACAACAAATATTTGTACAGGAATTAAGACTCTTGAGCTGTAAAGGAAACATTTGTCCTCCTCCATACTGCTTGGAAAAATATTCTTCTCGTTTCTGTTTTCCAGACGGTCTCATCCAAACTCATCTGTTACAGAAGCTCAGTTGGATCATCTCAACAACATATTAAATGTCAAAAGGCGCTACTTGATGTATTAGCTGTTTAACACCTGCGAATGAAAAATTAAAGGGACAGTTCACCCAAAAATGAACATATGACTTTCCAAAGTTATTACGAAGGTGAAAGTAGAAATGATTCTTTACAATGTAAGAGAATCCGTCTGCTTTCAGTTTATTCAAAATAACAAAATGAATGATGACAAACTGTACATTTTTGGGTCAACTTTTTACCAACACCAACATGGTGGCATTGCTAAAAACGAATAATAAATGGAACGGTCAGCATGCGTGACCTGTAGCAGGTTGCCATGAAAAGCTAAAGACAGAAAGCTTTGTAACAGATCCACAAGTGTCAAGACACTGAAAGTAAAGATCACAGACACACAATGGCTTGTCCTCTGCGCCTGGCTGCATAGCAACATGAGATGACTGCTTGCTGAAGCTGGGATGCTTCCAGCTAAGGAGGGAATAGGGTGGGTGGATCGGTCAAAGTGGAGGCAACTTCAATGTGCTTATGCTGTAAATTAATTCATCCACCTCCACACTTCCTCCCTCACACAAGGGCTGCACTCGTTTTTCTACCTAATCTACAGCGAACAGGGGTCAGCGTCTGAGCCGCTCGCCCTGTTTTTGGGAGGATGGACATGGCTCACGCTGCAAGGGCTGATGTGAAAGAAGAGGGTCAGTTGGAATACTTCACTGTCTACACTTACATCCTGATCTCCAGATGTGGAGTCAATGTAGGAATATTTGTACGATTAAACAAGTTTGATGACACTGATTAAATAACACTTTAAATTGGTCTTAATGTTCATTTTTAACAATCACTGCATATGTTGAGCATACACATGAAAATCTGAACGACAACTTATATTTGAATGATTTTTTTTGATGTATTTGTATCATTTTTAAAATTTAAATTTTTTTATTATGTTGTTAATTTTTTATGTGTTAATTTATTAAAAAACTTAAGTCAATCAAAATATAGTTTGCCATGTTTACATTAGAATTTAAGTGTATTAAAATATTATGTATAATAAAATATTAAATTGGTAAAATAATTCTACCTGTGGAACGGTGACAGTTAACAGGTTTAAGATTTCCACCAAATCTTCTAGGAAAATTTTTGTTTGTTGACAAGCAAAAAATTGTTTGCTTTGTTACAGTATCTGCAGTGGCATGCTGGTAGCTCCGCCCACTTTGACATCTAACCATAGGTAAACATCAAACATTGATTGATTGGCTGTGATTACATGACAAACAAATTAAAAAAAACTGTTGCTGAAGTCTCATCACACCTGGTCAGGACCCAATGTTAAAAGTTGTGTTTGGGACAGATGTGCGACCTTTCGGTTCACGTCAGGACATCTTACCTTGGCCCAGCCTTTGAGAGTTCTGCTGCTCCTGTTGCTGCTGCTGTCTCCGCGCCAACTTCTTCATCTGAAAAAATAACGATAAAACCGCAATCAGAAAACCTTGCGACTCCCCAAACCAGTTCTCGGCTATCAGAAAGTGATGCTCCTTGTTGTTCACCTCAGCGTGAACTACACAGAGCTCGATCTGGCTGCATTATATTATCCACAGCCTTTTGAAGATAAAATCAGGACTCTGAGGTGGGTTTCAAGCGCTAACGTAAGAGCAGGATGAATGTGAACACATCTCTCTCGAACTTTTGGGGAGTTTTTTGTGGAATGCGTTGAGAGGTTAAGCTTGAGGCAGATAGGGATTGAGATTTGCTGTTTCTAGCCTCTTGCTCTTTCTCTTTTGGCAGCGGTTGTGAAGAGTTTAGTGCGTTGTTGGAGGATTACTTGCAAATTGTTGCGTTATCTGGTCTTCGGACACATATTATCGGGTTTGTGCGGGTAATACTGGATGATTAATAAGGTAGTGAATCTTGACTTACCTTAGCTCTTTGGTTCTGGAACCACACCTGAACCACACGAACGCTTAAACCGGTCTCTGCAGCCAGTGTCTCTCTTACCTTGATTTGAAAAATAAATGATTTTAGTGAATTGTGCAAGAAACCTGATGTTAGATCTTTACTTTATAACTACAGGTTCTCTCCCATAATAAAAAATATTTCCATTATTTCTTCTTGACAGCAATGAAATTAAATGGAGAGCATTTACATGCTTGATAAGTCTGCTGCTTCTCAGATGTTTCTCCAAATAACAAACCAAATAGCCTCCTTGTTTCAAGAGATCTTACCTACCCTCTTCATTGTCTCAAACTTTAGGTTTGCGAAAAAAGAGATTACAAAATAGACTTGATTTGTTGTTGATTTCACAACATTTCTCTTAAACTACAGACAGTGTATATGAACAAATTCCTCATTTCTTAATCTCCATAACATCTGCTGAATTGAAAATCTAAAAAATTCACCTTTCTCTGGGACTGTATCATATTTACAGAACTACTTACAATTTAGCGTATTTTAGCGCAATAACTAACCTTCCGGCAGGGTTTTGAAGACACCTCAAACGATGCCTTGAAGGCACGTCTCTGCTGTGTGGTAAGAATTGTGCGTGGTCGCTTGGGTCTTCTGGGATCTTTCGCATCGTCTCCCTTCCCAGTGCCTCCAGAGCCCTTCTCCGGCTTGATATCCAGCTCCTCATCTTCACTCTTCTCTAGAGAGAGATCAATCATTCGCAGGAATCAGTACTTTCCTTTAAAACTGTATCTATTTAGACAATCTACTGATAAATAGATGTTTTTGTTCTTTTCATTTTTAGGAGATTCAGACGCGGCACATCCACAGCGAAAGGAGACACATGTGGTTTTAATACTTCTATTATCGATTTATTAGCGAAAGAGCGGGCCACAGCCACGGCAAGACTGTCTTGCAAAACGCTGTGAAGTATGGGAATTTGTCATTGGATTGGACGTTGTGTCGTTTAGAATTAATAGCGCACGGCTTTGGATGTTTTACACTATATAAATCTTTGATAAGAATCCAACACGCAGCAAACTCAACGTTTTGGGGGAAGGCATGAAAGCGGTGCACGTAAGGGAAACGAGGTCCAATGTTCAGAGGAAGTGAAATAGATAGCGAAACCGCAAATTTAAAGTGCTTGTCATCACCCACATCAGTGATCACAACAAAACTGCAGTGGGAACAATGGAGTACAAAACCACTACAAATCAAGGTATGTGGGTATAATTTCAGCAAACCAACTTCCTGATATAACCAGATTTAAATGGTTTATGCTGGTTTGTTGGGGTAAGATGGTTTAACTGGTCTCCTAGATACTTGGATAGTTGAAAATCCTAAAAACCTTTCTAAAACTTGGTTGAAAGTCCAGCAATTTAGCTTACGTAGATTCAAACTGCTTTTTCATCAAGGCAGCCCATAAAGTTAAGAGATTCAATATCTCTCTCCTCATATCACAAAATGTACATCGTTTGATACTTGTTCATATGAACCAATCAAAGTGTCTCAATTAGTGTAAGGTGATCCCCAGGCGGGTTAATCAAGCCTGCCCTGTGTCATGATAATCTCTCTCAGTAGGTCCAGCTAATGTGCCATATTCACGAAATGGCTTCTGGCTTCCTACTGTAATTATTATAGTCAAAGAGGGGATTGGCTTTATTGTTCAGTGGGTGGAGGTTTCCAATAAGCCACATCAGCTTGTGTTTAATAGAATAATAATAGTAATTAAAAAAAGGTACCAAACTCCATAACGTGGCCCAGTTCAAGAGTTAAAAACCCAAATGGGCCCAGTCCCAGCGTGACTGTTTTTCCAGATTAAGGGCTTGTGCAATTTGGCACCGGTGGCTTTTGTGGCATCAGCAGTGAACATCTCTAGAGATAAAGATCTGCAAACGCTTTGGCCTTTCAGACGATCAGCAGGAGATGCAAACACGACGGGCCGATTTCGTCCTCCTGCTCATCTGTTTCTCATCTTTCTTTCTGCCAGTTGTGTGGTGTGCTGCAATGCAATCAAATTCTTTGCCATTACTGTTCCCGTCTTGCGTTTAGGTCAACCCGAACCCCCCGCTGAACCACGGACACAATCGCACACACACAGAAACCTCTTTTAAATGCTCTGAATGAAGAATAGATGCATCTGACAAATTTCTTGTGTGCAAACGTGTGCGTGTGTAAATGAAAGCCACATGGGGATGTTGTGAGAGAGGTTTGGAGAGATGCCTCATTACGGTGAAGTGAGGGGAAGCAGTCAAAGGGGCCGATAAGAAGTGCGGGACGTGGGTGAGAAAGCCCGAAACCCCTTCTGTCAGTCATAGAGACTCGCAGCGGTAATTCTTTCCAGCAGCTCAACCTGCCCACACCAGATCCTGTTATCAGCACAGCATGCTTTCTCACTGTCAGAGACCATCTTTCTCCAAACTAAAGCTTTTTTCTGGGTTTTGTTTGCATATTTTGCAAACTTTTGGACTTTTGCAATGTGCACTTCTGAACTGAAAACATTTGCAATATGTTTTACATAACCATTTTATACCCCCTGCCTTATCTATAGAATACTCGTCCTACCTTTAACCTGTTTACTTTCACCTTTCCACAGGTGGAAAATTAAGGTTATTTTACTAATCACTTTTATATTTTATATATTTAAATTCTATATAATAGAATATATATAATATATATATAATATAATTCTATATAATAACTATATATTGATGGAAAAGTCTACAAATTTTCAATACAATAAACATAAACTAATATAAAAAAATTATAATGTTATTTTATAAATAACTAAAATAAAAAATAAAATTAAAATATCTAAAATGTATTGATGTTCTAAAATGTCCTTTTTTTCATGTAAAATCTCAATATGTGCAGTCACAGTGATCAGGTTAAAACTTCTCTATGACTGTTGTTGTTCATACCTGAATCAGAGTCATCTGGGCTGACAGATCCGAGCAAATCTTTCTCTCTCTCGTAGTCGCTTTTGCAGAGCAGCTGTCCGTCCTTCAGTACAAACTCATCTCCTTTCCTCAGCTGACGGTCACACACGCAGCAGCAGAAGCAGTTGAGGTGATACACGCACTCCAGCGCCCGCATCACAAACTCTGTGGGGGCGATCTTTTCCAAACACCCGCTGCATTTGGTGGCGAATAACCTGAGAATCAGACAAAACAACAGAGAACTGCTTTAAACATCTGTCCACAAGACATGTAGCTTTGAACATCTACTACTTTCACAAATCAGTATTTCTGGATCTGCTCCGGATTTGTTTTTAATTTGATTTTTAGGACTGTCTGCACTGTTATATTGCAAAGAAATGTAACAAAATCAGATCTGTTTGAATCTGAATTACACATAAATATGTGTTTTAGATTAGGTTTGTGTTTTTTTCTGTTCAGACCACAAACAACTAAAGGATCTTAAAATTCAAAATCTGATTTGTGTAGCCTGTGTGAACAAAGCCGATGTATCGTGCTTTTAAAACACAGCAATAAAGAGTACAGCGTCAGTCAGCATAACAGAATGTCTTTACATGTGCTTGTCCATCATAGTCTGTGATTAAGGGTGCAGGGGGCGTGAGGCCGAGCCCCTGACCGATCTGCTTTGACACTGCCTCATCTGTTAAAGCAGCCTGGATAACCCCTCAACGCTTCAGCAGAACCCAATGGGAGGAAATACAGGATCAGCTCTCGACCCAACGCACCAGCAAACCTCAATCAGCGGTGCGGGCCCTCAGCTTCACTGGCTTTAGCCCTCTCACTGCAGTGATTAGACAGGCTCCATCGACACTCACACAATGAGACTGAAACGGGAAGCAATGGCTTAAAATCTGTAAAGCTGCATTGATGTAATGCCTCAGCCTGATCTTAATTTGTAATTTTTTTACATGGCTATGGTTAATTCATTTGAATTTGTATAATGTGAATCGTTCAAGAATGTTGTCTGACTGCTTTAAGGTCATCTACTGAATATTAATGTACTAATAAAATATGTGATCCTGTCTGTGAAAATCAAATTCTGAGATAACAAGCATCAAAGTTTGATTTTACCTATAAATATCACTAGGATTTCAATCTCATGATGTCATTACTTAATTTACAGTATGTTCTTTACATTATTTAATAAACAATAAATCACAAAAAAGACTTTGGCTGGGTTTTTGCAGACAGGGTCTTTCTTTTCTGACAAAATGGACCAAAAGTAATAATGACTTGTAGTTCACTCACTTAATTGCTTAATAAAATGCCGTCTAAAATTACAATCCCCTATTAATTCCCTCTATTAATACTACCAACTCCTAAAAGGCAAGCGGCAAATCATGTTCACTTTAATTTATAATAAAATTAGTGATAGGCCTATAAATATAAATTCCTGTTCCAATAAGAAATGCTGTAAAACAACGCAGTAGAGAAAACTAGGCTTGTCAGGTGTGAGTGTTAAAAAATAAAAACACTGTCCTGAGAAACAGTTTTTAATCAAAAGTAACAAAAAATATCCCAAATTTAAACTACATTGCCTCAATCCGGTATGGCTCCCTCCTGTCAGATAAACTCTACGATCGTATGCCTCGCCACAATACACGTCTGTTTACATAACACACCTCGGCCACCTCCGCAGCCTTCATTTCCTCTGAATGGTGCAGATAAAACCGTTTTTGTTTCATTACAGGCAGAGATATTGCCATCTCTATCACATCTTCCGAGGTTCAGCGGGAGCCCACCTCTACAGGAAGCGGACAGACAGAGCGGGCGTGTGACACTGTCCATCCTCTAAAAGCTGATTTATTAGCCTTGCTTCTTTTGTTCGGTCTGGCTGGTAAGACAGCTGCCCCGGTGCTCGTGTGTATCTGCGCATTTCATCTATGGTATTGTTCACCGGGAGAGAGAGAGAGAAAGGGAGCGAGCGGGAGAATAGCCATCATCATATTCTGTTGATGGTGGAAGGGGTCGGTTGACAGTGATGAATATGTGTTAATATGAGTTCAGATGAGTATGTGTAAATATGGTGAGTTTTTGTGATGGTAATTTCATTGTGAGATGGTGATGCGGGCGGCGATAATACGTGGACACACGTGGCTCTGCGGCCAGCTGCATTTCTGTTTGCCAGTTTGTATAGCTGCGTGTCAGAGTTTCTACGGGCGTCCATTGAGCTGTCACGATAATAAAAAACGCCACATGGGCTAGAGAAAGTGCCTCGTCATTTTGTGAACCAGCGTCATTGTAACAGCAAATAACTGACTTACTGTCATTTGCAGATATCGTTGGTTTTACATAGTTGAACAAATACAGACACTCACAGTGTTGGTCTGCACAAAAGCTTTAAATATTTTATTTATTTAAGGACATCAATGAGATAATCAGTTTGTTATTTTTTCACAATGGAAAACTTTCGCATGTCAACAGTTTTCTTGATCACCTGATATATCCGCCTACCTGGCTCCTTTTCCCAATCTGACTGAAGGGAAACAAAACATCATGGCCGAAAAACACACCTTCATTATTTTATGTTTAGACACGGCTTGATCTGTTTTGGTTACTCCCTATTGTTTCAGCAATAACGTCTATACAGATTTTATTATTCATATGAAAATAGTATGATTTCGTCCCACAAATCAAGCATTGACTATTGAAGATTAGCACGGTTGTAATTTTTGGCATTAAGGACCACAGTTCTGTGATCAAATCTTGTGAAACATCTGCGAATACATTTAAAAAAGATGAGTGGCTAACAATAACAAGATGATTTTGCACATTCCATCATATTCATGGAATCTCTTCTGTCTAAACATATCTAAATACTCATGGCTTTGATATTAAACGATGGCTGACACCGTATTTATAATCAGAGCTGGCTGGATTAACCAGTTACATGCCGGATCTGTTGAATATGTCAAACTAAATAATGAATCTGTCTTGACCCAGACTGAATCGAATGTTTATTCAATGATGTGAATCAAAGCCCGGAAAGAACAGGAAATGACCTTATTGAGCGGTCGTGACACTTTCTAGTTTCGCCTGCTCACCTCGACGCCGCCCGACTCTCATCCAAATGAAAACATTCTTTTTAATTCTCCTCTTTTCTTCTCACCTCCTTTTTACCCAACCGTTCTAATCTTGTAAGCCATTATTTTTCTATTTCCCCTTTCTGTCACTTTGTATTATTTTTGCTGCTGTAATTCCCATTTGTTCCTTCTGGAATCTTCCTGTCCTGGCTTTGTCCCGGGACCTAATCCGGACTTTCTGGCTGTCGTCGGCCCCCCTGACCCGTTCCCCATTCTCAGCGGGATCTCTGATGGAATAGCCACGCATGACGCCCCTGCTATAGCAACCACACCTCCGCAGGAAGGCGACGGCTAAGTTTTCGGATGGGCAGAGAAAGCCTTTCACAAGCTGGCAGAAGAAGTAAATCCTTCTTGGAGGAACAAGGGGAATTAGCAGGGAGCAGTGGAGTAGGGATTTAACCCTACCCCTTTTTTTCCTTTTGAAAGGCGCAGTCACTTCAACTCCCACTGATCGCCACAATCAAACAGGGCAGAGGCGGGGGGTAACAGAAAGACGGGTGTGTGTGTGTGCGGTGGGGTGGGGGTTGAAAGAGAGCAACCCAGTGAATGACACAAGCGCTGGATTGTGGAGGAGCCCCTAATCCCACTTTAATACCTTTCCAAGTTCAGCGGCGAAAGAATGCGCTTAAAAACAACACCGCAGTGTGAGCGGGCGAAGGCCGACCGGGTTGGGGGGGCTGCTGCTCTCAATCCCCCGTAACATTACCTGATTAGCCTCGATGAGCAATGGAGAATAGCCACGCGGGAAAGACCGGACGGGACGTTACTACGTAAAACCCAAAACATGGACGACGTGAACAACAATGTAAACAGCGGCGGCACCTATTGGGTTTCTGTGGCGGTCTGGAGGGGTTTGCCGTCCTGTGGTCTGAGATGAAAGAAGAATTGAGTTGAGCTGACACACTGTGGGGCCAGACACATCCCAACATCTGGCTCTTCTTAAACTATCTGCCTTTACAAACTCAATAAGGAAACATACTACCACAGAATGCAAAACATAAAATCATATTTGTCTGTAAGACTTCAGATCCCACTTTTGTCAAGAGGGTAATTTACACTAAACTGCTGGAATGTAGTACAGCCTGATATATTCATTAATGTCCATTAGAAAATACTATGTGAATATTTGCTATAGCATGAGAATATTAAACTGAAGATGATTTCAAGATGAATCTATTAAAATACTATACATTAAAACAAAGAGAAAAAACTGGAAAGCAAAAAGCAATGGATTTGAAGTCTCTCAGACATCCAATTTGTTTGTCATGAAGATGTACAATCCCTTCCAAACACCTGAGCGCACAGATTAGCAGATAAGACGCTTGCATTCACATCAGCAGACACAATTCAGCCATCGCTGTGCCAATATTGATTCAAACCCTTCCAGACCCAGACCCCATGAGTCAAATCAGAGATAATCCACAGAGATAACTTCTGGAAAGCTCCCCTAGAGATCATTATCCGCTTCCAAAACCAAAAGAGTCTAGTCTAGTCACTAACTGAATTAAATACAACACCCAAAATGGGTGAATTCACTAACAAAATTATGTTTTTTGTATACTTTAGGCTCACCTAAATTTGATCTAAATAAGTGGACATGACACAACTTTCATGTTCTTCCAGAAGAAACACTCAACATGAGAATCTCTGTGCAACAGGTGTTCCAATAACAATTCTTCTAGTGCCAAATATCCAAAAATAGTAGCCAAATTTAGCAGTGTTTCCATTTTTTTTTTAATTAGTTTTTCATAAGAAGCCAAAAGTCTGCTTCAAATAAAATGCTTTATGCTTTTAATGCTTTAGGTTATTATAATAATAAATTTAACAATAAATATATTAAATACATATATTTAATATATATATATGTTTAAATAAATAAATATGAGTTTAGGTCAATCACAGCAGTGAGCTCACCACCAGTATATAGTTTCTCTTTGAACAGATTATGAGCAACTTAAAGTGTGACAAAACATCTTAAAGCTTTCACCACATGCTGCCAAAGCTTCCCAACCACCGAAGACCTTTCCCTCAATGCCTCAGGCTCGCTGATAAAGAGCACATGCCCTGAAGGAGATTAAAGATGAGTCCAGAGAAGTTAAGAGAGGCGCGGAGAGAGCACGGAGGGATAATCGCTGTGCGTTTAGTAACACATGCTCTCTTCCCTACCTATCATCTTGTCTTTTCCACCGAACATGCACAGGCCCATAACTATTTCAAGAATGGGTTCTTATGTCACCGCATTTCCATCAAAGTCTGTATTCTACCCTGTTTAACAGCTGTAAACAATCACTTTAAAGACAGCCCCCCTCGGGCTTCTCCAGTTAAACCCCCGGCTTGTGAGTTCTGTAGGTGTCAGTCTTAAAGACAGTTGTGTTTGCAGGGTGACAGGTTGAAGGAACGTTGTAGGACAGTCATGATTTCTGAGCTACACAACGGTGTGTCGTCTAGCTATGCTGATTTAGAGGCTACATGGCTTCTGTGACCTTTTCTTTCCCTGGCTCATCTGCGACACGAATCCCAGGCTAACTTGTCTCCTGGACACCAACTCGGAGAGAGAAAGAAAGAAAAAAAGAGTAAACAATTAAGGGCAGCTTCATAGTTACAGCTTGGATCTGGAAGCCATGTGAAGTTTTTTTTTTTCGAACAAAAGAGAATCTGAGATACAGTACCAGTTAAAAGTTTAGACACAATTGACAAAAATGTTTCTTATGATTTCTTATGATTTGGCAAAAAAGTATAATTTCTTTAATTAAAAAACTTAAATTTTATTTTAAAATATTTTTGAAATGGATTACTTGGACCAAATAATAAATAAAAAGCATCCAATAAGAGTCCAGCATAGACAGAAAGTCTCAGGTATAATTACCTTCCCAAGAAGCTGGATGATAAAATGTCAAGAGTATGATTTTACAAATTCTAGACAAAGTGTGACTACTTTTGAAGATGATCAAATATAACATAATGTTTATTATTTTTGATCATAAAATAATTCCCACAGTTACAATTGTGTAATTTCATGTACAGAAATGATATAAATATTGTATTTTAGTTTGTAAAACTTGACACACGTAGAAACTTAACCTAAAGAAATTAGATACCCAAATTACAAGGATTCCACCTCATGAATCTTTCTGACTTCAGGCAAAATTGTACTTTCACCTAAAACAAGAAACTTTAGAGTTTGTTGTCCAAAAGTGAGAACAAATCCATATCATTGATATTACCTAAATATGAGCCGTACAAATGAGCAGGCTTGAGTACAGCACATCTCCAATACATAAAAAGTTTCTACTAGTCTAGCGTGCAATAAAATCCTTCCTCTTTAATATTCTTTATGAGTAACTGCAACGCTTCCTCCGTTGTGGTGTTCAATATTAAATGTAATTGATCATAACTCAAATCCTAAAACTGTAAACACAGACGAAAAAATGCTGTTTCATTAGACAAATACTATAACCATTAAAGTATAACTTCTCTTTAATAATCCATGAGGAAATGGGCCTCTATTACTGCTTGGTATCAGCGTTTCTCTTTGGTGTGGAGAGATTACAGTGTGAGCTAATGAAGGCAAATAAAGAGTGTCTTCTCTCTGCTCCCTTGGGCAAGCTCAAGTCAACGCTAAGAGCTGCTTAATCACCTTCCTCTCTATACTAAATTAGCATAGTAATGGGCTTTAAATTGAGGCTCTTTGTTTTTTAATTAAACTCCCAGCAGGTAAAAGTAAAATACATTAGAGGAGAATGTGCACCTTCATTACTGGCCCAGAGGTGTTTTTCTCCATCATACAATCTTTGGGTTCTCGGTCTCACCCTCTCTCTTGAGAAACGCTGGGGAAAGATCTCAGAAGACACGTTTCATCTCTCGTTCTGTCCCTGTGTACGTTTAAAATATCTATCAAATTACAGGCGAACTGTTTTTGAAGCTCGTGGGGTGTTGATGATATGGCTTGTGGTTAACAAACGGCCCATAAGCCAAAGAATGATTCACTTTCTCTGAGAAGAACTTTTGTGATCGTTTAACCTCTCCATGGAGCCGAAAGATTTGCCCAGACAGGTTCTTTGGTCTTTGACATCACTGTCTACAGTATCTAAGAATGCTGTAGACTGACTGCAGAGATTTTCCCTGAATTCATGACCTGAAATATTTAGCTCAGATATAGTAAAATCTCATAAATCTGGTACTAAAGACAAAAACTACCGATGACTTTCACAAAACAACTAATCACAGTGATCAATGCAGAGAGTATGTGATCCATACCGATCGATGTAGAAAATCCCCAAAGCGACTTTGTAGTCATGGTTCTTCTCATCAGCATCATACAAAATTTGACTGCTCGACTCATTATACAACATTCTTCATGTTTAATCAGTGTTCTTGTTTCGGATCCAAAAGCTATGTGATGTTTGAAGACTCCTGCCTCAGGGTCTGTCCTACTCTTTAGGAAAGTAGTTAAATGACATGTTATAATTTCTCTTTAGTTCACAGAAACACATGTTCTGTGCGTCACCAGTCATACATCTGACAAGAAAAATATACCATGCGTGGCTGGATCGGCTCTATTGATCTGACAAAACCAAAACGATACATTAACATGAGAAGAAATTGAAAGAACAATGCGTTTTCACCTGGTTGGGCGGTTAAATTATTTTGGGGCGGAAAAACATTGACGGGCGATGTTATGCTTTCTGGTCCGGTGAACTGGAAACAGCGTTATATTAGAGGTCAGTCTCACGGGTGGAAGAAATGTCTGAGGAAGTGTATCAGTGTTTTAACATGTCTGTACACTCACCACAAGAGTTAACACTTAACTAGAGTTGACAATCAAGTACCGCTTTTTACTCAAAACTAGTACTAGTGAAAAAACACCGGAACCAAATGATTTTCATGATGTTTGGTTCTGTTACAGGCTCTTGAGCGGTGGATTGCATCTGTACTACTGAATCTATGGCAAAAGAAATTATGCTTTTGTGGAGATGTGATTCACCTAATTAAAGAGACAAATAAAAAAAATAGGAATTAAAGAAGTATTTTAAGTATTGTTAAGTGCTTTTGGGTATTTTGAAACAAAAACAAACATTTACAAAAGGCTCTTTAATAAATGAATCTATTTATTAAATCAATCAAAATGACTTCATCGCACCAAATGACTCAGTCAGTCAAAGTGGTTAATAAATAAACATCTGACATCATAACCTTTAGTCATATCTGACTCAAATAAACCTTTTAAGAGCTGTTACTGTTTTTTGCTAAAAGTGTGATTCATTATGGTTCATAGAGTTAAAGGTAACATTAGAAACACATTAGGAGTTTTGTTGTTAATACATGGTACTAATGCATTATTAAAAATAGTGTTGTCTAACCTTTTAGAAAACCTAGTCAAACCACATATCAAAATTTGGCATTCACATGATAATCATGAAGAAAAGAAAAAAAAAAAAAAATCAAACCATTCCCAGAGGCAAAGAGGAGAATGAGTGTAGAGAGATGGCTGTAGTGATATGAAAAGGACAAGCATGATGGTGGGCAGAAGAGGTTGAGTACACAGCTAAGCCCGAGCATCAGACAGACAGGTACACAGTGTGTGTTTGGACAGCTGTAGCTCTCCGATGAGTATGCTCAAAGCACAACCACAGTTCCTATGTACAAAAGGACAGTGCTGCTTCTGACAAAACATAAAAGAAAAAGGGGAGTGAGTGGGCGTGCAGAGCCGAAAGATCTGACTCATGTAAGTCAGATTTATATTGTAAAGATATAAAATGCTGAGTTGCAAGATATGTAAGACATGTGGGCTTTACGATATTCCAAAGATAAAGAAAAACATCTTGAAGCTGGTCACCCAGTCTGGCCAAGCAAGTTTTCAGACAGTTTATCTGACAACCTGTCAAATGCTCAAACCAGACCAGTGTGGATGACCAGCAAATGACATCAGGTTGCTTTATCTGTTTTTATTTAGCAAAGTCGAGATTTCAGAAGAACAGATATATGAAAAGATTCATGATGTAAACATCATTAGACTTTTCCCGTTTCAGCATCTTCCAAACTCTTTGTCATCGTACTACAGTGTGTTCCCTTGTAAAGGAGAGAGAAGGGCGTGAGTTACAGGCAGATCTCTGCAGACCGCTCTGCTTCTCATCACAACGTTCTGCTCTGAAACTCTAGCCTGCAGTAATGCTCATCTCCTCTCTGGCCCTGCTGGAAACCTGACATCTTTACAACACATGCACTGCAAATGAGAGACTATCTGAAAGAGAGAGAGGGGGCGGGAGGACTCTTGATTCAACCAAACGCTCAAGAAAAAAATACACAAAGGAGAAAAAAATAGAGTGATCAAGTGATAAATGATAGAGAAACGAGATTCTTTAAAGCGAACGGACAAAGGGCTCCCCTATATAGTTTTGCCGTACCTTTATAATAATACTAATAACTCAGTGGTTTACCCTTCCAAGCCACTTTAAATGAGGTCTAACAGGCCCTTCTTGCTGTGCAGGCCACTGCAGACAATCCGCTTACAGTGGGGACTAATAACTCTCAGATGGCATAACGTATGCTATGAGCCATAACTTCCCATAGATAGACCCAATGAAAGGAACGCCGGTCAGACCAAATCCTCCGCATTAATGTCAGGCCCTGGTGGATGACATGACTTCAGATAAAGAACAGGGACAATAGTGCACCAACATGTAATTATGACACTCAAACTGCAGACGTATGAAATATTCAAAAATTACATCGGAAAATGTACATTGCCAAAAGAAAATAAAAACTTTTGGAAGGTATTCAAAATTTAAATACAGCAATATACAGTAACAAAAACAATATTGCGGTATTACGACGTCTTTTTGGACATGTACCGTCATGCAGTGGCCCCAAAAGTATTTGAATACTCAAGAGACATTTACAAATATCTGCATGTTATTGCTTTAGATATAAAATGTTGCTTCAAGTGGCATCTGCAAACTTTCTTCTTAGACATTGTTTTAATTACTTTTAGGAACGATTTCCAAAGTCATTTTTAGTCAATGTATGATGTCAAATCCACTCAAATGCACTTGGTGTCACATTATACATTTTGAAAGTTCAAAATGTCTAAATAATAATTATTTATTTATTAACAATTAAAAAAAAAGTTTTAATTAAAAAATAAAGAAAGAAATGTCACTTTCTTTGATATTTTGTAATGTATTGCAGAGGCATTCATACATATTTTATATATTTTTGGGGTCACAGTATAGCAAAGTACCATAATATCAAAACAATTTGTATTGTACAGGCCACTGAAATACTGATCCAGTGTACCGTTCCCATCCGTTCCCGAGACGTACTCGAGAAGGAAAACAAAGAATGAAATCCTCCAGCTCTGAAGTGGTTAAAAAGCAACATTTGGAGTAGAGGGCTTCATAATTACTATTGACCCCGAAGGGCCTTCTTCTGAGAAATAAAACAAACAGTAATATAAGGTGTTCTGAAGCGAGGGCTTTGCAAATATGCAAAGGCAGGATTCGGCAGAGAACGTCACACGTTGGCTCCTTTTCAGGGCGCCCTAATCTGTGGGCCTACACAATATTAAGATGGCTTTGGAAGCACTTGTGACCCAGCTGTTCACTAATGAAAAATTCCTTAGCTTTACACAGAGGCTGAAGAAGCCAGTCTGCTAACACACCCCCACCACCCCACTACTCCATCAAGAACCATGCCCTGTCCATCTTGCAGAGTTTACCCTGGATGAATAAATAGCGGATTACTAAAAGGAGACAGTAGGGTTGAGTCTGGAAAGACGCTTGCGTATGCGTGTATACGTTCGGTTCCTCCCAGCCCCTCCCCAACTCCCAAAAAGTAAAAAAGGAGTGTTTGCCTTGGTTTTAATTAGCAGGAATGACCCTGTCATTATTTAGATGCTAGCATGCTGAGGTGGGGGGTCTGTTTACGCGACACAGACTTAGTTTAAGCTGAAAATCAAGAGAATGCGTGGCGACAAGGGCTTAGTTGACGTGGAGATGAACCCGTCCTGTTTGTGTGCTTTAGCACTCATTCTTTATTCCTATAGATTCCTTCTCATGTTTCAAATGGGGGAATACTTTAAACTTACTATGTAAACTTTTACTTTGAAAAAGAATATCAGTGTTTGTTTCTTTATGTTGAAAAGAAAAAAACGGTTTAATAAACAAGTTTAATAAAAGTCGCTTGTGAAATCTTATCACTGTTTTATGAGTTCTTAACGTCTGTGATTTAAAGGGATAGTTCATCCAAAAATAAAAATCATGTCATGAGATGTTTTACCTTCATGTTGTTTAAAACCTGTATATGACTCTTCTGTGGAAAACAAAAGAATAAATTTTGAGAAATGTTGTTCGTGTCCATACAGTGGAAGTCAGTGGTGGCCAAAGCTGTTTGGTTACCAACATTCTTCAAAATATCTTCTTTTGTGTACTGCAGAAAAGTCATACAGGTTGGAAATAAGATGAGGGTGAACTATCCCTTTAACATTGTACTTATCTAATATGACAAGAACAAATAGTTGATGGGCACGTCACTGCCTTCATCTTATAACACTAAAACTCAGTAGACGTGATATAATGTTAATGCAATTGTAATATTACTATTAATTTTACAACATTGACATGAAAATGAATACAAAAGAGGAAAGGAGAATAAATGTAGCCGTAAAAGTCAATTTACTCCCTATTCCTCATTCCTCACCTCTATAAAGATGCTTCTTTTTAGCAAGATATATTTCAGAAGACCTGACAAGAACATTCCAGACTTGTGTACCCCCTTCCCTGGCTGTCTTGTCACTGTCTGGCTAAGATGTGGCGAATGCACATTTAATAGACCTGTTTAAAGTCGGTAGCTAGCTGTGAAACGGCAGGCACTGCAGAGTTATAAAGTCAACAGCTGCTCTCTTGACCCCATGAAAAGCTGCTGAAGAGGACCGTGTCAGTTCACAGGGCAGTGGAGATATGAGCAGCGGAGGAACCAGGAGGGTACGAGGAACGCTGGATTTACTGACAAACCATCAATGAACGATTTTGTTAATAAATAATTTTACAGCATGCAAAAAAAAGGTCACAAGTTCTTCTTTCTAGCAATGAAAATAGCTGGAGAGTAAATTGAGACATTAAGTCTACAAATTTTTCAATTTCTTTTGAGATTACAAAAATAATCTCAATGTGTCTCCTCAATGGTATAGTCTGACTCAAACTAAATCATTCAAGAGCAAATAATCTGCGCTATGATATCCAAATTAGTTTTATAGCACCATAATCAAAGTTTACTGTACGTAATCAATTATTTCATTTTTCATATTTCTTAAAACTGCAGAAAAAACACTTGTGAAAATGCAATAAAGTCTCCCGTGCTATAGGAAAGAGCATCCTCTAGTAATACAAATTACTGTGTTCTGCATGGGCATCCCTTAGAAAATTGAACACTAATTTTATTATAATAAATGCAAAATAACCATGTTTTCCTTGTGGTTTAATAAACATTTTTAGTTACTAAGTTTAACTGCAAATATCATGGTTCAACTATGGTGACTATAGTGAGACCACGGTAAATGTGTGGTTACCAAGAGAATAGGTTTTTGAGGTTTGAATCTTTTAATAGCAAGAATTATTTCCTGTCTCTGCAACTCAACAGAACAAGGCAAATTTCCCAGAAAACTTAACCTGTGCCTTACATCCTTTAAAGAACCTGGTTAGGGATTGTTTCATAGAGAGCCTTGTTTCCATGGCATCACTGGCAGGCTCTCTAGCATTAAAGCCGCCAGTGATGAATGAGGAAAAGAAGCTCGGTGTGCGAGAAAGAGCAGGAGGGGCACGCTAGTCAACACCAGAGAGAGAGAAAATCCCTCCATGATGGATCTGTTAGCCATAACAGGCACATATTAACCAATGTGATGTCTGGACGGCTGATGGCTACAAGTACATGCTAAGACCAGCTGCTACAGGGAACCTGAGGGCAAAGTTCACGAAAGGATCTTGGTCGTGGTCTCCAGCGGAGCATTTCTGTGTTTCACTATGGGAACACAAGCTTGATGGAAATTCTGTGGTGGAAAAAAGACAAACGTCTTTATAATCGGTTATCGGTTTGACCGTGTCACGCTTCCTGAGCGCTGGTAAAGAATGCTACATTCTGTGAGGGGGAAGCGCAGTAGAAAATGAAAAACAAACAAGGTTTTTTTGTTGACAGGATGTTTCAGGACCCAAAGGCTGGAGGATTACCAGCCAGATTAGCATAGAGAAACTATATTTGAATTTGTGCTCAGCAGGCCCCTTCAAAAAGCTCAATTCCAGATTAGGAGGTGTTATGCTCAAAAGCGCCTGTCATTGTGGGGCTGAGTTACACTAGCCAAACAAATATGTCTGCTGTGTGAGGAGCTGGCATGAAATGTGTAGATGTCACCATGGCAACGATGGAAAAAGTAGGAGCGCAGCGGAGAGAAGCGATGCTGGAATGCGGGAAAAAGACACACATGAGACCACCTCGGACCACCAATGAACGGAAGACAATTTTCCTCAAGCTTTCTTTTGACTTATTTGATAAAAATGTATATTATACGCATTAACCTGCTTGATAAATAAGCCACATTCACACACAAACTGCTTCAAAGGTGGTGATTTTATAAAATATTAAAATATGGGAATTGTATATTTATGCCACTTTAGTTTATTTTTCTTATTAATATTTTTTTGTAACATAAAACAGTGCCTCTATTTTAAGTTTTAGTACATAGACATTAAAATTTGTGTTTTGTAAAGCAACAGCTAGGGAAATGCTGAGAGGTCTGAATGCGTCTGCAAAGGACTGTGTTTGTAAAACAGCAGGTGTGAGTGAAAGAAGGCATCCAGCGATTGTTTCAACTGGCCTGGATAATGTTCCGAAAGCAGTCGTCGATCTCTTCTCCACACTCTCTGGGCTGAGTCTGGGCCAGTTGGTGGAGCTCCAGGCGTGACAGGGAGCTGGCTGGCTTTGAAAGCCCATCCTCAAGCTGCAGAGGACAGGGTCAGATGTGGAGATGCCCCTGAGCTTCTCTGGTATGCGAGGGAGAGAGCCGGAGGAGCGTATTCACCGCAGATCATCGCGAGAGCCAATGGAAGCGGTTTGTGGTGAATGATCAGTTTCAGTGTTTCTTAAAAGAGCAAATATTGTTGTAATGCCATAACATTCCGCTTATGCTACATAGAAAGGCCTCGATCATATTTCTTATGATTTTAAATGTACATAATACTGCACTAGCAACAGTAAATGTTTATGTAAAAACACAGAAAAGAAAAACATCATATTCATCTGAAACCAAGCAGAACAATACTGAAGATCATCATGCAAGACCTTTCAGAATCTCTGTTAAAGAAATTCCACATGGCTGGCAATAGCAGGGTGAAACGAAAGCCCCTGCTGGTACAGACTGGCGCTGGTGCGTGGGCACCGAGCTATCACATGTCCCGTGAGACAGGGCACGTGCCAAACCGACAGACTTCCCCTCCAATCAGCCACTTACCAAAGGCTCTCCATTTCAGCCCACAAAGCCACTCTAAACACACAGACACACACATACACTCGCTTACTGTTTCGCATACACAGATGGAGTTGGCCGCAGTTGACTGAATTACAGTTACAAATGCAACTGGAGAAGAGTTTTGACTTTGATTCAAAAAGAATTTCCCTGGAACTACTAAACCCATTCCAACATGCTGCTCTATCGTCTACTATATTATACAGCATTTACTGTACTGTATGTTCTAAAAATAATGTCAGCATTTTTAAATAAGGCAAATATCTATTAAAATAAATGTAGTATATTTAGTGCAAATTCAATTAGAAATTTAGAAAATATTAGACAAAATGTTGTTAATTGTAAACTGTCACCATTTCTCAGGTGGAACACTTAGGTTATTTCCTGATTCACTTTCATAGTTGAATTCTTATCTAATCATGACAAACTATATATATATTGATGGAAAGTTCTACAAACAAAAAAAGTTTATGTAACTAATGTAATATTAATGTAATATTTTTGTAAATAAAAATATATTTTTTATTATTATTAATTATTATGTATAATTACCTCACTTACTCTGCAACAGGACAAGATACATCATGAACAAATGAGATGACTTAAAACTAAATATCTTTTCATCCTAAAGCACATAACCCACCACATTGTAATGTCTAGACACTGCACCAAAAACACTAAAGCAGAAAAACTGCCAAAGCCAAAAAGAACAATAAATTAATTGTATAAGATTTTGCTTGCTTAAACATGTCCTGTGTATCTGATCTGGAGGGATGTTTTATCTCTGTCATCGCAATGGGGATTTTACCATCTAATGTTACTATGAATCTCTTCTAGTCTTCTCTGTATTTTGCCTCAAGTGATTTGGCAGTGAGAGTGACAGGAAACCCTCCATCTCTAACTCACACTGTAAACCGAATGTGAGAATATCTATTGTAGCCTTTATGTAACAGAGATTTATTGCAGATACACACATTTGGACACCTTTTGTGTGAATATTGTTGTTTAAAATCGAGTACATGAAAGTGGAATTTGCAAACAATGATGTCAAATCTTTTCCCACAGCTAACTTTGCTTTTCTTTTTACGATGATGTTGTATTTGTTAACATTAGTAAATACATTAAAACATGAACTAACAATAATTAATATTGTTTTCAACATTTGTTAATGTTGGTTAATTGTTTATGTTAGGTCACTGTGCATTAACTAAAATTTTCTTTGAAAAATGTATTAGTAAATGCTGAAATTAACAGGAACTAATATAAATAAATGCTGTAAAAGTATTGTTCATTGTTAGCTAATGTTAGCCAATGCATTAACTAATGTTAACAAATACAATTTATCTCAATATCACATTAATGAAAGTAGAAAGTCAGTTCCCCTCAAGGTCTGTGGACATGATCCACAAAGTTTTGCCTGTAGTTTCTAACAAAATCCATTTTGTTTTGGTCTGAAAAAATGAGCATTAGAGAAAATCTTTGACGGACACATGTTGATCCATGGTTACACAGCTGAGCATCCCACCAGCTGTCTGGAGAGCACAGCTCATGTAAGCCCACGGGAGGGGCCGCTCCATCACCTCCCCATGCGGCACGAATGCTCATATCGATCAGATATGCCGTCTCTTTATATTGTTGCGCAGACGACTCACTCTCTTACAAACGCTCACTCTCCCTCGGCTCTTTGGCAGAGGGAGTGTGCTTGTATTCATGAGCCAATTGGCCACCCTTTGACTTTGGGAGCGTGTGCGTATATTCATGGGGTGATTTTACACAGTATTGTCTGTATCGCGAGCGCTATTGTTTACGTGAAAAAGCAGCTGCTTCTGTAATGCATAGGCGGCACTATATGCCACAGAGTGACTAATGGCTCGAAATACAGGCAGGGAATGGAGTGCAAATGGAAAGCAGAGGAACATCACACACCAGCAATGATCATTTTTGATTGAAACACCCACCCCGAGCAAATCGAAAGGGTCACGGATATGCTGTGCGACTGGTACCAGTGACACGTCCCACCAACCCCGAGCTGGTCTCCGGAGTCCGTCGATCCCGCTGTGGCTCCACGGTACCCAATGACCCGAGGGCTGTCATCAACCTCCAACCCTTGTCGAATGACAGCGCCTCGGGGCCCCGTCCAAACCCCCGACCCCTCTCCCCTTTCTCCAGGTGCCTGTCAGTGGGGTCCCCTGCTCCGTGACAGTGCCGTCACCCGTCCTCTGAAAGCCCTCCCCCTGTGCAGTGTCTCCCCGGCCCTCAGGCCAACCTTTGATATGACTTGCCTTGTGTGAGGGCCGCTTGAATAAGCCTATTATTTCAACTCAATTTAGTGTGAGTAAACTCTGAGTGATGAGACGATCCCTCACACGCTCATTCTTACCCAGGCACCCCTCCCTCTCCCTCTCCCTCTCTCTCTCTCTCTGAGCCTGACCATAGCGATATAATATACGCAGACGACAAATCACCCCTTTTATTTCTCTCTTTATCACCTTCTCTATAGTCTCACTCCCTAATTCACTTTCAAGAGCAAAGCGAAGTACAAGCCCCACGTGTGAGACACCCATTTAAAAAAGTCAGCACCATAATTATCTGCAAACAATATTTAATAATAACATTAACAATCATGTTTGTTTCTGTATTTGGCTTGGCTGTTAAAGTTATATATGGACAGCAGTAAATACGTCAGAGTTTGCGTGTCGACTTGTGAAAGGTTAATTGAGCTAATAGCTAATTAAAACCACGTATAAATATTCTTCTGTAGTAAATACATAAAAATCCTGCTTCGACCTGTTCGGCTTGCCACTCAACCGCAAAATACGATGCATAAACATGCTGTCTGATTCATTTTAGGAGGAAAGTTTCTTTAAAAAAAATGTTAAAGAGCTTTTATTTGCAAAAGGCTGCAGCGGTGTGTCTTAATTACAGCGGATTAGAGGCTCGCTTTAAGTGGCGGCCGTTTGTACTGTAAGTCTACGGTGTGTGTGTGTGTAACGCGATTACGGGCTATGTGCTTTATCTTGGGCCGAAAGAGGCTGACACAGTGCTAGAAACTAATGCGATAAACGCCAACGCTATCAGGGCTGCGCTCACGGATCTTAAAGCTAACTGTTTATGACAAGCTAATAACGTGGCATGCAAAAGTCAGGCCTGTAAATTGGTTAGTTAGGAACATGATGGATGAAGGCTAGCCTAACCTTATTTCCAATAGTGCCGCTTGATTTCCAGACCTGCGGATAATGAATTTGATTTAATTAGCCCGTCCCTCATCTAATTAAGAAGGTAAAAAATCTGACCCCGATTATAGTCGCAACACACTCTGCTACACCAGCATAACCCCTCGGACGCAAGGCACCACAACGCTTTGAATGATGGAACTGGCCAGACATGAGTATTTGGAAATGTATTCTTTTCTGATGATTGGCAGTATCTGAACCCTTGGGCAAAAATTCTCTCTCTTGCTTGACTGCACTGTTTATTTCATTAGGCACACATAATGGCAGGGACTTTTCTTTGGTCGTTCTCATGCTATGTGGTAACAGTGAGCTCTTTTCTCCAACATTTTTTTAAGAAGATGCACATTTGACACAATATTCAATACAGCCTGTTTTTTATTTTATTTTCTGGCATTCTGATATTCTGATTGTGTATGCAGTATTAGCACAAAACCACAAAGTATAATGGTTTAGACATAAGTTTAGGCATAAGTACCAACTAAAAAACAACTAATTTATAAATGTATTAAATGCAAAAACATTGACATTGATTGAGATCTTCCTTATTTCTAGAAGACATCCTGTGCTATGATCCCCTGATGTTCTTTGTTTCCTCCACCAATTACACAGCTGAACCACGAGAACATATAGAGTAACTCCAACTTTCATCTAATGTCATTCTTTTGGTCCATAGATAGATCTCACAAGGAAACACACGCAGTCCATTGGTCTTTACCTGAGGTTAGCTGTGCAGCTTTGTAAATCTAATTACCTGCAATACACTTCAGTTTATCTCTTTGCCGGTCATTATCTAAATTGACGACATATCATTAGAGTGCTCGGTTGTGAAATGTCCCTTCGCGTCCGTGAACGTGCGAATGTTGCATGTGTGTCGACGCGTGTGTGTGTTTATGTTTGCTGTCTCCTAATAGGCCCCAATGGGAGGGTGTAGTTTGGTAATTAATCCTCGGTAGGCCATGCAGGAAAGGCTTCGTAACTGTTTTAAAGAGGGCGGACGGAGAGTTGAACCTCGCTTTTATGCAGCGAACGCAAACGTGGCTGTCAGGAGACCGGCTTGTGAAGAGCGTTCATTAAGAGGTATACTGAGAGAAAGAAGTTCAGGCTTTAGCGCTCATTACAAAGTTAAGATTGACTCGAAGGGTTCATACTCAAGGGTTTCCAAAAAGTAATGATGACAGACGAAGCAATGCATAGTTAATATTTACATACGGTTTTAAATATTTTAGTCAAATTAGCATTAAAATAGTAAAAATTAAAAATGCTATTCATGTGTAGTTTGGTAATAGAAACAGTAGTGCATTAATAATGCTTTCATATCGGCAAACCGATGCAATACAATGTCTGTAACTGGTAGTGAAATGACAAATTTAAAGCAAGACCACAAACTCTCATTTGAAACACAGCTACAATTTGGCTGAATTTTAATATACAAAAACACATCATGAGAACAGCATCATAATTGTAGCATCACAAATCAAATCTGAAATTGATAAATACCAGAAAACCATACGTATTATAATTCAGAAGGGAATATTTTAAAAAGTAACATAGTCTGATCACTACCCAACCCTGCTTTTTCCAGCTCTGGATATGAGAGTAAAATTATTGCTCATGTCTGAGCCAGCTGGACCAAATGGCTTCAGTATATCATGTAAAGAGATAAAGGTTTCATGTCAGTCCCACTCTTAAAAACAAAACCACTGTGTGCTGGCACTCATCAGAATTCCCACTTTGAGGTTGTTTTCTCCATTTCTGCCCTTTGCCTCATATAACCCCATGCCAAGCAACCCCAACGGGAACCACAGCAAACTGCAACTACTCTGCCGTTACAATACGATCAGGCTTGGCAGGAATTTGTTCGCTGTCATTCGAGGATTTCAGAGCCGTTGCTGTTCAACGTACAAGTCATTAGATTAACTTTCACTCGGGTACTATGCATCCTCTATGGACATTGGAGAAGGGGCCTTGTGTACCATTTTGGGATGCGTGGACGCCTGTCTGCACTATGGTTTATTGGTAACGTAGTCACAAAAACAAAATGTGAAAAGGGAGCGGGGTGTCCACAGAGAGGTCCGTGGGCAATAATGCTCTCGTCTGACAGATAGACAGCTAGATTAGGGAAAGTGACAGCCGAACAGACAGAGATCAAGTCGTATTCCCATTGCCCATCATCTGGCTATGCTTTTTTCAGGTCAGTAAAGCTAATTTAATTCCCTTGGTCGTCCACCAAAAGGCAAGTGCCACTCAGGAGGAGAAGAGAGAGAGAGAGAGAGAGAGAGAGAGAGAGAGAGAGAGAGAGAGAGAGAGAGAGAGAGAGAGAGAGAGAGAGAGAGAGAGAGAGAGAGAGAGAGAGAGAGAGAGAGAGAGAGAGAGAGAGAGAGAGAGAGAGAGAGAGAGACTGAGCATGGACACTGAATAATTATGAATCAAGGGATCTTAACCTTCTGGGGAGTTAATTTGAAGAGTGGCAGTGATGGGTATTTTGAGTGTGTGTGAAAAAGAGTGAGCGAGAGAGAGAGAGGGAGAGAAAGAGACAGCTTATTTCCCAAGGGTGTCCCTATAGCCTTTTGTGTGAGTATGAAGAGATCACAGCGCAGAGCAATATTATGTCTGTTAGCAACCATATGACGAGCTGACCCCAGCAACCTGCCCTGGCGACCGCACCTGCCATCATCATGGCTAATTTGTTAAACAAATCAATAGCGCTCCATTGGCCCACTCTCACCCGCCCCTCTTGCCGTTATTTCATTGCTGTGTTCTGGCCAATATAATATTGAGTGCCAGTCAACATGTCAGGAGTGTGTCAATCCACAGGTTCAGTTGCAGACAACACAAAACGTGCCATAACTTGCATACAATGTATTTTTCTAAACATTTTCAACTATTAAAATTATATACTTTAAAATCTGAAGGTGGGTAGTTGGTAAATACACCGTAAATCAGTACTAGGGTGTGACAAAGCAAAAATAAAACTAACAATGAAGATAAATCTCTCTCGTGCTATTTGTATATTTTTTCTAGATTTTTGATGTCGCACCATAGGACACATTTACATATATATCAACTACCTAGATACAAAATATGTAACCAAATGGTGAACAATTTGTTTATGCATGGTCAGTTGCATGCAAGTCAGTTTCTTGACATTTAATCAGGGATTTTGCAGCTTTTTAAATCATTAACAATTACAAGATTTTAAATTTGGCTTAAAATTTAATTTGGCTTTCATTTTTACTTTAATTGTACGAAAACAAGAATGCACTAAAAGGAAGATTTAGATATAAGGTCTAGGTCTAGTGATGCATCTGCTGCAACACCTGAGTCAGAGCAGATAAATCAGAATCTATATCTTTTCTTTTTTCGCCTCTCTCTCTCACCCGCAAATTCAATCACATTCCTCTGATCTGCCACAGAGATCAAATTAGGGCAGAAAGTCGCTTTGGGGAGAGAAGGAGGGATGGAGCTGAACAGATCGGCAGAGATGAGGAGAGGGGGAAAGTGATGAGCCAAGACACAGAGGAGAAAGAAAAGAGCGAGATACGGAGGAACAATGTGATAAAACAACCCATAGAAAAGAAGAAAAATCATGAGTGAGATCTCCTTTATATCTCTATTGTTTCTCCGGTATAGAAACCAGATTAAATTGAGAGCAAACATAGATGTATGTACGTCTCTGCTATTTCGATTTTTCTCCTGAGAAAACACTCATGAGTTTAAGATCTCAATGCCACAAAGGAAAACAGATTTGCAAAGGCTCAAATATGTCTCAAAACAACCAAATTATTTCAGTAATTCTACCCACATTCATTTTATATAACAGAAATTTTCTTTTCTCAGAAATTGTGTCTACTTTTATCAATGCATTTTTAATTTATTAAAGATTTTTTTATTAAAGAGACACATCTGTGACTTTTGTGCTCAGCACAAAGACAAGATACCGAAATGAAACACTAAACTCTGAACTCCATTAAATCTCCTGAGCTTTAAAAGATCAACCTATAAGTAATAAAATTTTCCTCTGGTACAGATTTAAAAAACAGAGTAGCAGCTCCAGCACTGGTTAGACCACCTTATGACTCCACCACAGCTCTGGGCTCTGTCATTACTCAATCCAGCTCCAGAGTTTTTCTCATTTAGTGAGGCGACTTGGCTCGGCTGCACCACCGGGCTCCAGCACGTCTCACGGGACAGAAGCCTATTGGTGCCCATTGGTGGTGTGTGGGCTGAGCGAGGGGGACGTGGGTACGACAGGAGGGGGCAGAGACCCCGCTGACACACTCCAGCAGTCTGGTCAGGGCACTGTGGCAGACACCCTACCTCACATCTGCTTCCAGTTTGGGGCAAACGGGCTCTGCCAAGAGCATTGTGCAGTTCTTTTGACTTTGTTTAAGTGTCATCTCTCATTACACAGTGTGAAGGTGCAAAGACGAGGCGGACGGAATTAGAAGGGATGTTATTTTTTACGCCTGGCAGAGGGAATAGACGCTGTGCAGAAAAGAAATGTGAAGCAAGAAAATAGATACGATTCTCTCGCCACTCCGACAAAATTGCGTGACGTGAAAATCCACACTATTTGCTCTAAACCGCATCATCAAATGCAGTACGGGTTCAGAGAATGGATGCGGGCGTGGGAATTAGTGGAAGAGATTCATACACTGTCAAAAACACCCATGACTATGTAATGGATGCGAGTGGTGAAGTTTTGCACCAGTAGCAACTGCTGGAATGACTGAAAATGAAAACAATATGTTTTTACATAATTTATAAAACACATTGGCTCCATCATAAAGGCTTGTATATTCTCATGTGTAAATGATGCGGTATGCATGATTAAATTGTTTTTTTAAATAGCCAAGTACGTACCCAACAACCGAGAGGCAAATTAAATTATGACCACTTAAAATGGACAAAACCTCTTCATTTAAATTGCTCAATGTTGCTCCCACAAGAATCTTCCAAACTTTATCCCTTCACAGTGAATTCTAACCATATCCCCAAGAGAATCATACCACAATGAATCACTGTCACCTACATCTGATATCCTTTTTGAATTATTTGCTATTGGAAGAGACAACGGCACGAAGATACAAAAGTCTAAACAGGAGTCTTTCACTCCATATGACACCTCCTTTGTTTTGGCCCCCATGGCTCTGTGGTTTCTTTTTACCATTACTTCTTAAACTCTCAATTTATTATGCTGTAATTGCAACACAAAAAAGCCACACTGAGTGGCTTCTGAAAAGCCTCCTCAGGTGCTTTCAAAAGACGTGCTCTGTCCTTAATGAGACCAAAGGTTGGCTCTTACCTCAAGGTGTTAAAATAACCATCAACACAGAAGCCTTCAATTACAGCCGGGTAATCCCTCCAGCGATGGCAGGTATGTATCAGGTGAGAACAGGTTAAGTCACACACACACATACACACACATGCACTGCTAACAGGCTAGGGTGTTGCCTTTCTTTGATGTGTAGCCAACACACCTGAGCTGCTGTGACGTGCCCGATATATCACCCCACGCATGTCCCTTGTCTGCACTTCTTTAACACTCTGGGAACCTTGAACATACACACTCTTTTAAGCCTATACAAAAAAGCCAGATTTCACTTTTTTTTTAAAGCATACACAACAGCAAATTCTTGTCTCTGATTGGATGGGTATCCGATGATGTTTTGCATACAGGAGTTGAGGTGCACTGCCTCGGGTGTTGTTGCTTAAGCGTGCAACGGTGTTCACTAAAGAGACCTGTTACTTCTCCAGCATGGTCTGTAATTATTAATGTGTTTATATCATCACAAAAAAAACAGTGGCCCACTGTCTGCAACCAAAAAAATCAAATAGGGTTAAAGAAGGAATTAGACTTCAGGGGGACGTGTTTAGAAAGTTTGTTCCTATCATTATAGGCAATTACCATTATATTATCATTACATATATAAAGTTGTGCTTTGCCTGGCTGAAGTGAAAAGAAAAACACTGCAGTTAAAACAACACCTTTAAGGCAAAGCAGAAGCCTCTGCCAACTGGTTGCATCACCAGTTTTGAATGAATGAACAAACAAACATGAGTTTGGTAATCCTAACATGACTAGTTAAGATTTTTAGGATTAGGATTGTAGTACGATTTTTACCATTCACAAGCCAATCTTGAGTTTATAATGTTTTAACATCACTGCAATCGACAATTGTGTTAATCTTTACCAGGTATACGTCTTAGTTGTACTACACAGGAACGATCGCTCTAATCTCTTTTCTGGTTGGTTGCAAAGGGCACGTTTCTTTTTTCCGCTCTCTCCGTTTTCAAGCGTGCCATCAGATTAGCCCGAGCTCTGGTTTCATTGCTAATTGTGCTCGTCCACTTAAGAAGCTGACAGACTCTTGAGTGTGGAAAATCACAGGTCTTGGGTGGCTTACTGCCCATCCATCATCAGCAAATAGATCCCTCACAAGAGGCTGCACACCATCTCCATTAGCACACGGCACAGCATCGCTATTAGCCCGCTGTGTGCTTCCTATCAGCTAACACTCACATAATTTCAGTGTAGCTTATGAGACTTGGATGCCAAGATTTACATACATTTAAGGATAAAAATCACAAGTACTAGAAAATGAACAACGAGAACCAAACCTTATTTGGAAGGTTGACATTCAGTGGTATGAATGTATTCTCCATTATCTTAAACATATTCATCTGTAGCAAAGAATAACCGTGGCGCTACTCTTCCATTCATTCATTTATTTTCATTTTGTGATGTTTTTCTGTTTTGTCAGCCTGCAAGACGCATGGCTATACATTCTAGGTGGCGTCTAGCTTCCCGTTTCCAACTCGGAAAGACAATACGACCGTAATTTCATATTTCACAATGACAGAAAACCACGGAAAGGATTTTTAATTAAAAACTGAATGAGTGAAATTAAAGTGGGAGGAGAGACAATAAAAGGAAGAATGTGCGCATCCGTGGACAGATTCTCAGCGTTTTTTATTTAAGACCCGCGCCTGTGCGCTAACAGCATTAATGACATTATAAAGAATTATGAGCAGAAATCGAATTTGCTTCGCCACTTGAGCGCCACTAAAATGCCAAACAATAAACTACCAGATTGCAAATTAGATCAGTAAAAATATCAAACACATTGCGGTGGTGGGGGAGAGAGAGAGAGAAAAGGGAGGAGGGAAAAAAATCCATAATCGTGTTTAGCGTCTGGACCCCAGGGAGCGCAGACACTAAAGATCATCAGGGCCCGGCGTGTAAGCCTGCTATTGACAGTGTGCTAAAAATCGACAGGCTAACTAAATAAACACTGCAGGCTCCATTAAATATTCAACAGCTGAGATTTGACTAAATCGTCTGTGTTTCGCTTCAGCTCGTCCCTCTTGGAATCGCTACTCTCTCCTCCGCACGCTGGGGCACTTTTTTGCTTCTCTCTCTCTCGCTCCGTCTCTCTCACACTGCTCATCACCCCATCTTTTTTCCCTCCCTGACTCTTGACAGCAATAAATGATGTGGAGCCCGAGGGCCTGAATCCGATGGGAGAGAGCGGAGGCCTCAGCCTGCTCAGAAAAAGCAATAGAGGAGAAACAGCCAATGACCAATGCTCATCACGCCAGCGCTGAGGCGAAGATCAGTGACATTAAATAAAGGCTTCGAACACCTCCCGCTACCAAGATGGAGGACCTGTCATGGGTGCACACGTCCACGATATCCACCCAGCATGCCCTGTGTGAGACTAAGTCTGGATGGATGCACGCTGGAAAGAAACTGAGACGTTTATGATGGCTGTTATACAAGTGCACCAAACCCTAGTAAGCTGTCTATGTAGGCAATATATTGAGGCATCATAAATGTGCTACTAACTGCTGTATGCTGCATCCTAACATGTCTTGTTTTATCCAAATTATGCATCTTTCCTAAAGAAGAATTTAATCACAGAATGCTTTGCGACAAGGTCAGTTTTTTAATCAGTTTTATGGACAAACAGATCAGAATTTCAATACTGCCATGCAATCCCAGTTCAATTGCTCCAAGCATATCATGCATACTCAAAGATCATCACCTTGCATATGTTATAATCATAGCAGCATCCTGACACTCATAATCCGACTCAAGAGACAACCTCCTGTCCTCCTCCCACCATCACAGCACCGTTCGGTTATATCCAAGTGTGTTTCTAGGGGGATAGATCAGGACAGATGACAACCCGTTAATCTGAACTGAAACCCAAACTCCTCCAGCTTTCTCTTCAGCGTTCTGTGCTCATCTGCTCCCGCGAGAGAGGAGAAGCACTTATGCAAATGAGCTGTGACAGCGTTATTGTGGAAGGAATATCAATGGAGTAATTACAGCACAGCCAGCACTCCTTTCCCCGCCACCCCTGCCCGACTTCATCTCACAGCCCAGCTATGGTTCTCCCTCCGGGGGGAGGAAAAGACAGCAGCCACGTTCCCTGGATCCAGAGCTAATAATGGAGGCTCAGGTACAGGCACTGAGGAAGACAGCCCTGGGGTCCTGAGACACAGACGTGGCTAAACGTGGCCTGAGGTGCCAATGAATGATCACAGGCCACATCTGATGATTAATGTATGGTGATGTTTTAGGCTTTAAATTGTGTGTTTGTATCAGATTGTATAGGGGTATTTGTCAAAGATTTGTTTTGGGGTTTTTTGAAGTGATGTTGAAGGCCTGAACATGTGCAGTGCTGAGTAATGGACCACTGACACGGTCACAATGGTAAAACTGGTAATAACTTCCAGTGTCACCTACATTCATATTTGTTTACTTTAAAACCCACATATGCTTGTGTATAGGCATTTTCTAAATTATTTTCACGAAAACTGCTTTAAAATGAGTAACAAACACCCCTAATTACCCCTAATTACCACCTAACATTACAAATTTTACATAAATGTAAATCTGTTGGCTTTTCGATACATTTCTAATCTAATTATGACAAACTATTTATTGATGGAAAGGTATAAGACTCAAGAATAAATGTAACACATTTTTATAACAATAAACAAAAAAATATATAATTTTTTTAATATTAATGATATTTTTTAAAATATCTAAAATAAAAAAATGCAAAAAAAAAAAACCTAAATAAAAAAAATGTGAAAAATCTGCAGTGATAGTTATCAGGTTAGGAAAAGATTTTTTTTACTACATCAAGAAAATTGAAAAAAGATCAAGTATAATAGTACAGCAATATAACTATACACCCATTCTGTTTTTTGCATATATAGTTTTTTCTAGTATTTTAGAAATAAATCCTTTTTAAATCTCAAAACAAAAGTCAATTCTTCCATACTGTATATTTCTTTAACAATTTCTATCCATTTAACAAGAAAAGGAGTGTCCTGCTTATGCCAACTTCCTGTTTCAAAAGAAAACAGGAAAAAGTGCTTGGGGTTGGTAAATAAACTCTTAATCTAACAAAAGTGTTGATAGCTACATGTATAATTCCAATTTGACTAAACACAAGATATCAGAACATTTTTGTGGTGGGTAGGATTTATATCCAACATTAAATTTTGAGGTATAGAAAAAATAATCCTGTTTTCTTAACTACCTATGAAAAGTCAAAGTATATTCCTGCAAGATTTAAGAGAATGTAACATGGTGTAGATCTCTGCATACTTTTGCTTGCTTACAGGATTAGTGTTCATCAGTGAATCTAAGGTGATTTACTCCAACAGGCTCTGGAAACATGTTGGCAAATGTCCAATGAGCAAACACTTTTGGCATGTAAGAGTTGTCAAATTTAATGCTCAAATTTGTCTCTTTGTGCTTAGGGAAAGCACTCCTAGTCCCATTAATCCATGTGAAACAACAGTCATGCACGCCTGAAGAGTAGTAATCTTTCATCCTCACCATCTATTCACAGGTGAAGGATGGGGAAGGCCATAAATAACACGGGGGAAAACAGAATAAAGAGGAAGGAGGGATCCAGGGGGAGAAACCGGGGACACCAGAGTTAACCGAAAAAGCAAGGGAGAGAAAACTAACAGAGAAAAAGGGGGAACTTCAAAGCAGACACATTCCTTAATACCCCCCTTAGGCTGAGCATTAACACGGTGAGGTCTGGAATTCTCTCGTCTTCCTGCCAGTGCCATCGCTGTGAACCTCACAACAAACACACTCAAGTAGATGCACAACATCTTAAGGACAAACCGCAAGAGTTTGTGAAAATGACACCCCCCCAAGACCAAAACTGTGGACCCAAAGTTAAGAGCTGTTGGCCACAGAATCAACATATCATGGGATAAATAAATGTGTGAGGATCAAGAGACATCTTCATAGGTCAAGAGGAGTGGAGCAGAGGTCAATCCAAAGCCCCGAACACACTCTGTAACCGCCGATCACTGGCGACGTCCAAGCACCTCATGCATCAGACTGCAAAAGAGCACGCTTATCCCAACACTTATCTCACGAGCAATAACTCGCAATTAAAACTCTGTGAGGGTAACAGATGAAGTGATAGACAGGAACCAGAGGTTTCCGAGGCCGTTCGGCCGTCCGTCTGCGCCAGTCACACACACATGCTCGACTCCAACAGACAGCCAAAACAAATCGCTTTCGACCCCACTGGCAAATAAATTCTGATTACGGGGTGAAACGTGCTTGTGGATTCCCTACCACACATTTCTGAGGTCTGTGTGGCCTTACAGCTCAAATAAATCAAAGAAACATCCCACATTCTTGATAGCGTACTGTCCAACAGCTCCGTTTTGTCCAATGACATAAGAAATAATGTTTTGCTTTAGAGGAGAATCAGTTCACTGGCTTCATATTTTCAAAGTGGTTAATATGACGTGGTAAAACAAACAAACAGCTGTGTTTTCATAATGATAACTGTAAGAAAACACATACGCGTAGCAATCAGGTCAATTATAGTATATTGCGAATCTTCGCCTGACATATATCATATCATTTGTACAGTAGATTGATGAATGTTTCCATGCAAAACAAACCTGATAAAATAAACAAATGGGATTGTGAATGCAAGGAAGAAATGCGCAACTGTCAAGTATAATCTTCATTCAGTCGTGGGTCCTTTAGAGACTCAGACCTTTAGAACAAATTGTTACAGAGCAATAAAAAAAATACCCAGAAATAGGATATAAGTTTGTGGTGTGAAGTTTCATGTTTTGCTTTTTCGTTTTCATTTTTAACTGCCATTGTTCTTGTGTTTAAGAGGTCTGTTTTGCATCTTCTCAGTTTTATTTTTCTTCATGGCAATAAAAGTAACGAATTAAAATAATGGGCAACTCTCCACAGCATGAGACCCGCCGAGGGAGGAGCCGTAAAGCCGATGCTCACATGATTAACAGTGTTGACAAAGACAAAATAAAGAGTACGAAACACATGCCCTCTCTATTTATTTTTCCTGTTCCCTTCTATGCCCTTGTGCTTTGATCCTGCAGGTCTTTTGAACCTTCCACATAAACGGCTACGTGCGAAGGACACTTTTACAGCATCCTGGGCTTGATACGATTCATATGCATGGAACTCACCAGATCATCCCTAATCTTAAGCATTTCCACTGGCCCATCAAACTACCAGAAAATGACATCTCTTTCTCTTTCATGATGCCACAGAAGAACCAATTTCGGCTGAATGATTCTATAAAGAACCTTTAACATCTGAAGAATCTTTTTGTTTTACTGTTTTTGTGGAAAAAAGAAACCTTTGAATGCAAGATTTTTTGGGCAACCAAAAATAGTTCTTCTATGGCATTGATGCGTGTACACATCTTGCAGCATTTATTTTATCATTATACTCATCCCATCACACCTTAGATGATCATCAACACACAACATAGCCAAAAAGGTACTTGTTTAAGGGTATGGGAGAATACTAATAATAACCAGAATCTTTAAAAAATTCAATTCTCCTTTTGCCTTGTATCTGTTCTTCTCTTCCTCACAAGACGCACATTTAGAAGAATAAGAATCTGGTGTTAAAATATTATGTAGGAGTATGAGTGCACATAGTATTACTGATAACAGGACATCTCCGAAGTTTATGTAGAACCCTTAAAAAGATTAGTGATAAATAAATGAAATGTGGGGGCAAAATATGAAAGCTTGTCATATGAAGGTTTATAGCCAGTAATGTAGAAATGGCTTGTACTATCAGCAGGTGGCAAAGCTCCAAGGAGTCCAGACGACTATTGCAATGCAATGCCGTACAATTCGACCAAAAGACACTCACAGTAAAATATTTAAATAACTAGTTAGCTTATATCAAGGGAAATATACACAGAAATGCAACCATAAAAGGAACGAACACTGATTGCAAAGGTAAGAGTTTCCATTTGGGGTTGCCAAAGCACCGTTAAATGTTATGGGCACATCAGGGTGCAAAGAAAAGCTGTTGGTCATCGCAGAGGGGAGTATGACATCTGACACAGAGCAGAGGAGCTCTGGACCACGCTTCAAAAGAACCTAGACCTTACATAAGAAACAGACAACACTACTACATTTGGGTCTCACACAGGCCCTGCGGCACAGGGGAACCTCAATTTACAAAGGAGAACAGGTTTGGTCTCATCGTGCCGATTCTTTCGTACGATCACAAGTAAAAACATCATATATAAAACCAGCCACATGAGCACAGGCGTATTTATTTATCTCGCTATGACTTACATCAGCCGTAGCTGAATCTAAACCCCTGAGCCCCAAGAGTTGTCAATTCTTAGATATAAACTGACTTGAGGGCCGATCTCCAATGCTGCGTCAGGGATTCTGTTCCTCACTTTTATAGCGTCCTTGAAATATCTCTAAAAGAGGATCTGGTGAGCTAAAGAAAACTGCTTGAAAACATTGGGGTGTAAATCTCTTTTAATGCTACAGATCCCTGTGTTAATGCTGCTCTTAGAAACCACTCACAGTATTTCTTTCTATCCCATCTCTCTTTCATTTTCCCATCGTACCTCAAAACTCTGCGCTCATTTTGTACAGCTTGGACTGCATCTTTAAATTCTGCAAACTAAAACCGGCAACAGTCCACAACTTCCTGTTTCTCTCTCCAGCTGCTCGTTTGTCTTTCTCTCAAAAAAACGAAACATTTCAATTATGAAACGCAAAAAAACATCTCTTTTAATCTTTGATGAATGTCCACCGAGGTTCATCTGATGGCTGGCAAAAGAGTTTCATCGCAGCTGTTTGAACAGATGAATATATCAAATATCTCCCACAGAGGAAAAAAAACACATGGGTGGGAGATACTTGGAGTTCTCAAATATGAGCATGCGAAATAATGACGTTTGAACCTTTGATTGATCATATGTTTCTCCCTGGAGTTTGGGGGAGATTTGAAAACCTGACAAATAGAAATAGAGATTCATGGGCCCTCATAGACGCTGAGACAGGGCCTGTGGATGATCCTGCGGTTGCCATAGAGAAAACATACGCCGCAGTAATGCAAGAGCTGTCAGAACAAGAGAAAGGCACATTTTACCTGCACCTCATCCATGACATCACAGTGATGACTAAAAAATAACAACCGAGCCGTATGGGACACTGGGATGCAGCAGACAAACACTTTTTTTGCGAAAAAATAATAATACAAAAAAAAAAATCGAGGCCAATTTTTCTCTTAAAATCTCTGGGCTGTGGTGAGGTTAATATAATAAAATAATGCACAGCAGTGTGCGTAGTGGATCTCTGTTTGAAAAATACTTGTGGAGAAAAAGAAAAACACATGGTGAGTAGTGTGGCACAAAACATATTTCATGCATGACTTTGGAGAATGTTAATAAGGATTAGAAACATACTTCAGCTAATGTTCGGCTCCCTTGTGGGGCCGTGACTGATTTTTACTCATGTTTCTCAAATGGAGAGACATAACATCTGAGGTAAACGTTAACATTTTTAAAAACAAAAAAGGTAGAAAACGGTTTTAGGGGTATAATTTGTGAGTACGGTACGGAGAAAAAGAATCATTCTTCTTTCTTAATGGCTGATTCGGAGCGGTTTTAGTTCTTGTGTTCTCTCTGGTTCTGCAGTCTTTATTTCATTACGATGTCATGTCAGGGGCCCTCGAGTCTCCTTCTGACCCCACACTCCGAGCATGGCTTCTGGTTAATGTTACATTGATACGGCTCTTGTAAAAAATGCTTTAAGCGTACAGTGTACGCTGGGTTTCCAAGGAAAGATGGACCAATTAATCTGATTATAGTCTCAAATCCGACAACATATGTACGCGTGTATCTTAGCATGTGGGATGCAGATGTGCGGCGTGGATGTGCGTGCCTGCGAGCGTACAACCGGCCAAATTGCTGAGAATACAGCAGCTGCCCTTCTACACTGAACATCAGCTCTTCTGAAAGCTCGTGCCCACAAGATCTGCAGCCTGTCAGACACAGATATATCACCACTACTTATAAACCATTAAGCATATACTTCGTTAAAATGTGCTTACACAAACACCCACGTAGCCACACAAGCATCCATATGCGACAATGGTTTTCAACTGACCCCTTCAAATGACCCCTTCATGTGGGACGCAAAATGCATCATAAAGTATAACGTGTACACTTAGTGTGTAAGATAAAAACATACTTATTTTTAAAGAGGAGGAGAAAATGCTTATATATTTTTGCTGTTAACGTCACATTAAACTATGGCATTTTAATGCAAAATGTATTGGTCAGTTGGTAAAAGCTAGCCAAATGCACAACTTACATAACATGCCCTTAACATCCTTAACAAGATCAAAAACAGAACAACAGACCAAAATAAATACAGTTCACTTGCAATACGGATAAACAGTGTTTGTCAACCACAACGTGTTTTGCGCAGTCAATTATTGGATGCTGAGAGCATGAAACCATCAACATTTTAGAAACATAACCGAAAACAAACACTAAGACAACATTAAATGAAAACCCTTTTAGCCTGTGTGCTGTTAATAATTTCACACATTACTGGGCCTATGCAATTTCATGTTATGACACATTTAATTTTATAAATGTCGAAGTTTACTTCTGTTCATTAAAGAAGTTCAATAAAAAACGACATTCTGAATCAAAACCTGTCAAGAAACATCGGTTTATGGTAAGTGTATCCACACTAGTTCATCACATGCTGTCGTTACAAACGTTTTCAGTCATAAACATTGAGGTCAGCACAAAGAGGTCAGCACTGTATGCAAGTCGCAACTGTATGCAAATACAGCCGGTGTGTGGGTGACAGACAGCTGCTCAGAGGCCGGAAAAAACCATGAGAAAGATACTGGAGTGAAATCATAAACCTCTGTCCAAGCCTTCACGCTTCATTTGATAGCATAACACTAAAGCACTTAACACTTCAGAAACGATCATTCGTTCATATCCTTTTACATCACTGCCTCTGACATTATGTGTTCGCAGGGCGCTTTGTAGAACATTACTGTTGACAGTTTTGTTGTCCTAATTGTAGATGAAGCCATTCATGAATTTAAAAGTACACTGAAGATATTTTATCTCAACAAGAATTACACAGCAGTTAAAATTATTGTTCATTGTTCCTAATTATTCCACCTGATTAAAATGTTATATATTCATAAAAATTATATATTTAATAACAAATTACAACAATGACAGTTTATCAACTATACACTAAACGAAGGATCATAAGAGAGCAGTGGTATGTGAGAATAAGATAATGAAGTGGTTTAGTGGCTCGCGCTGTCGGCTTATGAATTGTAAACCTGGAGATGGTGCGTCTGCCAACACTGTCCGCTGTCTGGCTGCCTGACAGAGCTTACAACCTTGAGAGCCGTGCACACACACAGACACACTCCTGCCATGCGGTCAGGCAGGGTGCTATTTTTAACTGCGTATAAAAACTGAGATGTTTATCCAAAATACATAAAAATGTTTTTAAAACAAATGCTACAAGCCAGAGTCTCACAACCAATCAGAAAACACTTTATAAAACAGTAGACCAAGAAAGGGAAATCTAGTACTGTTTCTTTAATATATCACAATCCCTCCTTAGTCTCAAGAAAGACTTTTTTCAGGAATGATTGGATGGATCACTGACGTACAAGACGCCCCCGCAGTGCAGGGCGCCCGACCCTAAGTGGTGGTTCCCTCAAGGCATTATAAGTCAATTATATTATGGTTAAATATTATGCCTATCTAGAGCGATTTTACTCTGTGTAGAAGCCGCACCAAAGAGCTAAACGTACTGTACGTTTAAATTACTGTACTTTAAAATTCCACTGAAAGTGGCCTAACTGTTTTTACACAGCAATCACAATTGCTGGAAACACTCAAATCTCGATTGTTAATTTGTTTCTGTGGCGGATTGAAGATGCATGCTGATTGACGGCGGTGTAAAGATGCTAAAAAGTCTTTGCCATTTTAAATGCATTACTGTGATGCAAAAAAATACTTAAAGAATGGGACTATTTTTTAGAATTGCTTCAAACTCATTTACGTTCCACTTCTTATGTAAAACTGACTGATTTTACAATTTCAAGCACAAATTTTAACTTTGTAAAAACCTGAAACAGAACATGCAAAATTAAGATTATTAAACAAAGGGAAAAATTAGGCATCAACAAAGGCAAAACGGGACAATAGTGTCATCGTCTCAAAATTTGTTCAAATACTATTGCATTCTGGATTAAATCACAAAAATGACATCACAGCTCATGGGCGGGGTCATGTCTAAAATGTGCATATACCTTGGATTAATTAAAAAACTATTTGCACTAATTAATATCTTATTTATATTTGGGTAGTTGACAAATATGTGACTGTGTCCTATGGTGTGACAGCAAAAAATAAAAGATTTGTCTTCATTGCTTGAGTTGCTGGAAAGATTTATTTTAATTGTTGTATGTCACACCATAGGACAACCCATTTGTCAATTCTTAGCGCTACAAGTTTATTAATTGTTTATCCCATTGTTAAAGGTCTGTCTGAATAGAAGCATCTTCTAAATTAAATTTAAGTATTATACCAGATGTTACATCTGTATATTTTGTATATATATAGTATAACTCTCTCCACAACAAAACTCTTGTTTGGAGTACATATGCAACAGCGGATAAATTTGACTGCAAATTGTTTGGGTTGTCAGCAGATTGCTTAACTCACAGACTGATTTGGGCGTGTGGTGCATTCAGACTTTGCCTTAAGGTGCTTTGGCACCGTGTCCCACCAACACAGAGCCGAAACAAGAGGACACAGAGGAGTCTGAAGCCCGGTGTGATGTGGAGCTGGGGTCGGGGCTCTGCCGCCTCTCCAGCTGAGCTCCAAACGCCACACACCGGCTCTGGTTTCATGTTCTGGGCCGGGGGTCAGGATCGCTTTTCCCCTGCTAACTGCAGGGGCAGGGGCCGCTCCTCACGCCTGACAACAGACAGACGCCCACCTCAGGAGGGGGGAATGCGCTGACTCGCTCGCTCCCAAGAAAAAACAACAGAAGCAGGGAAGCCGGGAAAAGAGATGGATTGGACTGAGATGCAGAACATGTTTGAGGTCGACTAGAAATGTTGGACTGCAAAGCCAATCTGGGAGATTTTGTTATTTTGACAGTTTTGGGGAAAATATGCAAAAGCGAGACCTATCTGTTCTCCATATGTGATGCTGAACTTGTCAAGTGAGTTTAGGTGTGTTTAAAGTGAAACCAGTATTGTGTCTGAACAGCATGTTTGTGGTTATGAATCCTGCCAAAAAGGAGGGGTATAAAAAAAAAAAAGAGTACTATCAAAACAAGGCATCCAAGAGGTGAAACAGAACAAAGGACACAGCGTTTGACACACAAATACAAAGAAAGTCTAATATTTCAATATTACTCTGCTAATTCTTTTGTCATACATACACAATGACACAGGAGTCTTTATTAGGGTGGCACTATGGAATAAATCATTTTCCCTTATTTGATTTTTGGAAATCTTCATTCCTCCATTCAGCCTTTTCTTAGACTAGCAGATCATTTTGCTACACTTGCGAGTTGTGGAATTTCCCAGGAAGATGTATTGTGGCTCTTTTCAGAGAAATATTAGCATCCAGCCAGGAGACACAGAATGGTGGGGAGGTGGAGAGCGAGGAGGATAGGAAGGCACAGACGATCGTTATCATACATTCAGGAACTGTTTTGTTTTTCATTGCTTACAGAAATGGCATCCCCGTGTAAAAAAGCAAGACAGAACCTGATGTTAAAAAGGCATACAAAAAGCATACACCCCAGCCAAAACTCTTTCTTAAAAAGAAAATATTTATTTTAGCTGTTCTGCTTTTATTTATTTGATCGTGCTGTGGTTGTGTGTTTCATTCCTCAAAATCTTAAGCCTGAAGATTATTCAAATTTTCTAAAATCTGCTTATTATTGGCACTCAGATCTTTCTCATCTATCATTCCATTCTATATCATTGTGCCCCCTATTGACTTCTCTCAGCATCAAAATCTCGCAAATATTTTTTCTCTGCACTTTTTGAAGCTGGTCATGGGTCTTCTGACCTCCAGCACAAATCATTTTAGCTGCTCGCGGGGGGCTCGCAGTCTCATGGAGGTATGGAAATCCAATCCCCATCATTTCTCGCTTACATTTGTTTTCCTTGGTCCAGCCAGCGATGGGCCGATCAGCAGTGATCCCCATAGCGACAGAAGATCAAGACCGTGGGTGGGGAAACAGGACGGTTCTTGCTGGTCAGAACGTTGTTTTTTCGGTTTACTTTAACCTGCCTCCCACCTCTGTTTCCCCATAATCCTTGAGAGGGATGAGACTCAGTTTGAGATTCAGGATCCTGTCCCGGATACACACACACATGAGCTATAACGCTCTTGCTCTAAAGGAGAACACAGGAAGTTTCATTCAAGCACATAAAAATCAAAAGCACTTTTTTAGACAACTAAAAACAATTATGATTTATTGACCAATGAGCTCACTAGTGAATCTAAACAATATTGACATGATAGATCACAAAAACTTTTTTTAAAAATCAAAGCATAAGGTTACAAAAAAATTAAGAAAATTTTTTTGCCAGATAATCTAAAAATGTATTGCTGAAAATGTGTGATGAATTAACTTTAAAAGGATCACATCAGGCAGGAATATACAAATATAAATATGACAACTGCACTATTTTCTAATTGTTTCTCATTCTAATTTAAAAATGACTGGTAATTGTTGGTCAGTATGTGCTAAACTATAGAAACACTGCTGCTCATTTTTTTCCAATTATCTGTTAATCGCTCCTGAAGGCCCTACAGGTATCACATCATATGACAGCTTTGACATTGTTCTTAAAAAATCATTTGGACTGCCTCTCTTCTCTTTCCTTTTGTAATAAAAATTAAGAAATTTCATGATCTGGTATCCTATGTGAAGCTTTCAAATGGTTGCGGTTGTGAGGAGGAAGGTAATTGGCTGGCTGAGGTAATCAGATTGGTTTCAGAGCATCTGATCTGCAGTCTAACAGACTTCCAACCAGTTGAATGAGTAAATAAAGAACTGTGGGAGCTCTAGCTGAAGACAGATTAGCACCAGCTCCGGGAGGGAGCAATCCAGAAAAAGCTTATTCCACGTGAAGGAAAACCCAATGGGCACGAAAGACCACAGAGCATCTAACAAGCATCATCAGAAGTCATTTCACCAAGTCACCCTTAAACTGCTCTGATTTGACATTTTAACAGTATATGAATACCTTCTGAATTTCCAAACGCGAGCTTCAGGAATCTCACACTGAATTTCTATTTATGCACATTTCCATCATCGAGAGGTTTAGACATTCAGGAAAACACTAAACAAGGGTTAAACGGCCAGAGCATATGGGTTTATATATGTGTGACTGTGCTTGTCGGTGAGCTTGAGCCTCGTAAGATCTCTCTCATGCTCACTTGGCTGTGAGAGAGGGATCAGGAGGAGGAAGTGGCGGCGGTGCCATTCCGATGCACTGTCCCATTCCGCCTTATTCTTTCCTCTTTTCTCCCACTGACACAAATAAGAGGATTAGGGCACACAGCTTCCGTCAGTCCCTCCATTGAAGACAAAGCAGCGAAGAGCTTAGCAAGATAGCCTCGGATAGCCGAGCGGACCTGTCATTCAAACGGCCTGGTGCTATAGCTGTTGGGAGGCTAATCTCATTAGGATATGAAAAAGAAAAAGAGGGACTCTGAAAAGTCCAGGATGAGATTCGATTATCACCCTCATAACTTGCATCTTAGACATGCAGCAGACGCATTTTCTCGTCTATGACAAGAATGTTGAAACAATCCTATAAGACAACTTAATAGTCAGAGATGAGTTTGTGAGATTTGTAAATATTGAAAGAGACAAATAATTATTATTGCACTAGGTAGTTTCCATTTGGTTAACTTGTTACTGCAAAATCCAGACCCTTGTTATGAGCCAGACGCTCTTGCACACTGTCTTCATGTACAGGCAGAATGTGTCAGACGGGTGTGATAGTGAGCTATGGGCAAGCAACATGCCCTGTGGCACCACTTGCCACACCAGTGCCAGTATTTTTTAGCGTACACGTGCAAGCCTGTGTAGGAAAACACTATGCATGCTTGGTGCTTCTGCGTTGACTAGAGAAACAGAGACAGTGCCTAGGCCTGCAGATAATTTACAGCAACATTAAAGAAAATAATATCATGCCTATGACCTTTTAATATTATACTATTTTATAGTTAATAAAAAAATAATTTAATATTTAAAATAAAATGTATAAAAAAATAATCTCTCAATTATGGATTAGAAATATTGTAATATTTTAAAATATTTAAAGTAGGACTACACGAATTATGACATCTTTTTATTATAATGCTATTGAAACAGGCGTAGAATATTTGCTGTATTTTTAACAATTATTCTATATATAGCAAACCAAGATAAAACGAGACAAATAACTTAATGTAAATATAATTTAAAGAAAAACAATTAAATTGAAGCATAAACATGCCAATAACATTGTATATAGTAAAAACTATATTTGGGATAAAAAAGTAATTATATAAATATGAATTAATATTTCAGATTTATCGACAATATAGCCTACAGGCAGTTTAGTCAAAAACACTTTGCAAGTGTGATTCGCTAAGGTCAACATAATTTGAGCAAATTATGCGATTCCTACAAGGTTAATTCAAACTAACATAACATTTATAATGTATAGAACACATCAAAAAATATTAGCTCTGGCACATACTGTATTTATAATAGCAATCTAAATACTTTAAACACACACGCTTGACATTAACAGTAAAGACAGAGCAGAGCACACATAGTTAAATAATGCAAAAACTGTAGAGTCAAGCGCTTCTAACAGGGAAAGAGCAATTCGAGAATTCAAAATAATCTATTCCACAACAAAGCGTTTAAAAGCAAAATTCAGTCATCTAAAGATCCTCTCTCCACCAGAATAACATCCCGTTAGGTCAAAGCATAAAACGGGTGGTGGTGGAGGGGCACTAGTCAAGAGATGACAGATGATTGCATCATTTTAATATTGCCAAGAGAGGCTGGGCTAATGTTGACACAAAACCTAATACTTCCTTGCAGAGGAACAGGCTGGCTCAGCCTCGGCCTCATCCCAAAGCAGAGCGCTACGACGCCTTCAACACACTGAGCAAAAACCCTGAAAGCTGCAGAATCATTATACTCTTCTCACTTCCCTTAACTTCAACGTATTAACTGCAAGATCTAAAGTATGGCTTTCCAATTGACATTTTCTAAACTACAGGAAAACCACTTTTATACAGGCTCACTTGAAACAATGACAATACGAAACAGTAAACACATTGCATTGTGGGTAAAACACTTTAACTCTCAATATGTCGGGTGTGCTGGGAGGGTATACAGCTCCAGTCATGTAGCAAACACTCTGCCAGGACCAAAATCCACTCATGTCAGCAGGAACGCAGCATCCCACTCGCAAAGCAGAGCTAATTAAAAAACAACACATCACAGGAGGACGCCCCCACAGTGCTAAAATAGAACTATCAGCACACCAGGGGATCATCCACAACTTCCTACTTCCAGCAAATTTTCCCTGGACCAAGACTAACAACAGACTTGGGCCAGGTCCCATTGACACTACGGGCCAGAGGGGAAATACCTAATACTCAACATTATAAAATAGTGTATATGATAATATCTGTTAAACAACACTGTAAAACTGGAAATGTTATGTTGGCTTATTTATCCATATACTGTATTATCCATATCCAATTTTATGAATTATCCATCTATCTGTGCACAAACACTGGATGCAAAACTGAGAATAGTTTAAATCATGAGCTAGAAAAATGACAATTCCTGGTGAACTTTCTTTAATTAAAGTGCTGATCTGAGATCTGAGTAAAAAAAAAATTAAACAAATACTAGCTTTTTCTAATAATTCTGAGAATCGTTTTAAAAAAAAATAATTTTCTTAGCAAATTAAAATGCATTTTATGATTTGACTAATACATATTTGCAATACAATATTACAATGGTGGTTTGGGTATTTAAAAAAATATTACTCTGTGGAAACTACATTAAACATATTTAACCATTTTGCATGCCCTGTTGAAATTGTAATGTTTTATTTTGTTTGCCTCAGCATTGTAAAAGAAAGAAAGAAAGAAAGAAAGAAAGAAAGAAAGAAAAAAGGAAAGATCAAGTTATAAAAATACAAATAAAGACCAAATATAGCATATTAAATAAATGACAATGGCGTCCAAATAAATGCGAACTAATTTACAATAGGCTACAGTAAAATAATTCCCACTATAGCTTGAAAACACAATTACATTTTTACATTGTGTTTTTAATTGGCACTAACGCAAAGGTCTGCTGAGCCATTCTCACAACATTATATGCAGATCGTAATTCCAAAGGTAATCCTCTATTAACGCAAGCCTGTTATTTCAGGTTACTCTTCAGCTACAGCTTGCTGAAATTTCTGCTCCAAAACAACCTATAAATTCCCGCCGGTGAGCCAGTGCTGTAAATAGCTGACAGAGAGGTGTGAATATGAACGCTTGCCCAGTGTTGTGATTTACGGGTCTAATGATTATAGGGCATGAATCAATTGATGCGAGCGTGTCATTAGGCGGTGTTCCCCAAAAACGGTCAAAGTCGGAGCCACAGGCGACTTTTCCAGGTTGACAAGTACAACCTAAATGAACGTCATAAAAGTCAAAAAGGTGCCAATTACATCTACTAAGTGGCCCGTCATTGCAAAATAAATAAACAAATACTGCCAGCTACCTGTGAGGAGCGCGTGTGAGAGGACCCCCGGAGCTGCAGGTTGTGAAATGGAGGGTTCTGTAATGCATAAATGTGCACAAAAAGATTCGCTGCGGGAACGGACGATAAACTATGATTTATACAAATCAAATCTCTAAAAGATGTCATATCTGTCGCAGTGACTTACATCCACAAGGCAATAACACATCATAATACCACAATAGACCTTAAATTATTAATTGAAAGTTGTACGAAAGGAAATAAATAACTGCTCCCCAAGTAGGTAAATATGAATATTAATTTAATGTATATATTATACCGCACTTAACCTAAAACCACAAATAAACTAGTGTGATTGTGAAATCTTTGGCCTGAGTTATAGCTGCTACCTCCAGGGTAATGGAATATCAAACCTGCGCTATAAAATTAATTTTGTTAACACTAACTCCTCACGGTCACGTTGAGTGATTTAAAGGAATAGCCAACAAAGACGTGGCCCTTTAATTGTTGCATCTTGTCGGACAGGGACCTCCCAGTTATCACTACAAGAGAGGCAGCGATATTTCAAAAAGTCTGACACAAAAAGCAAGCAAAACTAGTGACATGCATGGAGAGAAGTCATGCGACATTAGGCACCCCGCGGTACATTCACAGCTTTAGGACAGAATGAATATAAACACAGCACCCACCCACTGTGCAGATTGAAAATATACCATACCCTAACTGCATGCTCTTATGGAAAGGGCAATTTGTGCTTTTAAACCGGCCTACGTGGTATACATCCCGTTAAAAAAATACGCGTCGTCTCAGCATTTTGATGGATGTAGACTCAAACGAAGAATTACAACCATATACAGATTGTCGAGAGTTGAACATTAATAATGGTCTACGACTGGAAAATTTGCTAAATTATACAACAAAAAAAGGTATAAAAAAGGCCCAGAGTATAACGCAAAAATATTGACAATACTGATAATAAAATATTGTGTAAGTAAACTGAATTAGTAAAATTATATTTAACAAATCAGCATATAAAGAAATAAATAAAATATAAAAAAACATTTTGCACAATACAATTTGTGGCATTTTAAGACAGGACTAAAAATAAATAGAGATCATGATAGTTAATTGATTTATAATGAACAGCACCGTTTTCCCACGTCAAATAGTTTTTGTATAGAATAAACGACAGCTGATGAAATAATTATGACGTCCTTGACCCATCAAAATAAAAATAAGCTAAAATGACTCAATTTTGACTGCCTGCGAGTAGAAAAATATCACAGCTCATTAAACTGTGTTTACTGTAACCTGAAGTGAAAAGTCTAGCCGCAAAATCTCAAATTCACAGGACTACATTTTTTTCGGTTAAGAGACAGGAAAAAGGCGAACTAAATTCATTATAAAGGGTGTAATTTGGATGCCTTTGAAAAGTAAAGACGACTTTTCGTCTACACCAGACTCCAACGCTGAACAGTACAAAAAAGCACGTCATTATATTTATAAATAGACTACTCCAAAATAACACCACCAATAACATAAATCAGTTCATGTTTACAAAAATATATATTGTAAGAATTTAAGGCGCAAAAATGGAAAATGTACTTTTGTTGCTTGATCACGGCATATGAAGGTCAAGCTAAGCAATGATCTTCTGCTTACGTGTAACACCAATATTATTATTAAAATAATCCATGCCCTTACTGTTGGTAGTCATGTTTGCAGTAAAGTTTTCTCTCCCGGAAGTAGCAGCTGGTGGTGAGCGGTTGTTGACACACTGCGCATTGCAAGCACTCCTCGTGCCACGAAGACTCGTTGACGCGCATCAGAAAGCGGTCGGATATTGGCCGCTGGCATCCCTCACACACTGCCTGGTGATGGCACTCTGTCCCTGGAGGACAAAAACATTATTTCAATTACTAACTTCATATGAATTTTTTAAAGATGTACACATTCACGGGTGATTCGACAACAAGTGGTTATCATTGTCATAATTGTATGTGACCTACAAATAAAATATCTACATATACAACACAAAGAAAAACCAAGACAATAACAAAGAATAAAATTCAATTCACGAACGTGTTTACTACAAATATCAACACATTCAATTATAGACTAACATATTTTTTAACATAAAAAATATAGGCCCAAAATTTAAGCTATATTTAAACTAAACATATCTATTTAGAGTTGTTAAAATGCACGCAACGCAGAAGCTATCAGCATAAATAAATTACGTTTATATGATTGCATATGTAAAACCTAAATAATAACCAATGCATTTGTATTAAAAAAGACAACAGAGCTGTGCAGGTGATGCAGCGTTTTTATTTTATTCGCGATAATTTAAATTAAACGTTTTAAAAAATAATTTAATAATGAACTCCTGAAATAAAGCAGGAATATGAATACATCTTTATGTAGGTACGTGAATAAGAAATGTAAGCGAATTTATGAAACAAGTGAAGTTACGAAACATTATACTTTACTATTTAAATAAATCCATTACATTGCTCATAAAATATAAGTACATAAATTTTATACACGATTTGTGTATTGAGATATTTTTTCTTGTTATTGTTATGAGGTTGTGAGGTTTTGATTATTGAGCAAATACTGCAGGCGGCCGGCCGGTTAAATGCACGACACGAGGATTCATCCAAGCCGCCTGTACTTAACTGCACTGCACTGCACTATTGCCCCAATTTTAACTGTAGTAATTTTGCACAATAACAACATTAGACTCTAAATAACATATTTATTTTGCTTTAATTAATAAGTGTGCGTAAAATAAAGGGAATTCAGACATTTACTTACCCAGCATTACTCCAAGTGTAGCTTGCCCCGACCGCAGCGGATGGTCTTCAAGTTTTATACCGTCCAACATCTTTAAATATTCCCACAGTTACCTGTACGGAAGCGCCGTTCTAGCGACTCGGGACCTGTAGTAATATCCATAACAATATATTGTGAGAGCTGTCCACGCTTGAGATCTCCACACTAGCACATAACATAACTTGATACTACAGAATTCTCAATCGTATAGCTGTGCAACTAAGAAAACTGCTCATTGCATTTGGCACAACGTTATAGTTTGCTCTTGATCAAATGTAGCTTAGCCCAGAGGCACAAGACAGAATTATAAAACGTAAAATACGCACTAAATCACCTGTTAATACCGGCCGAGTCAATCTTAGACGTTTTCTGTCCGAAGCTCAAAGTTTGTTTCCCGGTTGTGCTGTCACGAACTGCGAGGGGAGATCCTCCCTTTCCTGCACCGTGCAAGCCGCCTCGACTCCCAAAAGTTTTTTAGGAAATTAGTAAAATCCACGGAAACATAAAGGAGATGTCTAAACGTTAACTCTTAAATTAGTGCGCCATTCGGCTCCCTGCAGCTTTAGAAAGCTCAAAACTGAGATAGGCTTGAGAGAATGCACCCTCCCCTTTTGGTCGCGTCACTTTGCAGACTATTGACTGGCATTGGGATGCTATTGGTGCGCCAGTGTTCGTGCACTCCGCCGAGTGGAACTAAATGCGTTCCGCCTCTAAAATCGCGTGGCCTCACAAACCAGAGGCGTACAAGGATAGTAAACAACGCTACGAAATTGTGGTGAAACAATCAGGTCTAAAACAGTCTAATTATAATGATAGCTTGGTCGAAAGAAACAAAAGAAAGAAAGAAAGAAAGACAAATTAATTGTCAGACATTCCGTTTAGTAACTAAGAAAAATCATTAGGAATTTAGGTTATGCATTTTAGACACTAATCTTGCAATTTTCTAATTATTAATGCGATCATAAATAAGAAGAGCCAAACAAACAGCCTAATGGTAAATAATGAACAATAAAGAATGAAAAGTCTATTAGTCAACAACAACAACAACAATAAATTAGATTTAATTGCTGTTTTATTGCTAATAATGTAGCAGAGTTGTAGAATTAGCAGTATTACAGTGGAAGACTATTTGTGCTGCAGTGTTCATGTTACTGTAATTATGACCGAGTAAAAATTATTGTAAACACTATGTGCTTTAAATGCACTATGTGCATTTATTCACTGCCTGTAATTACTCATTATTATTGCTCTTTGTTTATATAAAAATGCCTTTTAATTATTTTTTAAACATACAAACTAATATGCTTAACATGCACAATCTAATGCAAAACGTTACAGCATATATGCTGCTGTTGTTGTTGTCAATAGATGCCGTATCAAACCTCCCAACGATGTTATTCTCCTTTGATTGTACCCGGGCTGCTCCGAGGCCCTCTCCTCTCAAGCAGAGGCTGCTGGCTTTGATATCAGGTAGCGGAGCATCACGCCGGGCCCGTCCGCATGCTTTGTGCTTTTGTGTCCATTATGAAGCCTCGAACCTTCTGACCCTCGTCTCCAATGCACCTGGAGATCAGGGCCGATAACCACAGACAGCGGCTGACAGAGCCAGCTGAAATAAAAGTCAGAACCCGGTGCAGTCTGAGGGTTCGCCGGGACATAGTAATAATACCACCGATCAAACAGATAAAAATCGAGCTAATTAGTTAAACGTCGCACGTTTTATTTAATGCGCTTTATTCCGGCGGGACAGCTTTGGTTAGACCTACTGTCACCCGTAAAGCAGTAACAAACAGAGGATGAATAAAAGCGCATGAAATTATGAAGCAGATAAGTGACGTAGCCACGTTTTAAATTCCGTAGCCTCTAATTTTATTATTACATTCAATTTATTCACAATTTATTCGTCACAAATCAAAAAAGCTTCATTCAGAAAATGCATGCATTTAATTCAGGCGTATCATTCCTTTTTTAAAATACATAACTTTAAACTAAACGAGAATTTCCCAGAACATAATTTATTACTGTACCGACTAACATTAATTTTGATTTAGTGAAAGGAAACACTTTTTGCTCACGGGTTTTGATCACAAGGGAAAACAATAAATCAGTTGTATTTATGGTAGTCCAATGCTTAACAAATATTTGAGACAGACTAACGATAACCATGACTACCAATGTTGTGTATATGTTGCCTACTTTTGTGAGTTCTTGTTAGAATCCCAAATTCAACATTTTGGTTAAAGCTCACAAATGGTTGCTGCTTTCATCTTCAGGTCTTTATTAATTGCATGTGTCCTCGGTTGTTTCTGAGATTAACTACATTCAAGTCAAGATTTCGTTTCCTCGCTCTATTTAAACAGATTCTTGGAAAAATCCTCTCTAAAAAGTCTCACTTAAAATCTTTAAAAAATCGGAAATATTAAAGTTTTGTGAAAGTGAACGCGCAATAATGATTTAGCAATTCTGTGAGTGACCAAAATAATTTGGTCACTCATAAGTCAACAAAAAATCACTTAAAAGTCTAAATATTCAAACATAGGAGTTTACACGCTCTCTTCCATCATATACAGTAGGCTACACTAAAAGGGAGGAATGCACGCGCTTAACTAAAGACTCCTCGCGTTATACAGAATTCGTCACGCTCCCCTGTTACCGCCTCACTCCCAGGACTCCGTACTACCTCCGAGCCATTTAGGAGACTTCAAGCAGTGGCCAAGTGAGATACCTATGACCCTTCATTATCGTGTAACCCCCCACAAGCCCAACACCTTTAAGAAAAAATAAATGTCTTCAGTTGACACTCAGAAATCCATATAGGCCACAGCGGTCAGTTCATTACAGTCTCCTAAACGGTTTATATTGCTGTTTCTTCTCGATTTAGCTAAACTTATTATGTATTTTTGGTGCTACTAATTATTTGATATAAAGACCGGATTCTAGTTAAAAGACGAACTGTTTTATTTACGCTTTGATAAATTGTGAGCAGAAGAAATTACATTTTGCAGATGTTTAGTACGTAGGTTGGATATTATCTGAGGAAGAATACCGGTGTGTTACTAAATACAAAGCCATCATTGAATAATATTAATATCTTTTTGATATTATTTTGTCATTTCTTTTTGTTTGCGACACTTTCCAAATTTATTAAAACCTTTCGACTCGCCTCATGCAGGAGGAAACGTACTTCACATGCTAAGTCAATGGGAAAACCTATGGATCGTTTACCTCGATAGTTGAGGTTCACTGGGCATCTTTTGTAACCTACCCGGGCATCCTTTGTAGTACAGCTGGAGAGCCTCAGTGTTGTACTCATGATTTGTGCAAGGCTCCCCCTTGCGTTTTAATAACGATCTGCAAAGAGACAAGAGCATATTTATCTAAAATGGGTCCAGGCCTAATGACAAACACACTACTTACAGTTTCTTTGGGTATGTGTTTAAAAAGTCAATGCCATTATTATTTTATAACGATAAGTGTACCATGGATTAATATCTGTTAGAGGTCTTAATGGCAGGGGGAGCAGATTGCGTATGCATTTACCTCGAAAAAACACAGGACAGTCACAGTTGTCTGCTCATAGGTATTACATCTGCACTAGCCTGAACACCACAAGTTACGGTATGTGCTGTAAAGAAAGTAATTGCTAAAGAGAGGAATGAACTGTGTCCAAGGCCGTCAGCAATATGCTGGTGGCGTGACTTGTGTGTTACAGGGACTTGGCCTTTTGTTTGGAACTCTGGGTTTACGAAGTGTTTCATAAAGACGGATCTCGTTGGACAAGCATGAAAGGCGATCACAGCAAACGCCTTAAATGCCTGGACTACCCTAAAATCGCTCGACTTCCGTCACTGGTGGCGCTTAGGCCTAACTGTTGTGCCCACAAAAGTTAAAAGGGTTTTAACGAACGCACGAAATGGGTTCGGTACTCTGGTATTTAAATAATTTTGACAAAGAGGCTCAAAGCAAGAGAAGCAAATACATGTGATTTATGTAATGTTGCTTGAGAAGCAGCCTCTAATTGTTTTCTTTCGCATATCCCCCTCCCTCTTTAAAAATGGTACGCCTGAGCAGCAGGTGTGTGGCACGTGCACTATAGTGTGAGCGAGAGAGAGGGTGAAAAAACTAATCTAAACTCAATAAAGGTTTGCAAGCGATGCTACACTGTTTTAGTTAAACAACTCGGATAATTCGATCACAAGGTAAGAACAACAGAACATGCATTAAAGGGGGCTCGAAGTGCTATTGAATCGCAGTGCAAATTTTGTTTATAAGGAAAAGAAATCGAATAATTTGGCGAAAGATGCAACATGTAGGTTGTTATTTTGGACATTAATGTATTGATCTTTATAATTTTTTGTATTTCTGTCAGAGGGGGAATTAAGCTTAGTCGTTGTTGGTGCTCGCAAAATTGCATTCTTCTGCATAAAACGTATTATGTATAATCCCACAATGAATAATATTTAATTCTGTATGAAAAGGGGGGAAATTATCTAACAATGTAGGCTCTTAACAAACCACCCAAACTTATCCAACCATTAACTAGTTAACTGACACGCTATTAAATTCTACGCACGAATACCAATAAAAAATTGCATTGGGAGGGTATCACGTTTGTTTCAAAATTAAAAAAAAATCAGATGTATTAATTTAATAAAATAGCACAATCACTTAATTTCCTGAAGGAAACAAGCGTTTCAATTAATGCGAGATAAAGAATTGGCAGCAAGTTTACATCTTTACGTGATGTTAAATGCATCCATAATACTTACGTTCGTTTTACAAATAAATAGTCAATGGTCAAAATGTTTACAAAAAACTAAAGCAACAAAACAGTGCATAAATAATAATAATAATAATAATAATAATAATAATAATACAGAGTAAACGTAATTTTGACACATAACACTTCTTAAATATATTCTACACATTTAGAGCCGTAATTGTTTAAGATATTTGAATATTATATACATTTAAACCTCTCTCATAACATGGATATCAGTGTACAGTCTTTACTGCTATGCCACACTGAGAGATGCGCTATCAGAGAGCATTACACTGCCATCTAACGATACCTGCATTTAATTCAACTTCATTAATAAATGCAGTCGAAAAACATTTACACATCAATTGACGAATTAAGGGAAATTATTTAAAGCAAAACAAAAAGGCACAAAAATGTTACTACTACCTTTCGTACTAGCTTTTGTACTTTAAAAATGTATATAATTGATATATACAATAAATAAACTGATAAATATTAGAATACATTTTTCTGTGAGCGAAATGAAAATATATTAGTTAAGTCCATAACGTTTTATTACTGAAAAAGACTAAACGCCATTAATTCTTTATTCAATTATAATAACACACACAATTGTGGGTATAGACAACCGAGTTCTTTTAAAACATTCTACCAACAAATTATGCCATATATTGAAAGTGACAAAAATGTATTATATTTCATTTATTTTTTCTACAATTACTAGACTACCAAAAAGATTTCTGCTTCCGATTTTATGCGTATTTTTTCTGAACGGTCGTTTAAAAAAAAAAAACGACGTTTTAAAATAAAAGTTAATTGTTAAAATGTGATGTCTTGTGTCGAATTTAACAGTAATATATATATATATATATATATATAAAACATCTAGTCAATCAGAAAAATAAGGTTTCAAACGTTATACATATTCTGCACTGCAAACAGACTCCAGTCAATAACAATGTTAGCAATGTAAAAGTAAATCGTTTTAAGACATACGGATTCTCAAACTTATTTTGACAAATATAAAACAGATAAAAAGTCAAAGCTAACAAACACTAGCAAATAACATGTACTTAGAGTAAATTGCATTGGCAATTAACTTTCATGTTTGGATCCACTTTGATCTTTTAATGAGTGTTTGCTATTAACTTTTTCAGAGGCTTAAAGGATTAAAAGAGGCTTTACTTTTTTTTCACTCATTTATAAATATGTAAGGAGACAGTGTTTTTCTTGTGCTTCAGTCTACAAACGTAAGGGAGAGGAAGAAATGAGACAATTGCCTTGAAAATGACCTTGATGACATTTAACGTGTCTCTGCCGAAACGTCATCATGTACATCATGATGTGAAGCCACATAAATTCAAATACTATTCATAAACCAGAGATGTAAACACAACCAGCTAAATCAAACAGATCAATAATGCAAATGAATGCATTTAAGCAGTGTTCAGTGTGCTCAAAATGTTCATATATATTGTATCATAGATCAAATCTGATCTGTAAAGCATCACATGTTAATTAAAGTTATTAGTTTACGCTCAGAGGGTCAGTTTGGTATGGCTTGAACTTGCCCGACACGCTGTACTAGCGGTCTAAATGAGCCAGTATTATAAAGGGTGACTAGCGCCCTCATGTGTTCAATCAGCTTTTACTACTTCTGTTCTACCAGAAAACGAGTATTTATCAACTGCATATCCCGCTAATAACAGCGCGGTAAACAAGTTATCATTAACTGTGTACTACAATTAAGTTTTTGAAATTACAAAAACAGTTCAGTGTCACGTGGTGTTCTGTATCAGTTCGACAAAAAACTTTAATTCTTATTTTTTTATTTCTGAAATAAAAAGCATATTTTTTTATATGTTCATATATAATGCAAATAATTATACTGGTCTAATGTGACTTATCAGCATATGCAGGTATTTTTTCACAATTACAGAAGGGGGTGAATTTTAAATAAGTAGCCTACTTCGGTTTGACTGAACTTTTTAAGAAACATTTTAAAGAAAATGTCCCTTAAATAATAATAATAATAATAATAATAATAATAATTAATACTTTTTTAAATTGCCTCCCTAAGAATGTTTTATTATAACAAACCAATTATAATATTTTCCATATTATTTCATACATTTTCTATCCTGTTAGTTTTTTTGTAATATTAACAATTTCTAATAATTATTAATGAACAAAAGCAAAGTTGCACCCTGCAGTAAGTGACATAATTTTTGTTGGGAAAACAAGACCACAAACTTTAGCAGTTTGTCTTTTAAAAATTCTGCATTGTGGTATTAGTTGGTTTCTCCCAGTGTAATTTCAATTTGGCCGTTTGCAATTTGAAAAAATAAAAAAGTGACCTCAAACATAGGCTACATGAAGAAAACATATTTATATAAATGCCAGAATTAAGACAGTAAGCGAATAGCTTTTGCTTTGGCTAAACTTAAAAGCAAGGTAAAAGATGTACTTAGAAATATATCACAACTGTCCTCACTGTCCACTTTGCACTAAATCACAAGCTCTCTGATGAGTTATGGGCTATTGCAGGTCTACTATTGTTAATACAGATTTTTTTAAATAATTTAAGCAAATATATAGAAACATCTGTAACACTAACTTGTATGTGAGTTCTAATTGAACATACAGAAGTTAACACTACTGTACAGATATGAATTAAAAATGTCAATGTGTCTAAAACTTACAACATTAAGGAGGTAGCCAATAGGCTAATAACATTTCATGCAAAGTATAAATAATAAAACACTAGGAAATGTTTTGAATGGCACACTACTATGCAACAAACAAAGGAAGGTTTTCGAGCCATACAAACTTTTTGCACGTTTTTTTATATAAGGCTTTCATCCAGAGTTCACTTATCAAAGGTCAGGATCTAAAGCAGATCAAAGTTAGCTTAAGATAAAACAGACTGTTTTTAGGTAAAGCTAACAAAGGCACGGTGTCGAGAGAATATGTGGTTGATTTCTCTGTTGAATCTGGAAAATGTCACATGGAAACACTTGCAGATTTTGGCAAATGCTTACTCGTGTCGTTTTACCGCTAAATCAGAGTACACACCCATATAATGCTCAGTATTGCTTTTGTACAGCACATTGTTTTTCAGAGAATAATACAATTACTCTTTAATTATTCTTTGTAACACTTGTTGAATTGTTGTTAAGTAGAAGATAAGAGAGTTTCTTGAGGTCTGCGACTAAAGGAATAGTAATGTTTTCCAAACCAAACGAGATTTACGATGCTTTTCAGCAGATGGTTGTCTTGTTCATTCGGTTCTTCTCTCAACTGATTTATTTATGCTCTGGTAAAGCAGGACTAGTGGCGGCTCGGAGTCTGATTTTAGGATACTTGCCATTCACAATATACATCCCCTGTTTCTCTTTTGTGGGAGGCATGGCTTCAGCCAAAGCTCTTGAAATTAAATGCATGTAGCCAGTCTTGTGGCCTGATCACCAAGATTTTCTAAACAGATTTAGAGTCTCCACATTGTGGCAAATTGATGTCTGAAAATTGGTCACTGGCTTGTAATTATGGCAAACCAATAGTGTGCTGTGAAGATTAAAGGGGAAATGCAAAGATCCAGTTTATTGCTAAATGTTACTGCACTGCATCAAGACTTTTGAGACAACTTAAATTTGAGGTACTTTGAAGACCTACAGTTGTCTGTCCTCTCTCTTTTCATCATTATTATTATTAATTACTAGCAAGCAGTAGTGATATTCAAAAAAGTGCAAAATAGCCACTTGTAAATCAACAAACATGACACAACTTAACTGACCATTGCCGCACTATAAAGGAAACTCAGAAGACAGCTCTTAGCGTCTGTGACTCAATGGGCATCCCTCCAGATGTTCCTCAGCTGGCTGCATCTGCAGATGAAGATCTGTGCAGCGTCTGTCGAAAGCTAGCATTTCTAGTCTATCCAGCACCCCCTCATCTCTATCAGCACATTCGGTGCTCCCTGCACGTGCTGACCCGGGGGTCTTGATGTATCCCATGAGAGAAAAAAAATGACTTTCAGAGCACTGAAACCAGTCCAAGCGCTGATCCGTTCCCTGTGTGTGCAAGATCACAGATAAATAATGACCTGGAAGGGAGTCGTGTTGTTTGTTTTATGTTGTAACATTTTTTTTAGAAAATGGGAATTGGAAATAAAAACGAATTCTACTTAAGTAAAATAAGATATAGCAGTCACAGCGAAATTTTCCTAATGTGACAAAACATACAGTAGGTACAAGTACCATGCCCATTTTTACAAAAAAATCTAAATTATAAGGACATTTTCTACTTTAATCTTGTGAGCACATAAACTCTTCAGATTTGTAGCAGAATCAAGGCCATCATTTACAGGTCCATCTGCTTAGCTATTAAAGCCTGCGGTTTTAAACCCCCGAATGGTCAAATGTAGTTACCGGGTTGAAACATGAAGGTGTGAGTGGATTCTGCACAGGATTTATGGCCACGTTCGACTTCATCAAAGGTCAGCATGGAAGATGGGTTACAACCTGGAAAAGAACAGACCTGCGGCATTAGAGCTGTGAAGTTCAGTCTTATATAGTTTCCAGGCATCTAGATTAAGTGATTGTTTGAAATTGTGCAACTCTGTTTACAATAAAGCTTGTGTTTTTAAATGAGGAACTTTTAAATGAAATACAACCAATCATAAGATAATCATAATATCAATGCATGTAATAATAATAATAATAATAATAATAATAAAATAATAATACATCAAATGTACTAAAATACAGTTTGTGCTCAATCCATGAAGAAATAATATTAAAATGTATTAGTTTATGGTTTTAATGAATAATTTCTTTTTATTTTTTATGTTCAAGAATGTAAAACAGTAAAATGTGTACATCTGCAGATCATGATGTGTAAAATTATTTTATTTTAATTAAAATATAAACATCTAAAAAAAATAACATTCAGTAATTTTAAAAGCATTATAATTTTAAAAGAAATGTCTGTGCTATTAAGTTTTTGATTGAAGTATTGACCACAGACAGGAAGTGTGTGAATCCTAATGAAGTTATTAGAGCACCCCCACCTGTAGCCGGACACATGGGGCTTTGACCCAATGAAAATGACCAACATGTAAGGAACGGAGCGGATTCACATGGCAGTTCGTTCCACTAACAAGCACAATTATTGTTTCTAATGCATCTCACAAATATGCTTTCCAATGTGACATCACTCTCAAACACTTTAAGAACTAACCCAAACATTCCAATGGACATAATTAAGCATAGTTTAAAAACCAGCTAAATCAATCGTGTTCTCCCTGTGGATTTGTTCAGGAAAACAGCTCTCTGGGAAAGTGTTAAGAGTAACAAGAAAACAAGCTCTCTCCACAAAATCCCTCCCTGTGGTTGTCAGTGTTTTCCCACTGGACCACTTTCAGAATCATAAACATCTTAACAGGGCTCGCCTCCCCCGGGAGCCCCTGAATTTCTTACAAGCGATCAGAACCTAAGCTCAGGAGCCGCTCCCTTATTGCATCCAGGTGGCCGAGGTAAAAAGCGCTGGCCTACCATAAATGTCCCATAAAATGCAAGTGGCACCTCCAGAGGTGGATGGGGTCACTGCACCTGTCTGAGGATTGAGACTGGATGTTTCCTCTTCCTAACCACTCTCACACTCACTCCTTTTCTGACATCTTTCACCGCTTCATGACACCATATGGGCCACCATGTTGAGAATACAGTCATGTCTGATTTTTGGGAAGACCTCTACAAGAACAATTCCAGGGTTTTTGTGTTTAAATGATGCGATTTACCTCATATAATAAATGATATGTACACGTAATCATCCAAATTGGTGGGTCTCTTTATAGCAGATTCCTAAATCCGTAGCATGTGTCCACTGGTGAGTGGTCCATGGGGACCAGCATCCCTCTGGTCAGGTTTAATTGGCCTTCGAGCCTGGACATGGGGCCACGTCGCTTTGATCTCACTTAAAAGGAGCTAATTGATCTCCGTGTTCAAACTGCTTTGTGGTGTCCTGAGAGAGAAGAATAAAGAAAAGAAGCTTAAAAAAAACATATTTTAGAGAGAAGTCATTGGATATTTTTTCTAAAGTATAAAGGAACAGAATGGGAAACACATCAAATATAACATCTTGGAAGTAAAAAATTCCAGACCTAGACTAAGGTGGGATAGAGGCTAGGGTAAAGTGTGTGTACAGAACAGGGAAATGAACAAAAAAAAAAAGAGAGATCACCTCACGCCCGTACCCATTGCTCCTCAATTACTGTAATGTGCTTCATATGGTCGAGATATTCAGACAAACCAGAAAGAAAGAAAGAGAGAGAGAGAGAGAGAGAGAGAGAGAGAGAGAGAGAGAGAGAGAGAGAGAGAGAGAGAGAGAGAGAGAGAGAGAGAGAGAGAGAGAGAGAGAGAGAGAGAGAGAGAGAGAGAGAGAGAGAGAGAGAGAGAGAGAGAGAGAGAGAGAGAGAGAGACCACTTGCCTTGCTTGATATCACACTGTGCATGGTGCCAGATCCAGACATGATGGTTTATATCTCCCCATGAGTCCTGTTTGAGCTTGTTGAGGGTGCGCTGAGGATCACACGTTTCATTCTCCATCCACACTTTTCCTAAAGGTTCAGCAGACCTATACATTTTGACTGTATATTGAGCACAAAGGCACACAGCAATCATTTAGTCCTTTAATCAATATTTTCCGGTTCCGGCCCTTGATTCTGATTGGTCAATAGTTGTGTTTTACTCAGGATAAAATACAGCGATAAACAATTCTGTGTCACTGCACATCACTCTTATCGATGTAAACATATATCACAGTCGGTCAGGGACTATTTCTTCCAGCGGAAGGAAGACTTCTAGTGATTTAAAAGTTGCATTGATACATATTTTTAAGCTTTAATAATTGCATCGTGGTAACGGTCTTATAAAAGCGATAAGGGTCAAGGCTTTATTGTGAATGGCATATCTAACAACAACCTTCAGCCATGACTTGTTCACGATAAAGCCCGTAATGCCTACATATAACCGTTGTCTATAACTTCATGTCCTTTCACCTTTGAGGAAAAACTAAGACAGAGAAAAGGATCTGAAATGTCAGGGGCTTCAGAGAATCACATCAACCACATGACAACATAGTACCACACAGACATATATCCTTAAAACAATCCAAGCTGCAATGTTGATACGTCCAACTATATGGAAAGTTTGGACTGTGTTTTATGAACAAGGTTTATACTCTGTGAATGTCATCATGTAGGTCCATCCTCAGAGACCATGTCCTCCCAAAGACATGAAAGACCCATCACCGGAATTCAGCTTATTCTCATGGACAAGTTTGCATGTTTTCCCATATGTCCTACATTGTGCTTGAGTGTCTGTAAAAGACTCTAACAAGGTGAGTCCATGTGCCCAGCGATGGATAGTTCCCTCTGCTCGAGTCTACATTGGAAGCAGATGACGATATAATACAGTCTAAGTGTTTGTCTGTCCGTCCTTGCACACCAAGTCACGGTTTGACAAACCTCTCATCACTCTCTCCAGACCTTAAGAGAACAAAAAACAGAAACAAACCATAGACATCCAAAGAACTGTCTAATTTATTACCCTGAATGTTGAAGGCAATGCACTGCTCATTGTAAAAAGATTAACCATATACAGTAAACTCTAGGCCCTACACATATTGCTTATAGCATTATCAGACACCATTCCTGTTCCTTTTCTAATTATAAAGATAAATAGAGTAGCTGAAAATAGTTTGCCCATATTCCATGCCAAACCATTCCCTTCAAACACACATAGATTGCCATTTAAACACAGCAAAGACCAATGAGAGCACTGAAAACCAGTTCTTTTCATTTTACAGTGCGGTCTCAGGATATTATTATTATTTCCCCTATGATAGAGCCACAGTAAGGCTTAAAGTAAAACCATGTGAGGTGGTTGTTTGAAGAGGCAGTGATGCTGTGGATGGGGGCTGTGGTTCAGAGAAAGACCCTGTATTCAGCCCCATCTGGAGGTCACGGCCCATATAGACACGGGGCCTGGAGAACTTATCAGTTGCTCTTTTTTGTAATCCAGACAAGGAAAATCACTCGTATTAGTAAAGGTTATCCATCACACATAGCAGAAATGTACTTTTGGTCTTTTGAATGAGAGTTCAGTCACAGACTTATTCAAAGGTTTAATCAAACTTGAATGTTGTTAATTCTTTAACAAACTGTATTTGCAACAAAATGTTTTGAAAAAAAAAAATCTGTCATAGTATGAGAAGATTATTTATGTATTTATTTAAATACACATGAAAATGCATGATCAAATGTTTGATAGAAGAATAAACCTATTACATCACCTGAAAAACAGCAAGAAATAGCAAACCAAAGAAAATGTCTACATCGCATCCTCATCTGAGATTCTTCTATCAAACGTTTGATCATGCATTTTCATGTGTATTTAAATGAATACACATATAATGTTCTGTTTCTTATTTTGCCATATTCTTTCAATCAAACCATACGAGGTAATAACCAAAAACCTACTGCAGTTTAATGAATGCATATTTACTGCGAACGTTCTTAGTGTAAATGAGCAAAACACCAAAAATATCATTACACATCTGTATATGCCTTTAATAAATTAGGACCTTATATTGGTTGCTAAAGTACTTGATGAACCTCATAAGTAAACTAGAAAAATGAAAAGAAAAAGATACAAAATAGATTAATTTTATACAAAAGCACAAAAAGACAAGTTGCAGAGGAAATGTATTTTACTAGTACGAGAAGTACCAAAAATAGGCCTCAAATAATGTCATCATTCTCGCTGTCACTATTTGTGTTTTTTGTGTAAGTGTACAAACCTACTGAGAAACTCAAAAATGTTCAATCTGCTCAAAGAAGTGTGAAGTGAGTTGAGGAGGAGGACAGCTGTGAGACCACCCTGTCCCAGCATCTCACACTGTGTGAACGGGCCAGTGAGACAGAACCTGTTCTCTCTCACACACTGTGTCTCAAAGCTCCTCTGTGTCACTACAGTCATTAACACACCAGTGACTCTAGTAGTCTGTCTGGGGAAAAGGACAAAAGTGACACAAAGCATCATTACCAGAACTGATTTCTGTAACACTGCCATCAGGGGCTATGGGGGCCAATATTTTTACACTCCTTATGACTTGGAGTGTTGCTTTAGTTAATCTTAAATGGCAAACCATAACAGTGTTTCGCATATGGGATACACACTTAAAGCCTTGACTGCAAAAAAGCTATAAAATATTTCCTTCATTACTGCCATGCAAGAGATTTCAGAAAAAGAGGGGCATGTTGTCACAAAAAGGAAAAGTTTTCAATAAATGCACCTGTTGTTTGTAGATTTATGGAAAATATATTTCTTTGCAATATAAAATATATATTGGCAATTTACCTAACAGCAAAATTAACTTCATCAAATTAAAAAGGTAACATAGAAAATATTAAACTTTTGTTCTGATCCACATTTAGCCACTTTTATATGCCTCTTCTGCACATTGTCAAAAACATTAAAATCATTTAATTTAGAATTTACCATCGTACTGTACAACATTCTAGCATACTGTGGTATATATATATATATATATATATATATATATATATATATATTATAGTACATACAACATTTTATTGATTTACAGAAGGCTATAGTATTTTGTAGTAACTACAGTAAACTGACAAATTACTATGTAGCTAGTATACTAATAATCCAGTATATTTTAAAATGTTTCATAAACACTATAGTGTCTTTTAACTAGGGAAATATTACTACAGTTTACTATAGTAAATAAATACTAAAGTATACTACAGATACTCTCATGTGATGCTTTACAAACTAGTCTAAAAATAGTTCAAAATGACATTTCACCATCAGTAGTCGATCGCTGTGTCTCAGTAACACTAAGGTTTATAGCTTTATAAATGAAAATATGCAAACACGGATCATACCTGTATTTTGAAATATGCAGCAACAAACGCATCCATTGACACAATCTCCAGTAAACATGACATCAGTCGACCTTTACAACATCCGATAAGGTATGCAAGACGTTCCCAATATAGACGACTCTTCATTTTTGTTTAAACGTTTTTTTTTTTTTTAATTTAGCTGTCACCTAATGCCATAGAAGTCTTCTAATCAAACTCGTATCCTGATCATCTCCACAGCACAGCAGGTCATCCGGGTATTTATCAGGTGTATTAGGGCGCAGGCATGATGTCATATCCTCTCAGTGCAATGCGAAAAAGCGGAACATTTTTATACGTATAACAGATAAACCGTGAACAATTGTAATCCTGTCGAAATGTGGAACACGACTATTAAAAAAGTACGTAACAATAAAGACACAGAGACGTCAGCATGTGAATGTGTGATAAACAGGTGTAGCATATCTGCCTTATTTAATAATCAGTAGTACCCATCAAACATCAAAAATAAAGTTTCCTAATACATTCACTGGTGTACACATTAAGCCCTATACGCATAAAGTTCGTCTTTATGTATAGCACATACTGCTACCTTCACATGTGTTGCGCATGTTGATTTCATTTGTGTGTTTGAAGTCTTCTCTAAAACTGTCACGTGACATGGATCTTCAAACGATTAAAAACTTTCGAGTTTTAGAGATTCTCATTTTTTAAATTAAACTTAAATAATTCACTACAAGGACGGGTTCCTTTATATATTGTTATATGAATATTTATGCTCATCAGAAGCATTTCAGGCGTTTTCTCTTAAATTCTTAACCTTGGGGATAAAGACAGAAATCGCAATGACTACTTTTTAAGACTTTTTAAAAGAGACGAATATTATGAAAGTAACAGAACTGCAAACAGTAAGAATCAATTTGGTTTACATGCATACACCAGTTTGGATTTACAAACTGGATATACACTGTAGGTTTTATATAAAAATGTAGTTTTATATCAGGCAAGGTTCGGGAAACTATTGTACTACACATTAATATAATCATTACAGTAAACTAAACACCCAGTATTTACACTCTAAAACTAGTCTGCTGGAAAAAATACACTATTAGACATAACCAACAATCCAAAAAGTTATTATATTTTGATTATAAGGATATTAAAAATTCCTTATAAAAAAGGTTTTTATTGGAAAAAACATGCACTGAAGAACTGTTTACAATAAGTCATTAACCTGTTAGCTACCTATGTTATTTCTCTATTATCTTTAATATTTCATTGGTTTATTTTATTTTAATTATGACAAACTAAAAATGTATGGAGACTCAAGATGAAATATTTCATAACAATAAACACATTAAACAAAAATAATCATTAAAAAAATGTTAACGTTACTGTAATTTATAAAAATACCTAAAATGATTTTTTTTAAAGACTTCAAAAAATGTTTGAAATACAATCAATGACACTGATAAATATTAAGATATGTCAGTGCAAGATATTTCCAGTTAAAACAGCTTAAACAAGCATTTTAGTCTGGGACTATAGGTTTAAGCCTTGTATGTGAAACCAGGCCTCGATTATGCATAGAAAATGATCTTCAGATGGCTGGTTGGAGACTGATTTCATGAAACAGGTGATGACAGGGTCACTGGATTCATTAGACGTTTGCAGCACTGTGTTCAATGTTGAAAGAATAATTATACTGTAAAACAAACAGAAATAAATCAATCACAACTCTGTGAAAAACAGTACAAATAATAGTACAAACATTAATAACATTTTGTAGCATACAATTAGTTCAAATTGTATCATTTTATGTAATAGCAACTTCCATTATAATTGTATTTTCGTTCCCCCTCTTGCGGATAGATTTTTTTGGGTGTATTCTTGCACATGAAATGTTGCTGAATGGCGCCCCCGTGTGTACCTGACCAAGACATACAGGCCATTTTATTCCACTGTGAGGGCAGATCATACAGTACACCATTTCTAACAAATTATTAGGTAAATAAGCATACATGTATTATAAATATCTGCACTGAATTAACAGGATCATACATAAAGTCAAAATACAGTGCTGAAAATTGCATGTTATAGACTTCTAGACTCAACACATTTAAGATTAAGATTTAAGATTATATTTATACAATTACCAGAGTACAAGAACTAAAATGCTGCAAAATGAGCACATGTTTTTTATAATGCAAAGAGCATAAATAAATAGGTACTTTATTTTATTCCACATGGGAAATTGTACCAAATCATAGACTCTCATTTCCTGAAATAATACAGAAAATAATTGTACATAATTATTTCTTTAAACATATATTTAACTATTTACAAACTTCTCTGTCATAAAGTTTTTAAAAAGGGTTTTACATAATTTATTGTCTTACCATTTCACACTACTAAACAAATACAAATGCAGAAATAATAAATAAAGATTTTTTTTATCATTATAAAATAATTATGATCAAAAATCAAAACAGAATTATGCCAATCTTGACATTTAGCTATAGGTTTAAATACCCCATGAGATGTTATTCCGATTTAAAGCACTAGGTGATGCTGGAGGATCACACAACAACATTTTTCACTTCAGAAATCTTTCCCTTTCCTTCCTCTTTTTAATGCAAAACTGCAAGATCCACTAACATGTCACATGTCACCCGTCGCTTAGTTATAATAAAAAGTCACACACAGTACCTGACTAAGTAATAAATAAACAAGTATGTGTGTGTGTGTGTGTATAAATGATGGATGGGAAGGATGGGGTGTTATCTCAAAGTGCATGTATCACTGCCTGCCATTTTTACACAGGCCCGTGACAGAACAGTGACATGCGGAACATGGGCGGTAGCCTCCGAGATGAGCAGATCTTCATTTCCTGTTCCTGCTCAGAGCAGGTGAAGATATGTGACATGTTGTCTTCATTAATTCCCTCCTTCATTTGAATATCTACCGGGTTGCTCCCTGGGTGTCCGCTGAATATTTTTCTCCTTCACATCACTTCACATGACCATATGTGCAGTCACACATATACACATACACTCAGACACACTGTATGCATTTGATACATCCATTACATTGGAAATACCTTATAGCACAAAACTGAGACCTTGTCTAGTCGAGACCGAGTCGCACTTTTATACAAGCTTACAGTGCATATTCACTTTTAAGGTATATGTGTTTTTCACTTGTTTTACTGTAAGGTACAGGTACAGTAGCAGACGCACACACACACACACAAAATCATTAGCCTCCCTTCAATAACATTTTTTCAGCTGTGCAAACTACATAAAGACGTCAGCTCAAATCACTAACTAATTAACACTTAAAAAGACACAAATTAGATATGCGTGGCTAAAAGCAATTATAATCTCTACGAGTTTTGCAAATCATTTGGGAAATGGAAAGAATGCGTAATTGCTGGAACCAACATCTTCAACAAAAAATGGCTCAAGTGATGCTTGTTAGGGAGCAGTCTTATCGACGGACGCGATTGTGATTACTACGCTTTTCTGCAATTACATGTGCATATGTTTAATGTCACAAAATGCCTCTTTTTAATGAATGTGTTTTTAATAGAATTAGCAATCAGTCAATTACGATGTGCGTCAGGGCCCTGAGCGGAGGAGTTATCATCCGGAGACTAATGAAGGAATACGTGCGGATTCTTACTGCAAATATGTATTCGGCTGTCGGCCAATAAATGCTACTGAATCATAAAAGTAAAATTGACAGTTTAGTAACACTTTACATTACATATTTATTTTATAAACATTATTTGTTGCTGTAACTTCATACTATAGGCAAGAACAAACATTAATAAATAAATAAATTTAAAAACAATAACAAATTAAGTGAGAATTAGTACTGCAAAGTGCTCATGCTAAAGGCATAGTTCACCCAAAAATAATAATTCTGTCATCATTTATTCACCCTCACGTTGTTGAAAACCTGCATTTGATTCTTTCTTCTGTAGGACACAAAAGAAACTATTTTGACAAATGTCTTGGTGCTTTTGTGTCCATACAATGGAAGTCAATCAGGGTCAGTGTTGTGTAATGAAAGTCATACAGGTTTGGAATGACATGAGGGCGATTTAATGATAATTTTTTTATTTTTAAAACAAAAAATATGAGACCTGTAATGTAAATAATGTAATGTTGTTATGGCAAAATAATTTCTTTTCATTAGAAATATCATTTATGAGCGACATATGACCAACCATCTCTGCATCAAAGCAGAAGTGCATCCTGGCTTGCATTTTTGACAAGCTGGCAGGAAAGCTGCGTTCCAGGTCGAAGATGAGCCTGAAGAACAATAGCAGTGGATGCTTTCACACAGATTCTAATTATCAGGGCAGCGCTCCGACTCCGTCGCCGTCAGCTCTCGCTTCTCCATTAATCTTATGCTGTCGCCCACCTCACTAAACCCAGTACTGTTACACTATCTCTGCTTTACTTCATCTGCAGAGTCTGTGTTAGGCTGTAATTAATGAATCCCCCTCCTCACGCCAGCTCTGCTGCTTCTAATCACAGGCTGCTTCCAAGAGACACGCGCCACAGAAAGTGTTGATGGGGGGTTACCATAATACTAAATATGTACAGTGTAACTAAACACAACAAAAAACTGGTGAACAAAATGTAATTGTTTTTAAGTCATTTCTGTCAGATATTCTATGGTGACTTGTAATGATAAAATTCACGTTTTTGATTTTTCTTTTTTTAAAGTATTTTTTAAATGATTTATTCCAAAAGGCTATTTTATGTATGTACCTTACTTCCACTACATTTTTGCCATTATTGCTATTGTTAATTTTGTATTTTTATTTATTTATCATTATCAATGTGATCAGGTTTTAACAGGAAACATTCTCAGAACTTTCTAAAAGTTCTCGCAAAGTTCTCAAAAATGTTGCAGTAATGTAAAAACAGTGTTTTACCAACATTATATGTCATTGTTGGTGGAATGTTAAAAACATTCATAAATAACGATTTCATAATTTAATGGGAACATATTTTGTTAGCTGGGTAATATGATAATTATAATAAGGATAATGAAACATATACTGTATAAGGCAGCACACTAATGAACACTTTGCATTTGAATTTGTCTTTGAGAATGTAAGTTTGTGTGTGAAGTGTGCTTTGTCCTGGCTGTTATTTCTTCTGTTGACCTGGCAAAACAATATTTTGTTTCACTGTATGCTTGCATATGGCTGGCATATATTTTGGCCTTGACTGAAGGAAACAGAATAACATTAATGAAAAGATTTCTTTAATACCTGAAATTCCTGAAATCTGTTTTCTTTCATTCATAAATGACATTTGGGTTGGAGAATGATCATTTCATTACAGCTGCAAGCACTCTTGAGTATACAGTAATGACTTACAGTATTTCCTGTATGAGACTTTAATCATAAGGGCCAGTGAATGTTTTCTGGGTATAATCACAGTGACTGACCCAGGTGATTACAAGTGTGATACTAAATAAAACTGAATATAAAACAATACATGTGTGCATATATAAAAAATGTGTTCTCTGTCAACAACACCTAAGAATACAGTATTTAACTTACTTCTTCCTCAATCTCTTGTGGTGATTTGATAGTAATGCCTCTTAAATTGACTGGCTGTATCTATGAAAAAAAGCAAAACAATGTCAGTTGAAAACAGACAGTGTTACATATGACAAAGCATTTTTAAAAACTTAAATCCACTCCCTTTCTTTCATTTCTTGCGTTCTGACAATATATTATAAGCCCTTATGATAGGGCTAAATGGCCCTCTATACGCCTGTCAGTACAGCATTGACTCCAGAGGAGAACTGAACATCTGGGTAAAGGTTTGGGTTCATTGAGTAACACATCTTTCCATCATATACATGTTTACATTGTGGACAGCCTAAGTGAGACAATGGGCTATTTATTTAGTGCGATTATTTACGCACTTCATGTGTAATTTGACCATTTTTATTACATTTTCCAACACCATGTGCAGTTCCCTCACAGACCTCAAGGGGTGCATGACCCCAATTGTGCTACACCCTGTGGAAGGCTAACTATAATTCTAAACTAATAAAAAAAAAAATCACTTACTTCATCTCTGGTTGTGGAGACATGTTTATTTGAGATGGTAAATGGTATATCATCCACAGCTGCAAACAAAAAACACCACATAACATTACCAACACAAAAAAAGAGCAGAAAATGTCTACTAAACCAATATTTTGAATTGAACGCATTTGACTTAATGGTCGAAAATGGCAGAACACTCAAAGTTCCGATCCCCTCGGAAACTCGCTCAGACAAAGCGAGATGAAAGCCTTCTTTATCCGCCACTGTATTTGACTTTCCCCCAACACCCCCCGCCCGCTCTCCACCCTCTTTCCCTGTTAATTACTCTTGATTATTCCTGATCCTGTCTTGTCAAGGAGACGTTCGACTCCAAAAACAAAGGCCCCACTCGCACACGTCGAAAGAAAAGGGGGAAAGAGAGAGACAAAACAGTCGCCGGATATCAATTTGCATGAAAATGAGTCCGAGCGCTCGGCTCTCGGAGAGAATGCTCGAATGAAAAAGAAAGAGAGAGGTGGATTCAAAAGAGGACTTGCCAAGAGTACGGTGGTATAATTAGCATTCTACCAAACAAACGAGCTTCAACAGAGCTATAATTAAGCAGGCCCGTAATTAAGTGTATGCCCTTTATCATAATGATCATGGTTAAAGCGCCTTTGATGGCTGCCAGTGGGTTATTAACGGCGTAACCCCGCGCCACACGGCGCCCACGCAAGAATCAGGGTGTCACGACTGTCAGGCTAAAGAGCACCCCTTTGTTTATCAAATACATTAGAGCCCAAATTAACACAGGGTGACACGACTGCACAATAGCTCCCATTGACTGCGCTGAAGAAAAATGTCCATCCCCCTCCGAAAACCATCGGAAAGCACCCAACTTTGCTCATGGAAAAGATATTGAGAGTGGCATCTAACAGCAACGCTATATATTACCAACAGAGCATGGGATTTGCTGGCATGGTCGGAGGAAACTGGGAAAGATCTCTTCCTGTAAGTTACCTGGAGGTTGATGGTGTAAAATGTTCTGCGGAAAGGGGAAAGAACATCTTAAACTGGTTTCATTACCTTGGCGAACGCTGAATGGTTCTTTGTCCACGGAGCGAAACGTGTGGAGAGATGCAAATGAAACGCTTGTGTCCTTTATTCTTAATCTTACCAGATATCTTGAGAAAATCAAGGCAAATTTACTTTGTTACGCATTATGATGAACTCTAAAGTAGACAGAAACATAGACAAGGTCAAAACGTTTCACCGTAGCCATCAATGACCTACTCAAAGAGTTTACGTTGATTTTTCTAACAAACACAAATTCAACATTTATGGCCATTACTCAGGGCTTGGAAAATGCATCACCCACCTCTAGAATGGACCAGTATGACTTGGGTAATCGAAAAAAGATAGTAACGACCCGTTTCGCTCCATAAAAACAGGTGAATAAACATGCGCTAAAGCCTCGTTGAACAACCACTCGGCGCAGGAGTGCGAGGCAGACGCGGATACGTTTGAATCCGAGCGTGAGGTAATGGAGAGGTGCTCGCCGGCTTTGATGAATCAGGTACTTGTCAAACGGATGATGGTGGAACTTGAAGGCCACTGTGCTCCATTTTATTGTTCAAGCATTATGCTTTCAATCTGATCGCGCTTAGTATTCGCCTGCCATTCATATCTGACGCTGACGCAAACTCGTGGCCTGATGGTGGTTTGTGGGGGAGACTGCGCTGAGAGAAAAATGGATGCGAGTTTGGGATCATGTTGGGCAGGAATGTTAAGGTAATGTTTGTCCAGACCGCTGCAGCCTAGATTGTAGGTCGTAAAGGTAAAGTATGGCGTCTGGCAGATTTTACTAGTATAGGTTACACCACAGGCAGTCTAGATATATCAACTGTGGAAAAGTATAACTGAGAATGTTAGATGCAATTTGAAACTGTACAATCACATAAGAATGGCAGTATTACGTTGTTTGAGGATTACATAATTATGGCACTTTGGATCATGGTGTTCCAAGTGGTTTTGAAGCATTAAAATGTTTTTTTATTTTGGAAAAACTTCAATCTTCAGTTTCTCACCATGAGATACTTTTTAAACCAGTTCCAATATATGTTGAGCTCTTATTGTCAGTTTTTTCAATACATTTAGTTTTGTAATGAAATTAATAATGTACGATTATATTTTTCTCCACATACAGCAATGCCCAACTAATTTCAAACATTCAGACAATCCTTCAAATCAAGTTTTAAAGAAAATGAAAAATATTTCAGCCACGTAACCCTTGACTTTCAAACAGTAGTGTATCGTTGTGTTCACACACGGATGGAAATTTCAGTCTGCCAATATCTGACATGAGTTTAGACCAAATGACTTGTACACAGGTACCATCACAGGTCTAAAGTATGTTATTAATTGCTGATTATAGCTGTGAGATCAGCATTGGGATTGGTAAGAGTGAGTGAATGATGAGGGTGTGCTAGAGCGAGTGTGAGCGCGGCTATGAGGATCATTGCCTTATTAATAGCGTTGTCAGGTGTTGTGAAAAATTTAGGCTTTGTCATCCCCATAGCCCCCGAGCGCTGACGGATGGCTGCTTCAGGCAGAGAAGAGTTCCCCTACACGCCGCTCTGAGCTCTAATCCTTCACACTTCCATTGTTGGATGCACTGTCACACGGCACTTCCGCCAGCCCGTGCTCGCCACACCGACACACACACATCAGATTTATACATAGGTTAATGCTAAAAGACTGACAGATGGAGGACTCGGTCAGCCAGTACAGCACAGTTCATGAAACAAAAAATAATTTCTTCCCTAGAGGAAAAATGATAGGAACGAGAGTCTTGGGGTATTTCAAGTTCTTTTCATAGTAAACAGACAAAAACCTGCACTTCTTGCAATATGCAGTAAATTGTTAAAACCTATTAAAAGTATTTTGACATGTGAAATTTACCAAGGCAGAGGAAAAGACTTTGTGGATGACATGTGGGTCTAAAATTAGACTTAATATATATTTTAATGTAAAAATTTAAATTGTACCATACATAGGTCTTGTCATTGCATCTATTTATTAATAACATGTTTTGGAACATATTAACTACTTAATTTTCTTAAAAGGAAATGATTATTTTGTTATTATTTTATTTCCCAACTGTTAAACAGGCATGTTTAATCTGTTTATTCATGTTTAAACAAAACAGGCAAATATCATGTTTAGTAACCATTTTGCAGATTTTTTGCTATTATTTACTATTATGATTTTGCCATTATTTACAGTACAGCGATTTACAGTATACTACAATGACAGTCGCCCTAAATTAACCTGAGGTTGACACGCACACGCACACAATCTACTGCAGTCAAGTCCAGTTAAAATGAGTTTTTAGTGACAAAACAAGTAGTGTTACAAGAAACATGCATCAAATGATATGGATTCCAGCATGAGGGAAATGTTGTGTTGTAGGGCTAATGTAAAGTGCTTAGAGGTTAATGAACATGCTTAAACCCATCATTTTAACTTTAACATTCAGGCTATATAAGTTATTAACCGTCTTTTTTCTATACAAGCTTTTAGACCTCCCCATATTCTTACCCCTTCACCCCAACACACACAATTAAATCTCCTCTCTCTGACAACATCCAGCCAAACCACAGGAGAGCGACAGCAGACTGGATCTGACTCGCTGCAGCAGCAGGTCATGCATAAAGGACAACAGTGCAAGTGGATGTAAAAGTTGGTGGGACGGGCGGATTGCCCAGTGGGTGTACAGACTTTTGCTCAGAAATCCTCAAGATACTAGAGGTTACATCTCCCAAAAACCCTCCAGCCACAGAGCTTCCTTCTTTTTAAGAAATATTGTGCCTGCCGCCCAAAGCCATCTCATAGACATATTGTCGTTTATTTTGTCGCCCGGGTTTACCATCTGTGCCATTCCAATAGAGCCTGGTGAAGTCTGGACGAGGAGGTCTGCCCGAGCCCCTCCAAAGCCCAGCCTGGTCATTAGTCAAATTGCCTAATGAGAGAGAATACAAATGGCCCCCTGCCCTGACAGGAGGAGTTTTGGAAGTGTCAGCGCTCCTGACCCGTGCTATGAGAACAGATGACGGCTCGCTGCTATTTTCAGCATCTTTTAATGACTCTGTCGAGGCCCTTGCCATTCCGTCTTCCTGCATCCGAAATTCAATTTCATTTATAATTTGTATCATTGTGGATCGTACCCGCTGTCAAAATTACTGGGAAAAGTGTTTCGTTAGCTCGTTGATAATTGTTTTCTTCAACAAACAAAATCAAATAGATACTTGATACTTTTGGGCCTTTTTATTATTCTTATAAGAACTGCTAACAATCTAAAGTAACATTAAACCAACTTGTAAATAGAGTTTTTTAAACCGTTTAGACATTTTGTGTTGCATTTTTTTACAATAGGATTTTTGCATAGCTGAACTAAATCTAAATTACTGTCCTGGATAATAATCATGTTTCTGAATGTAAGTAAGTGAATATCTACATAGTGATAGAAGAGAGAAAAATCTTTGCTAAAACTTTGATAAAGAATTTAGAAGAAAAACATTTTCTGACACAAAATACCTGGATCCCCAAACACAAAGACGCACGTTAAAAAACACAATTGAAAGTTAAATACTAAACACTAAAAAACAAGTGGACTAGGGATTAGTAAAGTGGCCTAGAGGGATTAGCAGCGGCTCAGGCATGTGAGGGGTCTAGTGTTACTATAATACTCGCCCAGTAATCTGCAGTGCTCAAGACTCTTAGCGTAAATGGGCTCCGGCCTCTCCAGGGCACGCACGAGCAGCAGAGCTGGCAACGGACTCGTCGCTAAATTGCGTGTGCCGGATGGGCCGCAGCAGAAGGCGCAATTACACCAAATCCCCTCTTAATTAGCGGTTCTGTGGGTATGCTAACTCACCATGCTGGAGCAGGAGGTAAGGCGTGCTCGAAAAGAAACGCTGAACCGTACTAGAAAAGGAAGCAAATGAAAGTGTTAGGGTCACGTGATGGGGCCCACGAATGCAGGCAACCGTCAGTATCAAAGCTATTTTGAGTTGAACAAGCGTCCCATAATTCCCTTTAAGTTTCACTGGCACTTCAGACTAGACAATCACTGGCATGGAGCCTCAAAAGATCCCCTCAGAGCTGAGGAGTGTTATTAAGTTTTCCACGTTGGCGGCTGTAGGGCGATGTAAAGTGGCACCTCGGCCCGGTGAGTAATGATGTGTGCCAGGACTCAGGCAGGAGGGATGACAGCATGAGAGGCCTCGTTGGCAGCCACTGGTGCAGCCATAGGCCCATTCATCATCTCCTTAAACCAATCCACCAATGCCGCGCCGCCATTCCTCATTAATTATGCTAATCGGCGTAGCATTACTTTTGCATTGACAAGAGGCTGTGCAGACACTGTAGCTGGGATGTGTCATTCAGAGATGAGGATAAGTGCATAAGGTTTGACAGCTACGGTTTGGACTAGCAAACAGTGCATGACACGGAGATCTACAGTAAATGAGGTAATTGTGTAGCTTATCACAGTAAAAGTGTAATAGGCAGATTTAGTTTGGATGTGTAGATTACACTGTAAAACAAATCTTTGCTGCCTTAAACTTACATCACATACATCAAGTACAATCAACTTGATCCAAACAATCAAAGTAAGTTGGAAATGACTTGTAAAGCCAAGTTGATAGTTCAAGGCAGCAAAGAATTTTTTGACAGAAAAACTGTAAAGTGCATTTGCCTAAAAAGTGTCACTTTAAACAAGCTTTAAAGGTAATGTACACTAATGTACGCAGGGTCATTATTATATAAATGCAAAAATGAAGGATTTTGTGTCATCATGAAGGAGTTTATTGTTGTTGGTACATAGAGAAATACTAACTAACTAAAACTGAAACAGAGAAAGTTTGTTTTGGTGGCCATTATATTAAAATACTTGATTAAAGAAAAAAACTTGACTGACCAATCAAAATCAAGTATTTTAGAGAACTGTGTAATATTCACAGTACCATTCAAAAAGTTTAGGGTCACTTACTCCTATTTAATAATATTTTTTCCACATTTCAGAATAATAGTAAACCCATCAAAACTATAAATTACTTGTCTGTAACTTTGGAAATGATGTTGTAAATAAAATCATTTAAAATAAATAAAAAACGAGTTATATTTTATGTTGCATCTTCAGTCATCATTTGCCTAGAGTTTGGAAAAATGTGCTTTTGGCATTTTAATAATCAGCTTCTCGATGCGTTTTAAAGAGTATCTGTGCTGGGCTCTTATTGGCTGCTTTTTCTTTAATATTCAGCTGTAGAAATATACAGCTGTAGAAAATCTTTAAAACAAAGCGGGCGGCACAGATTTCAAAGTCATCCATAAAAAAAAAATAGCATTATTAATATGTACGCACAATTACATTTTTGTATAATTAAAAATATTCATGCATACGCTGTTGAATCAAAAGACTTTTAAGATCATGACAAACATATAAGTGACCCTAAACTTTTAAACATGAAATCAAATGATAAAGAATCATAATACTGTACATCATGACTATATCTGCCACATTAGGCTACAATAAAAATTGAATGTAGGTATTTGGTCATTGTTCTAGACAATAAAGTTTCCATACAGCTGTAGAAAGTCTTTAAAACAAAGCGGGCGGCACAGATTTCAAACAGCCTTTGGGGGGCTCACTTACCCCTTATCAGAAAGACTTCATTCCCCTGAATCTCATTGCGAGTTTAAAATCGCGCTATGTATGAGGGGCTCGTTAATAACCAACTTAACGAGTCCACAGACCCATTAAAAGATCTTTAAGAGCATATTTGATCATAAATCTCCTTAACCTATATTTAATGGCTGGATTTCGAGGGAAATATTTTTATCAAGTTCTAATTAGATGTGCGATAACAAAGACCGCCGAACATGAGGGCAATGGGAAGGCTAGACAGGCCCATCTATTGAGGGCGGCCATGTTTGATGGGCTGGAGACTAATGGAGGAACAGATCTTATTCTGGGCTGCGAGATGGACGGGTGAGGAATGAGAGCTCGGGCTGCGATTAGGCCCACGGGCACGTGATTCTCATTAGTCTTGCAATTGACTCAAATCTAATTCAAGAAATGTACGGACGCGTTTAAAGAATACAAGAGAACATTTATATCCGTAATAAGAATGAAAACAAAGGAAACAGGCAAAACATAAATTGAGCTGTCAGGTATATGATTTCAAAATTGACATCAATTGACATCAACCCTTGTACAGTACCAGTCAAAAGTTTGGAAACACTTACTCAATGTTGCTTACATTTTTTTCCCCACATTTTAGAATAGTAGTAAACTTATCAAAACCATGAAAGAACACAATTGTAATTGTGGGAATTATGTTGTGACTAAAAACATCCAAAATAAATGAGCACTATGTCAAATTTTAGCATCTTCAAAAGTAGTCATCTAGAATTAGTATTCACATTTTATCATCCAGCTTCTTGAGGTCTAAACCTGGGAAGCTTTTTAAACGGCACTAAGGGAAAGTGCTGAACTCTTGTTGGCTGCTTTTTATTCATTTTTTGGCCCAAATAATATAATAATAAAAAAGTTTGAATAAAATTTTAGTTTTCTAATTTAAGAAATGTTGGAACAATTATATTTTTGTCTACAAAAGTCATTTTAAACATTGAAATATACACCTTCAGATGAAAAGATTTTTAAGATCATTTTTGTGTCTAAACTTTTGACTGATATACATATATATTGTGATCTTACAATAACTGTAGACAAATACACATTTTCTCAATGCTCTAGTAATGATTAAATATCTCCCTGTAGAAAGACTCTAGGTAAACTGGACTAACACAGAGGCATAACTTTGAATCCAACGGTAGACTCTGGTTTAGTGGCATTTGCTATCTGAGACACACACACAGGCCAAGCAAAGTTGTAAACCCCTTCTGCATTCTCCACAGGCTCCCTCTACGTAGGCCGTGGGAATAAATCATTAATGGGTTTTTTGGAAAAGAAGCTGTACGCAGTCTTTCATGCCCTGTCGCCAACCTGAAGTCCTTGGCTCCCTTTCAGAACGCTTTTTATTGCCCTGAAATTGCACGGCTTAAATCGTGTACCCATCGAAAGTAAAACACAGCTGTAAATCTGTTCTATGTCTATTCCCAGCAAGCCCACCACCACCCATCAAATATCCATACACAATTCATTTAGGGCAATTTAGCTGATGCTAAACAGAATCAAGGTGAACTTTCAATGGGCCCTCGGCTATCAGAGAGGAGGACTAGAAAAATGGTGGCCTAGCTTTGGGGGGTTTTAATCAACTAGCTCCTCAAGGCTAGCCATCCAGCCGTGGAGCGGCCACACTTAGCAGATGAGTTTTTGTGTCGCTAGCCGAGTGCGCCTTCTCTAATCCTTCAGGCTAAAGTGTTTTGGTATTGTAAAATATGGCCACACGGGTGGAGAGAGCTGCTGGGCTACACGAGATTACAGTCACGATTAAAAGCCTATGGGATCCTCCTCGACTGCCAAGCGCTTGCGTGAACGCTAGTCACAGCGCACGGCCTGCACCCAGAGATAAGATGGAACTTTTGTTTGAAACCTGATGAGAGGCTTTCTAATGAAAGTGCCGGCCCAAAAATAATCTTTTTTCTCTCTGTTAGTCAATCAAAAAACAGTGTGCTTGGGGATGGCAAAAAAAGAGAGAGGGAAAGAAGAAGAAGAAGAAGTCATTTTGCATAATCAGTGAGCGCCATCTGGAACAATTAACGAAATTCCACAGAACTCGGAGGATCAGTCATATTGGCTTATTAAAGATCCTGAATTATAGGAGCAATAAATCCGTGGAAAAATGAAGCGTACCCCGGCCTGTCATCACTATTTTAACTTCAAATACGCAAGAGCGTTCGATAAGGCTGAAAAGAAGAGATTAATATATGCAAATTAAGTCAAGCATTTTAAAAGCCCCCCAACAACTGTCTCAGATTTTTTTTTTCTGTCTCTTATTACGAGCCTTTATGTTTTATTCATACACTGGCTCACCTGTCATTTCATAAGCTCTAATATTATGGGGGTATTATTAAAGTGTGTAAAGTGGCGCTTTAATTGGAAAGCTCTGTTGCATTTTCCAATTATTTAAAGCAAATTAAATGCAGATGCACAAACTTTAATAAGAAAACTAATATCAGTTCCAGAAAAATCAAAAATCATTGTCACTCGTTCTGATATTTTGCAAACTTAGGGTAATTTGGAAACACCTCTGTTTTTCATCTCTCTCTCTCTCTCTGGGAGAAGCACCTCTTAATGTAACTGCTTTTAATAGATCTGGGTATAATTGAACGCCATATTAAGGTATATGTCAGCCTTTTTTTGATTAACGTGATACATAATTAATAATTAATAATTAATGCATAAAGTTATATAGCGTTTATTGACTACTGAAAATGAAATTATATATCAAAGCCTGTTCTTTACAGACAAGATTGAACATTAAAATGACAAGCATGGCAAAGCCTAGCTCCTAACTATAATACCTACAAACATGATTCATCATCGATTTTGTTCTTTTAACATTTAAAGAACTGCAGCTTATATTACAACCAAGTGTGTGATGCTGACTCCATATGTTTGTAAAATACAGCATTTTTCATTCCACTAATTAAATAAAAAAAATCTGAAATTCACCAGAATAAAATAATTATTCCCAAAAAAGACTGTATTCAAATCCATCACTTCCCAGATGTTGCGAGCGGCTCTTTTTCACACGGGTTCTCTCACTAATTAGGAAATATTCCCTTCAACCCATCAAGCTAAATGAAAAATAAATGACATCAAAAATCTGCTGAACTTCAAAGAGACTGTGGTGAAACAAAGTACAGGTTGAGGAGTCTAAAAAGACCAGTCTTGTTAAAATGAGTGCAGACTGTCATGTGAATGAGGGTTGTGAAATTAATGTGAATTAGTTTTTAATGCTCAGGTAATAAATGTCAAAGCCCAGGCACCTCAAAATCCACACATAATGCATCTGACGATGACATGTGGAGTCTCATCCACTGGGCTAGACTTTAATGCGCTGGGCCTTTTTTTCAGCATGTGTGTGTTTTGTTGGGAAGTGACGGAAGGTTTAATCAAGAAAGCAGGCAATTCATCAATCCTGAAAGAGCTGGTGCTACGAGCCTGACAGAGCACACATGGTTTAAGCCCAGCTCGAACCTGGCCAGCTGTCAACACCCACACACATACAGTATGCACATATGCATGTGCCCAGAAACCCCAACGATTAAGGCAAATCCAGCTGTCTGTTCAAAACGCCACACTTGGTCCTCGGGTCATAACTCAATTAATAAAGAAATGTGAGCCAGAATGTATAGAGTGCTGTAGGAAATATTTCACATAGTAATTTACATTTACAGTTTGCAATCAGTTCACATACTGTGCAATGGCCTAAGCCTTGGTGCTTATGTTGAAGACCCAGGTTCATCCAAAAATCTATATTATTAATTAATATATCGACCAAAATATTCTGATTACAAAATATCTCTGATTACATTAATAAATTTCTCTCTACTCTCTAAAAAATTATATATAAATTTATATTATAGATATATAAATAGATAAATAGATAGATTCAAGTCAAGTCAAAAAAGTTTTACAGAATGAAACTGTTAATAACGAAAGTCATTTTAGAAGACAGAGGTAGAAATATGACCTCATGGTAACAACTGCCTGTTGCCAGTTTTTTTTAGTGTAGACCACATACAGATCTGTGGCTAAACCAGCCTGTGAACACAGTCACTGACGGTCACAGAGACGTTACTAAAGGAGGATCAATAGAAGCCACTGCTTGTGGTGACAGAGTGATGATTGGTGGCAGAGCATGTGTCTGCCTGTCAGTCAAATGGCATTACCATGGCGACAGGGAAGCAGAATGCCATAAGCCATTCTGCTGACAGAACCTTTCCTTTTACTTCGGCCTCACTCGAGAACAAGTCAATCTGCTGTCACTTTAACCACGTCAAAGGCAAAAGGCAGAGTTTAATGTGTCAGTCACTTATTTTAACCACTAAAACTTTGATATGATCAGTGTACTGTAATTGCACAATTATGCATAAAAATCTTGACACAACTGACTGGGTGAAGGACTTTTGCTGTTAAAACTACAGTAAAGGGATAATTATGAATGCATAAAAATACAAAATGAGGATCTAAAAAGGTAAAAGAAAAATGTACATTTTAACCTGTTAAAAATAAAAAATTAAAATGTTAACAAAAATGTTTTATATGTTTTATATTAGTATTTAAAATGTAGGTTAAGTAATTAAAGACAAGAAAATCAAAGAAGACTTTAATATGTTTATATGTAGAAAAAATGTAAATGTAAAGTGTAAAGATGTATAAATGTAAGGATTTTTTACTTTTTTTAGAAAAGATTTAGTGAAGATCTTAACAATGTCTCATGCTGTTCTCCGTTTAGAAATACGTACATTTTTTTTCATTTTTCATTAAGACCTCAAACCAAATTAGGGTTAGCTGAGAGCAAATCTGTGTTATGCTATCCACAACTTATAGCTCTAAAGTCTTAATAAACGCAAATTCCTGTCTTATTTGCACTCATTTTAATTACTTAGACAAACAATCTTGAAGACAAATTTGATACCTAAATGAAGGAAGTGAGAATTTGATAAAGTTGAGAAACAAAAGACTAAATTCTGTCATTTGTCACTTTCCCATAGTAAAGAACATCAGCGATGTAACCTATTACAGAGAGACTGTCTCTACAGATGAGCTCATCCTCACCACATGGTGTCTCTCTCCAGCCAGAAAAAAACAAACATGCCTTTACAGCCCAAACACAGTACAGTTCAATTCTAAAAACAGGTTTGTGGGGGAAGGATGGCTAATTGAAATTCATAAAGTGCAAATATCTGGACATAAGAAAAGTGCTAGATGTTTTATTATAATAAAGATTGGCCAATCTCAAGTGAGTTAAGAAAATTCTTCAGCCATAAATGATTGACTATAAAAAATACCGGGCTAAAGGTTTATATTGTATTATTTGTTTAAAAAATATATTCTATCCCTATAACAATACCTATTTATACAAAAAAAAAAAAAAAAAAAAACTTACAAAACCATAAAGGCCCATCACAATTTCATTCTTCATATTTTTATTATTGTGCCACGATACTGATATAATATAAGCATTCTAGACAAAAATACATTAAATTTTATGCGCAAACATATCAAACATAAAATAGAAATGATTACCGACAGCTGACAAATGTTGTCAGGTGTCTTATCTCACGTAAGGCATCTGTGATCCCGCTTTCAAACGATCAGGATGCAGGATGCTTAGATTAATTTATTGCATAAGGACTGACCTGATTTGGTGTAGAGGTTGTAGATATGATGTTCATAATCTGGCCTGACGATGTTCTTTTTGGTAGGACTGGAGGCCGGGAATTCAGGGGATTGTCTAGGAAAGAAAGTCAGAACCGAGCCCATTAACAATGTGCAAGTCATAGATATGGAAAATAATGAGAGGAAAGGCTGTAGTCATTGTAAAGAATCTGGAAGGAGCTGTCAAACACACACAGAGATAGTGAAGTGGAAAATTCTGCAATGATTTCAGTGTCTAATATTTCAATGTTTAACTTCTATATAAAATGCATTTGTATGAGCAAACCTGTAACCTGAACACTTTATGTAGCGATTTTTGCATGCTATTGTATAAATATAGAACCAATCAACAATGTTAGAGATTGCTGGTGTCCATCTTCAGCCTCAGAGTTTCTGACTTCATCTAATCATTAACCTTCCATTGCCTCTACATATCTGTCTGTGGCTCATAGGTGCCTATGAGTGGTTGTCATGGAGTCTGTGGTAATAGGAAGGGTTTTCTTAGCCAGCAAGACACATACACACACACACACACACACACACACACACAACAGACACACCAACAACAGCAGTTCAGAAACAGTCCCAAAGCTGTCGCACACACACACACACACGCGCACACACACACACACACACACACACACACGCAAACACACACACGCACACACAAGCACACGCGAACACACACGTGTGGCTGGGTTATTAGTGTCACACCACATGGCCAGCTAAACTTTACCATTTCTTTGGATAATCATACCGGATCACTATTATATCACAGAAGTGCCAAGTATCCACTGTAATACTTTTGCAATAACAAATGCAGAAAATGCAAAAACTACTTTGGTCAGTCTGAAAAAAGTTACTCCATTTGCACCATTCAATCCAACGAACATAAAAACGCAATATACTTATAATGCAACTCAAAACTTTCTTAAACGTTGCCTTGACAAACAAAGCTTCTCCTGATCTGGAGTCAAACTGCTCAACCATATCAAAGTTTTGGGAAAGAGCAAAAATAGCATGCGCTGCAATTCATGGACAGCTTGAACTTGCTCTTCTCATCAATCAAGCGCCGGTGAATTACACTCTCTGACTCACTCACGGGAATCAATAAATCCAGTGCCGCGCCGCCCGAGTCTCTCTGCATCAGAAGAGCTGCATAATTCTGCTTTAGACATGCTTTGAAGACCAAATGAGCATCTCCAACAGGTTACAGAATGCATCAGATGCATTAGAGTCAGGCAGAGTCATGTTTGGAAGAAGATTAGGAGCAAAGTGACACCGCCAAGGGGAGTAAGATGTCATTTATGCGGCGAGAGAACGCGAGTTTGAGAGGACGATAGGAAGGTAAATGTGGAAGTGCATGCTGGAAAAGCTTGTGAAATGCGATATCAATGCAAAGCAGGAGATGCCAAGATGTTGAAAATAGAGGAGGGGCACGTTTTATATAAATGGATGAAATGGTTGATGTGTTTGAGGCAAGAAAAATTTTGTTATTTTGATGTACTGTGGAATTTACTAAAGCAAAACTAAATTTTAAAAGATTTTTTCAAAATAAGAGACTCGAGAAAATGTCAGGTTTTAAAGTAAAAAACGTTTTAAAAGACTGAATCAACAACTGCATACAAAAAAGTAATTTTTTAGGTGTTAGATCAGCCAGAAATAAATCCTCCAAGTAACCACGTTTGCACTTTCTACACAGTAGCCACCCAAACAGATCAACATATTCACCTGAATTAATGACTGTAAACTCTCTCTCAGTCCCATAATGCACCTCTGAAAGCAAACACAACACAGGGTTGCTGCGAGTGGCTATTCTGCATTTCTATCAGGTGTGATGAGATAAATAAATGCAGTAATTTCTATCAGGCGCAATAAAACATGCTCCCTGACAGCCTGTGGTATTTATGAACTGAAGCCTGCAACTCAGATTTATTTCTCTCGATGGGGCCGACTTCTCCCTGTTCATCTGCATCAGCATTTGCCCGTGTTCAATTCGGCCCAATGGTGAATTTTTAAAAGGTTGGCATCAATCTTGTGGAACCGATTGCCACATTTAATGAAGACTTTCCTTCGTTTGCAAAGGTTGACTCGAACGCGGGGGGGAAAGAAAGCCGGGGACACGGCTCTCCGCGCGTCAGACGTTTCACAAACAGCCATAAACTGAAAAAGAGACGGTCCGGATGCTCTTTCGTCAAAACCGGCCTCAGCCACCCTAGTCATTGGAGCAGGCGAAACAATAGAGACTGATACCGAGCGATACAGAAAATGGAAATGAGATATATTCGCTGAAAAGCCTGTTTACAACATGAATCTATTTGGACATAAAACATCACCACTTTGATAAGGTCACAATACAGATAAGAGAAGTTGGTCTTTAGAAAATTTACCATCTGAAGATGATCTAATGTCTTGTATGCGTTTAAACGTAGTCATTTTTTAATAAATGTCTCACACTACCGGTGTCAAGCACCATCAAACTCTCTAAAACTTTTTGGTTTTTGAGCAGTCTCAAAAAGTCTTAGGAAACTGGATATGCTTGCATCAATGTAAGTTTCAGGAGCACACATTTTTCTTATCTTCAGACCTGTCAAACAGTATAACCATACTCAATCCCAATTCTGTTGTTTCAACAGTTTCAGGGAACGCCGGGTTTGGGCAACATATGGCAAATCAATTATACATCTAATTCTTAAAATAAAACCACGGAAAGTACATCGCTACATAATCAACAGCAGCGCTAGGCTTCGATTATGTTGGCCACTGGAGTCTTGAGTACAATTAATCATCATTCAAAAACATCAGAGCCATACTGACACGCATCCTTATTGTAATACCTCAAAGAATTACAACAGAACTGGGATTAAAACCAGTTAGATGTAAACAATTACATCATTTACTATAGTTTGGACATTGTAGGTTACAAGGCTGCACAGACTACTTCTCAACCGCTCTGTGACATTTTACATTCTCTTCAACAAGCTCCAGTCAGATCCAGTGAAAGCAAAGCGTTTGTTGAGTGGACAATGAGGAGAAGGTTGGAAAGATGGGATTTTGAAGACAGACAAAGGACTCGAGACGTTCGAGGACAGTTGATGGTTGATTCCTAATAAGGCCAAATGGAAGACGAGTGGAAACAAAAGACGAGCTCTCGAGAATACCGCAATGTTTGGTAGGTGGAGGAGGATTGACTTGGCATGGAAGGTCTGGACAAATTAGAGTCAAGTCTTCAAATGAAAAGACAGGCACATTTGAACAGTGCAGGTGGACTAGAAAGATGGACTTGACTTTAAAAGGAAATAAATGGATGGATTTAGGAAACTTTGCGCCATTTTTGTGTTTTTATTTTTAGACCTGCGGTTTATTCACTAACAAGCTGACTGCATCCTTCATAACCTACATGAGCATTCATTGTTTAAGAAAAAACTGTTTAAAATGACCGTAAATTTAGTTGTGTTGATTCAATTTTACAATTTAGTAACTGCATTATCGGGTGAGGTACTAAACCAAATGTGTTAATAAACATTATCTGTCCAACTTATTTTTGGTGAAAAGGTTTTTTCCATCAAGAACGCAAACAAGAATGCCAAACAATTTTACCCAAAAGCAGTCACGAACCCAGTTTTTATAGGCTTTATCTATGCTAAAATAATTTCGCAACAACCCAAGTAATTTAAAGCAACATCACAAAGCACCAATTAGTCAGGACAATTTCAAAATCAAACGCCCGACGCAACTCACTAGAAAACTCCGCGGGTGGCTGATGAGAAACTCAAGTTCTGCAGAAGCAGAAGGACGTGTCCATTTCTGGGAGGAGATATAGAACATCTGTCACGCTGTGGACAAATTCGCCAAAGCCTCGGTTGAAGCAAAGACTAGGATAAAAATGATATATAAAAATAATACAGCGCGAACTGAGAGAAATCTGGAAGCGGGTGTTTTGACACTCATCCAAGATGCTCAATGACAACACCTCAGCGCTCGCTCCGAGCAGGCAGCCCACACAACCCACGGCGTGTAGACAGCTGCTCTCTGCAGTGGCGGCTTTCCTGCTTGTCATTATCCCACTTAAAGTTCCATGTCAGGTGTGGAGGAATCTTGAAGAATTCCTCTGCAGAATATAGGAGCGTGGAAGCTCTAAAGAGCCACAGATCTTTGCTGATGATTCTATTGTTTGTGGCACTGCTCAGTTTGAGTTTACTTGATGTGTATGGAAATTTGCAACCTTTTTAGAGCTTTCTGGGAAAAAGTACACAGAAGAGTGTCTGAAAAAAGGGGATTCGGAGACGGCGTCACAACAGATCTCGTACAGGGCCTGCCTTCTCTGAGAACTGGTAGATCATTTGTTGTTTGGAGAGCTGATGTTCAGCAGGTAATGCGCAGGTCACTGGAACGAACACAAGTACAAACACTGACACACATCCATCAGCACTACAGTATATAAACACTGTACAGAACACTCAGCACTTTTCACATAAACAATATTTTTGTGCCAATCACTATAACGCAATAGGTCACACTTAACTTATATTGATGCATGAAATTGTTTAGAAACAAAACCAATGTAAAACAGCTATAGAACAAAAAAGAAATATGCTAATTTTGGTATTAAATATTTGATAAAAGGTGAAGCATACCAATTTCAGTTTTTTGTTTTGACCCATGGCAAGGATTTTTTTTCTTTATCTTGACAATCTTGAGAAATCAAATTTTTAAAGTTATCTTTTTATATATCTTATTATTATTTCTGATACTGACAGAATTAAAAAATAGTGTCACATAAATAACAAATGTCATCAAAATGTGCCATTTTGCTTTTTACACATAATAGGCATTAAAAACACAAAATATAAAAGACAAATATTGTCCATAAGAATATTATAATGTGCAATGTTGTTTTTTGTAATGCAAAGAAAATTGCAACTATATTAGTGTTGAAGAGTGATGCAAATGACAGCTTTTTAACAACTTCTGATCAATCAAAATCCAGATTTATTTTGTGACCAACAGAATCAAAACCTGAAAAAGTTTGCAAAGTTTTCTAAGTCCAGCCAAAGTGGTTCTTTATTTACTGACCTCCAGCAGTGAATGAGAACAGTGAATCATATGACAGCATAAAAAAATCTTTCGGCTCACAATGGGAAATATGCTTGACCTTTACATTTATATTGTTCCGCTTCTGGATATAAACTCTTTCCCTGCCTTATATGGCCCTGTCATTCAGAGAGAAATGCCCCAAACCTTGATTCTATGAGGAAAAAGAGAAAACGAAAAATTAGCATGAGGCAACTTTATGTTCTCTGTCAATCTAGAGGTCAGATATCAAAGGGAAAGATGACAGTTTTATCTGGAGGACAAATAGCAGCGGGGATGGGGACAGAGGATCGGGTCTGGCTTACCCTGAAGAACAACAACCCTAAAATCTATGACTGAGGAACTGGATTGGCCGCACATAATTTGAAAGAAACAGGCTACACAAAGAGTAATACTGAATACTAAGACAAATCTATGACAATTTCAGTAAAACAATGAAACGGCAAAAAAATAAGATCTGAATAATTTGCTCTAATGTGCACAAACATAGTAGAAAAACCACCAGCTTTTAAGGTTGAAGGGGTCATTAAACATTTATTTCTACCTGACTATGTTTATTTACACCACATTAAGGCATTCACACCGCAAACCCTGTCATTTGACACAAACACAAATCTGGCATTTTGGATCATATTTTATATTCTCCAATACTTATAAAAAAGCACATTCCATGTTGTATTCTTTTATACTGCAAAAAAACAACAAAACGAGCAGGAGCTAAAACCTTTAAGCTGAGCAACATTAGAGGAAAAGTCCAAAAACACCTTCAGAATCCTTCCTAAACCTAGTTCCCCGCAGATTCACAGATTGCAGATGGACATTCACACAGATGTAAGAGCATGAAATGTAATAATAAGTGCACGGTCTGCGATCACAGCAGGAGGTGAGAATCCTCGCTCGAAGATACAATTTATTCTTCTCATACAGCATCAAAAGAGTGAGGAATTAACAGGGTGAGACGGAAGTGTGTGAAAGTGTACAACTGGATGTAGGAAGACTCAGAGACATCAAACGCTTCTCTTCCATAGCTGCCCCTTCCCAAAAACACACAGCGCAAAGGGCTTTAAACAAGCTATGGAGCCACGGTAGATTTAGGAAGGTTTGTCCTACTGCACAGAAGTTCAAAGAGCAAAACTTCAGACGTCTTAAGTGGAGCTTACAGATATAAAAGTAACTGATGATCACAGAGACTTTGTGAGAATTGCACTTAGAATCGAGACCAGTCAGAATTGTATATGACATGAACAAAACTGTGTTAGAGAAAAGTACAGTATTAGTATATTACTATTTAGTAGATTTTACAAGAGAAGATGCTCTAGTTTGTGTTTTGCATAAAAGGGACCAGGATTCAAAACATGACCAACATACAGTACCTTAAAAGTTTAGACACAATTAAAAAAAATGTTTCTTACGATCTTAAATATCTTTTAATCTGAAGGTGTATATTACAATGTCCAACATGGATGGAAATTCCTTCAGTGCTGTTTAAAAAGCTATTTAGGTTGAGACCTTAAGAAGCTGAATGATAAAATGTCAAGAGTATGATTTTACAAAATCTAGACAAAGGGTGACAACTTTTGAAGATGCTAAAATATAACATAGTGCTCATTTATTTTGGATCCTAACATAATTCCCACAGTTAAAATTGTGCTATTTCATGGTTTTAATAAGTTTACTACGAACGTAAAATGTGGAACAAATCTAAACAACAGTGTGCGTTTCCAAACCTTTGACTGGCACTGTAATTTATTAATAAACCAAACAAACCTACAACTGTAACTGACAAAAATGTATCACTATGAATTTTCATCATATAAAGCTACTTTTAAACAAACATATATATTTATTCATGTAATATTATATTATATTTATATTAAACTCCACTTTGCTTGCATCCTTGTGTACTGCGCTTCTCTACTGATCGCTGAGCCAGGATCTTTCAGTTGGCACCATCCACAATCCCCTCGGACGCCCCCAGCCAACCTCTCCTCTCTACCAACCAGTGATTGTTTATTTACTGTTTACAGGGAAAAACCCCACTACTTCCTGCTTATAAATAATTGACATGTTTGAGTTGGATGAGGTACAAAGTCACACTCGCTATCAGTCTTCTGGCCTTCAGGCTGTGTGTGTGTGTGTGTTTGTATGTGGCTGTCGGGCAGATTGCGTGTGTGTGTCAAAGCACACAACAGGCCAAACTTTCCTTACTGTGCTCTCTCTGGTTCAAACACTTTATTAAATATTAGATTCGAAAAAGGAAAACCTGCCATTTAGCAGATACTGTTAAGTCACAGCAACCTGCACTGTTGAAAATCCTCAGAGGAGTATCTGGGGTTAGGCGCCTGACTCAAGAACAAAGCTGTGATATAACAGGACTGTCATCTCACAATCTCATTCAACCTTTGGTTTATCAGCAACCTGTTTTACCTGATAGGCTATTTAATATGTCATACCTAGTGGTATTAACAATCCTTGACATCTCAGTGGGGAAAGGACATACTGAATGAAAAACTTCCAATAGCCTTTAGTTTACATCACAGCCTGTAAAACCATTATTTCCTACTTGACACTACAAGTGGGTGCTATTAGAAAAAATAAGTCTTACCTGGCAACATCAGAAGTGACTGTAGAGGCACTGGCAGACGAGGTTTTGTTTGCTGTGTCCTTCAACTTAGTGATCTTTCCCAGCTGACACCAAATCCCCAAACTATTCAGCTCTCTGCGAACAAACCCAGTTTTGTTTATTATTACCAATGAAAGTACACAAAACAGATGCAAAAAAAGAACCGTTTAAAAGATTAAACTCTGTAGTGCTGGCTAGTCTATACAATATTCCACTTCGGTTTCAAAAATGGCGAGTGTGGTGAACATGGCTCCATGATATTTATTTTTTTTGCTTCTGTTTTCTTGGAGGGAACCGTGACCAAAACATCTGTATCAAACACACTTTTTAAAAACATGTCAGCTTGTGATGAAGAATATAATATCTCACCCAATATATGTGTAATTAGCAAGACCGTGTTTAGATTTAGCCTGTATGATAATATCACATATAGCCGTATCAGTAGTGTGTTTGGGGACCAACTTTACACACAATCTTTCCTTCCTTAATGCCTGTTCCTCTGTGAGAAAAACAGAGAGAGATAACATTAGTTAACATACACCGCCATAATTTTGTCTTTTTATTCATCAACAGTCTAATTACATTTACACAAGAGAAGCAGAGTCCCATAACTATGACATACGTGTGTTATCAAAAACCTACATTATGCATTTATCCCCAATGCAAACACAATGTCTGACCTATTCGTCCTTGGGAAGACGTGACATAAACAATATAATGATCTTTAAAAAACACCTATTTTCAAATGATTTATTTACACAGACAGGCTAAATATATATATGCATTAATATTTGAACACCTTATAAACGCAGCGTATACGTGCCAGGTCTTGAAGCGTCGTATCGGCACATAAAGGCCATCATGATTACATAAAAATGGCATTTGTTGGGAGCTAAAGGGGAATCTTCAGTACCAAGTGTATAAGGAAGGATATTAAGGCAGATTTTCCTCACGACTTGATTGAGAGTGAAATGGCAATACAGTGAGCTGAAGCATCTATTAAACATGGCTTTACCACAATAAAGCTTTGCATTAAAAAGCGCCCAAAGAGACTCCATCTTCTTTTCAGTCATTCCTCCAGAACGCGCTACCAGACTCGCCCATATTACTTCTGGGCCCATCCCATTCGTTCCAGGGAGCGCCGGGCGAGGGCCGTGTAAATGCAATAATAATGAAAATAATAAACATGCTGCCCCCACTCCCAGAGCCAAAATAATATTACATTCTCAAAGGCACGGTGAGAGGAGCAGACGCTGAAGGAGAGAAATACATAGCACTCAAAAAGCACTAAACCATCAAGGGAATGCATTTCATTAATATTAGATAACCACCATCCACTCCCGCTCTGCACAAATAAATACATAAATAAATAAGCACATCATAAAGAAAAAGCTGGGTTCTGGCAGAGATAAACAATGACTCATCGTTCTCTTCTCCTCCTACCTCCGGGGCAAAATGTTTATTTTACTCTCTCCCACTATCATAAATTAAGCTAAACCTGAGCCCACGAAACATTCACGTTCACAGCCTTAGGAGGAGAAGTCCCTCAGGACAACTACAGAGGAAAGAGAGAGAGAGAGCATAAAAGAAAAGAGGAAAGAAGATTATTTTTAAGAAAACTCTGCTTACGGCTATCCATGGTGTCTTGAATTGAAGTGAAGCCCTCGGGCAGACATTCCTTCAAGTCCGTCAGCTTCATGTCCACCACTACGTTGCATGATTGCTTCTGTCAAAAACGCAGTGATGTAATAGTGATTATGTGTGGTTGCACGTAATAATGATAACAATTAACCTGATCAAATACATGGCAGAGTTCAAATTATGTATGGAACTGGACAGTAAATACATAAATAAAATATGCACAGGGTCAAACATTATCTTTTTTATACCAATTCAATGGCGAGTGAACTGAGAAAATCTATTCAACATAAATATTCCATGGAATTGTATTTCGGGTTATTATTATTTTTAATAATTTATCTTTAATCATTGTATTCATATACAGTATATAAGTGACTATACAATTATTTAGCAGTTTTTTCCTGTATTTTTGTGACTAAAGGCCCATTCAGACAAAAAAAACTAGTGTATTACTATAATATGTAATGATAAAAAAATAAAAATAAATTTACATTAATAGCAGAGTCAATAGCATGTGACATCCCACCGGTCAGACAATATGCAAACACACTGTTATTTTGTTTCTCATTTTTCCATTTATGTGTGAAGTTCTGGAGGGTATAAACGAATGGCGGACGAATGTTTTGATTTTAATTTAAGTTCTCACCATTTCCAGTGAAGTTGCCAGCGGCCTTTATTTACTCACTCATGGCTCTCTGCGAGTGCTAATTTTGGTCCTTGATTATGTATGAAAAGCCTATTGTAGCATTTTGGACACACGCACACACTGAAATTTGTTGAATCACCGCCCTCTGCAAGCACCTGCGTGCCACTGCCATCATCCTTAGACAAGGGAGCTTAGCGCCCGGGCCAGTCGGTGGCAGGCCAAATTGCTCATGCTTTAGAACAGGGAGTACTTGAAAACAATCAGGAGCTGTTTAGTTGACATTTTCAAGCATGACTTTTTTCCTCAGCCTTCCCAGCCAGCGCTCATTATGCCTCCATTTTTCGCAGTAATAAATAGCAATAATCCAGCGAAACCCCTGAAAGAGTGCAGCTAGCGTGGCGTGACGTGACGGGTCCGACATTCAGGATGCCGTCGCTAGTGTTGCCTGGCAGTTATTACCACTACAGACCATTTTTATTCATAGTTTTTTATTCTGACTTGCGGGTACGAATATGGATGAATGCTATTACTATGCATGAATCCTGCTTTTTTCTTTTAACACTTTTTTTTAATAAAGGACGCAGGAGATTTTTCCCATCAGGACCTGACAAAGGGCCATCTACCTCCAACCCTGAGTATGATAAATCACAAACTGTTTACTTCCCACCACATAATTCACTGGCTAATTCTGCAGAATCTGTTTTTGTCATAGACAATTACAGTGGGGGCCACTTTGACTGACAGACAAAATAGCCTTTGTTGATGGCGCTGCCATGTTTTATTAGCGTCACGGACTTCAAAACAGTGCAGACACACATTTTAAGACTGCACGCTGGAGAGGTGGCGGAGGGGACTGATGTGATACATACTAAAACTGTAGCTTTCAATGAACTTGATCAACAGGCAGGAGTCTCAAATGACTGGTACAAACAAGCAAATATCTCTTAAAGGGATAGTTCACCAAAAAATAAACATTTCGCCAATTATTCCTCCTCATGTTGTTCAAACCTGTGTCTGACTGTGGAACCTGAAAAACATGTCTCAGTTTTGTGTCCATACAAAGAAATGTTGTCTGGTTACCAACCTTTTTCAAAATATCTTCTTCTGTGTTTTGCAGAAGAAAGAAACTCAAACAGGTTTGGAATGACACAAGAATGAAGAAATCAGGGAAAATTTATCAATATGCAATAATTGCACATGCAATACATGCATGTATTAAAACGCACTAGTTTTATACTTATTAAATGACTAACAAATACTGGTTATGGTCGTTCAATGTTCATTTGGTACTTTTTTTTTCTAAGCGAGCAGTATTCGCCTGGTCGTGTGATCTAAACATGACGGCCTCCATATGGCGACCCACTCTATGTGCAATAAAACAGATGTTTCATGCCACTGATATGACTGGATATCATGTAAACGTAAAGATTTTTGAATATCTTTTCCAAGGTAAAATTATTTTAGTCACTAAAATAATGACTAACCCGCAAAGAAGCACTGTATGTTTTTAAACTCTAATGCGACAGATTAATGATTTACCATGTGAAAGAACTATTCTCAAATGTGTGTACAGTAGAGACGTTATCTACTGAATAATGCTTTAAAAACTCCACATACAAGCTACTGTGATATTTACTACCACGAAGACTAACAAAAGCAATTTCTTAGACCATTTACCTGCATATTAATAGAGTAAAAAACATGCATTTATTAAAGAAGCACTGCCGTTTATTAAAAAAAGATGCAGATGCCTAAATTTTATTGTTTGATAACTTGGGTTTAAACAGAAAAGCAGATTTAACATAGATGTAACACTGAATAAAAAGACATCTGCTGTTTAAGCTAAAGCAACAAATACATACACAGGAAGACATACGCAGAAAGTTTTGCATCGCTCACACTAAATAAAGACCGCTAACCTAAACAGCAGAAATGAGCCGCCTGCTGTTCCTTTTTTGAGACAGAGATGCACAAAAAAAGCCACTCATTCTCAATTCAGCTGAACCGAATGAGAGGTAAATGTTCAAAAAGCCCCAATTCACGAAGGATCCATTGGTCTAGATAATAAGCCATATTGTGATAGCTGTTTGATGTGTCATATTCAATAAACAAAAATCTCTATAATCAAAAGTCTGACATTTTTTGAATCTTAGATGAATGCCTGGGAAGTATCTGAATCGTCTGCAGGGACCAGGTTAATTGAGTAAAATGAAACCGTAAACTATGAACATGAAGAGTCGCATTTATGAATAATCATACACAGATTCCTTTGGGAGAGTATAAAAGATCAACAAATTTTCAAATGCAAGCATGCTGGGAATTCATACATCAAGTGAAAAAAATGTTCTAAATTTACAGCAGCGTTCATCCTGAATGCTTTAAAGGACGAAAGTATTTTGAAGGAGTCTGTGATCAAAGATCTGAGCAGAACCCTAATTAGGGACGAACTGAGGCATCCGAGCCAAACACGGTCGATGACAGTGTGTGAAAAAATTCGAAAAACTAGCGACAAGTGCAAAACTTGCACGTTTTCACTTACGTTTTTGGTGGAGGAGGCGCGGCTGAAACAGAGGTAACGTGTGACCTTGGATTTGAATATGCTGTCCTTCCACAGGTTGGCGTCGAAGCCATCTGTTGTTTGTGTAACCTATGTGAAACAACAAAAAAACACCCAGAGAAGAATGTGCATTGAGGTGAGATCAAGTTAATGTATGGATGCCATGCGTGTTTCCTTTTTTTGCTTGACTTAATGATTGCTTTCTAAAGCTCTCACTCCATCTCATTAAAGCCCAACATAGACTTAGTAAAGAAAGTTAAGCCTCTGAAAAAGACTAAAAATACCATCACATGAGACCTCACAAAAAAACCTTGAACAAGCTAAATGAGACTTCCTTGTGATCTTTACTTGTGATCTCTAACTATTTTTCCTGATTTCCAGTAAATATATCTACATTACATATTATATATTTTGCAGGATAATAAAACACTTAAAAGTCTCAGCATACATACATAAAACTTTTAGGAAAGACTGACAACCTGACAAGTAATCTGATATACAGGGCAGACTGGTGGACAGATACAGAAAGTGCATCTACACCCTCAGCAGCCGTTGGCTCGGGCGCAAGCTCTCAGGAGGAGTCTATACATCAACTACAATTTCCTCCCCACCTTCCTCCTCCCCTTACAAGACAACCCGTCCTGGCCACTTTTTCCAGGTCAGTGCCCCGCTCCTCCTGTCAGCGTAAACAAAGAGCCAGAGCTGTGAAGCCCAAAGTCAAACAGGGAGGAACCAGGCACCAAAGGAGTCAGTATGCCACTGCGCAGCCGGGGCGGGGAACGCACCCTGAATGTGGAAACAGTTGCCAAGCGCTGGGACCAGTGGAGGGGTGGAGAGACTTCTCCTTCCTCTAAAAAGCTCACACTTCATACTTAATCAAGAGTATTTGAGTTCAAGCCTGTCGTTTCTGCTGTTGGCAAATTTAGATGTTGATGATGATCAGTCTATATTGGGAATCAAAGTTTTAAATCTCTAGCTTCAGTTTGACTTTTAACATTTCTGTTTATATTTAGTTGCATCCTGCTAGACACTTTTGCAAAAACAAAAACATAACAATTGTACAAAATTTCACTTACTTAATTACCTCAGTGGTTGTCCAATAATGGAGATTTTTTTTACTGTATATATATTTGCATTTCTATGCTTTTACATATTGCCATGCATATATTCAGTACAGGCACTTTTTTGTGCGCTATTGCGTAACTGTATTTAGCTTTCGAAAAGTTGTTAATAAATAAACGTGTTTGTTTGCGCAAACAAAGTGAAGCAGTTGCATCCTGCTGCGTGTGATGGAGAGAAAGGCCAAACGGAACAGGGCCCCTGAGAGCACGCCGGTGCCATGTGGCGCACACCGGATCCTTAGTGCCAGTGGGCAGAACCCGAGCGCCGTGCCAACCCACACACAACCTGCCGGAGACGGCAACAGTTGGGGACTCGCGAGTGGGGGAGGAAGTGAGGGAGCGAGAAGAAAGACGACACGAAGGGAAATAGGAAAGGAAGAACTGTAGCTGCCCGAAAGCCTAGCATAAGATTTTTTTAATACAGTGTTTGCTTTGTTTTAGTCACAAAACTTTCTCTCTCTTTCTGCTCTGGTTCCTTTCTCTCCGTTTTAGACACACCCACATACACAAACACATACTGTACACACCCCTTACACACACACAAAATTCCTAGAGGCCTTTGATATCGTTGTCCTAGTTTCCCCCCAGTGCTTTGGGATTGCTGAGAGTTACAGAAGCGCTGGAGAACCAGCCACCATCTGAGTCCTAAACAAACAATGCACGCTGGTGCCAAGCTCTGCTGGAGTTGTCCTCAGGGCAGGCAAAGACGATTCAACACCAGAGGAAGAGCTATAGTCTTCATCAAAGTAAACTTTATCAATAAGTAATGTTCGTGTCGATAAGAGGAATAAATAAAACATGTTAAAGATATTTTAAGATGCACTTGGAGTAAAATTGTTCTTTTATAAAGTGAAATAAAATATTCACTCTTCTTTTAATAGTTAATAGTACTAACTGCCTATTTTATTCTCATTTGTAGTTCATAGGTCCAAATCACAGATATATTTATATATTTGGCAAGTGCATACTCACGACATTGTAGTCTGCTGGAGGATCTTTCTTGGATGCCAAAACACCAATATCAGTGATGGCTTCAGGCTGGAGATCTGATATAGCACTGGAGATGTCCTGAAGATCTGGCATCCCTACTGTGAGGGAAAAATAAAACTTGAAATAACAAACACACACACTTTAAACTGTGCTTAACAATGGTGTATTCTTATAATAAAACAGAACTCTTCACACATCCCACCAACACAAGTACTGGGCATAAATACAAAGTAAACCACAGTAAGAAAATGCATGACAGAGCTGTTAATAAAGTTTACATTTATTACCACACAAGCGTCTGTAAAGTAATGTATTTTTCTATAAATATATAAACATATCAAGACTTTAATTGTATTTAATTTTGTGTTTGAGAATTTTTTTGATAGTCTTCAGCGTTGGATTCCCCGTGTCAGAAAGCTGAGTGATTGCATCATCACTGCGCTAATGGCCGGGCGTAGGAGTCTCCTAAAGCAGGAGAAACAATCATGCGGCAGGTCTCGTTTGTACACTAAATAAGCAGCACAGACACAGACAATAATACTGCTGAGGGTCCAATTAGCAGGGTAATTAATTACTGCAAACCGTTTTTTCTTCTGTAATGAGCTCCAGATATATGGAGTGGGCTGACGTTAAGTTCTGAACGGTTTCAGATGAAATGGTTTTACCGGTGGCTGTATATAAAGATGAGGGATCTTCAGTCTCACATTAAAGAGTGGGAGTAAACTTTTCACTACATAAATGCCACCAGCAAATCTCTGCTGGAAATGGAGTTGCAATAGCAACGGCCTCCACATCTTTTGGTTTATTTCTGAGACAGTATTTCATACTGCATGAGGAAACTTATGTAAAAATTTTAAAGGGATGATTCACCAAATAATACAAATGATATCATCACTTACTTACACTTGCTTTCGATTGCATGGCTTTCTTCTGTAAAACACAGAAGTGTTGACCCTGCTTCTTTTGGGAACATAAGTGTGAGTAAATGACAGAATTTTCATTAATCAATGAATCGTCCCTTTAAACATTAAGACTAAGTACTAATTAGACATAAATGTCACAGTATACCTTTAAGGCCATGAATGATAACAGGCCTACGGTAAAAGCCAGTGGACCCAACATACATGATCTGAGACGGACTAGCAATACAAACATAATTAGGCTCCACTAAGTAAAGTCTCTAAATAACCAAGCCATGGCAATCAGATATTTTCAAGGAAATCTAGATCAATCGTTGTCTATTTTTGTCCCGAGATGCTTCTGTCTAATGTGTACGCATGGCTCACCAAGGATTAGTGACCTGCCTGTGCAGAGGGTCCTTTGCCCTTTTATTAAATTACGTTTAAAGCGACCCACTGGAGTAAATGACACAGTTATTGCATTCAATCTAAATGTTTACTGAATTTATTGCAATTATGGTTATTAAATCTAAAGGATTTACCGAGGCAGCGGAGGGTCTGTGTATATAAAAAGTCGGTCAGAGGGACTTATTAAGGGGAACGGAGGATGGCAAATTAGCTTATAGAAGGAGAATGATTTCTTTCTTGTGTTAATTTGTACACTAATCAATGAGGCCTTTTCCTAACTGTGCTGGGCCATTTGATTGTAAAGCTACTTTAATTGAAGAATGGAGAGTGGGCTGTCCAGACAGGGCCGGGTTTCTATTGTACTAATGATGTGCACTCATCTTATAGTGTCTGTATGTTAGAGATCAAACACAATGAAAACTGCAGCAGATTTAAGAGAATTAAAGCACACGTCTCATAATAAGAATAATAAGGTTTTACTTATAAACTTTTTTATGACAAATGAATTGATAAACTTACAGTTTAATTATTACATAAGCTATATTATAAATAACGTTTACAAAATGCAGTTATTTAGCAGACAATAAAACCTTTACTGACCCTTACAAAAATTAACCAAAGTGTTACTACAGTAACAATAGTTTAACTATGGTACTACTTGTTGTAAAAGAAAAGTGACAACGAATTTACTATTGTCTCAGTACAAACAAATCTGACAAAACCATGAATAATATAACTTTACAATAAAAATGCCTAATTTTCATAATATTCTATATTATATTACAATATTCTATATTATATTACAATATTCTATATTATATAATATTATAATCATCCTAATAAATATTTAACAATTAAAAGTTGATAAAGTTTTCAAAATTAGTTACATACACCACACTAAAAAATAGTGTACTTTAATATTCACTATAGTAAACTGTAGTAAAATTCATAGATAATAAAATTCATACTACTATAATGAACTTTATCTTATATATATATATAATATTAATATTAAATATTAAAGTACTACGGTATTTACAGTTTACAAATTCACCATATGTAATACTATGTTCAGTATGCATTAACCAAGTGTAGTCATATCTATAATATACTACAGTATTCTACAATTTACTACAGTAAATACTAAACGTGTTTAAAACGGATTAAATCAAACGTTGAATGTAGGCAGTGTGTTACAGGGATGTGCACGGGTTAAAAACAGGTGTCGTTGTTTGGACACACGCACGTAAACACAAGTGTGCTCGCGTCATTATCATTTACGCGAATGTAAATCGTAACCTCCGCACAGTCAGTTTAGCGGAATGATCGATGAATTCATCATTCATTAAACTTTTCTTACTTACCTGAAGAAAGCAAAGATCCGCAAACACGCGCAGCGACCTTTCTCAATCCTGCATTGAACTTTCTACTTCCGGAGTTAGTCATTTATTATCAGTGACACAAATTATTAACCAGGAGGATCAAGAGTAACATCTGCTGTGTTTGTTTTATGATTAAAATATGTCTAAAAATAAGTTAATGGTTTAAACATTACACTGAAACGTTTAAGATTATTATTGGATGTAGAATCCAAACGTGCAGTTCATTTATATGTAGTCTAATAATTTCATTTTGAAGATAGACAGAGATAAATGAAACATAATTAGTATTTCGGTTTTTAAAATAACAAACATTATTTTTTTTCTTCTGTAAAAGTAAGGTACAGTACGTTTAACATCACTTAATATTTTATTAATATTTCAGAATAGTAGTTTTATGGAATTATGCGAATTATTTTGTGATTAATGAAAATAAAAACCATCAAAACTATGTTGTATTTTAGCACATTTTATATTTTAGTCACACTAGAATGTACTTGTGTACTTTCCGGTGTACTTTTTAATATACTTACTTATAATACTGTATATTTTATATCCAGTTTCTTGAGGTGTCATCCTGGGATGCATTTGAAGTAGTTTAAGGTGTTCACAGCGCTTATTAGCTGGTTTTGCATTATTATTATTATTATTATAGTCAAAGACATCTATTTTAGATGCATTTGAATACAAATATTTAAAAAATACTTTGTAATAAAAAAATATTTAAAAATAAGCATGCATTTAAGCATACACCTAGTTAAACAGGTTCTAAAGATCATGAGAAACAATTAAGTCAAGTGACCCTAAACGTTTAACCGGTTGTGTATATAGTGTAGTACCACTCTTTCATACTTGAATATAAATATGAACATGTGTACATGCATAGGGGCCTCATATACACTGTGAAGCACAGTGAGGTGGAACAGATTACGCCACAGCCAATTGCGTAGCATAAGAATGCATCAGTCTGCATCTTCTAATGGCAGCCGCACAGTGGCATAATCCTGATGGATTTCGTTCTGTCACTCCTCTGAAATAAGTTTCAGAGAAGAGAAAACATTTCATGTTATTTAGGAGACACAAACCACGGCAAAAAGCATCTGTTACCGACCCATTGTTCCGCCGGAGCTAATAATGCACAATCAGATCAAACGCACAGGAACTTAACAAGATTTAATGAACATAATAAGGTAATGAGACCTCTTACGCTCATCATCATTCATGACAAACTGACAATGAATCAATGCCCTTGCCCCAGAACAGGCGCCCGGCGTTTGTGTACGCTACAGACGTGTCAATGAGAGACTAATGGATGCCATCTCAGCTGAGACTTGCTGTGTCAGTTTGGCTCGCAACCAAACCACCCGAAAGCTTGAGAAAAGCGTGGCAGATAGTGTGCGTGCTACATGTGTTTCATGTCAGAGTCCCTATCTGGCGCTGAGGCACGTCAGGTCACACCTGCTAAACAGCGTTTGGTATTCACGGCGCGATATAATGAGCCTTTGTCAATATTTTAAGCCAGTCAAGATGCTAAAGAAACTTGCCTGGATAAGCATCATCTGTGCCAGAACATGAAAATTCATTTCTCGATTGTAAAAAACACACTTGGTTTTTAGTATTTCTTTGGTGCTTTTACGACACAACAGCTAACACAGCTGTCAAGCGGAATCTCACGTACTTTCAGCAGTACAAACATCTCCACTAACTCCCCGAGCTGTTCTTCTCCTTCATCCTGCTGTGTTATAGTGTCAGCTGAACTTCTCAATGTCACACCTGACTCTCCTGACGAAGTGGAAAAAAGACTACACGCTTTCTCCAACACCTCAGCTGCATTTCACAGACAAGCTGAAGTTGATGAAATAAAAAGCGGAGTGTGGAGAGATGTTTTCAGAAGGAAGGAAGAACGCAGGGAAGTGGCACACCTGTTAAAGTAATGGTCTAATTATGGAAAAGGTGGTGAAGCGCTCAGCGCGAAACAGTCAGCGATCAGCATTCTCACGCTAACTGTGAAAGCCGTCAGCCATTATGGGCTGGCTTTAATGTGCGCCCCAATGCATGCTGGGGGTTTTGCGGGTAAGATGAATGATGCCTGCATGTGTGAATTTGTGCGTGTGTGTGTGTGATGGGGGTGTAGATGGTCCGCTGAGCGATGCAGATGGTACATGGGAGGGGGGATCATTAGAAACGAGGATGCTTTGTTTGCGATACTGCATTTCTTACATTCCAATAAACCTCCTCTTCTGGTCCAGTAAATGCCACCCGTGCGGCTCACGTTCAACGCTTTTAATTTCCTACAAAAGACCTTGTCAAAGATATTGGACAATAAGGACTTGCAAAAACCACATATGGTGATGTTAAAGTGTCATTGGGCACTTAAAGACAAACAAACAATAAAACAGGCATGTATAGACTTTTAGACCGCATTGGGTAAATTTTTTCAATGCTTATGGAACGATTTGATGCTGTTTTTGGCTCTTGACCTCCATGGCTGTGTTCAGAGCAAGGATAAAACTACAAATGCAACATGAGGATTTTTTTACAAAGATTGTAAATAAACACTGATATGCAGTTTTTAATATAATATATTTAATGATTTAACATATATGATGTATTTCATTTAATTAATATATTTACTGAGACAAAGTAGTAAACATAATCTAATCTTATTTTAACAGCATTTTGTTCGTTCTTTAAAAATTATTACATATATACCGTAACATTAATAACCTAAAAAATATTGTTTAAAAGAATTGATTTTGTACTTTGTACACTTAGTTCATTTGTCACATCGTAGGGTCCCGCCTCATTAAAAAAAAAGAACAAAAAACTATCCTCAAAAAACTAAAGTTTATACACATTATGGGTCAACTACCCTTACATAAATGGTTTATATATGGGGCAGACACTTATCGGAGACAAATCTTATAATGTTTTATAACTTTATTGCATGTTCTTCAGTTGCTATTTTCTGGAATGTTCAGGGAATGCTTGATGCTGTCAACCAGCAAGAAAAAGCATTTAAAGAAGGCTGAAAATGGCTCTCCCCCATACGTGCATGAAAGAAAGGTCATTGGTTGTGTTTTCTAATTTACCAACACTTGTCTGGGGACCTAAAGAGATGGAGATTTCTTTGTTACCAGCCAGTGTAATAATATCCTCATCTCAACCTGGGAAATCTACAGAAGCCCTGGTGACCTCAGTCTGCACACTCAAGCCATTACTAGCGGAAGAGTGAAAAATCCGCCGCGCTCGTTTCAAATATGATCCCCTCCACGCTCCCTGGTCCCCCTTTTACCAGCAGCATATGAAAAGGCCCTGTGTCTCCTCCTGAATAGCTTATAATAACGTGTTTTAAGAAGCGCAGCCTTACTGCACCCAAAGGACGCCGCAGAGTGCCTGGATGTAATATCCATGTATTTTCTGCAAGTAATTAAAGGTCAGTTTGGGTTAGGCTACAGTTGCCTGGCTGGTGAAGTCCCTCGTGCGGTCCCGCGCTCTTTTTCTTTCATCAGCTGTGATGCTTTGCCAAATGCGATTACATCTTTTTTAAGCCATCTGTTTTCTTGGCACCACCTATGCATAAGTTAAAAATTTATCCTTATTGCTATTACACCATCCTAAGTTCATTTCCTTTAATCAAGCTACGAGAGCTAATGTTATACTGCTTAAGGTGAATGCGGTTAAATAGCAATGGGTTGAATTTACTATCCCAAAATGATTCAATTACATTTATCAGACCTTCATTTAAATCAACATTAAGAGGACTCGACCTCACATAATATTTATAGATGTAGTCACTCTTTGATGTTAACCCAACTTAACAAGGTCACATTTCCAAAAACGTACCAATACCAATACCGTATATGCCAATAAATTTTTCCACTGAAATTGACAACCTCGCTTCGGTCACACACACAGTGTCAAAAACCTTCAAACCCCCTGCGAACGAATGCACACTCTCCAGCGTCTGGCAGCAGGTCTGGCTCGCTTCGACTGGCTGCGCCTCGCTGCCCTTGTGCAGTGGTGTGCCAGTTGTGTCTCCCCCCCACTGCTGCGAATGCCACCATCTGGTGAGCCACGTGGACATCATAATCTCCCCTTAATTACATTAGCGCCGCAATCAGTTACTGCATTACAAGGCCCGGCGAAGAGCTTTTAAATCTTGGAGGAAATCATAAATAATTGCACTAAGTACCCGGCGCCAGATGTGCGTGCCAACTTGGCGGGCATGAGATAAATAGTCGCCCTGCCGATGACGCCGTTCAATATCAGTGGGTTTTTTTGGACGATGTCATCCTTTTTTAGCCTTTGCTCTCTCTGTCTCTCTCTCTCTCCATCAAACCTTAGTTCTTTTGGCTCTCCTTTCCGCCACTGGCATAAGAAATAGCAAACGCTTATCGTCCATTACCAATACGCTGCTGGACCTGTTGGTACAGTTTTGCAGTAAGAAACGGTCACCCAGATGATCTGTCGCTGTTGCTTCTTAGTTTGTGAATTAAAGTTGGTTCTGGGAAAAGCTTTAACATTTGGTTTGAATAAGGTTTGATGTTGTCATCTGTCATTAATCAGAAATTAAAATGTCAAATGTGCTTTCAAACATCGCAGGCTTTTGTTCTTTTTGGTTTTTCAAGCATCTTTGTTGGTTTATCCCATGACTGTAAATGTGTTTAATTTCCTTAATGTGTTCAGATATACTGGGAAAGAGGAAGATGCCATTATTATTGTTTTTCATGACTGTTGTTTTATTTAGGCTTTAAAATCTTCTCTGATGTTTCTTCTCAAACTCCTTATAGGAGATATAAAACACATGTTTTCTGTGTGTGGTGTCATCTGTAAAATGATCACAGTTCAGTGTCACATTGACAAATAAAAGCAAAAGTCATTTTCAGTCAAAATGCAAACTTCATTTCGAGCTACAGCAGAGTAAAAGGGATGTTACCTTGACAAATGGTTAATTATACTGTAAACAATTGTCTTACTAATTGCATTCCTATCACTCAGTTTGCTAATTGCTCAGATTAACGACAAATATCCGAATAGGCCACTTGTCATTTTTAAAGTCCTCATGAACTATAATGTCTGGCAGGAAGAAGCAGCACAGAGAATGATTCATTGGACCTGAATCAACTGATTCACAATTATTCGCTTATTGTGAAAACACAAACGGCTGCGGCATTTATCATATTTAAATGAGGCACTAAAATAAATGATGCCTGTGTGTTGCTAAAGAGCAGACTGCCTTTGGCATTTGTGAAAGAAAAAAAGAAAGAAAGAAAAAAGAAAGAAAAAAAGACAGGTGAGATGCCAGGTGTGGGAAGGCCCCTTTGGTACTTTGTCTCGATGATGGAGAAAGTGATGTTGACCTGTCTCAGCCCATTTTAAATCAGCAACAATGTGGCTATCAATTAGAAAATTTATCATAATTGTTTTTATAACGTATGTACAGTGTTTCTGTACAATCTTTTTTTAGCTGTTGTGGTAAAGACTGAAACAAATGTAAAAAATGTATGTGAGAAAGATTATGTGAGAAAGAATAGAATTAGTATATTGCAATTACAAAAGAAGTCTATAGTATTTTCCCATTAAGTAACCATGTGTAAACGTGTGTGTGTGTGTGTCTGACCGCAGGCACTTTACCTCCTCTCATTTGCTTTCATTCCATCCAGAGCCTTGTTAGAATAAAAACCAGAGGGGGTTGACGATAGAGAATTCCAGGTATTGACTAAATATATCTTTTCATTTATCATAATTTCTCCTTCCCACTTTGTCGCAGCTTCACTGTTTAAGGAAGATGGATGACACAAGATGTTGTCTTGCCTTTCAGACTCTTTCTGCTCGGGTAAGTGTGTCCAATGTGGAATTATTTTGCCAGTTTATTACTCTCCAGTAAGCGGCTGTCACTGTGTTCCCACTCGTGTCACTTCCTGTTCGAGCCTGTGTAAGGGCTTATCTGAGTGGCGTTAGCTGTCAGATGGCTTGTCAGCCATTGTGGCTCTATGGAAACATAGTTGCGATGGATTTCAATTGTAAATCAGCATGTATATGGAGCGCACTTTTAAATTATTGTGTTTTTCTGGTCTCTTGAGTGCCTTACGTTTTTCTGGCTCTGTGCTTATGAAAATAGACAGTTATTTTTAGCAAACACTGAAATCAATAATTCTCATCTATCAAGATATCGAGGTTGTAGAGGTGGATGTTTAACAGCGTTGTGCAGTTGGTTTATTTTAAAGTGTAATATTACTCATTTGCAAACGTAGTGTGTTACGGTGTCAATCACAAATGCCACCAGAGATGAACAAATAAATGAAGATGAGTATAGAAACGACATGCAGATGCTATCAAAACTGTGTCAACAGGCAAACAATGTTTTGCTTGCATGAGATAATGTCGAGTCTGGAAAGCGACAGTGTTGCCCTTAAATCCCCCCAGCGTACCCCAGTCCCCGTCGCCCTGTGCCACAAGGGCGGCCATTAATATCAGGAGGGGACAATTCCCCCGGTGCTGTGACTTATGAGAGGGGGTCTTACACGGCACCGTGACACAGACCCTGCTGGAGTGGAGAGTTCTGGAAAGCGCTGACTTCCTCATAAACCAGAGATGAACCCAGACCATCTGCTACAGCGCTAGTTACCTTCAAGTGTTTTACTTACTGTTATTATTTGTTATACTTCATCATACAGCAGCCCTAAAGTCAGCAATATTCAACTTTGTGAACTTTGATTTAAACTTCTAGCAGTTTTTGGAGTGCACCTGTTTCTCTTAGAAGGTCAGTGACTACAGCGCTTCACAATGTGTGCTAACATTGTGAAGAGAGGGAGAAGAAAAAGTTTAGGAACAAGGAATGACATCAATTATTTTTTATCTGTAATAGAAAGTTTTCTGTAGCTCAATGGATAGAGCATGAAGTCATGGGTTTGATTCATGCAACTAATAAAAACATATTCTGCATGTACAGTGTCGCAACAAAATCATCTATCAAATAAAAAAGATTATATATATTGAATCTAATAAAAAATTAATATTAAAATAAATAATACAAACATTTGGAAAACAATAATTTTCCCATAACCCAATGCCCAAATCAAAGACAAAATGTGTTTGTGCCGTGCTAAATTACCATATGTTTAGGATTGCCACCTCAGAAGTCTTGGATAAAAATGACCCCCTTAACTCCAACTAGAAACCAGTCCAAAGTATTTGTCATTAAAGGCTTAACTTTATTGTTCCTCATCCCTCTGCCAAAATGCAATCTATTACCAAATCAAAAAGCGGTAACATTTGGTAGCTATAAATCTATCAACAAAACGTTGCGTTGAATGAAAACACAATGACTTCAAAACAACTGTCTAACATTTGAAAGAGTTCAATAAAAATTAGGCAATTGCATACTAAATGTGCACTAATACTTGTTTGCCAAAGTATGAAGTAAGAATGAACTTTTTTGTTCTTCATATTTAGATTTGTTTGTATCGTGCTGTATATTTTTGTAAACTAGTTCGTTTGTATATAATTGGTGTTTAATTTGTGTGTGGCACGTCACACCAATACTCAGTATTAGAAAACAAAAAAATGAAGTAGATATAAATTCATTGATATGGAGAAACTGTGTCAAAGTTCTAATATTATAAAACTGTCATTGTTCAAAAGAAAGAAAGAATGTGCAAGAATTATTAGAAAGAAAAAACACTGAATTTGACCTAATTTTCTCATGACATAGCATTTATCACACAAATGAAATACAGCTGATCAATTAATATTGAATCAAAACTATAACATTATAAAATAACGTAATACACAAACACACAAACATTCACACACATTTGCACTTCCCACACCCCTCTTCCCAAACTCTCCCAATATCTTCCCCTCGGCATTGTGTTATTTCCATTATTATTAATATCTGCCAGTTTAATTTTCAGCCCTGTCATAACGTGACAGCCTAAATGACTAGAGACAATCGCTTATTGATAACTTTCCCAGCAAACCTGCCACTGGAGCCAGCTGATCAGACCGGTCTCTCACGCTGCGGGCGTCTCACATGGTTGAGATAATGGGCCACTGCTCCCATGCTGAAACAGATTGAATGTGCAGTCAGTCACTGTCTTCCTGAATCATACTTCAGTCTATCAGACAGACAGACTCGGATTATCATTTTACAGACGTGGGGGAGGAGGAGGAGGAGAGAGAGGGCGAGAGAAGAAGATACGGTTGTGTTATGTCATTCAATTCCGCGTTCATCTCGGTTTTACATTTAAGCACGCCGGCCCGCAACATCAGCCCACGGCTCGGAACGAAACGTTAACCGACGTTCCCGTACTCGCTATTCGATTCCCGCTCAGAATTCTTGATTCGTGATGAATGTCTTTCTCTGTCGAGTGCCCTGTCACTCAGATTTGAGGAGAAATCTCTGTTATGATTGCAGACATTACATCACCTCTGTCAAAATCAAAGTTAACAGATCGGGCGTCAATAGGAGACCATTCACTCTCTGAGTCTGTGTCAAACCTGAGAGCTCGAATGACACATGGATAGACGTTTTTACAACAGCACGGGTCCAAACGTGTCAGTCTCAGCAGTCAACCGCGCTGGACGTATAGATGTTTTTGCTGGTCTGATGACTGTGGTAATGTACCTTCTGCCAGGCAAACTTCCAGTCTTCTAAGTTTGCCAAAACATACCTAAAAAGCAATAAAAACATTGATAAAAGATGAATAAATGGGTAAATAAACAGACGGTTAGATATAGGCTTAGCTGAAATCAAAGAGAGAGTTTTTCTTAAAGTTTTCTTAAAGAAAAATGATTAATAATACATTAGGATTAGAGAACCAGACTGCATGTTTCTGAATTTAATAAAGCAAGACAGATATAAAGTACCATAGAGTAAAAACAACAACAACAAAAGGTTTTATATATATATATATATAACTATAAGCTACATATAGCATATATTGGTTGGAGGAGTCACCATGGCGATATGTACTTTAAAGTCTGTCAGGCTCTTCATTATGAAAGAGTGAGATTTCTCATTGGAGAGAGCAGAGAGGAGCTATGAGAGAGGAAATAATTGGCACGGAGGTGTAAAATTCCCCATGTTCAATGCCAGCTGTTTAAAATATGGATGGTGTTGTTTTGGTTTGTTGGATTCTGTTGGAGGTGTGCAGCGTATGACTCTGACCTCCTAGAACACACTGGAAAAGTAAACAAACTCCGATGCTGCTTCCTTATGACGGCTGAAGAAGTTATTGCGCAGCTTTTGAGAGAGAGCTGACTTCTGGTAGCTCTGTAAAACTGCAGGTTTATACACAAAAGACAGTAGCAAGATCTCCACAACACCTTCCAGTACTTTTCTCACAATGCTGAATGGCTTTGTCAATATAATTGATTTTGAGAAGGTAAACTGAAATTATAAAATGAATATTAGGTACAGCACAGTGGGGTTTTATTTTTACGATAATGTAATATGTTTAATTTTGTATAATTTGTATAATATTTAATTTTTATTTTTAATTTGTGTTTTTGCTGCTTTAAGAAGTTCTTTTGATGGTTTAGCTTCCTTAAATCTTTCTTGAAGTTATGTCACAATTTAGTTTTACAGTATTTTCAGTGTCAGACCTATTGGATTTTTGCATACAGAAGGTTGAATTTAAAACATTAATGCTGTCATTTCTATAACAAGTTGTATATACAACAAGAAAATGTTTTGGAAATAAATCAGTCTTTTGAATTTCATTTTTTTTTATTTTGTATTGTGAACACAATATTGTGTATTATATTAAATAATGAGATAAATATATATAAGGCTCATGTGTAATATATGAAAGGTAAATGAACTAAATGTATTGTTGAATTTTTTTAAAAAAAATCTCTCTATAAGAGAGGCTCACTTTTACCACCTTTAAGAATCGCATAGTAGGACTATGTGTTATATTATCGTCCTGTCAGAGTGGTTTTACATTTGGTGAGGCACAATGTGTTTGTGGCTAAATCTATGTGTGCTCTAGTCTCATTAGACACAACACTGGGTGGAATCTTTATATAAAGTAACATCAGCTGATCCCAGATGACATCACAAAGCTGCACAACACATTTTGGCTGTGCTTTGCCACACCATTACACTGATCTTCATGTGCTTGATTTGATTCTCTCCTTCACATCCCTTTGTTAAGTCTTGCATAAATGCATAGATAACAAAATTATTAAATTAAAGGGAAGGCCCTTGACGTTTTTCACTGTCGCCTTAAATCATGCATGAACGTGATAATTATCCAGGCAAGGCTAAGAAGGGCCCATCACGACTGCTTTAAATCCAATAAACGTCCTGACCCGATCATTAGAATTGACCATCTATCAGGGCCATCGAGTTGCACATTGTCGTTAACCGCGGCTTATAATCCCTCTTGATCAGCACTAATTACAGACAGTGGGAGTGAGTGACCAATATTTTCAGTCTGGGAACTGCAAGAAGCTTAGATGTTCCTGGCTTGTAGCTTAACAAAGCAAAGGAGATCCTTCAGGTTGGGGATGATGTTGGTGATCAACATCTTTCTGCTAGACAAAAAAAAATCTGGGATGCTTGTATTTTTCTAGTCGAGTAGTGTTTATTCATAGAAAAGATAGCTTTGTCTAGCCTGACTACAGGCAATTGACATAAACTGTGAATACAATACATGTCATAGTCAGTTTGCAGGTAAAACAGAAAAGCCAGCTTATAATATTTGTAATAAACATATACATTATAAACTCTCTCTAAAAAACAGCAGTTCAATTTCAATACTTTCTTAAACTTCAAAACACAGTATTTTCTAAATACACAGTATTAGATATATTTATATAAAATATGCTTTTATAAAAATGATAAAAAATAGTTGATTTACCATCCTGTGATTATTTTCCTAATACGCATATCTGTTTTAGTTATAGTGTACTGTAGGCAAATTCATGCATTTCATTTTATGTTTTACATAAAAGCATGAATACAGCCAATAAAAATGTAGTAGCAATGCTTTGATTAGCATCTCAGAGTCAAACCTCATAGGCAATCACTACTGTCAAAATCAAACAGCTAACTTGTTGATCTAGCTAACACTTCAATAACCCCAACTCCCAAACATTACAGGACTGCATGTGACCTATTCCTATAGACTGCCTAATTAACTCCAGCAATTACAGTCCTGAAGGCTAGAAGGGTGATCATACAAACAAACTGTGGTTTGGATAATGATTCCTGCAGTGGTGGAGAGCGACATTCTGCTAACAATCCCGCAGATCTGGCTTTTGCCTCACTGACTGGCAACCCCAGGGCCTCACAATACAAACAACAACAGAAACAGCTGCAGCAACAACAACAACAAAGCCTTGTCCTCATTTACCCTCCAGCTGGATTTGTGAGATCGTTCTATCAGGGCCATTAGCGTCGAATCCCAGTTATTCTTTTTATGTTTGTGGGTGACAATATTTCGCACGGCACTGGCTCTCGTTACGAGGCAGCAAAAACAAAGTGGGTTGAGCTTTGTGTGGATTCACAGGGCCATCAAAACGCCCATCATGCGGTGTCTGACCTCGGTTTATTGGTTCTCGATTGGGCTTGTGGTCCCATTAGACACTTTGCTGTTCTACCGCAAACACCCCGAGGAATGCACGGGTGGCACGCGGCGGGATTCCGCACACAATCCGGCTTTCATTTCACGCGAGGGCACAAATCCTCGTTCATCCCAGCCTCTTTTCCTTCATAATCACATCATAAAACCTATGAAATCATATGCACACAAGACTCGTTTCATTATGTGACTTTAACAATTTTTATTGATCACCACAATGTGAAACTCTCAACCTCATTTATTTTTGCTCTGTGGTTAATCTCAAATTGTCCATATGTGGAACTCATGTCAAATGGGGTTCATTTATATAACACAGGGAGAAAACTGAGACTCGGAGTACGAAAGAGAGTTACAGTTACGGCGTGAAATAGGAAACAATGGTCACGGCGTGTCTGTGACTTCACAGAGGACCCCTCGGAGGTATTCAGATGGTGAAAATCCACATATCTCTGTCTTCTCTGCTCTATGCCGTAGAAACACTTAGGCAGCACACCATTCTTCTCCGGCTTTGAGCATTGTTCACGCTTTTTCTGCCGAACGCTTGAAAGCACCCCATTTTTCACTCGGCCACTTCCTCGTGGGACCCCGGCCCAGAGAGCAGCATGCAGTGGATATGTTTTATTGGACTGTTGCTGACAAATAAATCTAAATATGTATTTTGGTCATGTTTGCAGGCAGGCGGTGTCCTTAGGGGGTAGAGGTGGGTGATTATCAGACATAAATAAAAGTAGCAGGTCATTCACATGTGCATACTTTTAAAAAGAAGAGAGAGAGAATCAGTGAGGGAATAAACCATTTGTGTATTCAAAGTCTTATGAGAAAAATAGTTTATTTGTATACCATGCACATATAGTGTCCTATCTATACTAGTTTACTACTATAGATTGTGGTTTGAAGGGTCCTTCAAAAATGAGAATTCAGTCATCATTAAGACACCTGTGTATGTATGTTTCTTTCTTTTCTGAAACGCTAAAGGGAAGTTAGCAGAAAGGTATTTTAAAATTAAGGTTGTTAAAAGGTTCTTTGTCAGGCTGTATGGTTCCACAAAGAACCTATAACATCCACAGAACCTTTCTGTTGCAGTGGTTTTACAGACCGGTAAAAGGTCAGAGAGAAAGTCTTTACTGTAAGAGCTGTTGACCAAAAGGTTCTTTGGGAAACTAAAAATCACCCTTTAAGCACTATTCTTTATGATCAGGGGCCTTTTAAATAAAAAAGAGAAATATAAAAGAAACAAAAGTATCACATACATCAAACTTAGAAGAAAAAGAAAAATACAAATTTGGAATAACGTGATGTGGAAACGGTGACAGAGTCTCTTCAACTCAAATATTTTAATTAGGGATAATAGTTATTATAATAATAAATACAGTATATAATCAGGGATCAGAATTGGAGAACTGAGTCCAGAAAGGGAATTTCAAAGGGGAGTTCTGGATTTTCAACATTGATCTAAGTAACCGCCTCAAAACGCTATGCAAATCCATATGTAAATATAGTGGGATTTTCTGTATCTATGGCTTAAAAATATTAAATATGTCTACTAAAGTAGTAACCCAGTAAATTTCAGCCATTTCCAACACTGTGTAGCCTATAAAGTAGAAGTGTAATGCACAAATGATGGTGTTACACACTAACAGGTTGTCTAAAACTGCAAACGATCCCCCTCCTCACCACAAAGCAGTTAGTCTTCTATCTTTGCAACAATTCATATGTTTCCTAAAGCTGAACTTAAATCTCAAACATGTCAATTCGGTCACATCGCATTACAGAGAAACGGATGACCGAAACACTCAACAAATGGATTCAAAAGATAGAAGAGGCAACCGGAGCAGGTCGCGCATGTGACAGGCACATATAATATACATAGTTGAGTAGATAAAAGTCAGCAGCGTATTGAGACCTGCCAGGCCGACACAAATCAAGCTGTCCATTACACGAGGCCCTCGCAGGTCACGCTCTTAATGAAATGGTCTGGGCTTGCTGACGGGCCTGAAAGAAAGTCAATGGGAGACGCTGGCCAGTGATTGACACATCCTGAGCCACTGGCCCATCCGCCAGCGTGGCCTTGACTTCCCCATCCGCCTATCACGGGGTGGGTATGGGACAGTAAATTATAGCTTTGTTCGTGGACTCTAAATGTTAAGTTTCCTCTGATATATGACAGATCATCTGGCTGAGGGTGCGGGTAACAAATGAAGATCTCTAGCTCCTTTATGTACTTAAACGCATTAATACACTATATGTCATTTTATACACGCCGCATCAATTACTGTTGTAGGACGTGCATCGCGATAGGGGAAAAGTCTGCTAAGTTTTCAATCGTAGATGGGCGCTTTGAAGGTAGACAAAACTGCAGGGAATAAAAGCGCGGGCCCGCGGCGGGCTGCCGGGCTTGACAAGCGAGCTGAATTATATCTGTGTGTCTAATTATGTCTTTTCAACTGCTCACAATGAAAGACTGTGTGTCTTCAGCTCGTGAGGAGTAGGACAGTGAACACACTCGCGTGCTTCAGACACACACATACCTGTCTGTGTGTCAACGTAGCACACTACCTGACGTCCCGGCACCCTAATAAAAGAGATCTGTGCGAGAAGCCTGAGATGCTGACATTTATTTATTATTTATTTTTTTACACAAAAAGTGCAACAAATCACTTTTCCTATTTTGTCTTTTTTTATATTATCATAATATATACTGTATTTCTTTATACATGTGTCAGATGCTTTTATCCAAAGCGACTTACAGTGCATTATCTATACATTTTTTTTATGAGTATGTGTAATCCTTGTGATTGAACCCATGACCTTGGCATTACTAGCGCCATGCTCCTACCAAATGAGCTACTGGAAATTTCAGGAAGATTATATTTGCTGTATGTGTCTTTGCTAAGAGCAATACAAAATGATTTATGTGAAATAGCATGACACCTTTCGCACATTCTGGCTGTGCTTTTAATGTCACATTTGTGGATTTACAATAGGAAACATCCCTTTGTAAAATTACCCATGGTTTTATTATGGCAAAAATGTAGTAACCATGTTTTTGATGGATTGATTATTGATTTGGTGGACTGTTTGTAAATTGTAATTGACCACAGCTTTTCTACAAATACCAAATACCATAAATGGTTTAACTACAAATAAAAGTTAAAAACAGTAACTATAAATTTAAAGCATGGTTAATTTTCGTGAGGGATAAAATATGGGCTACACATCCACTCCACCACAAAAATAAATGCATGTGAGTCAAACGTTTTTAAATATAAACTAAATTTCTAAAAAAAAAAATTCTCTTTCATCTTTTCGTCTCTTTTCACATCTTCCTGTTTTCAGTATTTCTTTATGATAAGGACTCTCGGTACTCCTGCACAAACTGGTCACAAGGGGGTAGCATTGATACAGCTCTGCAAAGAAGCTCCAAAGCCGAAGACACGCTGTGGGACAAACTGCCTTTGATGTAATTGAGGTCTCAGACCTTTTACGAGAGCATATATTGGTTTGTACGTGAAAATGTTCAAGGAACAATGGATTTCCATAAGTGGATGTAAAATTGTGTTTGGAACTCACCTCTGCATGCTAACGGCTCCTCTAAACAATAACAAAAAAGGCAGCAAAGACACAGCGGCTTGTATGTTTTCAGTGGCCATGCTGAGGAAATAAAAGAGAGTAAAGCATTAGGATTAAATAGGTGACTAAAAGATTCGGACACATTCGCTTATGCGTCCTGCATCCCCGTTGATTCATCAAAATGAACATGCAGATTTTATGAAGTCGAACTGTTTAAGCGAGGAGGGAAAATAGAATTGAACAGCAAAGGAAAGTGTCAGCGCTTGCCAGTAAATATAAATTATTTTAATGGAGAAATTCCTACACAGAAAAAAAGCTTGACATCAGTGTAGATTTTAGGTCTGCCACATATGGGAAGAGCAAAATCAATCATAAAAGGTAAACATGTTCTCAATGGACATATGTTGGATTCCACGGAGCACTGCAAACACTAAATACAATATTACTTAAATAGTGCACAAAAATTAAACTTTTCGAATCATCAATCACAGAAGTCTGGCAAAAATTGCCACCTAATAAGCATTTGTGGCTATTTATCTTATCACCCAAAGCGATACTTTAAAGCAAAGTAAAACCGCAGGCTCATAAATAAAGGTTACACATTTACATATTCAGTTTATCATGAATATTGCATACACTGTACATAAAAATTCAAACACACTCTTTATGAAATATGATCTAGCAGCGGGCAAAAAATGATACACGCTGTCCATTCGCATTACTCAACGTTCCTTATTAACTCTCTTTGATGATGAATAAAGAATGAAGCATGTTTGACCTGGATTATATATACATATATATAATGCAGCCTACATTTCTCTTTTATTTTATTGCATGCATAGCATTGAAATAAACATTTAATTGTTTGTATATTATCTCATAGAGAATGTTTGACTAATAAGAAATTGAAAAATGGCTTTAATTGAGGAAGTGGGCAGGTGCATGGTCACATGATGGGTGTGCATACCGTATAACTGTGGTGACCCACTGAAATGCCACCTCACCTTACCTCTGCCAGCTGTGACTTAATTATACCGTCTCTCTCTCTCTCTCTCTGTGCTTATTAACTATATTCATTATTAATCTGAGGGGTAACTATAGCAGAAGCACACGGGAAGAAAATGACACAGACTTGAGAGATGGTGTGTTTCTCCCCAGAGGTAAGCTGACTGACACATTGTGTAATGTAACATGAACTGATATAGTATGTCACGCACAACAGATAACATAACATAATCTTTGAACGTTTATGTTGTCATTTTCTAGGAAAGCTTTTAAAATACAATAAAACAATTTTATAATCACTATTCGTACTGTTTGTTCACATCCAGCTCTGCTTTAGTATAATGTTTTTTATTTTTTGTAATAATTTCCTATTTTTCACATATTTATTAACTTATTTTTAAAAAATCTAAACGAATTACTACAATCATTACATTTTCAGTGTCAAGTGTTATTGTTCTAAACCATATCCATTCTGAATAAAACAGAAACAGCTTCTGTTTAGATACAATAATCTTCACAGTTTAAGCCGAGAGACTGTGTGATCTCCAAATGTATTCAGCGGGGAATGAGAAAATGACCTGGGTTTGGTGGAGAGGAACTAATCTGTGCAGGCCTGACACAGGACAGGAGAGGCCTCTTACAGTTATTATGATGTGTCGCCTCAACTTAGAAGAGAACAGGGCGTGATGGCCGGAGAGAGAGCCGTGTGTGTGGAGAGATTCAGAGGTCAGGGCACTGAATGAGGAAACGCCACAGGCACCTGCAGTCTGGCTAACCACGGGGAGCTCGAAAAGAAGGGCTGGGGCTTTACAGTAGCATTACAGTGATAGGTCACCCAAAAGTACTAATTCTGTGGACATTTATCTATCATCATGTTGTTCAAAACTTGTATGTGACTCTTTCTTCTGTGGAACACAAAAGAAGATATTTTGTATGAAGATATTGTTCGGTTATCCACATTCTTTAAAATATCTTCTTCTGTGTTCTGCAGAGGAACAAAGTTATACAAGACTGAAATGACATGATGGCGAGTGAATGATTAAAGAATATTCATTTTTCAGTTATCTCTTTATTAGACTATGAGACAATAAAAGCAAATCAGAATTATTATTATTGTTATTCAAATACTGTATACATTTTTATTTAACACATTATTTAGAAAAATAAACATGTAGAAAAAAAGGAATATGTAATATGAGAAAAATATAATATAATATACACATTTATAAATACATTTGCTTAATTTTAATAAGTAATATATTTGTTTATATCTTTAAATGACTATGATTAGAAATTCATACTGTGCTTTGTTCTCTTTACTGTAGTGTTGCACCATCACTGTCTCTCATCTGTCTGTTTGCATTGTCAAGCGATGTTACAGTTGCACTGTCTAACAGACAACTCAGATAAGCTCACATGGTCAACACCCTCAATCCATTCCTCCGACACTTGATTTGAGAAACTCAGCAAAACATAAACACAGTCTCACTCGTCCTCTCTCTATCTGTCCCTCACATTCCGTGACACCCATCCATATCGTCCCGGCGTGCACATTTTGGCATACGGAGTCAAAACGTCAAAATCCGGGACGTCACGCTTTGACAGAAACTAGCCCAGACACAATACCCTGAGCAAGCACAATCACCTAATGTCGCACGCCGCGCTTTTACGGCCTTGTTAAGTGAAGCCTCTCTAGAGGCAGGGCGGATGACACGCACGTGGGGAGAGAAGCGTGTGATCTAACAGAGAGCCTGACCAATGGCTGAGCTGCTGCGGGAGGAAGGGACGGGCCTGCACGCTGTCACAGGGCGTTTGTTGACCTTTGAGTGAATGTTGCTCAGAGGAGGGTAAATGACAGGGCGAGTGGAGACTCTTGTGAGTGGGCGGCACTCTTCTACTATCATGAATTGAGCTGATCTGGTTTCATAAATCATAAAGGTTGATGCTTTGTTTGTTTCTTTGTTTATTTCATCTAGCACTGATAGATTTTTAGGTAACATTTTGCAAAGAGATAAAACATTTTATGAATGATTATTTTATAAAAAGTTTGTAAATTGTAAATAAAATAGTTAAAATCTCATGTTAATGTATTAAACTATAATCAACATAAAATCTAAATAAAATAACCTGATAACTGTCATTGTTGAGCGCAAACATGATGCTTGTTTTAAATTTTTTAATTACTATTTTTCTTGCTTATTGTTATGAAATGAGCTATTCCTAGGTTATATAGGTTTTATATTTTACAGAATTATATAGAAATCATTATATATCATTATATCACATCAATATATAGTTTGTCATGATTAGATTAGAATTCAAACTATATAAAAATAAACAATGAAATAAGTGTTACACCTGTGACAACAGTGAAAGTTAACAGGTTAATATTGAGTTGATGCAGATGATCACCAGCATCACTTGTCTTCCATTCATCAGGCAAACAGACTCCCCCCCAAAAGTCTATTTGCTTGATTTTACTCTTTCTATTCTAGAAGAAATCAACTTACAATAAAAAATAACTTATAATAGTAAGTACGAAACACTTCAACAACAAAATCACACACTTTATCTTTAAAAAAAAGTTTTGAATTTTACCGCAAAATGAGACAGAATCCACTTAAACTGTGTCATCTCTGCACAAGAGTCTCATGGGATACCGACCGCTGTTCTCTGGGTGTCAAAGTGTGAGTACTTAACCAGTCAGAGAGTAGGACAGCGTGGCCTATTTGCTGCTTACTCTTGCACTGAACACAGAAAGAGGAGAGGAGAGGTGCTCTGACATTATTGAGTATAACCCTGCCTCTACCTCCTCCCAAAAATGATGATTGATTACCCCATTACGGCCCCGCATTACCCCTACCACTAAACTCTCATCTCGCTCATGTTCTCAGCTTCGCTATGGCACAGTGAGGAACAGTGTAGGGTCCAGAGGTGATGGAGGAACATTTTAGAACGGGTCACTTTGTTTAGTTATTTATTTATTTTTGACAGTGTGTGATATGGTTACACTGCCTGATCTGGGAATTCCCAACTATTTAATAAATCTGTAGGATGTGAACCATACAGAAATGTTTGATAATTATAAAAAAGCAACAATGAAGCCCCACTCCTAAATTTAACCATAACTGTGGTGAAAGTAGATCATTCTAATATGAATGTGCCATGCCGTACAAAAGTATAAAAGCATTGCACAGCAACTCTGCATATTTTATTCTGCAAAAACAACTGTTGTGTGATTGTGTTTCTTCAGTTTTGGAAGACACTTTAATTATTGTTTATGGATAACAGACAGCTCACACGTGAACCAGATGTTGCTAACGAAGAAAAAAGAAAGCGTCAACAAAATGTGAGACACCGACTTCATCAAGTGCATCACACATTAATTGTGGTTCACATCTGGTTGGGTTTAAACAGCCAGACAAACACATTCAGATATTTATTTGCCCAAGGCTAAAGCCTGTCTAGCCGAACTGCTAAAGTATTACCTTTTTTAAGCAACCGTGTCCAGTCATGTTTAACTCACCTAAAATGTTGAGAATTTAAACAGAATTTAGTTCTTCTGCCCCAGATTTTGGTAATGGTAATCTGCTTTAAAAATAACAAAGAGGAAAGAATTTACTCTCCTTTAGACGTAATGTTTAACATACTTAGCACACAGAGCTTCTCCTTTGTGGGTGCTGCTGATTCTCCGGGGTTGGAGGCTCTGGTTACCCCTCCCTCTGCTTGCAGGTCCCCAGGGCCCGACGGGAAAGTGCAGGTAGAGACGGATGGTGCTCTTGCTTGGCCTGGTAAAGATGGGAGGTGTGGCCTCCACAGTGGGGACACATGCACCGAGCTGCTCACTGGGGAGCACAGCCGAGCCCCTGCACCTGCGTGAGCATCCATCTCTGTACCCTGAGGAGATTAATGGAGAAAAGAGCCCATGAAAACACAGCAACTGGAATTCACGAGACACGAGTAAAGGGTGCTTTTCAGTCTGAAATGCTTTTTAAAGACAAACTTACTCAACTGTCAATTGTTCTACCTGAATACATAGCCTTCAGAAATGATTTAAAGGTGACGTGTCATGTTTTTGTTTTTGTTGACAAAATATTCCATTTTCCTAATATGCAAAGACAACTAAAAGTGGCTGCTGTGGTGCTACAAAAGTTTTTCTGGTTGTCTGAGCATGTGGACCAACTCAAAACAGCAATACTGGATCAACTATACTTTATTTAAAGTACAATGTAAAAAAAATTGTGGCGCCTTAAAGTTTTAGGTATAATCAAATTGCTTTTACAATTCATTTCCACTCACTGTTTCAACATTTGACCAGTGCTGAGTTGCTGTAACTTAAAGTAAAAATAAGTTAAAATTGCTTAACTTAGTGATAATTTGAAATAATGTAAAAACACATGTTGACATAAGTTGAAAAAAATTGAAACGACTTGTTAAGCCAATTTGACTGTACTTAAAAAAACAGGTATTTTCTTTATTTAATTTTCATTTATACCCAGCTAACCTATGGATAAAGTTATCTAACAAAGTAATCAAAATAGTTTCTGCAGTAATGTAAAAGAGTGTTTGAACAACATTATACAGTAAGTAATTGCTAAACATTACATAAACGCTAGTATAAAAACGTTATTTTTACAATAATTGAAATGTTACTATTTAGAAATTTTCAAAAATAATGTTTTTGGAAACTTAAAGTTAGCTAAAGGCTCTTATTATACATTTTTGTTAGCATCAGCAATTGTTTGCGACTATTTCTGGGGACACTAGTGGAACTGAATTTACATACTTCACCCTGAGGGATTATAAGGCATATAACCACAATATAAACTCACTACCCTGTTTACATATATCTAACACAGCCAAAAAAAATACACTTGACAATATTTCCAAACATGTAATCTATTCAGAAAAATCTTCTTTCCTTTCACCTTCTGTATAAGGTCCTTTTTGTCATGATAGAAACCCTAGTTTTGGACCTTTATTTTATCAAAATGATGTGATCTTTAGATTGCCCTTTGTCTTGGAGGAAAAATGAATTCTCATTTGCATTAGCGCATCTAAATGTCAAGCTCAGATATTTTGTTAGACATTAGTGGAGCTGGCAGCCACAGGAGCAGGATAATTGCACACAGCCTTCTGCAGGGATTTACATAATTTCAGACAGCAATTAAAGAATCCTTGGGAATTTTATTTCTGGCCTGCGTCTCACTCTCCGTGTCTCTCTCTCTCGCTCTGTGTCTTGCTCTCTGATCTCCCGCCCCCCTCCAGAACCTACAGTGGTACGAAAGGAGCATTCGTTTACATTAAGCTTCCTGCTCCGTGCTATTCATTTGCATGAAATTAAAGGTTTTCATGATCTTGAACAGCAGGGTAACATTTAGAATGCTGTTTCAAAGCTTTCACCTTGGAATAATAAAATGCTTTTCTCTCTCTCTCTCTCTCTCTCTCTCTCTCGCTCGGGCAGAAGGGGGTTGTATGTTTCCTCCATGCAGTAACCATTCACAATTCTCAGTAGTCATTTGCAATATTGCACTTCTTTGCAAACTTTGCATGTAAACTTTTATTTACACATCTTCCTGCTAAACCTTATGTGTCATTGTCAATATTGCATGTTGCAACTGGTTTCACTCTATATTTGCCATTATGATTTATTTGTAAAAGACTTTTGGGACTTTTTATTGACCCTGCGACTGTCTGATCAGACATTTAAGATAAGGCTAATGTAAAATATTGACCGGAACATCTAACGCCAATCCAAGCGCTCATCACAGCTGAACCGCTGAATAAATGTGTCTGTGATTCAGTGAATAAGCCGAAATGAATATTTATACAGCAAACTCCTTGTGTGTAAATAACAGGGCTGAGGTGTCAAAAAGCAGGCACACAATTTGAATAGATAATGTTAGAATATTATAATCTCAGCGACCCTACTGGCGCAGATAAAAACATCAGGAGAAGATGTTCTGGTGTGAAGATACTGCCTGCCTAACTAATGCTCTCCAGAGCAGGACTTTAATTAAGTCCCTATAGGTTCCAGTGTAGCTGATTAAAATAAGCACTTGTGGAGGCTATTCTCACACAAAGCTCTCTAACATGGACCGTTTCTTCCTTTTTTCAGGATCAAGGGTTAAGAAGTACCGCTGTTGGGTAGACATTGAAAAATCACACAGAGATTTTCTACAGAAGCGGTGCAGTTTCTTTGAATATAATCGCATTTAATACTGCTTTGGATATCCCGTTTCTTATTGGACGCCCTGGGAAAGCGAGTGGTGCGATTGGTCCCTCTGCGAAAACCCACCGGACTTAAATTACAACGCAATTGCCCGGCTATTGTCGGCACGAGAAAGATGACACATTTGTTAAGCTTCATTGAGCAAAGGGATTACTGGAAAGGAGAGTCCGGAGCACACTTTACATACCGCATTTCCTCGCTTCCTTAAGGCGTCACGGGGCGTTTTTTGCACGAATGTGAGCTTCGTCTATGAAATAAATTGTGACACTAACTCAATATGAAGTGAAATAGCTGAGAAAGCCCCGAGTTCACTTGCGCTGACAGTGCTGTTTAATTCCATCTCGTGCCGGCACTGACATTTCTCCTGCCACTAAATATTAAACATGTATACCCCTTTCATTTGCATCTGGTAATGAGCAAGGAGACAGCACCCAACTGGTCAAGTCTACGCTATCACACTGGCTTCCATAGTCACATGGCCACATAAAGTCAGATTTTCTCCATGACCTCTATGTTGACATTTTGCCTGCTTTTACACACACGTCTCCCCCAAAGCTTACGCATGCACACTACTTTATGTCCAAACCTCTTTCCCTGGTGTTTTGAAACAGCAGTGTGCCAGGAGAGGTAGTGCTAAATGCATTTGCTCCAAATGTCACCCAATCTTGATAATGCTATATATATTCATGATCTGGCAGCCACGAAAGAGCAGAAGCCAAAATACGCTTAGTTATTTCTCGTGTTTGAGTCAGATCTGTAGCAATCAATCTGCTGATAAAAAATCATATATTAGGTTATGCATAGGAGCATCTGAGGTCGAGACTGAGATGAAATGGTTGTTATGAAAATGATTAAAACCCTATAATGTCATCCAAAATTTGGGAAGAAGTAGACATGCTATTTTATAATAAAATATGAAAAATATTTGAGAAAAAAAACCCCAAATGTCATTCATCCAATAAGGTGTCAGAATGTTAACTATAGATGATGCAATGTTAAATAATAGCTCAGTGATGATGTCATCATATACTGTATAAACACCACAGCTACTGACCAATCAGCATCCAGATCCAGATCTTATAATCATTGTTACATGGTCATGAGCATGTAATGCTATGCGGTGATAAAGGCTATTTCAGAAATAATAAATCATTATAGGTAGGACAGGTAGTATGAAGAGACTTTTTTAACACTGTGCAACAGAACAGTTTGCAAATGCAGTTTTAAAGCACACAAGTGCATTTTAGTTCATTTATTTAAAAAACACAGAAATGTTTTCTGCATGGCATTTGTAGAGCATAATAAGGAACATCTTAAATTAACTCCTATTTTTCATAATCAAATGTAATGAATTTTCTCCTTTTCTGCAACAATATCATTTGTTTACTTTGTGCTACGTGTCATGTGAAACAAAAAAACGCATGTCTACAAGCTAGACCAAAGAAAAGGAAAAGATAAAAAAGCCTAAAAATTATGCCATTTTTTCTTCTCTTTGACAAAATCTCTAGACAGCTCAGGAATACAATGACTTTCAAAAGGAATCATCTGTCTCTGAGCTTTGAAGAAACTTTACAAATTAATTTCTCTTGTAAGGCACTTGGCAGAATGTTTCTTTTTTATATGCTTAACTCAGACCGGAGCATTGCGCGTATCATTTCCTCTCACCAGCGCTGGATGTCGAGAGATTCTGAAGACCTTTCAGAAGAATTGTATCGCTTTAATAAAATGAATCACATGTGTCAGGTTATCAAACTATGATCAAATGCAGAGCTGACTGTTGAAAAACAGAAGAGCACTTCAAAGCTCTGCAATACCAAAAAAGTAAAATAAAACAGGATGAGGGAAAGATAAGGGGATATTGAAAAGTGTCAGGGTTTGTAGGGGGGCTTCCTGTAGCTCAGATGTACAGCACTAGCAACGACAAGGTCATGGGGTCGAGTCCTAGATAACTGTATAGTTTGAATGTACAGTACTGTAAATCTCCCTGAATCTCTGTTAAATACATAAATGTGTTCTCGACTATTGTGTCAGGGTTATTTGACGAGACATGTCAAGAACCAATAAGACTCAACCTTATAAACTTGTCGTTGATAGCACCATGTAATTCCAGCTTAGCTACAGCAACTAATAAAAGCAAATAAAGAAACGAATACTTTTCATTAAAAACAACATCATGGACATTATTGAACTGCCTTATTTGTCATAGTAATAATTTCCACACCTTTTACTTCACAGATATCAAACTAAAAGTTGACTTTTTTCTCCTTGGTGAATGCCGTTTGACTTCCATCTCAGCTTTGTTGTTAACTCATTTCTCTTCCATATTTTTCTTGTCTGAAGAACGGCAATAGTCCTCTATTATTTTAATACGCACTTGGTTTTAATACATTATTGATCTTTAGGTTGAACTAAAGGGCACTGCATTAGGGCCGCCATTCTAAGCTTTCTGCCGCATGACATTCATGTACTCGTGAAAAATTATACCAATTATGAAATCAACCAGCAGCTACTTCAAAAAGCAATCAATTGTCACATTGAAAAGCATTTTGTTCCATTGCTATCAATGGTGTTTTGGTTACACAGGGTGTGTGAGTGAGGGTGTAAGGTGCTTTTTACCCCCTACGATTGCTCATTTCTCTTAAGCTTTCCTCTTTCCTGTCTTCCTGTTTTTTTTTGTTATTGTGGTGATGGAGAGGGCTTTTATTCTGAAATGTGCAAAATAGGATTCATAATTTTCTTAAACAAAATATATGGATGCATAAAGCATCATGCCCTATTGATCTCCTCAGTGGTTTTAGTCATTTTGTTCCTTCATGTCTCATCTATGATGGCAATTAAGGGAAAGCAGGAGAGGTGTGTTTGTCACTCCTGGGGAGTCTGTCTCACCAGGATACGCGGACAATTAGCCTGAATGTCTCTGTGCTATTGTGAATGAAACATTCTGGCTATTTTTGTGCCTCATTCTGCTGCGGGAACCGGAATAAAACACAGTGGCTGATGCACATTATCTGGAAAATTTTCATGTGAATGATATTACCCTGGTTTAAAATGCAAAGAGGACTGTGAAGTGTACTGTATGTAAGCCCTTTGATAGTTGATTCTTATATAGTCTTACATATTTTATAGAAAGATAAAAAAATCTAACCTTTACCTTTCAGAGCCATCTACAGTACAACACTTTTCTATTTCATCAAGCTTCTTATGTTCTCAGTACTTAATCACAAATACAAAGCAAAATAAAATGTGACCCTGTCTGTGAACACCAGGCTAAAGTCTCAAAATTAAATGATGAGATACAGTAACAAGCATCAAAGTTTAATTTAACCTTTTATTTTTAACCTTGATATTAAAAATATCAAGGTTATATTTTTAAATAATATTGCATACTGTATATTTTTATATACAGGTGCTGGTCATATAATTAGAATATTATCAAAAAGTTGATTTATTTCACTAATTCCATTCAAAAGTGAAACTTGTGTAATGTATACATTCATTCCACACAGACTGATAAATTTCAAGTGTTTATTTCTTTTAATTTTGATGATAACTGAAAAAAAAGTTTCACTTCTAATTATATGACCAGCACCTGTATATATTTTTGTTTTTTTACATATATTTTTATGTAATCTGTACATTATGATTTTATGTAGAAACAAAAGGGAAAATGTACATATACACTAAAAGCTTCATTTTTATTTACAATACAATAGTTTATCTCACACTCACTATATCCTTCCTCTACTTGTGCTATACTTTTATTCGTCACTGGCTATTGAAAGCATTGCTCTCTGACTCATGTACATTTCTTTCGCTTAACTTCACCTGCAACAGACTATTCCGAAACGGGGTATTATCTGCATCCTCACAGAAAGAGGTGGATTTCTTTATTTACATCTTACAGAGCCCCGGGTTACAGAGCAGAAGAGACAACGCTCTCGTGGAATAGTAATTTGCTCAGAATGCTCATGAGGTCAAGTGTAAACCGAAGCTCTGACAATGGCAGAACTGTCTGCATTTCCAACCCAACAACACTCAATCATGCCGTCCTCTCATGCAGAGAGGTTTTATCTGAGAGTCTGGAAGCTCAGCTTGAGTGTTTACAACGAAAGTTACTTCTGGAGGACGTCACTCAGAAATCAACTGAAACAATCCAACAACAACAGAAGCTAAAACTTTGTTAAATGTGCCGTACTGACCAATCAGAATCAAGCATTCCAGAAAAACAGAAAAACTTGCAAATGAAACATGAACATCGGAGGTATACTAGTGCCACAACACTGTGTGTGCAATGTGCAAAAAGAATAAATGAAGTGAAATGAACGGCAATACAGAGTGTTCTACCGGAGACTGACAAGCACACCATCTTCCCTGAAGCAGCTGAGCTGGCATTAAACAGACAGGGTAGGTTCGCTCGCTTGGTTACGGGCGGTGGGATTATTAAAGGGACGGTGCAGCGGAGCAGATCGGGCAGTGAGAATGAGGATGGCCTCAACCACCCGACTGGAGAATTTAATTTCGCACAGGGGGTTTCTCTTTTCAACCACGCACCCCCGTGGAGACAGACCCATGCCGGGGACCTGGCACGCTCTCACCGCATTATGGATCAGTGTGCTCAGGTTTAGACTGACTGGATGAGAGGGAATAGATGGAGAAGAGGCTCTTAAGAGTCAGTCAAGAATGTAAAATGTTTAAGTTTAGAAAAACTAGTCTTCAGTTTGTTAGTGTTTATTAATGTGGGTTTCTGTGTGTGTGCGTTTGCAGTTGGCACATCCAGTGCAACATCCAGCTTTGCTTCAATGTTTCTAATTATGCAAACAATAAGGTTAAAGCATCTGGATTTTGGATTAGTCTAAAACTCAAAAATTCTATTTTGATTTAAAAACTTTAAATAAAAAAATGATATTATTTTACACTAACCTGTCATTCTCAACCCATGACTATTTTTCTTCTGTGTAATGCTAAAAATGAAATTGTGAATAATGCACTGGTTGTTTTGTCCCCTGCAATAACAATAAATTGAAACTAGTTTTTATATTTCAAAAAGGCCCATTATGGAAATGTATTACCAGTAAATTGTTTCTTTTGTGTCCCACAGAAAAAAGTCATACAGATTTAGATTAGGGGTTAGGTAAACACTGACAAATTTTGTATTTTTAGATGAGATATTCTTTATAAGCCTACTTCCTTCACACTTTCTCAGTCTGTTTGAGCTTATGTGTACAAGGACATGATATTTGGACCTGATAAGCAACATCCAGTTTAAGCTGCACTGCACATCACGTCTCAAATGAAGCTTCAATATTCTCGATGAGTTCGTGATTTACGTGTGTGGCGTTTGCCAACATTGTCTAAAATGTTAGAAGGAGGTTCTTGGCATGGCTGACGGGTGCTCAAGGCTTTGCAGATTTCCTAAAGCTAAAACTGGCACCTTCATGAGCGAGTACACATTTACATACATGCCAGCCCCAAAGACCTAAGCTCCATTAGCTTCTCTTCAACACTTTAGGACTCTTACAACAAAATTCAAAAGTTCTGATCCAATATATTAACATGACATGGGATACTAAAACTACTTCAGTCAAAAGCCACACATCATCATGGGATGGTAATCACAGTTTTATCCTCGGCCCAGTTTCTCACTATGAGATTAAAATGATGATAACTATCTCATCATAAACGCTCCCTTATCTGATCAGAGCGCTATGAAGGGTTATTCATTTAATTAGGGATGAGCCATAGATAAGATAAGAAACAGATGCTGAGAGTCAGGGATTAGGAGTGATAGCTGTAGACTTCATCTGCATGGGCTATCCTCACATCACACCACACATGTTAGAATCTCATATATCACACAAATAAACACACATATAAGTAAATGCAGAAATGCACTGTTAGACGTCCAGGAATTCTTGACTCGGGGGGGTAGCTGTGACAAAATTCCCTCCCACATGAAAACACACTCAAACACACACACACACACACACACACAGTGGTTCTGGGTCTGTGGTTTTGTGGACCTGCCAAGGGTTCAGGTCCTTTAAGTGGAAGTAATTGGGGAAGAACACGCTCCATTAAAAACAACTATTTAATACAATAATCATTCAATTAAAAAGCCCTTGTAGCAGCTGCCACGGCCGATTTGTGTCAACTGCATATTTTATTTGCTGAAAGAGGCATAGATTTGACATCAAGCAATTTCTGAAATGAAATACATATTTAACACATTTTCATCAACAACTTACAAAGTCATTGTTTTGCGATCCCTAAATACTTCACAATAACATTATTACATTCGAAGATTGACTTGATTGACTTTATTATTGACTTTAAAGTAATTTACAATTTTTTAAAATTGCTTTTTAGTGTTAATATAATCTTTAAGTTTACAAAGCTGGGCTTTTTTGTATTTACAGTATATTTCAACACTTTAAAACACAGTGATTTAAAAAACGTTTATGTTAGTTATATTATGTAACTTCTATACATTTGTCCAGTGTATGTAAATATACTGTAACATTACTGAAGCTGTTCATTGTGACCTTTCACCTTTAACCATCCAGCTCCTTTTACTGACACTCAGGCGTGTTTGCTTGTGAACATGCTAGTGCTTTTAATAATTCAGAAAAAATATAGTATTTAAAATGGGTACTTGTCCACCTGTTATCACCTGTCATAACAGTTGATCCCTTTATATACAGTTATTCTCTGCATGTTTATGCATATACTGTATATTTATACTTACTTTATTTATACAGTACTTTTACACAATATCTATTTTTCATATTGTAGCCTTTCTACTTCACAAAGTTAATTTACAGGCCCCTTAGTTTTAAGTTTTAAAGTTTTAAATATTTGTATTATAAGTAATACTTTAAAACTGGAAGAAAAGATGCATCAAATCATGAGACAAGTGAAGATTGACAGCTCCACTTTTGATTTTATTGTGTTTATCCATGTGGTTTTCTATGGCAGTTAGTAGGTGGTACTTGGAATATCTAATTTTATCAAAGGTGGTACTTGATCTGAAAAAGTCAAGTAAAAGTTGTGACACTATATAATTAACTATGGTAATAATATTTTTATGTTTTATAACTTAATTATATTATTAACTTTGTATATACTCATTTATTATATAATTTGAAAGGGTATAAATATAATGTAATTGTCAACTTTATCATGAAAGAAAAAGTTTTTTATCAAAGTTTTTCACCACACTGACAGCTCAGATGCCAATATTTGGTGGTTTAAATACCCATGTTAGGTCTCTCTCAAAGTTTTTACAGCATTTTGTATACAGCATGATTTTTCATAGTCAGATAAAGTGCTGTTTTCAGAATTGTCACATTCATAAGAGCCCATATTTCTCATAAATGGATACATAAAAATTAAAATAAAATAAAAAATCTTTTCTGATCCCTCCCCATTTGTTGGGTATAATATGTATAAAATGCAAATAAAACTATTAATCAGGCCAACCAGTTACCAGGAGAAAGTACACACTTTAAGTTAACATGAGCTATTTATATGTATTCTGCATAATGTTGTGTTACTAGTATTCAAACTATCCAACAGATCTATTCAGAGAAGACAGAAAGAGATAAGGCTAGATTAAAGTAGAGAGTTTCCATGGCAAAGTTCAATACTGCAAAGGGCAAAGAAGAGCAGACAATTTGCAGAAACCACATGGCATTTGCCAAGGTTAACATTGACAGCATATTAATCACCATCTAGCTAAATGAAAAAGTATAATCCACATTAAAGAGCTTCACATTTACTGTACTCTTAAGTGGCTCATTGTAAAACCTTATCGTGAGGATGATTTTAATCAGATATTAAATATCGCCAGTGTCTTACAAAGATCACTCATCTCTCTTGTGGCGCTTTAGAGAGGGCCCAGTTAATTAAGAAAGCCCGTCTCACTGGGGCTTCTCCACGCTTCAACAACAGATGTCTTTTTATGGCTGCATCGCAGCGAAAGGTAGCACAGAGCTGATGGGCAACATTTAAGCTCGGCATCAATCAAACCCTATTGAGATGCTGTTTGTGAAATAAAACTGTTTAGGAGCGTCATGCCTATTCAAACAGAGAGGGCCTGTGTCCTATCGTACAGTATGTGTCCAAGTGGATGTTGAACCAAAAAAACAAAATTGTTGTATAAACAAAAAAGCTATCTGCTCATCTTTTGTGTTGTTGTGAATTTGTAACACTAAAGGATTTAATCAAAGTAAATACTTTATTCCATACAATGCAAACGGCTTTATTTAATAAAAAAAAACATGTTATTAATTAATAAAAATGGATTAAATAAAAAATAATTAAATATAACAAAATTAATCAAAAATATCATATATTAGGTTAAAACTTTTCAAATAATTTAAATTTATTTAAAATAAGCAAAATTTGTATCTAGACATCATATTGCACAAATGTAAAAAGCTGTTTGTATTGTATTGTATGTTTGTATTGTATTGTATTGTATTCTTTGAATTAAAGGTGTCAAAAAGAGTTTTTGCATCGATGTCATAAAAAGAACAGTAAAATGTTCCTAAAAGAACAACCTTTTGGGTTCTAGTGCATGGTACCAAGTGTCCACCACTGCTGGCCCTTCAAAATAAACTCATGGCAAGACGCCCCAAAACACCCCTATTCATATATACAATCTAATACTTTTTGGCTTGTAAACTTCTAAAACCCAGTCGTGTTATTTCCCATACAAATTCTGCCCCATCCTTGGTAAGACATTGTTTTTAAGACGCTTAACTACACCGTGTTTTCATTCTCTGAACGCAGACAGGCTCGTATTGTATTCTGCCTGCCTCAGCAAAGAAGCTCATTACCTCCCTCCTTTTGTTTTATTATGTTCAGCAAATTAATAAATGGGGAGAGTGCTGGAAAAAAACAGATATGAAAATGTATACTTTGCATTATTAAAAAGGCACAGCCTCTAAAGGTTACACGGGGCTATTGTGGCACTACAGTCTGTGAAATGTAATTAAGGGGAGGGCGGAAGAGGGGCGCAGATAAACCTCTGTTGCTGGTAACGCCTCCCTCTTGTCATTTTTTCCCCCTCCTGAAACTTATTCTCTCTGAACTAATTTTGCATGACATATTGCGTTTCTGCATCAGCTATCATGAGGCTACCTGTGAATTAAACAGGGCCTTGATATACAGGCAAATGCGCGGATTCCATTTCAGACGTGCTGATACCTCATACTTTTGCCGTGATTTATTAATTCCAGCAAAACAAAACTCACAACATCGCTTACAATTGCATTTGTCTGAGACTAGGCACGAGCAAATGGAGGATGGAAGAGTTATAGGGATGCTTGGAAAATGGGAACGCTGCTGGGATGGATACATGGACAGCTTCTAGAGTTAATCCGGTGAATGAAGTCAGTCATGTGTCCTTGAATACGCTACATCTTGATATAAATGATTCAGAACTCAGAAATGTATGAGTTAATAAAGAAGATTTTTTTTATAAAATATTCAGTAAAAGTCTGCTTTAAAAATACAATTGCTGAGAATTATGGGTAGCTCATAGTGTTATACTTCATTATTCATCTGAGCAAAGTATGATTACATCTTTTAAAATGAAAAAACATCATGCTTGTTATAGTGATAAACAAATACATTACATTGTGGTCCTTTGCATTTCTTAAAGAATGTTACAGCTACAGCATTTTTAATGCCATGATCCCTATTACCAAGAACATGATCGCAATACCAGTGAGCTCAGCAGGCCATCGCCATAGCAACAAATGTCCCTCCATCATCAGAATAACTGTTGTAAAGGGACTCTATCTATATTTATCTATATGCTAGCTTGTCCTGTTCACTGCATTTATCTATTACACACAGATTCTATTCTGTTCTACACATGCTAATGAATGACTTGTGGATTGGATTAAATTGTTTATTGCTGTGACAAACTCCTCAGTGGCAGCCTGTGTATATTAGGTCTAGGCTTTCAGTGCGATTCACCGCAAACAGAGAACACAGTTTCACAATGATGGCAAAAAATGGCCATGTCACAGCCAACATATAGTATCAAAAAAAACATAGACACTTTAATTAACCCATCAACAATTTATAAAGGTTGCTAATATACCGATACAAAATCTCAATGCATAGTTTCAATTGAACATCAAGAATTTTTTTTTTTGAAGGACTAAATGGAAAGTGCCTAAAGGATCCCAGAAGTTTTTACAAGAACTATCAAGACTGGTAATGTTTCCACCAGTAAGTAGAAGAATCACTTACAATACATTTTAACGTATCATTACTAAATCCTTGCTATAAATTTCCTGTAAGGTCATATTTGTGTATACTAGTCAGGGTACATAGGACTATCAGTCATAGTGACTATGAAAGACTTTAATGTAAGCTTCAAAGTCTCCATTCATTGTAATGGTGTAAAAGCAGCCAGTGCAAGTCTTCGACATTATTCTTTTTCTTTTCCACAGAACAAAGAAAGTCATTTGCATTTGGAATGACACAGGGGTGGTAAAAATGACAGCAGAATTTTAATTTTTGGGTGAACTGATCCTTTAAGCAAAACGGTTATAGAGATTGTACACTAGTCGTTGAAATAACTCACAGAGAAAAGTGATCCCAATCAGAACAATCAATTCTCCCCCTCTCCATGATTTACCATTTTTTTCCAAATGGATTTCTCTTTCAGCCTCATTAGGTTTAATCAAACACAGAAAGCTTCTTGACATCAACCTCACGGTCCATCATTTCAATATACCTGAGGAATCAAAGGCGCTTAAACAAGATTTCTCTCCTGCCAGCGGTCCCATCTCACCATTACTGTAAAGCGAAGCCCCCTACATTCGCTGGATAAACCTTTCCCTTCCCTTAATGACTCTTCCCGTTACAAAAGCTAGTGATAATGGACGCCAACCGGGCCAAAAGTTGAGCAAAAAGAGAAATGATTAAGGAACCTTATTAAAAGCATCCGCGTGGAGTGCTGGGGCCACGTGACGGAGAATACATTAAGGGACCTGATTCTTTTCAAAGCGACGCCGCGCTTTCCCTGAACGTTGAGGAAGACGAAGAGGAAGAAAAAACCTGATTAGGCTGACAAGCCCTGAGTGATACTGCAAACCTGTTAATAACATGAAAATTAGAAGGGGCTCATGCAAAGAAAAGAGATTAATTTAGCTGGAGTCCATCTTCGCGGCAAATTGCGAAGTTGTGAATATGTTCGCAGATAATGAGCCTTCCTACTTGTCAGCTCACTTGTCATTTTCTGTAATTAATGTTAAGGAAGACTCCTTCCTGATGGTTGGTATTACTCATGTACCGGGGAAAATTTCTTCGGAGAAATAATTTACATTTATTATCATCAGTCTGTTTGTGTGGTTTATTTCACGGCGGAGTAATTTATTGCAGCACCGTTTCGAGCTTCTTGATTAGTCACTCGTCAGACTGAGATGTAATTTTTTCCCTTCTGATGTCTGGGCTGGGGGAAATGAAAGTGTTGTGCCATCACATGGATGTCTGGGCGGCGATGGCACCTCACACCTATTGCCATGTCTGTCTTTTTTAAAACACGTTTCTCACGGCGCTTGGTCTTTTTTGAGGCGGCTACTGACGATTACACGATCTGCTTTCAGTAGAACATTCTAATCATTCTCAATGGATTTGTAAATTATTTGACTGTTTTTAGGTAAATTTCACCTATTATATCTCAGATATATGGACTGACAGATACAAAGATATAAAGATGGATAGATTTGTAACTATTTGTAACTTACAGACAAAAGAAGAATTTGCAACAATATTATTCCTATACAACGCACACAAACAGCAAATACAGCACACTGCACAACAGAGGTGTGCTTTGCACTTTGCACATTTAAGTTTTCATTTCACAGCTGAATGTAGACCAGTGCACATATTGTTATTTATTTCCCCAGTTTATGTTAATTCAGCCATCATCCAAAAGCATATTCTGTAAGACAGTCAGCTCTGTTTGATGTACAGAAGTAATAGCATTCGCTCTTAATGAAACAAAGCTTTGAAGAGCTACAGCTCCCCAACTGATCATCAATATGCTGCTTAATATTTTTCTTTGCACTGACAGATAAGATTGACTGCTTAGTGCGGAAATATGCACAGCAATAAAAAAATACAGCCTTATGTGTAAACAAGCTATTATTTTCAAGAACCAGGAGTAAACGCAACCTCGACTGGCTTTCATTTGTAGGTTTAGTGTTCTTAGACAGGTCGGACTATTTCATCATTTTAAGCAATTTCATAGTATATTGTATCTATATCTATATATCTATGTATCTATATCTATAATTACCTGATAACTTTTTCATTAGAATGCTACTATATGCACTAATTTAAAACCTTCTCGTTTTAAATCACCCCCCTCTTGGCTGATATTAAGAGGTCATTTGTACAGGGAGAAATGTTTCAATTCTCCTGTGTTTTTTACACAGCTACAGAAATGAAATGAGGGTTTCCACTCTGCCACAATCATAACTCAAGCAATATTCATCTGAGACATATATTCAAATCAGCCTCGGCCTGGGCTCTATGCTTTGCTTTAGCTTTGTGTTGGGAAATTTATAAGCCTACTTCTTAAATGTATTATTCATCAGGGTGCGTAAATAATGCATGCTTGGTTCCATAGTAAATTAACCCTTTACCTTACCCCAGCTATCAGAGTCATTGTTTTGAAAGGCAATTATGTCACTTAATTCATGCTGTAATTAATACCGTAATTAGCTTAAATACTCGGCAACCCAGTGCCACTGCTAAGCTGTCTTAATTAAACAGATTTGAAAGGTTTATACGTCTGTTTTTCCACACTCGCAGACGGTCTGAAATCCACAAACTGACGTGGAGAAGAATTCCAAAACAACAAAAGACTTTTGTGTCTTTGAAGATTTCTCTGAAGTATTTGTTTTTTGTTGCGTGTCACTTTACAAATAAGCAGCGGCAAGTTCACATGTACATCTGCAAATAAAATCAATTAGCTGATTCATCAAAACCAGCACACAAATGAGAAATAAGCAGGAATTGTAACTGAACTCCGACATGTTTTCACGATTCATGATCTAAAACACAAATACCCTGAAGCGACTGTATCTCAGTGGCTCTAAGTAAATGTGGAGGACCCGTGTACAGAGAAGTGCACTCTTGTGTTTTATTGTTCTGAGACTGCAGGGGAGCAAGCGGACAGCTAATCCAGGGCTGGAGAGTTTTTATCCTCGCTCTATCTGACAGTGATAGAAAGTGTTTTCCCCAAAGTAGAAAAATAGTCAGAGGTAGATGAAATAGTGGAGTGGTCAGTGAATACTGAGAAAAAATTCAGGCCCACCAGCACATTACACTGCTTCTGCTAAGAGGTACATCCACGGCTGAACGGCGAGCTTCGCTTTACTGAAGTATGCACGCTAAAGGGTACACGTGAACTGTGGTTATTTACAGTTTCAGAGCAGACTCCTAGAGCTCCCATAGAAAAGAAAAAACACAGTAATGCTTTACTATAAAATTTTATTAGCTTGATCTTACAGGAATTCTTAGCTATGTTATGAAATGCATTATGAATATGACATACAATTTCTAGAAATAAGCAATAATGAAGTCCCATCGCTAAACAACTTTTCCAGGATGTGACATTTTCAAAATTTGAAATATAAATTCTCACAGAATGTTTTTATTACCAATATATTAAACCAACTAAAGTTCTGTGAATAGGGTCCAGACATCTAAAAAATATTAGTCCATGCACAATTTATCCATTTTAAAAAATTGAAATCGCATTATGGATGTGACAAAAAAAGTTTTTGAAATGCAACATTACTTTGTAGGATTTTTGTGAATTAAAATGTATAAACTAGAAGCAGTAATATCAACAAATGGAGAAGAGATGACTCTTTGAAGAATATAAAATAGTTTTTTCATTTTCATGTGTCCATGTATGACGAATATGAAAAGTTATGAATGTGACAATTCTGAAAACAATACTTTACCTGACCATGACAAAAAAAATCATGCTTTAAACGAAAGAAAATTCTGAGACAGACCTCTCATGGGAATTTAAACCACCAAATATTGACATCTGAACTATCAGTATGGTAAAAAATCTTATATCTGTTCTGTATATCCATGCAAACTCTATTGCTCTATACTTCCTGTATCAATTGTCTTGTTTGCTATATTTTTGTGCTCTAAGAAATGTTAAAAGAAACACAAAGTTGATATTTCAATGAACTGAGAACTTTATAATTGAGTCTCCTTAGCAATGAACCTTTAAATAATAAGAGTTCAAAGCCATGAGCATCTAAATATAAAGTATTTTTTCAAATGCAAATCTGTCGAAACAGATCTGTTTTCAGTAGGGCTTGAAATCTCTTTGTGGTGTTGACACAATGTGTGGCCCTCCATGAGTGGGTTAACTGTATTTGGTTTGCATGATTTTATCAATGTCGTTAGAACATTCATTGAACTAAGTGAGAAATCCATCAACTGGTGACAGCACACTTTAGACTAATGGCTGTTAGGCGATAATAATTTTTAATACGATTTTTATTTTACCTAATTTCATCTCCTCTAAGCTGAGGTCCCATGTCAGAAACAAAGGTTTCAGTATGGGGGGATATACGTTGATGTGTTATAGATGAGCTCACCTGCTGTTGAAGAGCAGAATGTGAGATACAGCGATGTTGATGTTCCCATTACATCGCCAACCCCATTTACATCACATGCAGCTTTTTCTGAATCTCATTCAGGTTTCATATATTCATTCTGTGTGTTTGTAGTTTTCTTCAGGTATCGCTCTCAGTTAATGTCAGTCTTGTTCAGGAAAAATTGACTAAAGGGTCAAGCTAAAGCTTTATGGGATACTTCACCCCAAAATGAAAAATCTGTCATTATTTACTCATTTTCATGATGCTTTGAACTTGTATGACTTCCTTCTATGAAACACAAAAGATGTTATGGGCAATTTCATGCAAACCTCAACCTTTCAACAAAAACAATCATGTTTTTAGCAAAGATTTTTTTTACCATACTAATAGCTCAGGTTTCAATATTTGGTGGTTTAAATAACCATATAATCTTTCATAGTCAGTCTGTTTTCAGTCCATATTCATCATGAATAAAATAACTATTTTATATTCTTATAGTTTTTGCCACTCAAAAAAATCCATAACAGATGTGTATTTCCATTCAAATAGATACAGATATTTGTCTGGAGTCTAGACTTTATCAACACGGGTTTATGGAAATATAAACAGATGATTTAATAATAGATGTTGGTAATACATTCTGTGAGAATTTATATTTTTAACGTTTTGACTGAAAATGTCACATCCATAATGCTGGAATAGCCCTTATGTAGAAAGTTAATGACTGACAGGTTTAGTCACCATTTACTTTTTATATAGAAAAAAAGCAGTGCAAATATCCTTCCAAGATTACCCTCTTGTGTCCTAAAAAAGGAAGAAAGTCATACAGTTTTAGTAAATGACAACAAAGTTTTTATTTTCAGGTTAACTATCACTTAAACTTCTTGGTCTTTTTAATGATGTATAGTTTGACAAAAATTAAACAAAGTCTAATGGTTTCATCCTGAATGTTACAGAAAACATTGTATAATCATAAAGCCTCACCTCTGATTATTAGATCTGCAGGAGACATCAGAGTTATCTGCACATCATGATCTGTTCAGACATTCAGTGGTGAAAGACATCAATAAATCATCTATCGACCCCTGCACAAGATATACCTTAGCAACACTACATGAATATTCCTTTAATGCTCTGATGATAATTCTACAGTAATTGCATTTTTTGGTACAGAAATACGAATTATCATTAAAATGTAACGTAGCTGTTTTAATGTAGATTTTGTTCCCTGTGCATCAGTAAATATATGATTGATCTGATTAATCAGGTTTCTCTCACTGCCAGGAACATATTGAATACTGTTTTTAGTTCATAAGGGATTCATTTTTATTACAGTAAAATGTGATTTTCTAACAGTTTACATTTAACCGTGGCCCCAATACTCTGTAATTATTTGGAGTTTGATGCAGTTCTGGTAGCAAACTAATTTTACACTTGCCTTCAGAAATTTCTCTCTCTCCACTCTCACACTCCATATCTCCTGAAACAATCTATCGCCCGGCAGAAATTGCCTGAAACATAAAGAAACAAGTGGAACGGAAATTCATTTCGCGCAACGGGATTATCGGCCCCAGCGTCTCTTATCTCCTCCTGCCTGTTTATAGAATAAAAAGGAAAGAAAGATAATTTCACAATTAATGGCAAAAGATCCCGGACTCTCACTCTGCGGCCATTAGACGAAACGCTTCGGAAAAATACTTCTCCATATTTTTTGACTTCAAGATTCAATTGTCTTGACCCTGGTTGTATTAATGGATAGGCTAATAGCCAGCAAGAATGCTTAATTTATGCCAGGATGAATTAAGGAGAGGTAATGGATTTTGCGTCTTAAAAAAGGCCAGACTGAGGCTTTTTTCATGGTGCTTATCAAGGAAATCAAATTATCATATTATCTCTCTGAGTGGCTCTTTTGAAGCCATTTTTCACATTATCTTTGAAGAATAGTTTTGACACTGCTAACATGAGGCTGGCTTTATTGTGGCTTGCCAGAACATTCGGTAACAAAAGACCGTAATAATTTTCTAACTGTTGAATGAGAGGATTGGCATTTACTATCATACTGGGGACCATGATGGCAAATAACCTGGATAACAAAGATCCTATTAGAAGTCTAAGATGGAAATCGTGTAATTCAAAAGTTTTAGAGTAATTAAATATTGTATTCAAAGGTTGCTTTCTCATTGCATGAAACCATTATCACACAACTTTTCAAAGGGACTTGCAACTTGTTTTGCTTCAAAGTTTATTACAGCCCTCATTCTTAGATGAGTAGATGATTATGACAAAAGGCAGCAGCTATTGCAGGGGATGTAGGGAGAAAAGATGACAATAATATACAATAATCCATTCCAATTTAACAGCTTCCTGTCTCCTACTACAGTCTTTTTTCTGGACCAGGTAGCTGCACGAGCTTGGCGGGTGACAGTGTAATGAGAAATATGATAATTTCGAAGCGCATTAATTTCATGTCCTGTGGGTTTTGCAAAATCACTTGTTATTCTCAACAAATTTAATCACAGTTTTTTCCTAGTATTACCCAGTGTATTCCTATACATTCTGGCATCAAATTAATTGTGTATATACCCTGTAATACATGCAATATACCAATCTAAAAATCTGAGACTAGATTAAGCATGTGGGAGTTTTTTTAATTAAATTAATTTGATATATATATATATATATATATATATATATATTTAAACCTGGAAATTAACAAGATTTTACGATTTTGTAAAAAGAAACAATATATTAATATGTAATATGAAATTCTACATTATTATTAGGGCTCAAATCAAATGATTATATTAAGTTATTTGTACAAAAGGATGAACATGAATCATCTAGTTTTGAACAATCCAGCTCAAATTTCTAGAAAAAGTGGAACATACTAAATGCAAAGAAATTTGCTGACAATATACTTTGTAAATATTTTGCCAAACTTTTTAGTTGAATGCCTATTTTACATATACGGTTTACATTTAGTAATGAGAGTTTGAATTATATAAAAACAAGTATCAACGCATATGTCTAAACATATTCCATAATCTTGCACTTGCCATAAGCCATTCTTATGCATGCATGCATGAGTCCATATTTGCAAACTAAGCTTTACATCATCATTTGGCCTACATCATCTGCTTGATGAAGTCACAGAGTGTCTTTATTACCATTATTCCTAGTAGAGAAAACAGATTTGCCCGTCACCTAATGTTGCAACACACCCGGGGGTTTGCCAATCGGTGTCAGGAGTGAACTTGAGGCCTCCCTTCTGTCAAACTGCAGTGTAAGGTTGGCAGTTATTTGGGCTTTGTTTGTAATCTTTCCAGGCGCTTTGTCGGGGGGGTGCACGCCAATATTAGAGCGAGTGCACAAAAGCCCCTCGAGTGGTGTCACGCACAATTAATGTCCCCAGGTAGCGACTCCATTAGCCGTATGAACTCTGGCCGCGCCAGGGAATACTAATGGCTGAGGTGCCGGGGGGCATTAAAGGAGAAAGTGCACCCTCTCCACCCACCCAACGTGCCAGTCCCCCATCACCCTCCCAACTCACTTCACCCTTCAACTTGAGTAGGACATGCTCCTCTATTTCCTCTATATACCCCCAACCAGCCACCCAGTGCCACATATTTACCTTCAGCATCCCAGATTACTATGACAGGATATGACATCAGGACCGTTCAAAGGACATGGGTTTGCATTCACTACATCGCTGAACAAATTTGGCTGATGGCAGAAGTTCCAGGACATATATAAACATTAAAAGCATTTCATCACGACACTTAAAGTTACGAGATGTCAGGGTTGAACTGAATTGAATTAAACTGAACATTTCCTAAATTTAAACTAGGTAGTAAGTGCTATGCAGAACTGAAATTTAAATGTCATTTATAAGAACTCAGAATTAAAATGCAATGAAAATGCACAGTAACTTATATATCTATTTAGTGTAGTTTTAAACAAAAAATCATCATCAAAAAACAATCATGGAGCACGAAAACAAAAATCTTCGGAATGATTTTACTAAATATATTACATAATCAACAGTATCAAACTCAATATTTATTGCGTGCACATTCTGTTGTGTGTTAACTTTAACAGTATTAAACTTTAGAGAAATATATCTATACTCTATAATGTTCTGCATACCAAGCAATAATTAGGCATAATTACTGCAAATTAATGATGTAATTAGTCTAACACAAGTTATGTGACAAAATACAACTAATTACATTTCTGTGTTGCATGACTATTTTACATTTTAAGGATTGGAATTGAATTAATTCATCTTCTGAATCCAATTTAAATTCTATTCCATATTCTATAAGTTACGGCCAATTCAATTCCAACTCACAACTTTGAATTTGTTTTTAAATTTAGAATTTTCCCATGATGCATGATGGTACAGGTGAACTAGTGCTATAAACTGTATTCACATGTATAGTCATGATGTCATTAATATACACAGGCAGCATCATTATGGGGCTGTAGCCTGATCTTAATGACATTTTAGTTTTATGTTGGAAAAAAAAATCAAATAATTTCTACAATCCATGTCCGTTGACGTGTGAAATAAGGGCCACCTTCAACGTGATCAATGCCGGTTTTCTTTCCACAACCTCTCTTCAAATCCCACATGGTCACATGACCTTGGACACTGATAATCGCCATGCCGACCTTGCCTGTGTTGCCATGTCCACCGGTTGAGTTGAACTAACAGGCTGCCTGCTGAACTTACCCCCGGGGCTAACACACACACAGCAAGCCCCCCACCCAACACACACCCTCCATCCTCCAACACCAATTCCACCTGCTACTTCAGCACTGCAGAATTTGGGGAGCCTGTTAGCCTGGAAGCTACCCTGCCTCACACGCTATCACAGCTCAATAAAATATGGCTGCCTATGTCGATTTGCAGTCTCATTGCCCATTAAGCAAGGAAAACATGAAAGGTGATACAAGATGAAGAGTGATAATACATAACAAACGGATACAGAGAAATCAGCATGTCACGAAAACGAGGAAAGAGTCAGAACCCACCGTACGAACACGGCGTGTGAAAAATGCTCTTTGTGCACGAATCCAGACTGAAGGTAGCCCACTCGAACCCTGCCTTTATCACATTACCAATTACGCATTATAAATAGAGCGCGACTCGCTTTGTTTCCGAGCCTTACTTCATCACACCATGCAGTCATCACTCAATCTGAAGCCCACACGGCGTCAACCTGCCCTGCTCGCGTGCAGTCGCTCGGTATTCACCCCCCTTCTCTAAAGACGTATGCTTCATTATGCCTGGCAGTAATGGCACAAACATTTGACACTCTTTGTTTGGGCTTAAGAAAATCCCGGCTGGCCGGAGAGAAAGCTGTTCAGTGTTTATGAAAGCGATCAGGCCTGATTTCTGCCAAGTGATGTTGTAAATACCTGCTGTTTAGCTGTGAATAGAAGAGGCTTAGGTTTAGTTTAGTTTTATTCAAAAAGACATCATAATTTTGGCATTTGGGTGTAAAGAGTGTTAGAGAGCCTGCAAATCAATGTCAATACTCTTTCTAAAGCTATTTCAGCATTGTGCTCGCAACGGTAAATGTCATGGGTCCAATTCTCAGGGAACACACATACTGAATAAAAAGTCAAGCTTGAATGTATATAAATGTAATAGATCAAAATAAATGTACTAGAGGGTAAATATACACAACAACAACTAAAAACTGCCTTTTTGCCTTTTTATACATGACAATGTCATCAAAACGTTCCTTGTTTACACAGATTTGCAAAAAATGTACTGTTACAGTGAACGTATTATGCTTGCCAGGCTAGTAGGTGATGTTGCAAACACTTTGTGCCTATAAATATATGCATTTTCACACATGCATTTGGACTAAATACGCAATACATATATCACCTGTTTTTAAAAGCTTTTATAGTTTACAACTTGCAAAACATGCACTTTGAAATATACTTTGAAATACTTTTGTATTCAAGCCCAAACAAACCAAAACACATAAAAAGATTTCAGTTTTTAATCATGTAAATGTTAAATTAGCAGGTAATGATGTTTATGGATATTACTTATGGATTCACAGTTATGAATTCCATATTTTACTTCACAACACCACTCAACAGTAAAGCTCTGCGTCCTCAACACGGGTGTGTGTATTTACCTCATGTGAATGGAGAAGCTTACAGTGAGATGACTGTGGAGGAGCTGCATGGGGAGTTTGAGGAGCAGCAGTAGTTTCCAGGAGAATTATAGCTGTTGGTAGAATCAGACGTGCTTAGGGCCTCCCGGGCTGTTGAAAAAAAAGAAAATGGAGCTTTAAATGGAGGGTGGAATTCATATCCCTAACTCACCCCCTCGATAAATAAATCTTTCTGAATTTCCTACATAAACATTGGCTAGTTTTTGTTTTCTGCTTTGCCTGAGGAGTGTGGTAGTATATTTTGTAGAAAGCTAATGTGTTGTCATGTTGTCCCTCTTTTCCTACTGGCTTTGGGCTAAATTATTAAAGGACAGTTTTAACTTGTTAACAGTCACTATTCCACAGGAGGAACACTCGGGTTATCTTACTTTTCACTTTAATATTTCACAGTTGAATTCTAATCATGGCAAACTTTTTACATATGGAAAGGTCTAAGACTTAAGAATAAATATTTGACAAATTTATATTACAATTAAATAACCACAAAAATGAATAAAATGTTATATATATATATATAGCCTGCTAGTTAACCTGCTGGTCCTCTGCAAGAGACAAAAGGACTAAAAGAAAGTTTTGTATTATGCAACTTGCATTATACAATTTCCAGCAAACATCAGATTCTTAAAAGCTTAAATCACATGTCTTTGAAATGATGGTGAATCTCTTATTCATCAAAAAGTAAAAAACAACCATTTTCCCAATATGCATATCATATTAAGTAAATGCTGTTTTAATCTTTAAGCCGTGCTCAATCGGTGCACAGATGGCACCTGGGCAAACAGTATTGTTCGTTGTGATTGATGAGTTGGACAGCTTCTATTTGATCCAGAAATGTGAACTTAATGGGCACAAAAAGAGGCTTCATTTAAAACCTACTGCACTGGGAAATAACCTTCATGTTTTGGAAAGGCCCTGTCAGACGATTTCATCGGAGACGGCCAGGAGATATGGCATCTCTTTAAACTATTGCGTTACACATCTGCTCCGGTCCTCTGTTGAGCAGATAGCATTTCACTCCTGAAATGTTTGATTTTATTAGTGTCTTAAGAATAAGCCAAACAAGTGTTCCTATTGATTTGCACATTAAATATATTAGTAATAAAACAACAACCTGCAGTTAAGTGATAGTAAAATCAATAGTAATTGGTGGCAAAATATTATGAGTGCTTGGTCTGCATTCTTATTGTCTCTCTATATAACTGACCACTAAAAACTGGAGAAATCTGCACAATAAATGTGATAACTATAGATGTTAGGTACAAACATGAGAGCTGAGAGTTCGCTGTTTGAAACGCACGGATATATCTGCAATACAACCATTTTTACGTTAATGTGCCGTTTTCCTTCTCGGCTTCAGAAATAAGACGGTTATCCCTCTGTAGTTTTTAGCTTGGATAATGAAAACACATCGCATCCACCAGTTATGATGGGTCAGTTGAGGATAATTGCATGGTTAGCCTGTCCATCTGTTCTTTCCTACAGCTTTTTAGTGCTGGGAGGAGATCAAGACCAGCCAAGCATCTCATACACACAATTACACATACACACACGTTCAATATTTTTTAGTACAATACATCAGGGCCTTATTTGCTCATAATCACAAACTGCTAATCAGCACATCGCATTACCTATAGCCCCTACTGTACGTACCACGCAACAGATCATTTCAAGTTATTATTTGCCTTATGATTTGATAATGACCTCAGCTGTTCTGTTTCTATCAGCAATGCAGGATTCTTGCATAAGCAAAGTAATCTGCTGTACTGCATCACATGTTGCTCCACATCCTAACAAGAGACCAGGGGAGATATCAAATTTCCAAAACCCCTCTCTGGGTGCCCACAGGGTGCTGGAGAAGTAAGCACTCTGCCATCTCGAAGGCCTGCAGTGCTTTATAACCCTCCTCACAGAGGACCGATCTTAACACAACCTACTCATTAGGCATCGAGGCCAGACTGAAAGTAAAGCCATGGAGAAGAGACCCACCCAGGGCCGAACCACTGCCACACCTGCCTCCCGACTCAACTGAAGCTCATCCAGAAGTCACAAGAATGAACGATGAACCGCCCTCCAACAAAATCCAGGGATGGAAGGACCAGAATTGGCCAACGTGTCATTTAAATAATGCAGGACTGGAAGGAAAAGGCACAAAGAAGTAAGTTTTCGGAGCCAGAATGAATAATCCTGAGGGTGTGAGCTTTGAAAACAAACCTGTTGTAGTTAAGCCAGCATTGAATTAGCTCCACAGGTCGGGTTTATTACAAAATAGGGATATACAGTAGTAATTGGCAATTAGCGCACATAATAAAAGTACATTGGGCAATTCCAGCATTACGGCTGTGACATTTTCAGCCAAAACTTGAAATATAAATTCTCACAGAATATATTTATTACAAATATATTGAATCATCCGTTTATATTTTACTAAAGCCCCGTTGATAGAGCCCAGACATGAGAAAAATATCAGTCTATGCACATGTTATCTATTAAAAAATGGATATATACATGCGTTATGGATATGACAAAAAACTCATTTTTGACAAGCAACATGCTGTGATTTCTGTGAATTAAAATACACAAACTAGAAGCAATAATACTAACAAATTGAAAAGAGATGATTCTTCAAAGAACATAAAACAGTTACTTTATTTAAATTTTCATGTGACCATTAATGAGAAATATGGTCTGTTATGGACATGATCATTTAAAGCACTTGTCTATGGAAATATTTTGAGAGAGACCTCACATGAGTATTTAAACTACCAAATATTGACATCTGAGCTATTTGGCAAAGCGAATCAACATGAAATGGCATTTGTGAACCATATTACTTTAGTTAAGTGAAACAGACTTTTAAAGAGAATTTTGAAGATAATTCCATCATGTCCATTTCGATTTCATGTTGACTTAAAATATGCCCAAAAGATCCAACCAACAAAATCCACACATTACCCAACTGCCAAGACATCAAATGTCTGTTTCCTTCAGCTAAACGGCTTGAAAGTGACACCCGTGAAGTTCGTCTGACAGGTTGACATCATCGTCCGGACTATACAAGCTTTAACGCTCGCCATATCTCTGTATCATTCCGGGACGCGAACCGTCCACATGTACTTCTATCCAAACCTATGAAGGACAGGAGATCCCCCTCCCCCTATACTGACAGCAGAGGCTATGAGAAACAACATTTACTTTAGCTCCTTCCAAGCCTCTCTCAGAAACAAACATCCTTGTGCTATTTGCACCCCTGCGCTGGTGTTGATCGAGACAGATACATCAGCGACTAGAGCAGGCTAAATTTTGATGGATGTCAGCGGTGTAGCTGCCGGATTCGCCAATGAGACGGGATGGGTGACATTTACTTACAGAAGGCGATCTCCGCCAAGGTTTTTGTGTTATGTAAATAGCACACCTGTCTGCCCATGGACATGGCTGGCTTATGGAAAAATCTGCCTTTCATTTGAAATATCGGCACGCCGCTTTGTACCATCTGTGGTATTATTTGTTCAGTGGACTGAGAAGAAAAGGACTTCGAATATGAATATGTACGTTGAGTGACAATTTTCTACGGATTTTCACGTCCGATATCAAATCCAGATATCTCGTCCTGTCAGTGTTTATTTATTCACTCCATGTTTTATCATACATATCTGTTTAAGGGCAGAAACGCTAAACGCTGGGGACTGTAACACTGATGCTATATATAAAACTCATATTTATTTATTAGTATTTTGTGCTTTTTTGACAAGCTAGGCCTGAAATACAAAACTGTGCCATTAAGTTAACCCTTTGTGTTATTGTTTCGTGGTATAGCTTCATTGCACTGTACCCATAAATCTGTGCTGTAAACATCAACTAGATAAAACCAAACAAGATGTGATATTACACTGTAAACAAAGAAACTTTTTGTGTGTTGTTTCAGTGCAAATCTACAATCCCAGTAAACAAAGCGCTAAAAGTGCACTTAAATTAAGCATTTTTCATTCTTTAATACACAAATTAGGCTCATTATAAATTCTGCAGTAACAAAACTGGTGCAATTAATGTTTTACTGTTACTGCCCACGAACATCAAAATTTCATTTAAAAGACACGTTTGTTTGTATTTTCTGTTGATCATAGCAGTCGTATTGTTGTCATTTACTGTGCAAAAACCATACAGACCACATGTGCAAACAACCAACAATTCATTTAAAGTTTACTTATTGTGCTACAACGAGACAGTTATGTCACATGATGGACTTTGTCCAAATGTATCCTCTGTTGGGTGTTTTTATTTATTTATTTTTGTTTTTTGCTTCCTGTCTTTACTTTATTCCTCCACCACACCTACTTTTTTTTCTAAGGGAATGATGAAAAATGAAAAAGGACAGGACTGGAAAGAAAGAGGTGATGGATGGTAGGGCCATCCATTTCTGAAAGCATGGTCTTCTCAGGCAAGCCAGGCAGTAAAATTTACATTATTAATCTTGTGTAATAATCTACGGCAGAAAGGGAGGAGAAGACAGCAGAGAGAGAAAGACACACACACACACACACACAGTGAGTTTACATTAGTGTGTGTTTGCATTAATGTGTTTGTTGGAGTCTGTGGGGGCAACTGTTTGTAGGGAAGAGATGTCACATGGAGCTTTCTTTCAGTATAAAGGTTTTGAGTCATTGATATCTAATTACATCTATTTTCTACTTAAAACACAATAAAACCACACTACCACACTGACAATCTTACAAACAACAGGCAATCATATAATGAAGGTAGATTTTGACAGAAAGGTTAAAATGTGCATTTTCCAGAATCTTTGTTGCACATGTTCTTGCAAGTTGTACATTCATACAATTTGTTATTTACAATTTTTTTGTACATTAGTTTAATATATTTAATTTAACACAATTCTTGTTTCAGACTTATTTCTTAATTTTTGCCATTCACATTTTCCCCACTATTGGGGCAAGTTGTCAAAAAAAACAGCATCTTTCTCTTAAGCAATGGATGTGAAAATGTTTGACACTATTTCTTGTATTCAAAACTTTAAGATATGTACCCAAAAGACTCAAAAATGCCCATACCCTAAGAAACACCCACTTGTAAGACACGTGACAACCTTCCCCTACACACATACATATATGCAAGTGTTTTGTGAATGGTGCATACAATAAACACAAACCCCTACACACACGAACACATCTTTTAATTGCCCTAAAGGTGAATATACAGCACTTGTGTCTTTTTAATTAGCTTTGTGTTATCAGTGTTTCCTGCACACACAGAGAGAGAGAGAGAGAGAGCGGGCAGCTGAAAACAGAATCCACTGCGCCCCAACAACAATGAAATATTCATATTGTTGTTTTTCCTGCTGCCACTCCTGTCCTTACTTAGTATCTCTTTCTATTCCTCCCATCTTCCCGCACTACCTCGCTCACTCTTTCTTATTCTGTGATATATTTAAATGTTAATAACCATTCATTCTTGACACCCTATCTGCTGAGCCCCGAGTTTAACAGGAAATCTATTTAATCTGAAGAATCTCATTACATGATCATGGCAGCAGCCAAAGGCTTGAAGGTGCTGGCGAGGAAGAGAGAGAGAGAGAAAGGGGAAAGAGAGGGGGAGATGAAAAAATGAGTGCAATTCTTTCATTTAATCCATAGCTGTGCATGGAGAAACAGAAAGCCCCTTCTTTTCCGGCTCCATTTGAGTAGATAATGATTAAATGTTTTTTATTGTGCCACAGCTGGTAGGTTTTATCATTCGGAGAGAGGGCAAGAGCCGAGTGAATAGACTGAAACAAAACCTACACCCCCGATGCTTCTGACTGTCTTCCAAATATTAACTCCTTTTAAGGCCATTAAAAGATTATCACTGATTTAGCAAAATGTCTGCTGAAGACATTAGCAACAGCCTGTTCCTCTGAACAATCCCCCAGAATCCCACCCTCCCCTCCTGTTATCTCATTCACCCAGCACTATTTAATTTCATTTCCATGAATATGCAATGAATTTAATTTTGAGCACTATTTTCATCTGCTCCTGTAATCACAAAAAATGCCGGTGTAATTAGTTTCTAATTACTTGCTTTAATTGTTGTAGTAATCATTTTAATTACCCAAACGCACAGCCGTTATACGCTAAAAAGGAAATGATCTACAAGCACATCCTACCTCGCGCCACTTTCTCCTCGAGTTTGAGAACACGGGTCGGCTCGTATCGAAACCCGGAGCAAATGTGGGGTCGTGTTTACGAACGTCTGATAGAGCGAGAGAGAAAACAAAACAAGTGAAACAAGGAAAGCTGGCCCTTCTCGCGGCGTAGCATCCCAGCAATCTGCCGAGCAGAAATTTGCATGCCCCGGAAAAGCTATTAAGTTAAAATATACAGTTATTGTACCTTTCTGGGCCTAGCGCCATACAAATGCTTATTGCGTGTGCTTATAGCCGGGGCCCAGCAGATGGTAAATCATGAAATTTTATGAAATTATTACACTGGCGAGGTGTTTTGAAAAGGAACAGCTGTGAGAGAGATGGGACATTATAAACACTCACAGGTGTTCCGTCTCTACCCTCCGCCAGGCCTGACATCAAAAAATTAAATTATAAACAAACCAGCAAATGTTGTAATCTCCTTCGCAGACACACTACTTACAGGGGGAAATTGCTTAAACTAAGCAAAGAATTAAATTTTCATTTGCATAAAATATTTACAGAGGCGAAAAATTTCGTCGTGGGGCTCTCCTCGGTGTTCGCCTGCCAAGTTTTGGGGGAAGATTGCGGGTACGCCGGTCGCAGCAGGCTAATGCTAACATGGAGGGAGCTCCATTAGGGACAGCGCTAATGGGCACTTCACCCAAGCACATATGGGCGAGAACACCTAATAAGAGTTGGCTGGCCGCTGCCAAACTCTGCTGCGAGCTTGTGTTTCTCATTAAGATTTTATTCCTACCTTAGTATTTAATTAGCCACTTCTGCACGGGGACCGCCGAAGATGGTCTGGGAGCGCTGGCCCGCTAGCATCTTGGAAATTCAGACATGGACCCGCTCTTTGATTGCTGGCACGCTTTGTGTGACCTGGCTGTTTACTTCTCAGCGTGAAGGCTTGACAACTGGCAGCGCTGGCAACTCTACCGTTGCGTCATTGTGCTGTTATTGTGTCCTGGAGACCTGCCGTTAGTACTTCTATATTAGAAATGTTCATTGCAATCATCTATAGTTTATGATATCAGCACGTGAACAGCAAATGAGAAGTACACAACAGGCATATCCTTTATTTATAATATTAGATACAAATAGATCGAAGGGCTTTAACCTGTTAACTGTTACGTTCCTCAGGAGGAACACTTATGTTATTTCCCTATTCACATTAATATTTTAAAGTTTAATTTATTCTAATCACGACAAACTATAAATTGCTTAAAAGATATGAGACTCAAGATGAAATATTTGAACAATTTTCATAACAATAAATATAGACAAATGTAATTTATAAAAATACCTAAAATGAAAAAAATATATAAAGACCTAAAAATGTAAAAAAACATAACATTACATTTTTATTCATTTTTTGTTTATGCTTATTGTTATAAAAATTTGTCAAATATTAATTTTTGTCAAAAGAGTCTTCGACCTTTCCATCAAAATTTAGTTTGTCATAATTAGATAAGAAAAGTAAATAGGCAAATAATAAAAGTCTTCCACCTGTGAAACTGTAACAGTTAACAGGTTAATGTCAATTTAAGATTTAACAAACACTGTAAAACATGTAACAGAAAATGAATGATTAAGGATTTTGATTGGTTAAAACAACTGAGAAAGAACAGACCAGGCTGCAGTATCCTGACAGTATTTCAATGTTGCCAAATGACAAAAGACATTTGCTGATCTGAAAGTAATATCTAATGCACTGCCATGGGCTAAGATTGACTTTGCGCTCACCCCCACGTCGACCGGTTTTTACACTAGAGATGCTCGTGTCCTCATTGATATGATGTAAAATACACTTAGCCAAGTGTTTTTGTGTTAAAAATATTCCTGACAACAAACCAAGCAAAATATGCTGAACGCTCACTGCATCTTAAACACATTCAAGTCTCATTCACCAAGCAAATACAGTAGAAGTGCTATAAACACCTTGTGCAACGCGTAGCCAAATGTCAAACACGGCGCATGCATCATTATAACTTTTTCGCCAACATCCCGCTGTTTTCCAAATCGCAAAAGTCTTTTTATGGCTATATATTTATTGTGTATGACAGGATGTGCTGGTACAGTATTCAAATGAGATGCTTGTTTTTCCATAGTTTTGTGAGTGGGCCAACGAACACGCACGGAGGCTTTGCTGCAAGGGATTCTGGGAGAGTCATGCATATTCAAATCCACTGCTGGACACGCTCGCCCTAAATAGGAGAGAAGCGTGCAGTACTTAGGGCGTCATTTGTGTGTGTCTATTTGTGTACGAGTGTTTGCGAGTCTGTGTTTTGCTTGTAAAATCTTGTACCCCTGGCACGCATTGTACTCTTCCCCTTGCAGGCACAATTTTCACATGAGCTCGGGGCTGCTTTCACCCCTGTCTTGCCATAAGCAATACAGATGCAGTGAAAGTGAAGCAGTGCATGAAATCAAAGAGTCTCTGATTAAACACTACAGGCCTGCAGAAAGTCTGCCCTCCGACCAGCACTGCCTGAAATGCTCAAAATAAGGGAAGCGGGTGGACACAATCCTCTCCGATATTAGAGAGCAGCTAATAATGGGAGTATATTGATTATTTTGGTTATGTACCAGAAAAAGTAAATATTAAAAATGTATCATAATAACAGTACTAGAGATAAAGAAATCCTTACTGCACAGCTATCATCAACCAATCAGATTCCTCTAGTAAATAAGTAAGTATGTGCTATTTAGCTAAACACCACTTTGTTATTATGAAAATTGTATATGATGAAACCGACTATGTTGCATTTTATATTAGTGGCACGTCGCACCAGATTCTACTTCAGACATTGTCAACCTTACTCCAATTTTATTATTTTCAATTAAACTAATTGATTTTTATCTTGTCGAGCTGAAACCATAGCTGTCTAGCACATCAAGAAGCCAAAATTGGTTCTTGCTACTGTAAATGCCATACAAAATTTAAGGGTTTAAGATGAACTTCCTCTGCCCCGTAATTTATTTCAGCAACACTTTACATGCAAAATATAGAGAAAATGCATCATTTTATCTGTTAAAAGCTACAAATGATTAAAAAAAGAGCTTTCTACACCCCTCAAACAGCACATTTAAAACTGACTTAGTGAATTGTTGGTGCTGTGGAATAATGTGGCGCATGTTTAAAGGCAAGCGTTTAAATCAATAGTGCATTAGAACAGTACGCTCATCTGGCCTGAACAGAAGTGAGTGCTTTATTAGCAATCACAGAGGTCATTAATACCAGCCACTTCTACATATCAGCAACCAGCATGACCTCTATCCAGAATGCTTTAGGTCTATAATAAGCTTCAGAACAAAGTTTACCCTTTTGCCATTGACTTTATTTTTTATTAAAGCCAACAGTTCAGCTTCTTCTATTTCACAAACTGATTAGTTTCTATTTACTGCTTTTGACTCCCTCTCCATACTTGCCATGGTTTTAGTTCAATCGCAATAGTCAATTTGATAGTAAATTGTGAAAAGTGCTATAGAAATAAAATTGAATTGAACTGAATATGTTACCTCATATGGGATAGTTCACCCAAACCTGTATGACTTTCTTTCTTCTGCAGAACACAAAACAAGATACTTCAAAGAACATTGGTAACCAAACAACATTGGTCCCCATTGACTTTCATTGTATGGACACAAAACTAAAGATGCAAAATATCTTCTTTTGTGTTCCACAAAAGTTTATTTCTGGGTGAACTATCCCTTTAAGGCACAAATTGTCCCAATATAAACATTTTGTGATTATTTGCCCTCAAAGCCAAGACCAGGAAAGTAATCGAGCCCAAAGGGCTCCTTATCCTACAAAGTTTAGCTTGAATCCTGTTTTAACACACCTGAACCAGCACATCAAGGCCTTCAGAAATTAATAAAAAATAAACCATGAAAACGTAGACTATGTTTTGAATCATGAGAAAGATGATCTGTGGTTAACATTATGTCAACATCCTTTTTCTTTGTTCTACAACATAAATTACACACAGTTATGCCTCAAACAAGGATTTTGCAAGCAACTGCATTTTAAATAAAAACCTAGAAAGATGCTAAACCAAGACCCCATCTTACACAAAGAATCTTGCACATCTTCAGAATTCACATTCAATCCAAAACCACTATTTTCCAAAAATCACAGAAATTCAAAACTTTTAATGGAAAAATACATTTTTAAAGAAACCCATAACAAATTATCCTTCTTGGTCAGCTTACAAATTGACATCACTTTTGAAAAGCTCTATTCACTCTATTTAATGGTGTACTTTAGATTGTCAAGAAGCAGCAAATTGAGAGGTTTCTGCTTCATAGATCTCCTCACGTCTCATATTGATGATATTGAGGTTGTGTAGTGGATGGTGAGCATTATCCAAAGGTCATATCAATGAGTCAGTCATGCAGTAGCTGCCTGAATATTAGCAGCACTAAACAAAGCTAAGCAACTTGGTAACATCTGTTTTTAGTAGTTAACAGTTTTTTTTACTTATTTAGGACTTATTTAGGAAGAATGTCTTAATATATTCAGGATTAGGACGAGACCAAATGTTATAATTTTGGAATCAACACATATTGATTGACCATTAAGCTGGATTTTGGGGGAAATATGTCCTCTTCAATGTCTATGGTGGTATGGGTAATGTTGGGATTATTTTCTTTTAGGAATTTGTATAATTATATGAAGCTACTGTCAGCAGGCATTGAAACAAAATACTGACATTGAAACAAAATCTCTCCATATAAAATGAGCTGATCTTCTGATGAATCCAATAAAACATTATGTATTGAGAGAGATACACACACATAACAGCTTGTTTATGGCACTCTAAAGTCAAGCTGCAGCTTCTTAAGATCCGCAATGTTTCACTAGAAGAATCTCATTATAACGTCTAATGACAAATTCAGCCTTTCCAATTACATCCCTCTTGTTTCATGCTATCTGAGTCGACAGTGTGGTTTCTGTAAGACCTACTATAAACTGCAGGTACTGCCAGTGATAAAAATTTGCAGTGAAAGTCCTTGTAAGGAGAAGATTACAGTTGATACACTGCACATAGACAGAGATTTCTTTAATTACACCCATTGGTCTCGACAATGACGCTCGAGCGTGCTGACGGAACCGATTGTTGTGAAGATTCATTTTTGGTGTCAGTGTAACGGAGTAATTAAAGTGGAGTTCTGACCCTGTACGCTGTCTCGTAAAGGTATTTTAAATAGGGAGAATAGCAGAAGTGTCTGATAGGGTTCTCAACAGCAGAAGATGCTGAAAATAGTAATTAAATGTGCCGGGAAATAGCACCAAACTCATCAACGAGAGCGTTTTTAATGAAATAACACTCTAAATGAACACTGGGAGAAAATAAAAAGTGAGCAATGGCTTTTCAGTGTACTCTGAAATTTTAATTGCCTGTCTGGAGAATATTAGATAAAGCTTGATTAGAAATAAATTGGAAATCTCCGCTGAATGCATCTGCTGATGGGAGTATTATTAAAGCAGACTGCTGTAGAGGACCGGCCCAAAATAAATAAATAAACCAAAAGTGAATCTGCAACTGATTGATTGAACACCAGCCCGTTTTACCTCATAGAAATTAAAACACTTTGATAGACATGATGGGACATTTTATAAAGCAAATACAACATTTTTGTTCTGTATTCCTAGACATTTCTATAATCCTTTTGTAATCGCTGTGTATGAGTCGTCAGTCATCATACAGTCAAATATGCAGGACAAGCAATGAATGTGAATGTTTCTGAAGGCCAGTGGACAGTTTAATGTCTCAGGACAAACAAGAAACTTTTATAGATATTTTATAATTGCTCTTTTTTAATTATTTACATTTTGCAGCTTCTTCCAGATGACGACATGATATATACACTCACAACAAATTAATTTATTACTGCTGACAACAAAACTACATCAACAAGTCATCAAAACAGCTTGTTTGATCAACCGTACAGTACACATTATATTAATCGACTAAGCATTAGTTTCCTGCTAGCTAACACAATGACCATTAATTAACTTAATAAGATACCTCTCTTAAGATGAACTAAAGTAAGATCATTTTCTAACACACAACAGCCACCTCACCATCTGAACCTCACTCATTACTGTAGACCTTCTTCCTCTACATTCTTTCCTTTCAATAAACGTATTCTCTTCCGTCCTCTAGGGTTTTAAATCTCTCCCTCTCCATCCACCCCTGGTGTCATTTTCTCTCCCTCAGCTCCCCAAACAACAAGGCCCGAAAAAGATTGCAGTTCATTTCAAAGTGCAGTGGATGGAGGCCTCATTTACGCTCTCCTGGCAACTCAATCAGGCCAGCCAGCCCTGATGAGTGAGTGACTAGTTTCAGACTGCCAGTCAATATGTGTCTGCTGTGATAGAATGTCGGCATATACACCTCTCTCTCGCCCGCTCTTTCTCCCCCTATCTCTCTTTCTCCATCCCTCCTTTCTCCCTTGTCTAATCAATGTTATCAAAATGGAGAAGATAGGAAAAGGAAAAACATTGAGACACATGGTAACGATATCTCACTCTCATGCCAGCAAGAGAATCACATTTACCTCTAATGAACTGGTCTAACATACATTTGCAAAAAATGTACATTAAAGAATGAGATGATTCATTTAAAAACAACTATAAAAATAACATTTTGATTAGATCAAATAATTTTTGGTGCATAAAAAATGATTGAAAAAAAATGAAAGTTACAATAAAATAATAATACCATTTTGATTAGATCAAATAATTACTGGTGCATAAAAAATGTTTTTGATTGGTGACGTCATCTACACATCTACATCATTTAACATTTCTTTGTACTCAAATTTTAAAATTTGTCTCAAACATTCTGTTTATTTCAAGGTTTAAATTAGATTTTAAATTCCATATTTCCAATGCAAAGATTTCAGGAATTTGTATGATACACAGTGCATTCCCACTGTAAATTGATGTATAGTATACTAAATGAACCACACATACTAATGTTCTCAGAGATCTGAGACACTCGGACGACAACTCTTTCTTCGTTTCTGATGCAATGGTTTCATCACTGAGCTTTAAGCAGTTTCAGGTTTGGAACTCATTAATATGAACTGTGTGTTTGTAGAACAAGTATGTCAAATAACAGGACACACATGCACTAGCTACACAAGATGCAGCTGGATTTCATTCTTTAACTGTTTCTTTGTTTTTCTCTCTTGTTGTTTTTCTGTGTTGATCAGAGTATGTCTGTCTTATTAAAACACAGATGCTCTCTCTCTTTCTCATGGCCGAGTGGGTTGGATTGTCCCTGGTGTCCTCTATTACCCAGCGCCCCACTAAACATGCTCCGCAGTCTGCTGACCCCGTGACCCGCCTGTCACCCTGACGGCTACTGTTATCCCGGGCTACTTATTTCACAAAAGCGGCCTTTTGTTCCTTCCCTCTTTTATTGAAAACATAAAGCCAGGCCAATTACAGGTATAAACGGGCTGGTAATTTCCAGATAGGTGAGGGATGTGTTTGTGTGTGTGGGGGGGTAGGGTGGCGTGTTTTGATCTATTCGATCCATTTTACAAATGAATGCAGGAAAAAGATTCACAGTGTAATTACTTGACTGTTTAAAATCAATAATATTAGACCTTTTGATTGACAACAGCTGTCACAATGTAATACTTGCTGTTACAGACATTTAATCATCATTTTATATTTATACAACATGCAACATTTTTACACTGTCTTATGCAATGACTGCATAGTACATATTCATTTATTTTAGCTTATGAACTTTAGAGTGCATGAATCTTAATGCTAGTGCCCTTCTAAACAATGACTAAATTCAGTTTTAGCAGATGTATTTACTTAAAATATATAGTTGTATTATACATGTCTTTCCTAAGAAAACAGATGAAAAATACTGATGACTAATCCAGAACTACACAGATTTTTGTCCAGGCAGATATCCTGAAGAAAAAATAAATTCCTCTTCCCTTAATAACATTTGCAATGGACTAGCAGGTAGAAAGTCAAGATTTGAAGCTCTTTCATACAGAAAGGTGCGTAGTGTCAAATCAGGACCAGATCATATATTTATTTAACATGAATAAAAACATGGCTTTTATGAAATACTCTGAGAGATATGGTGTGACACGAAACATTGAAAATTTAAAACAGGGAAAAAATGAAAACTGCACAATCTGTACTAACTTTAATTTAAGATCTTTACTGTTAAGTATACACTATTTTGAGACTGTATTATATAGCTTCTGAACAGTTTACAGTTTCTATACTAAAATCATTTCCTATACAGTGATGACATCTTGGCGAGAGAGCGGCTGTACGTGCTCGCCCTCCTCCTGCAGTGGAAAACGCTGTTGACTGCCTAATAAATCTGCTTTACCGCCCAAAGGTCAGCAGAAAGCATTACAGAGTCTCCGCAACGACGGGATTCGTCTAGAAAGCACATCCCCTCGCTCCCTTTTCCAAGGATCGCTGAAATTTATAAGTTGCTGAACAAGTACTAAAGGCCATTAAAAACGTAGCTTGAATTTATGTGAGGCAGAGGTGGAAATTATATAATTAGGGGGCTCAAATAATTTTTCAGTCGGATTCTTCTCACAGACCTTTAAGTTTAATTGGGTGCTAACGGCAGCTAGGAACCAATGATGACGACAGACACGGGAAATAAATCAGGGGGAAAGGTCAAAGGTCGCTCTCGTACATGAGGAAGACATATGTAACGAGGAGGAAGAGAAAATGAGGATCTTCGGGTTACTCGCTGATATTTTCAGGGTTTTTAAGGTCTGCAGGGTTCATGTTTTTTGGTTGCTTGACTCTTTGTCATTTTGACCTAATAATGGATATATAGATCATTATGCAAATGTACATTTACATGTTTTCCTGACACAAAGCGACATTTACATTTGATCAGTTCATAATGCTCATGCTGTACTGTAAAAAATCATGCTACAGTAACACATAGTCTTGTATATACATATACAGTAAATAAAGTAATCACTTTACATATAATCACTTTTTTACTTTAATTTTTACTTATAATTATTTTTTTACATTTTAGCATAGTAAACTCATTATAATTATATTATATAAAATTATAGAATAACACAAATGTAACTTTAGGAATTATGTTATGTTATATTTTTCAAAATATTTGTAAGATCAAGAGAAACATTTTACTCAAGGGATACTAACTTTTAAAAAGACATGTATATACTGTGTATACACATACTTTGTTTATCTATTTATTTATCTAAAGAACCACAATTTTATTTGTCAAAACTATGGAATGTAAATCTCACATCATTACACAATGAGTATACTGTGAGACAAAACTTTATCAAAAAATGAGGTTTGAATGTTTATAGAGTTAGAAAATATTTTGTGTTACTTCTCATTTTTACTTAGCATTTCCCTGTTAGATGCACAAGAAAAGTCACCGCAATCAGCCTTCCCTTTGGTCTTGTACTGGGTCCTCGCATCACACCTTCCACAACCTTAAAAAACACAAGCTCAGACCTCAGTTAGTGCGTCTGAAAGCGTGGCCAAAGGTTAGTGCTCCTTCTAAATAAAACGTCTTCTCTTTTTCTCTCCATCTCCTCTGCTTAAGCTTACTGGAGATACAGACTGCGTGCAGTTCATTATAATTAATGAAAGCTTGTTGGTCTGTGAGATAGAAGAGCAGAGGAGGAAAGTTCACACAGAGGGTAGATGTCAACTGGCTTGAACCGGAGGCTATCAACTCATTTGTTTAGACCTGGAGAAACCGTCTTTCTCTCTCTTTTTCTCCTAATAATGATTTCTTTTAGGATCTGTAATTTCTGATTTTATTCAATTTCTGCTGCTTTGTTTTTTTAAATATTGTTAATTGACTTAAGAGCTCATAGCGTGCTTTGTCTTCATTAGGTTAATGAAAGGGCCCCAGTGTTTATCTTTTTAACAGATAATCTAATCGCTTTCTGTCTCTAAAGATCATTCCGACACAAGTCGCTCACTGTAAAGCGTTTTTTAATTTGAGAGGACACACGTGAAGAACGCAAAGCACACATATCGCGTTCTGTTGCAGCATGCGTGACTGATAGCAACAGTTCACGTGTTATCTGGAAACATGCAGGGGGTAAAGGATTAGTATAAATACAATGACTCCAGGGCATTGGAGTATGTTTCCAAACAGGCGGTCTACAGGGCAAACCAACAGTGTTTTAATGTGAACAGTAGGGTGTTGATGGTGGAGCGAGGTGAGGCTCGGAGGGGGCCGTAAACCCTGAAAGCAGGGGGGAAAACATGGATTTGTCTGGCCGTGTTTTAAAAAACCCACTGACTGCACTATAAATCAGCTGTGCTTGTGAAATGTCCGTGACATTGGCCTTCACCCTTGGGCCCTATAGAAATCAGAGCAGCAGTAAAACTAAAGTACCTACACACTGTCTGCCGGACCCCCGCTGCAACACACACACGCGCACACATTGTTTTAGGACTACATGGACTACACTAGATGCGTCACGACGCATGCCAAGTGAATTTTTAGCCAATAAATTATTCATATCTCTGTCAGATATACAGATTAAGAATAAAGTTTTGTTTAAAAAGTTGGGGGAGAAATACACTAAAAATCACTTATCATTTGCTCACCTTCACATTTGACTTTTTCATTCCAAAATGTATCACAATGTTCAAAATTTGATCATGTGTCGTCTTGCATGATAAATAAAAATTTTACTACCACATTTTACATCTTATCCACAAACTACTACGCATAAATGGTGCATAAAAATAAAAGACTGCTACTTAGTATTAACACTCCAGCTATTCTCCTTGCTGATCAACAACCTAGATAAACACGCAGGCTTTCACTTGAGAGACTCACTGTCACACGTCCTCATGTTCTTGTTTTGATGCGTGCACATTTCTGACGGCTTGTACCGGTGTAGTCGAGCTGTTGGACATTTGCAACTTCAGCTTCCATTACCAACTGAATTAACATGAGAGAGACAAAGCGATCCTGACATCACAGACTTGATTAAGAAGTTGGGCAAAAAATTGGCACATGCCCAGAACGCTCTGACTCGTCACCCTGTTTTCAGGCATACAGACAGGATGGGCGTTTGAAATTAGGCACTGTCCACTAGAAATACTGAGAGAGGATCATTTAATTGTCAAACATTACTTAAGGCGTAATTTCTGTTGATAAGGTAATATTTTAAACCAGCGGTTCACTGTAATGACAAAGTCGCTCTGATAATTCATTTGTGATCTCATGTTGTGTAAATTGTTACATGGGTAGTTGACAAATATACAGTAAATCAGTCATATGGTGTGACAAACAACAAAGAAGATAAATCTCATGCTATTTGTATATTACTAAGAGTTTTATATATAACCCGTTTAGAACCATTTATAAAAAGATTTGAACCAAGTTATAAAAATGAATCTTGAGTCTTTTTATTGTTATTAATAAATAAATGTAAAATGCAGCAGTGAGATTTTATTACCTATAAATTCAACTAATTGTATTTATGAAGGTTTTGGCTATAATCATTTCTTATCATATTAAAAATATGAACCTCTGTACAAACTGAATAGATGAATGCTGATATTATTTATCATTTTGAGAGATTTAATTTCATATAAAGTACAGAGTTAAGGAATGTTATCTGTGCCGGCCTGATCGCCACAACATTTGGCAGAGAGCCGCACACTTTTAGATGATGTCCCTCCAGAGGCCTGTAACATGCAAGATTTTACGGGGTAGTCTGTAAAGTATGACGTGGCTCTTAGAGTAAATCAACTTCCACTTTTACTTCTCTCGCACTCTTTCTCTCTCAGTCACACACGCCAGTCGGACCCTTCGGATTAACTCTTTTCTCACAGGAGCACTTCTCAGGTCAGTTAAGCTTGGCCACAGCACTTCCATATCCATGTCACATGAATCTCCCAATTCCTTAGTACATCCTCCCTCAGACGCTGTCCATCCACCCCACATCTGCTCTCCAAGCAGTCCCAGACAAGCAGACACATCCAATAAATCACCTGAGCAAAACTTTCGTTCGCATCTCACCTCCGACATCCTCCATCCCGTCTTCCCCACACACACACACACATGCACCTCTTACCCCGTGCTGCTTTTCCTGCTGAAGTCACTTAAACAGAAGGATCGCAGTGGGAGACATAATGTGCAGGAGTAATAAGGTGATCCCGATGGGGTCACGGCTCTAATGCTCTCTGTGCTCGACTGCTCGGGTCCTGGGCTCTCTCTGTAAGTTAATGGCCTGTGGTCAGTGAGCCAGAGGGTCCATAAAGACCCCTGCACTCCCGGCTCTTATCCCTCCGCTACTGTAGACAATGCTTTTAAATAACAACCTAAGCGCTGTGGATTTCTCACAATCTGCGTCAGTAAATCAAGCAGCATTTATCAGCTCATTTTACATGCCCTTCAAGTTTGATCATGATCTGCACACCTGTGCAACAAAAGCACATATGCACATTACCACGACATGACGCTCCATGTATTATTAATGCACACAGGTCATTTAATGCTTTGAAGAAACACATAAGAACACAAGGATGTTAATATAAACAAGGAAAAACATTTTACTGGTGCAAGAAATTTTCATCTAACTTCATAAAGGGAAAGCAAAACTAAAACTAAACACTACAGTAAAAAACTTTACAAAATGAAAACTACAAAATGTATTTATCACCAATATAGTCAGACATCTAAAAATATTAGACTATATACGAGTTTTCTGTTTAAAAAAATGAAAAATTTGGATGCATTATGTGTAGGACTTTGTAGGATTTCTGTGAATTAAAATGAACAAACCAAACCAAAGCAATTATCCCCAACAAATGAAGAATAGATAACTCTTTAAAGAACATACTTATTTTATAATGTTCATATGCTCATTTATGAGGAATATGGACTGGATGTGACAATTCTAAAAACAGCACTTTATCTGACTATGAAAAATCATGCTTTAAACATAAAAAACGCATTTAAAACTTTGAGGGAGACCTCACATGAGTATTAAAACCTCTAAATATTGACATCTGAGCTATTGGTATTGTAAAAACCTTTGGGAAATTGTTCAGGGTAAGCTTGACATTTGCATTGAATTGCCATAACATTCATCCCGCAGATGGCACATGACAAAGTTTTTTAAAACATGGCCATATATTTGAAGTTTAACTTTTCAATCTCAAAGCATCTTTACACGGCAGACTGAGGCTTTGATTCTTTGAGATTGCAGTCACATGAAACCTTACTAAAACATGCCTGTGTCACCTCATGAGCTACGATAGCTTTGCTTCTGTGTTGTTGTCATGACAATCAGCACGCATCTTGTTTTCTCATCTTAAGAATCAACAAGCAGCAGATGCTTTGAGTTTATAAAATTGTAAACACACCTTTTTTATAGTACATGCCAGATGTGGCTGTTGCGCATCTATTGTAAAAAAGGCTTCAAATTCAATAAGTTCTGCTTATTTTAGATACAAATAACTCTGGCAGTGTTATGTTGATTAAACTCATTAACTCTTAATTACTAAAACTTGAACTGACACAAACACATATAAAAACAAGAAAAAAGTATCCACAAAATAAAAACAACAACTAAAAACGCATTGCTGCTGAAATTAACCACAAATAAATTTGATTGAAAAACTGTTTTTTAGACACAGTATGTTATATTTGGACAGAGAAAGAGAAGGAGAGAGAGAAAGAGAGAGGGAGAACAGCGGTTAATGGCTGTATGTGAGGGGGGTAATGAGGCCGTGCAGGGGAGGTGTGAGGGGGGCACGAGGCGGAACAGTGGGGTGTAGCTAACACTTCAGCATTTACAGTGATTACATGTGAACCCCTGTCACACAACATGAGCGCCCTCAGGGTACCGAATTAAACTCCAGTCTTTATGATTCACTTTCGCTCACCATTTCCAAGCCCCTTCTTTCTTTAAATTTGCTTCTTTTTTTTGCTACTTCTGTTTTTTGGTCAAAGCTGACGTGTTTACTTTGCTTCATTTGGTTTTCTGTCAGCCGTCATCAGCGGTGCATTAACAACTTTACGCAAATTAGCACGCTCTTGCTCACAACGTGCTGGGGAGTCCATGATTTGTGCACGCATCTACTTTTTCTGACACACAAAAACAAAAAAATACAAAGCCAGTAAATGTTCACAAGATATTGATTTTTGTTAATGTATTCATAGTTCAAGTTTACAGAAAGGTTCAATATATTTATTCCTCATTCGTTACTATAATTAAATAACAATAAATAATACTTTTTTAGCATTTACACAATTTCATGAAAATGCCAACCGTACCATGAAAAAATAATGTCTTTATTAAAAGTTTTGTTCACACTTAATATATGGTGGTTTGAATATCCATGTGATGTCACTCTTTTGTGTTTTGAAAGCAGTTTTATGTTTAAAGCATGATTTTTCACATCCATAATACATATATATTTCTTTTTTTTTAAATAGATAACAAATGCATAGACTGATATTTTTATTGATATTTAATAGACTCTGGACTCTATAAAGTTTTGACAGAAAATGTCACATCCATAACGCTGGAATTGCCAACCTATTAATCTTGGTTAATAGCAACGTCTACATACAGTACACTTTTTAACAATTTTATTGTTTAAATTAATGTATCATTAACAAAAATGAATAACAGCTGTATATTTAAACAGCATTCACCTTGAATAAGTGCTTTAAAAAAAGAATAAACGCCATCTTTTTATTTGTTTGTTTCTAACTAGAAGCGAAAATCTACCTCCGACAGAAACCTCTCCCTCTACGCACACACAAACACCTAAAACCCCAGAAAAAGCATCACATACAACATGTAGTGCCTTGGGTATCACCAACACTACTAAAATAAACCATGGCAACAGTGGCTTAGAGACCAGACAGGTGAATTTAGCCCCATAAAACCTTTACTAATAGAGTTTGCTCTCATTTACAGGCCCAAAACAATTCAATTGTCAGCAGGGCACGACAAGCTCCACAGTCAGAGCTGAATGAGGAGTAACATTAATGCTTCTAATGCAGACCGGTCCAGTTCACTCCCTCCTGAGGGCCACTGCTATAATAACAGACCTGATATTGCATTCAGGCTCTAGTGACACAAGCCATTTAGATTACTCACACAGAACTCCTCTCTGGGTCTCTGGTTTAAATGAAAGAGGATATGAAATGCAGAGTTTAGAAGCTACAGTCAACCGTTTGAATAAATCTTAAGGACACACTCAAAACAAGTGACGACGAGGGCCGGGAAAAGCATATACTGTGTGTATGTTTTTACTGGATTAATTTCAAGATTTAGGGCTCCTGGGACTGAATTTTCAGTGAAAAGAGTCATAAGCTGGACTGGGTTTGCTGGTTATTTCATTATTGCTATTGTATCAGTACAACCAAACTGGATTACTGAAATACCTAAATATGAAAAGGCAGAATGCTCTTACTGAGGTGCCTGAATGAATATATGTTTGACTATATACCCGTATAAAACTGGATTTATTGCTGACTTTCAAATATTGAGTTTTCCCACACCTAGCCATCAGAATTTAACATGCTCCATCTTATTGTACACCCATGTGAAATCTTTTTATTTCTAGACTTAAAATAAGTAATCAAAAAAATCTTTTTTACTTTTGTGATTTTTACTTTTGTGTCGTCAGTTCACAACAGCAAACATTTTTGTATGCTTCTGTAGTCTTTATAATTCAGTTTTATTTGAGATCAGCAGCAAACTATCAGTTTGATTGATCACGCCTATCATCACGGGGGTCTTAATTGTTGATCTCCATTGAACATGATCAGTGTGCATCGACATATCATCCTGGGATTAAGTGATGCTGTCAGCTTGTGGCAAAAAGAAAACAATACATCCATGCAGACATGGCTCCATCGACTCTCTCTCTCTCTCTCTCTCCCTCTCTCTCTCATACATGTGGCCTGTACATTTCATCACAGTAAATCTGAAATTGATCCGAACCAAACCACGAACAGTACGATTTTACTAATTATTTAAAGATTATAATAATCTCTTTTTTCCATTTCAAAAGATGAGCATGTTGCTCCCATTTTCTTTATCTGTTGCGGTCCTGCACTCCACACAAAAACACCTCCATCTTCAACAGAATGGCTATAATCACTTTCTTAACACCCCGCCTCCCCCTACCCCTCCACTGCAAGATATCCTTGAGCCTCACCTCCATCTCTTTGCTAGGTCAGGCAGTGATAGTACTGATAGTGAGCTATAGTTTAGGTCCAGATCTGCTATCTTGGCCTTGAATGATAGAGGAAAGGGAATGGGGAGGTGTTTATTGTCACCCAGATGGTCCACAATACGGCCGGTTTGCACAAGGCCCCTCCACGGCTGCCCCCACCCCCACCAGGAATATAATTCATGGGGTGGCACCATTGTGTGGGTGACTGATAAGGCCTTCACTCTGGACCGCTCTGGTCACTTGTCTCAAGGAGACTCCAAAGAAACTTCACTCAGTACAAATGGGGGTAGAAAAGTGCTTGGCTCTCTATCTTTTCCTATCTCGCTTTCTCTCTCTCTCGCTTTTCAGAGGAACAAAATGCTTTTAAACTACTAAAAGCAAAAAGGACAGCAATGTAATGTCTGTTAGCAAATATTTAATTTGTTTTCTGGTTTCCTGGTTCACCTTACACTCTTTTAAATGCTTAAACTAAAAGTATTCTTCATGTATTTAATTGTACAGTAAGTGATGCGTGTAATGGCTATCGCTCACACTAAGGGTTTGTTCATATTCCTGACCCTAAATATTAACTAAAAAAAAAAAAATTCTGGCATAATTTATCTCCCCTCATGTCTTTCAAAACCTATGACTCTTTCTTAGATATTTGAGAAACCTTTCATTGGTTTTGGGTCCAGACAATTAAAGTCAATGGGGCCAATGTTGTTTGCTCACCAACTTTCATCAAAATATCTTCTTTTGTGTCTGCAAAAGAAAGTCATAGGTTTGGAATGACATGAGGGTGAATAAATGAGAATTATCCCTTTAAATTTCAATACAACAATTTGATGTCTGAACAATCATGTTACTCATGATCATAGATCCTTCCATGGATCCGCACGAGCGGACACATTTATGGCTCCTTATTACTGTCATATTCATATGCAGAACAGTAAACAAATAAATCCTAAAAGTTGTTTTTGTCCGTTTCTGCTCCTAATGTGGAGTTGTAGTCTTCTGCTTTGATTTCCATGTCTGCTCTCACCATCGATCCAACCCTGACAAATTTTGATTCAATGCTCATAATTTTCCATCTAAGTAAATGTCCAACGAAACGCTTGACGAATGGACTCACTAGTTTATCGAGTAAATAATGAAAAGATCATTTGGTAGACTGGATGTCGCAAGCTGAGCCAGTCAATAGGGAACTACGGAATGAGCTACGTAGTTCTGAAAGCCGGCAGGAATGGTTTTCCTTATCGCTTTCACTTTCAAATAGCATTTCATCCAAGAAAGTCCATACGTGTCAGCCAATCGATGTCACAAAGCATAATCAGAATGTCAAATATCTTAAGTGCTCTGATATTTTCTGTGAAAACTTTCTTAGATGGACCGGCGCATTGATTAGCGTCGCAGCGGAGTTAAGCAGATGCGGTCTGGCACATCTGGAAAAACATGTCGGGGAATAGTTTTTTTTAATCAAATGAGGACTGTCATTGAAGATGAACAAATCAGTGTGTGACCACTCCCCGTGTCAGAAAGATATCGATCGGACACATAGGAAACTGTATGACACGCTGTGTGTGTGTGTGTGTGTTTAGGTTTCTCACATCTGTTCTTTGTCAGGATATCTGTGATAGGCCTTCTGGTCTCCAGAGGCTCTTTGGTTCAACATGGAAAATGCATTACAGCATTGCAAGTGGTCTGGTAATCCACTCCAGTAATTACAAGTACAGGAGCTTGTAGCGAGTGTGTGCATGTCATGACCGAGGCTGTTCGAAGGTGACTTATGGTAAAGGAATTAGTTTAAAAGAAATAGTTCTTAAAGAAACAGTTCACGTCATAAAAATTATGTTACTATATTACTCACCCTCATGTTGTTTCAAACATGTATGACTTTCTTTGTTCTGTAGCAAGTTGAACTGAAAAAAGCACAACAATAAAATAAATCTTAAATTATAAATTAATAAAAGTGGATGGTGATCATAACTGTCAAAATGAAGCAGAAGAGAACAATTGAGCTAAGACTAACTTGGTATATTTCAAGTTTTAAATGGATAGTTTACCCAAAAATGTAATTCTTTCATCATTTACTCACCCTCAAGTCACTCCAAATCTGTGTTTTCTTCAGTAAAACACAAAAGAATATATTTTAAAGTTGGTAACAAAACAACACTGACATTGACTTCCATTGTATGGCCACTCAGACATTTCTCAAAATATCTTCTTTTGTGTTCTCTAGAAAAGAAAAAAAGTCATTTACAGGTTTTGTACAACATGAGGGTGAATAAATGATGACAGAATTTGTCATTTTGGATGAACTATCCCTTTAAGGCCAAATTGAGTAAAACAGCTGATGGTAACTGAGCTTCTCTCTGCTGCTTTTTAATATAAAATGTGCAGCGATTATTTATATTCTAATTTTATTTTTTGGGTTTTATGGGCAATATAATGATTTGTTCACATGCGCTGGTCTACCGTGTAATTGTCAAAACGAGCTCGGTGCTTAACATAACTAGCCAAGAGCAGCACTCTTTTCTGTGAGACTGGCCTTAGAGCGTGGATGACTGGACTTCTGCCTATCGAAGCAGCATCTTTATTCGGTCGGAAAATGAATCCTCAAGGAACATGGCCAAAGCTCTTTATTGTGTATGCAGTGTGTGGCCAGGTTCAAATTGGCAATCAATTATCCAATTAAGACTGACAGAAATGCACATCAGGAATTCCAGCCCATCCGTCCAGACCCGCGATTGGAACACGATTAGAGGGACTTAATTAAACCCTAGGTGCAGGGTGTTTAAACATCGTTTGTGGAGCGTCAAAAGGGTTTGGAAATATAAAAACCACTTGCTTTAGATTCTCTGCACATTCTTCTGTTGGGTCTGTGGGGGGCACTTCTCAGATAAATGTGATGTGTGTGGACGTGTGCAGAAAGGTCTAAGAAAAAGTAAGAGTGTCAGTAAAAAATAAATGATTAAACTAATAATAATTATATTCGTGAGTGAGTAAGTGAGTGAGTGAACTGTATGACAGAGTAAATAAATGAACACAGTGGATGAATTAACGTATGACTTGCAGAAAAAAATCAATTAATGAATAAAGGAATGAATGAATGAATGACTAAGTAAAGGAAAGGAAAGAAGGACTGAGTGAACAAATTAATTAATGAATGTCTAAGTAAATAAAGTAAATAAGTGAGTGAGTGAGTGAGTGAGTGAACAAACAAAACAAAGGAAGACATAAAAAAGCAGTAAAAATATGATGAGTATAGCCAATTAATAAAGAACTAATATCCATAAATAAGCACACTAATGTAACATAAGGGAAAAAAGTTTCTTGTATAAAATGCTTTCAAAGCAGGATTAAAAGTGAAGTGTGTATTAGGTTTCATATTGTTGAATAAATTGTGAGTGTAAATCAAATTTTGCCCTGTTCCTTCAGGAAAACAATGAATAAACATCATGACGTGAACGAGGAAACTTCAATATCACGGGCAACGCTACTGATGCTGAAGCAACAAAATTTGCTGAGAACACTTGGAGCACAGCTCAGAATAGACTTGAATAATTCAAGATCATCATCCATTATACCACAGCTCACATCCGCCTCGCACGGGATATGTTGAATATAATGTGTTGTGAAGCTTCAGGATTCTGTCGAATATATTCCAAGTGGCCGGTCTTCTTTTCTACCCATCCTCAGCTGCCCTGTTTGGTGCCTGCATTGATTTTCACGAGGAATCTTCTGCTTTATTTCTTATATGTCAGTGAATGTAGAGTAAGAGCCATTGCATTTTAATTTTTGGAGGGTTTGTGAATTAATCATTTCCCTGGATAGCTGGAGCCCGGCCTGGGCCTTTCAGGAGAACACCTTATCACAGCAAATAGGATTCAAAGGGAGAGGGGCAGCATAATCCACAGCTAATTGGATGAAATGACTCTCTCTCTTTCTCTCTCACTGGCTGGCTGTCTGGCTCCTGTTCGGTTGGCTCCACAGGGACCTGGGAGCCACTGAAGAGGTTATTACAGCGTGTCTTGGGGGAGCATTAATACCTTACCCCTTGTTCAGACATGCAAATAATCTAATTCAAGGTCTAGCTAATTAACAACCCCACTCCAATCTGGATAAAGAGCTTCAATAACAAGCCCAGGACTTCTTAAGAGAGGGAAAAAAGATCACACCTGGTCCAGAACACCACGAGAACTTATGAATGCCGATAAAATGAAGGTTTAAGGGAAAACTATTGGTTAATATGCAGTAGGAGTCACATAATCAAGTTTTATTAAAATTTTAATGATAATGGTACACAAATCCTTATTTACCCCCAATCTAGTAAAACCAACGTGGCATAGCTGAGGGGGACATCCAAAATAATGGGTGTGGCCACCTGCCCACAAAGTATTTTTCACACTGTTTCATCATACTCATTAACATTGGTGCTCCCCATAGCAACACGCCGCCATATGAACTCATCATCTGTATTTTTACAACACCCAACATGCTTTGAAATATCTTGTTCTCCTCCAATGATCAAGCAACCCAGCGAGGGCCTGCATTAGGATTTATCTGGGCCTGATGGGAGGCAGTGTAACATGCTTTAAGGCGTCTCAACTCTTTTTTTCCAGGGCTCAAATGTTAATCTGGCCTCAGCAAGGTTACTCAGTCAAGGTTGCCAAATAACAGCGAAACACATCTCCAGGGCCTGTGGTTAGTTTGGCCTGGAAAGGACCTTAGCCCCTAGCTCTTGTTTTCCCTCATTGCCGCTTAGCAAATTCGTCATCACGCATATCTCGCGTATGAAATTGTGATTTACTACACCAATTTACATGTGCCAATACCCGATAGCTTTGCCTTAAACACTCTCGGTTTCCGGTCTACAGAGTGCGTAAGTGTTTCCATTCCCTGTGTCTCTTAGTGAAAATGCACATTAGCTTGGGTGCAGGCTTTGTTTGCGGATCACCCTTGATATCCATCAATGTGTCTATTGACCTTTGAAGAGGCCGCAGAACGGCCATTGCCATTACGTTTCAGTAAAGAAGATATGCACAAAAAGCTTAATAGTTTATCTTAAAAAATAAACCATAACGGTTTGCTTTTGTGCTATGCTAAATTATCCGTGCAAATAGCCAAAGCGTTTTTTCATGTGGAGTTAGTGTTTGACATTTAGTAGAAATAAACAAAAATAAAAACAAATGGGTATCTGATGCGCATCATGTCTCAAATACTGCTGAGTGTTGTAGGATCAAAGAGAAATCTATGAATATTTCATTTCAGGCAAGTTTCCAAAACCATGCTGAGATGTGTTTATGGTTGGGCCATAAACAACAAATTACTTGACAAACCACCAACCATTTAGCTTAAATCAAGTCTTTGAACTATGATCAAGAATTATATGAAACAGTTTTAAGAAAGCACACAACCTATATTTTTATCTATTTCTGAACAATGCACAAGTGATTTCAACTGATATATTCAAAGCTTGTGTTTGTGAGTGTTTTGCATGACTTGTGGACGTGGCTAGAAAATTATTTCAAAATGCAAATTACAAAAACAGAGCGGCGTTAAGTCATTCCGTTCACATCCACAAGAATGTTTAAAGCGTTAACTGCACATTTGGCACCAACATGGAAAACATTATTATGTACATCTAAGTAGCACTTAAAGCTGTTCACTGAATCAAACATTCTGAGGAGGCTGCAATGCTTTCAATACGTCTAGCAAACAGAAGAAGTCCAGGGGCCGGTTGCACCACTATTGCATAAGTTACAACTTAATCTAATTGTGCTGTAAATGGTTACTATTAAATATTTGCACATAGCACCATTAAACTTATGTTCAAAGCCCATGCAAATGAAATATTTACCAACTGGATTACAACAATTATATGTTTTATGCGATCTTGTAGATATATTAGATGATATTTATGCATCAACATTTTTTTGTGAAAACACTGTTAAAATAACTGACTTTGGTTCTTTAGCATAAATAAATAAAGTTTATTATTGCCCTAATCTTTAGCCTCATAATATGCATTATTTAAATTTCATTTTTTAAATACCATTTTCCACATTTCTGGTTATTTAATAAATGTTTAAAATATTTAAAAGGCAAATCTTAATGATAACAAGGCAAAACAGACAAACCATAAATGAAGAAAATGGTGAAACCAAATTTAGAACAGTATTTTACCCAGCACCCAACCCAGCATTTGGGCTAAAAACAACCCAGCATTTGGGCTAAATCAACCCAGAATATGTTAACTTATAAACTAAAAACAGGGTTTGTCTCATTTTTAATCCAACCATGGTTTGAAAATAACCCAGCATTTTTTGGAGTGAATTTTGTGTCCTGCCTTAACAAAACTCATTATACACAGAGGTGGTGTAGATAGTGCATTCAAAAAGTCTTTAACGATGGTCCAACATAAAATATGGTATACTTAGCCTGGAGTTCAATCACTCTTTTTAATAGCTTTATAGCAGCCTGAAAATAAAGTATTCATGAAGATTGAGGAAGATGATCCGATGAACTTCAATTTAATTGGCGCAAATTAAAACAATCCATCTTTCTGTGGCTGTCCATCTCCCTGCCAGCGACACTTCACTGCTCATCTTGCACCTTGATTACAATTATCTTTTAATGACAAAACTTGTCAGGCCCTTTTCCCTCGTTTCTGATTTACGCCTGCTCGGCACAATATAGATTTACAGATATAACTCATGTTTAAGTGTCCATTTCTGACTGTACCTGTCTCCCTGGCCCTGCTTTGCGAATATATCGGCATGGTTGAAGGCCTTCATCTCTCTGTTTTTAAATGGCGAGTCATTGATGTATGCACGCTCCAGATGAAGTCCTAGAGGAGCATACACACAGCAACAGATGAACAAATAAGCTGCGCATACAGACGCTGTTTTCTGCCTCGTCCGATAACATACACGGGCAATTAGGAAGAAAGATGACATTTTGACTTTTAATTTAGGGACAATGTGGTTTGCCTTTTCTCCTCTGATGGCTGTTTCGTGCTCTCCTGGCACCAGACCGAAGTGCTGAGATTGGACTTACCACAAGTCGCACTCTTTATTTCACCATATAGTTCCATTTTACCTAGTCTATTTCCTACTTCTGTCATTTTTGTAGACCAAAGTGCTTACTCTAAGTGATGCGAGATATGGAGATGGAGCGCAAATGTGTCTCTGGGAGCAGCAAAAGATCAATAACGCACAGCAACTCACTCGAAAAAGGTAGCTGTGTGCGGGGAAGACAAGGAACAGGAGAGCGATAATGATAGCATAAGCGGATTTAGACAGAAACAAAGACTAAACAAAGCAGAAGCATAGGCAACCTTAACAAAGCATACATCAGCCCTGGTATCTCCAGGCACAGCTCATAACGGGTGTTTGTTTAGAATGAGATGATATTATTGGGCTGTGGAACGACGACCTCTCCTCACGGTTCTCATCAAAACGAGTGCTGGAGAAATTGATGCTTGTTTTACGATTAGCTCAAGAACATTGCCCATGCGGAGGCATCAGCACCGGGCCCGTACTGCCTCAGCTCAGCAAGCAACTATAAAAGGCATCAAAGCAAACGGGAACGCGGCGCGCGAGACCATGCGCATCGCTCAATGAGCCATGCATGGCCAATTATTGTTGCCCGCCGATGAGGAAACACTGGACAAACTAGCGAAAGTGAGCCATTCCAGCTCCGCACCGCATCCCGCAATTGAGATGAATACTTTTTTTTCATTCTTTCCCCTTTTTAGATCTTCTCTAATCTGCTGAGAAAAGAGGGAAAAGGCTGCAATTACCCTCGAGATTCTTCAAGCGGCCTTTGAGTTTCTCACTTGATCACTTGCAAACACAGCTCGAGTGTCATGTATGCACCTGTGTAAAGAGAAGTGCATTTTTTAATGTGTTTGAAGAAAGTACAGTATAAAAAAAGAGCCTGCACAATTGTACCTTGCAAATCTGTAGTTTTTGTCAGTCTTATAAAAAGACTGTTTAACCTGTTAATCATCACCGTTTTCTGTTTCCCTATTCACTTTAAAATTTCATAGTTATATTCTTACCATGACAAACTATATATTGATGGAAAGGTACAAGACTCAAGAATAAATATTTGCAAAATTTTCATAACAATAAACACAAACAAAAATGCACATTTTTTAAAATACCTCAAATTAAAAAAGATTTTAAAACGTTAATGTAAAAAAATGTAAATATCTAAAAAAAATATATATATATATATATATATATATATATATATATATATATGTATATATGTATATATGTATATATGTATATATGTATATATGTATATATGTATATATGTGTATGTATATATGTATGTATATATGTATATATAGTTTTCTCATCAGATTTACATTTAAATTTATATATATATTTGATATTTTGTGATGGTGAATTCAAGTATAAATCTTTATGTTTGTTTGTATGTTCCCTGACATTTGAACCCATAACCTAGACATTGTTAGTGTCCTGTTTTGCCAAGTGAGCTACAAAAAACATTACATTTGGACTTACACTCTTACAAATAATTCTTTCACGATGCCATAGAAGAACCATTTTTGGCTGTATGGTTCCATAATGAACCTTCAACATCAAAAGGATGTTTTAGACTATTAAAAAGTATGAAAGAAATGTTTTAAGAACCTTTTAGTAAATGGTTCTTTGAGGAACCAGTAATGGTTCTTCTTTGACATCACTGTGAAGAACCTTTTGAAGCACCTTTATTTTTAGGAGTGTAACCATACAGCCGAAAATGGTTCTTCTAATAAATTATTTGTAAGAGTGTAAGTCCAAATGTAATGTTTTTGTAGCTCACTTGGCAAAACAGGACACTAACAATGTCTAGGTTATGGGTTCAAATGTCAGGGAACATACAAACAGAACAAAAATAATTATACTTGAATTCACCATCACATTTGAGAAAAGAGTCAAATGTAAATATGATGAGAAAACAACATTTAAACAACACAAAGTTTAAAAATATAATGAATAGTGTAACCTAAGGCAGGTCATGTTCTGAAGTACAGTGCATCTCTGAAACACTATACTGTAGATAAACAGAATGTCTTTGTATGGCTGGATTAAGGAACGGAGGTGTAGGAATTTTCTCACCTCGTGTGAGTGATTATGACCCTCTCACGCTGACCCTCTGCCCTGCGCCGAGCCGTCGTGATGATCTTTTTTTAAAGGCTGCGCGTGGAGCTATGGGAAAATTGCTCTAGCGTTTTCCACTTCTGCCCCAAATAAACTGTGATGTTCTCCATCCATCAGTAGGCAGGGTGGCACACTGACCTGTCATAAATTCACCCTGCAGGAAAAGGTGACAGGGCCCAAGCCAATCTTCATGAAAGAATTAAAAAATGGTACAGAAGCCTCCCCACCACCACCCCCCCACCCATTTCTCTCTTCAGCCCACTGCAACCTACGCTCACCCTTTACCCCCTTATAAAAAACCCTTTTTTTCTCCTCTATCTCCGAATCTATTCCCTCTTTCATCCTTCCATATCTCTCACCGAGTGTCTCCCATCTTTTTCCCCCCACTCTTCCCCCATTTTTCTCTTTCGCCCAATACCTTTTCGCCTCTCTCTCTGTCTCTCTCTCCCTCTTTCTCTCCATGGGTAAGCAGGTAATCATGAGCTGTCACAGAAAGGTGACCCATTAATGTGATGGATACGGTGTGAAAAACAAATGGTGTGAAACGTGTGGATTGCTGTCCTTACTGCACCTTGGCCTTTTGTTCTGTCATATCAATATCCACACAGGGCCTCATTACACTGCCGCACTACACAATGAGTGGCGCGCCAGGGTCAGGCTCCCAACGCCACGCTCCTGCTTGCTGCCTGCCACAGGCGCCGGTGCCGAGGGGCCTCCTCCTCCTGCTCTCCTCTTCCTCCTCCCCTCAGGAGCCACAGGTAAACAAGCAGCTGCGTTTTCTGCCTCGTGTTTTTTGTTTGCGACCATTGTCGTGCGTATTTGGACGGGAGGGAGCGACGGCAATGCCAACGTGCGCCGCCTGGAGACAATGGCAGCGGTGTTGCCGATAAGCAGATGCAAAAGCTGGCTTTTGTTGACTGTCTCTGTGCTATTGTTTCCGGTTTTGTTGTCCAACTGAATTTCATTAACGTGTGAACAGAGGATGGGGAGAGATATGTGGCTGGCATTGTGTGTGAACACTTCGGGAAGAAGAAAGCGAAGAAAAGCAAACCAAAGTTTAGGATGGAAAACTACATTTTATGCATTCAGCTTTGAAGGGGTCCATGTAAAGTCATAGAATGTGTATAATAACACTGTATTCTATCCTGTTTGTCTACTGTATGATTACACAAATAACTATTCAAATTTTGAAAGATCAAAGGCCAAAATCAAAAACCCTTTAAACTCAAGGGCTGCACCATATTTAGGAGAAAATATGTGGTCTGAGTAAAATATTAGCAATTTTATATACAAAAACATTATATATCATGATATAGTTACTGTCAGTAATGCTTTTTTCTGATAATTCAGCTAATTAAATGAATTTGATTATTCCCTTTCCAAGTCAGAACTTAATCGACAAGAAAATATCACTAATAAAAAATATTTAAAAGCCTACATTTAAATTTGAGTACAAAAAATAAAAAAGCATTCAAGCAAATAAAATCTGATTAACTTGCCACTTGCCAATATAAGCACACATGTGACTACACATCAAGTGAATACTACAGTATAAGAATGTGCAGAGCAAAAGCGTTGCTTGGCAACCGAAAACATATTTACGTCGACACAAGCGTGGCAGAACTACAGTTTTTAGCTGGGTGTTATTTTACCATAAGCCCACTATATATATACTGTATATATATACAGTTGTAAAAACAACACACTATCTGCAGGTTGATATTTTTACTATTGATATAAGGCATGTGTGTGATTAATGCAATTGCTGTTGCAATAATGATATCATCATGCAAGTCACTAAGAAAAATGGCTTCTCGACTGGCTTCTCAAATAGCACCGGTCTAAATCATATATACACATGTACATGTACATACACACACACACACATTATACATGTCCTTTCTACATGTTAAATCAAGGGTGCATTTGCAGAGGAAGTTGCTTCAAATCTAGCCTTACCCCATTTTATCTGTCACCTCTATTGTCTACAGGCAATAAGTAAATTATGTAATCCTAATTTACAATAGCCTTACATAGCTAATGTAATCTGGTGCAGTGGGTAATGCAGAACTTCGGAGCTCTGTATACTTTTCTTCCCTTAAAAGCAATTCAATGTTAACATTACCATATTCTAGCAGGGTTGCCATGTAATAAAGTTTAATTTGTTTGTCTGAAGGGTTAAAATTCCAAATTACCTTGATTACAGTATGGATAGATAGACAGATGCAGTATGTAAAGAGAGAGAGATAGCAATAGACAGAAGAGCAATTCCTTCACTGAACTATCCGCTAAGCTCTCCACCAGCTATTACAGCTCCACAGTGGTCAAACGTTTATTAAAGGCAAAGGCTAATTTTCCAACCAGGACCTGTGATCCACAAAGTACCTGCTAATCACCAATTAAGGAATATTATAGATTGCATTGCATTGATTTTGAGGGCTGGATCCAGCCCCTGGGACGGAGAATAGGAGTGAGGGATATACTATCGCCTGACAGGGCTGAGCAGAGAGGTCTCCCAGCCACTGATGAGCCATCAGATGGTACATAGGAACACTGACAGCACACAATTCACCCCAGAACATTACCTGACAGAAGCCTTTGAACAGAACTGAAGCCTGTAAGTGTGGAAGAATGAATAACGTGCATCAGTGGCGCTCCTGACCCTTTATTTTGGATGCACACACTAAGTGTACCCAGATTCAGACTGACCCTGGGTTTCCCCAGAGGTGTGTAGAGGTGGTCCAATGGACATTTGAGCTGAGAGGATGGAGACTCTATTAAGGCCAGTGGTTATAGGCCACAGACTAATCTAGTATGACAGACCAGAGGTGTCCTGTTATTTCTTCTGTTGGTGATGAATGGACAGCCAAGGTCCCACACGCTGTCACGTCAGGCAAGACCAGAAACAGATTGAGAGAGAGTCCAACAGCCAGATTGATGGGCCTGAAGCCTCGCTATTCCCCTCATTGGAGAAGAAACGTGCACGCACGCATGCACAAACACACACAGTTTTGTAAGAGTCATCAGTAGTTTGCTTGATGCATCTTTTGCAAAAAAGAGACACCTGTCTAATGGTCAGCTGGGCTGTGGAGGGAGGCACATGGAATCTTGCACAAAAATACACTCCATCACATTAATACTGTACACGTCGCAAGAATACCTTCAAGGTTCATTTCGGACTTCATCATATTGGATCGCTGCATGAAAGACAATCACAGAAACATCAACATGAGAGAGAGGCATCAACAGTTTGTTGACCAATCAAAGTCAAAAAAGAAAATCTACAGCAGTGGGTTGTACAACTAGTAGGTTGCAATAAGCACTTATAAAACATTGTTGCACATAATATAGCAAAGTTAATGGCTAATTGTCTTTTTAAAATAATGAAAATGGATCTTGTATCTTTGTCGACTCCAAAAGCCAACAGCCCAATCAAACACTACAAAGTCTGTCACCTGGTAGAAGCAATACAAATATGCCAATATCAACATGGACAAGACTATACTTAAAACCTGTTAACTGTCACTGTTCCATGGGGGGAACACTTATGTAATTTTACTATTTATTTTAATATTTCATAGTTAAATTCTAATCACAACCAACTATATATTGATGGAAAGATCTAAGACTCAAGAAACAATATTTGACAAATTTTCAAGACAAAAAATGCTTCTTTTTTTAAAAAAACTAGTTGAGAACCACTGACCTACAGGAGATGAAAAGGAGCCACAAAGGTTTGGTGTCTGGTCGGCGTCCCAGCTAATGGGAGTGATGAAGATGATGACACCTCCACCTGTCACCATGTTGACCTATCACTCGTACCTGTGCATCTGTATATATGTGCTCGTCCTCATGCCCTCTGTCCCAACTGACCACATCCACCCTGTAATATACCTGTGAGTGTGTACGTGTGAAGGACATTGTGGCCAGCGAAGCTATCACAGACACAATCTCGGCCTGACACGCACACACACATACACACACACACACATACACTCTAATAACTTTGAGAGCGGTCAGCACCCTGTGCTTTAATAACACCCGCTGTCAGCTCTCCGAGCGCTCCGCAAAATTGTCTCGTTGGAATTCTTTATGGTGTAGAGGCCAAGCAACTTCGGGGATGGGGAATGGAGCGCGGCCACGCTCACACTATTCTCAGTTCTGAGATGGCTTTCCGAGAGCATGCTTTTATCTCTGGGGGGTCAAAAACACATGGGCGAAAAAAAAAATTTGAAAAGACATTTACTTGCTCTGCCATGCAGCAATAAGCTTTTAAAATCAGAGCTTGTCTGTTGCTGGCGGTGGATGGGGTTATTGGAGAAAAGTCGACTTGAGATGAGCATACCTTTTGCCGTGATGGAGGTTCTGGGTTGACAGGGCCGCTTCACACATGACGTGAATGCAGTGGGAGGTGAGGAAACGCAGGACAATGCATGCATTGAGAGGTGCAGAGAACATTAGAAAGAGGACAATGAGAAACTGATGCATTAAGGGAAATCTTCAGACCACTGGACAGAAATGAGAAACCAGAGCATAGGACTGAAGAAATGGTCACATAATGTGCATTAAAGACCAGCCGTATCGTTAAAGGGCTTGCACTTATGTAAAATAAATAGTTTACTCAAAACTGAAAATTCTTTCATTATTTACTGACCCTCATGTCATTAAAAAACCTTTCTTCTGCAAAAGACATTTTAAGAATGACAGCCAAACAACACTGGCCTCCATTGACTTTCAATGATGCTCTTTTTCTATTTAGCCTGTAGTCACCATTCACTTCCATTGTATGAAAATAAGCATTATGCTAACATTATATTAACATTACGCTAAACATTTTTAGAATGTTAGATTGTTAACATGACTAAATAATGACTGAACTTATATTTTATGGTAATCCATCTTTCAAAATAGTGTTAAGTAGCCAGAGGTCCCTGATGGAATATTTGGACCACTTCAATACATTTTAAGTACTGCTGCCTGCCTCCTCTTTTTGAGCACATATGTCTATTTAAGAAAGATCAGAGGAGCGTAGAGGATAAAAAAGCATACTTTTTAGCCCCTAACACAGCATAAAGAAAAATCTGTACTAAACAAGCTTGTGTTAGCTGAAGGCAGTGTGTGTGGATCGGGGTGGGTAGTTTGGGTCAGGCCTAGTGGCTTTGCTTGCCTTGTATGTGTATGAATGTGCATATTTGTGTAATAATGGGTTTAGGGCTCGTTCTGCACCACGGCAACACTCCTGGTCATCGGTGCTCGGCCCCCGCGATCGCTGATTAACATAATCAGTCGTGCATTAGTTATTCATGCGCGACGCAGAGGCGCTCAGGGGGTCGCAAGCTCGCTTTGTCTAATAACCTTTGTTAAATATTAAAGAAGAACATGCAGAGGAGAAAGCATTAACATGGCTATCTGCTCCGGCCCGACCAGGCACTGGCTGCAGGCCCAGCCGCATTTGACTGAGAAGTACCCAAACCGCCCATGGCAGGTCTCGAAGCTTGTAGCTTTGTAAACTTGCTCTCAGGCTATGTGTTCAGATGGGGGCGTGGAATGCACGGCAGGCATGCTAATGCGATTGCTCAGCCTTGTGTAAAGATGGGTGAGAATATTAGGAAGGTAATATTAGGACATGCCGATACTCAGCTACATTGCTAAGGTCATTTAGAGTATGCGTGATGTGTTTAGGTGTAAATGCAAAGAACTGACACTATTTATAGCAGTGAAAGCTGATGTACAAAGAAATTGGTGATAAGAGGCCTGTGCGTGATAATGTTTGACAGACAAAATGAGCAGATACCCACAAACATTTATAAATTACGAAAATTTATAACCTACACATGGACAGACACATATAGCCATATATAGAGTAAAAATAAGATCTACACATTCTAACATGCTTTCCAGTGTCTGCCACACAGCGAGTGTTGATGTGCGAGTGGGTTTATTTTTCCTCGCCTCTGCTCCGGTGGGCAGGGCGACACGAAGCGCACGCTGTCTGAAAATAAAGACCCTGCTGGGCGTTTAGGAGCTCACTGGCCCTGTCCTTCTGCCCCCAATTCTTGATTAAGGCCAACAAGCAAGCAGGCTTAACAGAGCGTTAAAGCTGAAACCAGCTAGAGATGGGGAAAGAGGGATCGAGGGGGAATTTTCTCACTTTAGGCACTGGCACCACGAGAAAAAACTGTGTTTGAGTAAATAAGAAAGAAAAGAATAGAAAGTCCTGAGATGGATGAGAACATAAAGGAAGAGAAAGTAAAGGTGGAGAGAGGAGAGCGAGAGGTAGAGTTTGTACTACGGCTGCCACTGAACCCCGAGGAGGTCATTAGGAGACCGGTGACCTCACTGGTGTTGCCCACCGATAGGCCACCCACCGGCATGATGTCATACTTCACATGTCAGCCCTCATCAGATATCCACATGACCGCTGGGAACTCCAGGAAGTCATGTGGAATTCTGCCCCCACCGCACAGTACACCTGATTATCTCACTGTAGCCTCCAGCTTCACAGATACAATCTACAGCATTCTCACCACTTGGGGAAAACAAAATGGGCCTATTAGAAGTTAATTCAATCAACCTGTCATGTAACCTCTTCAGCAATAGGGCTGCAGAATTTCAATGCTTTCTGGAGCTACCCTATTGTTATGTTTTTAGTGTCTATTGTTACGTATGCAAGTATTTGTTAGTTTAAATGGAAAAAACTAATATTTCACTTGAAAAAAAATGGTCACACCAACACGTATCAGGGAAATCTATTTATATCCCACAGTGCTAAAGAAGGAAAGTGGGCTACGCATTACATTCTAAAATGCTCAAAGCCATATTAAAATTGTAAATGTGTAAGCATAATCAGAAATTAGAAGTATCAATTTAAGTAATTTTTAAATAACGTATAACATACATAAAATACTTTTGGTATTTAATCATTTTCGTGTTGCGTAGCACCTAGGGACATCTCACACACTGGTGAGAAAACCGCCGGCTTGGCTTATTACCAAAAATCTTATTTCTGAGAATGAGACAATTAGGCAAAACTTGTAGGATTAATCACACCCGAGTATGTTTTCAGGATATCACCTCGAGACAATGGTGAGTACAGTGGCTGGGTGAGCAAGGCGAAAAAAGTGCAGGGGAGAAGAAAGTCCTCATTAACAACAGTGGCTTCGCAAATTGAACGGATGCACAATTCATCACGTCCTTTCTCCCCAGCCGGTGGAAGCAGGAAGGCCAGCCGAACCAACTAATGACCTGGAAATAGTTCCTCTAGGCTTCCTGTAATGATGCGGCTGCTTGGGATTTCTTTTTTAATTTGGTCCTTAAGAAAATAACAATCCTCCATGGCAAGTGCTCATTATGAGCCGGTTGTCGTAGGTGACCATTAGGAAGTGAAAATAACCTTGCTCGTTTACGGCCAGCAGAAACACTTAAGTTGGAAGACCCCGAGGCCAGGCATGTGTGTAAAGGATGAAATGTCCGAAAATAACTGCGCTTTTTTCAATGGTAAGACCTGCCAGTGTGATTTGAGTGGAAAGAATGAATATGTGTATCGGTGCTAACTTTAAATGATTCCAGAGGGCATTATAAAGAAATGTTACTGTTAGAGACTCGACTTGACAAAATATAAATATTTAGTCAATTACAGTTTTTCATTTGTTAGTTAAAAACCCAAATTTTCTCTTTATTATTTTGAATTTTTGATTTTGAATTTCCACCCCAAAGGCAGATATTTTTAATAAAGTTCATTCCTCTGTTTTACCACAAAAAGGCACTTTTCAGAGATACAATCTTTCAACAACATAACAGTTTAAGGTCCATTTGGCCTCATCAACAACATACTACAATAAATGAATCCAAACATACAATTAGCAGGAGTGTACTGCTATATAGTGTACTTCAATTAGAATGCACTGCATCGAAATCACATAATTGACATTATGGTACCATAATGTCAATTATGTGATTTCAAAGCATTGCATTCTGCAACATATTAAACTGATCTATGTAATCTATAAGATAATGCATGCTGTCATGGAATGATCACTATAGGAATAATCACCATAGTAATCTCTAAAGTAATAAAGAATATAGCTTGCTAATAACTCACAGGCAATATTCTAAATTCCCAAGTGGCTACATGAAAAGCCCATTGATGATGTGGGTAGTATATTGTGGTTATCACACTAGAGGCTGTTTAAAATGAAGGGCTGCTCACACTGGTGTGTACAGGAGCACTGAGGCATGGTGAGCACAGAGACGATTTTCTCCAGCCAGTCACTCTTCATACCCATGGGCATGTTAATCCAATCTCAACCCATCACACACACTCACAACACTTACAGGCCACGAGGACAACAGCACATAAAAACACTCATGCAATCCCAAGCAAATCTACTGTACAGACACACAATGAAAATTTGAACCCATGCTCACGCAGTATGACGCTACATCACACCTGCCACAAGAACTCCGTTAGAAAATTAACCATGGTGTTGTTAAACCATGGTAACCAACCATGATTTCGCTACAGTAACCATAGTTTTACCATGGTATTTTTAGTAAAACTTTGTCTATACAAACGGTAATCAAACAGACAAAAAACATTGTTACCACACTTTTACTATAATATAAGCTTATGCAAATACACAGGTTGACTTTTTTCCAAAAGAGCGTCCATTTACAGACTTTGAACCTGATAGTAAATAAATAAGTGTAATTAAACTCACCTAAACATGTTTATATGTTGACGTTGGTGTCATTGTCATGACAACATTAACGTCGGCGCCCGACGTAAGTTCACTCAGCACATGATGAGACGTAAAATCCATTGATGCAGTCCACATTGTTCTCTTTAAGCAGCAATATTTTTTAGGTGAGCTGTACGAAAACTTTTACACGCGGTGTATAGTCCCTCTAGAACTACACTACCCAGCATGCTCACATATATCGCGCAAGGTCACGGTGAGCACGTCGTTTACGTCCTCCCCGAAGTAACGTTTATGCTACGTAAATATTTACGTTTCTGTCAGATGCGCGTTCTTTTTGTATTTTTAAATTGCATCTAATGAAATTGTGTGTTAATAAATATTTAATTGATATTGACATCAAATCAGTATAGGTTTCGCTGTTATGGGCGTTCCCAGAGGCAGGAGTATGATGACATAAATTGCTTTGATTGGATTCTCAGATATGTCATTTAATATAGACCTGCGGTAAAATGCATGTAGGCCTACACAATATACATGTCAAAATTACAACATAATGTAGTCTCCTAACATTTGTAAGTGGCTTTGGATAAAATCATACATGCCTAAATGTTGTACAACATAATCTCGCGATATATTGGCATATTGTAATCGAAACTAATATTTAACAAATTAAGCATTTATTAAAATCAAATTGATGAAAAAAACTGATAGTATTATTATTATTATTATTATTATTATTAAGCATTTATTAAAAACCCACGATAAAACAAATCCCTAATGGCAAAACTATTGTTTTTGCGAGATGTCATTGTCATCCACACCTCTACATATCAGTAGCGGAGATGACTGCTATATTGGCCAGTGCAACGTCCAAAAAAAGTGCACTTTATTTAGGCCAAAATGGCTTATTATCACAATAATAAAAGCAAAGCTTTCAAATTCACTGGCATGGTTCTAGCAGCAACCATAACCAAAGGCCAAAAATATGAAGCAAAAAGATACTGCATAGCTTTGAAATTTAATTAGAACAAGTGAAAATCTACAGCTTGTCATAAAATCCTTAAATGATCTCTCTCCTCATCCCAGGCTTTAAAACACTATAGTCTTCTCCCTGCTGAATTGTGTGTTGGTTTATCATTAGTCTTTATTAATTTTTTCCATTTCCCCTTTTTATCATTTCTTCCACATTCCCGTCTGGCTTTTCAAGCACTTTGTAATGCTAAGCGACAGCAGGCGGTGCATGCCATACATTAAATGGAAAACCTTAATGCACTGTCGTTACTTATACAAGCAGTAAACATAATAAAATCAAAACGTACAGACACTATATTGTGAGAGCTCTCTATTTCAGTCATTGATCTGACCCTGTCCCCTCTTATCATAAAGCATGTCCATAGTGTCTCCGTCAACAGCTTCCTCCTTAATGTGATATCTCTCTGATTACTGCATCCACTCCCCGGCCCTCCCTCCAACCCTTTAATGCACACAGCACTTTCAAAAAGCATTTGTTTCTTTCAATATCAAAATAACACCAGGCCTTCCGTGGGGAAAGAGGCATTATGGCTTCTTTTTTAAAGGTGCTCTCCGGGGACCGACATTGATTCATTAATGAATGGAAGTGGGCAGACAAAATGGATCTCTTCCCCATCGCAGATATGTTTGCCTGCTTCCCCTTTAACATGGTCCCTCGTAGCATTGCGTTGCATGTGATTACACAGCGGGGAGAGGGAGATGTTTGCATCTTCATAAAATATTCATCGCCAGTGCTGGAAGGGTTGCCTGCGTGGATCAACCCACACAGAGAAGAGGATTAAGCCAAAGATACTGTGAAGGATATTGTTTTGTTAAATCACATGACCCCTGAAACACTAGAAATGATAAAAATGTATTTATTAACCTATATATCAGGTTGGTTGTGGTCAGTGACTTAGGTTTATTTATAATGAATATGTTTCCTTATGAGCATGCATAACACAATGTTTAGTGAATTACTTAAAATTATCATGCATCAAAACATTTCAGTCTGAAGTGTGAAACATGTAAATCCATTAGAGCTGTATAACATGAATTCTAAAATCTGAACATCTCCATCCATATTTATTCATTAAAGCACATCATTTGGTGAAAACAGACATCTTTGTTAATTAATTTAAATACTTGCTTTTTAACATGTCTTAATGTGTCTTTATTGAGCTGTTAATTATGATGAATATTTAAATGTGCAACATAATCAAATTAACTGCATGTTTCCAGAGGATGGCCATAATTAAAATAATTTAGAATTACAGTATTTGACAAAGAAAAACATATGACTGCATATTTAGGTTGTTAGATTCAAAGGCAAAATATTGAACAGCTATTATGATTGAAAGAATAGTTTTGTTTGACACATAAAAACAATTTCATTTATTTATTTATTGTCCATTAGCTTTGTTTCTTATTCTCAGAAATTTTGTTATAGTGTGAAATTGTGTGTGCTGAAATGAATTAATAACAATTAAAATTACCTTTGTTCTATTTAAGTCTTTAATATTTGTTTTCAGGACATGCCAGTAGATGTCACTGTTCCAATAACAGCGGAACCTCCTCTTGTACTGTACATAGACCTTTTGTTAGATTTGTTACATGACAAATCTAAATTACTGTTGTGAAGTAAATATTTAAATAACTTACAGAAGGTTGATGAACGATTATTTACATTGCAATATAAATCATGAAAAAAGACTGGGTAGCAAGAAAAAAATAAACAGGTATCATCTCAGCTTCTTACGTCATTGAGGCCTCTCTGGACAATTTCACATTATCGTGACAATCTCTAAATGAAGCACTTGACAGCTAGCCCCGCTATCACTGCATATTCTTACCTTTGACAGTGAGGAGAGGGCCGGTTGATGGAGGGAGAGAAAGAAAGCAAGGCAGAGAAGCTTGTCAGAGGAATAATACTGCTGCCTTGGTATCTTCTAAATTGACTGGGTGACAAACATGTCTGTCAAAGCTGTGCCAATATAGTTTAGGGCCTCTCGTGATGGGGCACACACCCAATGACAGAAACAGGTCATTTCCACCGGCTGGCCACATAAATCCACAGTCTGGCCCCTGTCTTAGTGCTGAGCCTGCAGAACACATGCTTACCCTGAACACATGTGTACACACACACAAGCACATGCAGACATGTCCACTGACAACTGTAAAGCATAACTCAAAATACACACAGCTGAATTTGTAGAAGTAAATAAAAAGTGGCGAAAACCGTTCGTGACATTTAAGGTGGCATGGCAAGTATATACCTGTGAATATGTATGTATATGCATGTAGGGGACCGGGGCTAGTTGTCACACGGGCTATTTCAATACAATATATGTTGATCAAAACAATCATTTAAATGTTTATTTTCTTTTTTTGTACTGTATTATTGTTCATTTATTGTTCAAATTTAGCATGAAAGCCTATAATAGTGTGACAACATGCCCCTCTACTGGGTTTTTAGTCTTTTTTTAATGTACAATAATGCTGTAAATTTGTAATAGCTTTCAACTCCCCAATAAAACATATATTTAAAATATACTGCCCGTATTAGTCGAGTGTAAAGAGACATTGACTTCTTAAATTTGGATTCAAGGTTATAAAAACATACACTTTTTCCATGTCAAAGTGACCAAGCAAACCAAAATCTAAAACAGACTCCTTTATTTGTCTGGATAATTCTTGAGTGATAAACTGAATAAACATAGCACAGATAGTCCTCATAACTCTCTCTAAAACACACATACACACACACCCCACTCCCTATCTCTGAAATGCTAATATCTCTCCAGGTTTCACAGCACTCCTACAGTAACATGCATTGACAGTCTGTGTAGCCCCCTTTTCTCCGGAAGGCTGAAAAAGCCCACTGCAGTGCCTCTGTTTAGAGCGGAAACGTATTAATGTTTCAGTATGTACGGGCCATGATCAAATATGCGCTTAAAAGATGCCTGAGCCAGCGGCTGGTGTGGAATGTTAAAACACCGTACATCTTCAAGGTTATCTGGGGGGACAGGGACCCTTTTTTCATAACCGCTTTTGCCTTATTCCTTTGAACACATTAAGACGCCGGGCGAGGTTTGCGCAAGACGGCTGAAGGTGACTTTTAAAAAGCGAAGCCAAGTTCCTGTCTGTGCCCGCTGCCTTGCGCACTTTTTTAATGACTCTGAGACGGCACGAATGAGTCGTTTATGGGGTCGGGTTGCTGTTATGGGGTTTAAAGGTGGGTCAGCTTCAGGCGGTCGCACATACAGTAACTGTGAGGCTTTCACCCACAATAGCTGTCATCAGAGCGGGGGTCATTTTCTCAGCTTGTGTCGCGATATTAAAATTAGGTCATCATCTTTGCGGCACGGGCCACTTTCCCTCTGCCATAGATCACCACAGGCCCACTCCTGGCTCCTCATTACACCATATTTGGTCAATAAGCCATTAACACGCCGCAGAGGATGTTAATAAGCATTCTGCATGAGATGAGTGCGAAAAATGTGCTTGTGTCAGTGTGTATGGTGGGCGGGGGGTGTGTGGTAAGGATTATTTCCTGTAAATGAGAAGACATGTTGTACTGTACAGAGAAAGCATCCCCTCTGCATGACCAAAGCCATTTTAACCCTCTTGGACTTCTCAGATATGATACAACACACATTTGAGTTTAAATCTGAAACCCAGAAGTCACTTCCTGTGATTGTCATTGGTCAATACAATTGACCTTTTACCCTCTTCACCATGAAGCAATTCATGAAACAGGTTAAAATCAGGTTTAGTCAGTTCAGCATGGTTATCAAGAGTGCCTTTGAAGCATTTTAATTTTATTTTTGGAGAAGCAGAGAACTGCATAAACAAACAGTGCCTCGGGCTAGCACCGACTGCTTACACAACCCCAGGCTTTTCTCATTTAACTGCACAGTTTAACCACACTGAACTTCACATTTGGGTGAAAAACACGTTGCAGTTGATGCTTTAAGGATGGTTTTAGCAGACCAATGCTTGTCAATGCTTGCAGACCAAAAGTCCTTTTATTGTGATTTACTGTTTTCTACATAAAATCCTAAATAATGTTAAGAACATTCTCTGAAAATATAACCATGATATCTTTAATATTAACCAAGTAAGAATATGTTAAAGATTAAAATCATAGTAAAATTAATGGATATAATAAAATTTGATCTCAGAATTAGATTTTAGACTTTAACCTGGTTTTCATAGACAGGGTCACAATTTATAAATACTGGAAATCTTTTTTGAAAACACAATCTAAGTTGTGAAAAACTAGGTAAGCTTTGGCGACAGCATCTGTGGCTTGCTGTCAATTACCATGGAAAACAATTTTGCCTCACCACTTGGTTTATAAAACAAACAAAATTGTGTTTATGGTAATGCACTCACAGTACAATAAAATTATACGGGGGGAAGACATTTTGCATGTGTAGCTTGTATTTCTGTTGAAGCACTTGCATTTATTTCTTATTTAATCTGTGAAGTTGTCTATTTTTCTTAGTACAAGATGTTTACCTACATTAAACCTAAAACCTTCCATTAAATCACATTATTCATCTTATCTTTTTGAATTTTTGTACTTTACCTTTGTACAGTATGTACAGTGAATGAATTGATTACGTGTCAGATGTCATAATAACCCTTAAGAGCGGCTACAGAAATCAGCCCACAGGCCATTATTATAACAACAGTCATTGTCATGACCCATGTTCTCGTTTTCTTTAACACAGTTACACACGTGTAGCATAACATTTACGACCGACTCCGTCCAGCACGGCTGGATTACAGCAAAATCAACCCAAACCTGGTTTCCCAACTCCCCTCATCTGATGATTCGCTCCCAGAACACAGCACAACACAACGAGAAAGCACATTATGAACACAGCCCTGTTATTTTATTATATTTTCTTCTCTTTGATTTAATTTATTTTTCCTTGCTTTTTTCTTGAGTGCCTTCTTCCTGCTTGTGAAAATGGGGTTTATATTGATGAGCTGGGCCCCAATATTGATTTCCCATCACTCTGGTGTGGACATTTTCTGGTCTATTATACTACACTTGCAGCATATTCCCACAGCAGCTGTAAACTGGATATATGGACAACCTGACCTTGGCAATATGGAGATAATGAAATATCCTTAATGACCCTCTCGCAAAGATTTTACAGGCAGCGCTATAGACTGCCTGCCCATGTACAATAATAGCACAGGCAACAGTGGATTTCTTTTCCGAACGCCCTACAAAAAGTGTGCTCATAATACTTGCCTATCAAAGTTGGGTGTAAAAGGTCTTGATTGTATATTCATCTCATTATGTATACATTTTGACATATATGTGATGTACAACAAAGCCTGGCTGAAAAAAATACATTTGTATAAACTAATAGCACAATGTGCAAATTCCCTGGTTGTCAAAATTATACATCATCCCTTAACAAGTATTGGTCGAAAAAAGCAGGAAGGATAATGATAAGGTATTTCCGATCCTATTACTATCGGGAATCTCTGAATGAGAAGCATGTTGAACGCGTCTAGGCCTTGCTGTGCGAGTTGAAAACTCGGCATCGGGTGTATAGATCATTACTTGTCTGACTGTCTGACAGGCCCCTTCACTGCTCTGTGCCTATGGAAGATAATCATCGGCAGAGCCGGGTAACAATGAACTCGTTCCCGCACTCCAGTATTTCCAGGAGAGCACTTCAAAAGCACCTCTTCTCCCAACACAAAAGAAGCCATCTCCTTTGATGTCACTGTCAAAGACTGAGTTTTGTTTCCGTCGCCTTCCAAAACTCCACCCCTTTCTCTTTTTCGTTCTTCGTCTCAACTGGAAAAAAGGAGAAAGTAAGAAGAGATGTGCGGTTCTGAATCGCGAGAAAGAGATTTTCACATGAAAAGCGCACCTGGGTTGTTGCAGAGGCTCCTGTATACTCCGCTGAGAGGCAATCAAACAAATACTTCACTTTTAACGTGATCGTCTGGGGACTGCGCCAGCATCTCCGTCAAACAAAAAACAAAACAACGAACAGTTCAGTGAAAGATTTTTATTTTTTTGAGCCAATTAAACTTTGTGCTAATTATTCACAGCATGTTACGGGTAGGGGGAGGGGTATTGGTTCGATTATTGTTGCTTCTTTTTCCTTTCTTTTGAAGGTAATGACAAGGAAAGCCAATTAATAGCGACAGCTGACTGAGAGGAATCAGAATGCATGTAGGCCTGTCTCTTCACCACAAACACACGACACATCCTGAGTGAAGAGCATCCATAATCATACATGAAAAAGTAAAATAAAGTAAAATGTGGAATTGCTGAGTGAAGGTTATCAATGTAAAGTTTTTAATAAGCTTTGGACATTTTAATAAAAATGTTAATAATTTTGAACTGAATTAGAGAATTAGGGTAAGACAAAGCAAGTATTAGGAGAGTATATATAGCAAGTATATAGCAGAATTCATAAAATCCATTTTTACAATTTTTGATAAGAAATTGATAATTTCTCCTTAACACTAACAAAGATGTCACTGCCTGCATGGTGACATCATTAAGGAAAGGTTTACAAAAGAATTACAGCACACATTAAATCTATAAAGTACCAAATACAGTATGTACCAATAAAATTATTTCCCTGAAACTATTGAAATAGAGAGAAAATATAAGCAATTTGGATTTTAAATATTCAGCTTTTCTTATACAGTAGAGTGTGATGCATAACATCCAAAAAAGGCAACATTCATTGTGATAAAATTAAACAAATAAATTTAAATGAACAAATATGATTGCAATAATTACAAAACATCAATATTAATACATACATGACATGAAAGCGTATTGCATAACAGGATTGACCCAGCTGCCTTCTAATGACTGTAATCAAAGTACCCGAAGAAGGAACAGGAGATGATGAGATGTGTGGGGAAAAAAGAGATGAGAGGAAGAGGTAGTGGATTAATTGATTCTTTCAGTTGTGGTTTAGGATGAAAGAAGAGGTTTTGAGAGAGAATGACAGTTAGCTTGCACTGGTGCCCTGTTCTTGTTGGAGTGGATATCACGGTGAGCACAATGGAGGCTCTCAGGCTTAGCATCCGGCTCAGATGAGCAAAAGACTGTGCTCAGCCCAGCAGGCTGGATGGGCCTGAGCTAAACTGGGTATTATCTCAGATAACCCAAAGCAGTGTTGTGCAAAGAATAGCTTGGATTATTGAAATGCTTTTCAAGTCCACTCAGAATTACTTTGACTAGTGATTTAAAGTAAAATACATTGTTGAATGTGGACCTCTGGCTTTAAGGTTTTGTTCACAATGTACACAGATCTGATTTTAAAATTCAATGTTTAGGACTGACTGTCCTTTCTGACATCTTAAAAGTGATGAAATTTGCTTTAGTAGTTTGATTAATATTTTAATTCCGTACTACATTTTTGCATTAAGGGCGCAAAAAAAGCTTTTGAACTTTGCTCCAGACAATATTATTAAAAATCCCTGTGAAATTAAAATTGCATTTTTTTGGCTTGAGGTATGAATATATTAAAGATATTCATATATAAACCAATGTGCTCCAATATATTGACAAAAAAAAAATCACATTTACAAGATATAAACATTCAAAACTTACAGTCTCTTACTTCTACTAGTACAGATCAATTAATCATCCTGCACTTCAGTTTTTAGATTCCAGGCTGTGAGGTACACTAAATCTATTGACTTTTTTAAAAGGGGGAGGAGCCACTAATATGTCCTATCCTTTCTGTTTTAGAAGAAATTACGTAAAGACATCAAATAAAGCTGTTCAGCATTTCAAAGCACTTCAGTAGTTACAAAACACAGATTTAAGTCAGATATGCCAAAAAGTCATATTTTTGCAGCCTTTTTCAACAAAGCCAGAACATTCTGCATCCAGTTCTCATTAGTCTGAACAACACACACTTTCACCTCCATCTCTCTCTCTCTCTCTCTCTCTCTCTCTCTCTTTCACCTCACCCCACCCTCCGTTTTTCTCTCTCATCGTGTTTTGAGCGTAAAGCAGCTCACTGCTGATATTAGAGAGATCGCATATCGGCCGGTTGACATATTTCAAATGTATCGCAGATTAATAGCGTATCACTGTGAGAGATCTACAAAAACCATTAGTAAGCCTGACACTTTGACGTCAGATTTTTAAAAATTCCCAAGTAATCTTTTTGATTTATGGAAGTGTGTCCAGGTTCATCGAGAGTGATTTCAGATTTATCACGTCCTGGTTAGAATTATTAATGATTTTCAATTTGTAAATCTGATGCTGGCGGTGTCCGTGGGAGCTCGGTTGAATCGGTAAGAGCTGACACCGGGGTCTGCTGCTTGTTCCTGGAGCGCCGATTACTTTATCAAACCATCGCCCGCTTTGATTTACATTTTACTTCTTTTCTGCTTCCTGTACCTCTCTCTAACCTTTCTGTCTCACTTCTCTCTCACGCTTTTATTCATCCACCCACCACCTCAGTGTACTACTTCTCTCGTGCTGTAATTACAGTGTCATCTTTAATTGTATCTCTGGAAGCCTCCAAGTCTTTAAAGTCAAATTTCATTCTTCAGAGTCTTGGGGATAAAGATTGGCTTTTGAATTTTCTAGGCATATAATAATAGGGATTTCCTCTGAACAAACTGTACTGGCACGCATGAGCTTCACTTATAGTGGGTACATGTCCCTGCTGGTTTTTCCATGCTTGATTTTGTCCCCATCAGATCATGAAACACTTTGTGGTGGTGATTTGCCTAACACAGTGTAACAAGAGTATACATCCCATGATGTACAGCTGCAATTTTGATTTAATAAAACGGTTATATTCGGAATATGAATATATACCTTGAATGCACTGTAAGTCGTTTAGCAAACATTGTGAAGTGAATAATGGAAAAATGGTGCGTAAGTGATCGTGTAAAAAGTTTACACATATAAACATTGTTTCTATCACGACACATGCAACACAACAGCTTAACTTTAAAATGTAACTATGGGTCGTAATAAGCTGCTTTCTCAAACAACCTATAGGGTCATTTTTTTGTAGGAGAACAGACTTAGCTATTTACAAGAAGCAATAAAACATAATTTTAAATAATGTTTTCATAGCTCCATTAATACGTTTTTTGCACAGAAACTGGCACAGAAACTAAGATGGCAGCCAGTGGCACAACACCCAGTCGACAGACAGACGATGATGCTCATGACAAGTCAACACATTCGTGTTTCGCTGTCTCTCTCTCTCTCAGTCCTCAGTCTGTGACTTAGTGGTGTATTTACTGGTGATGAAACATGCAGTGAGAAAGTGTTTACAGCGAGTCTTGTGACAGACGTGAGCGCGGATGGCATTTTAGCGAGGAGACGGTTTATTTCTTCCATTCTGAAGTCGCATTGTTGTGACACTCCAGCTGGAATAAACGCTTGAAACCACACAGCGCCGCTTCCACACAGATAATCAAATCTAATCTCACTTCCGCTTCTAAATAGGTTACACTTTTTTATATGCTTTGACCTTAAAGATAGGGTTGCAGAATCCACTTTAAAAATGTTACTTGGCAAACTGTGCTACAATCATTTTAAACAGTTTAAATATATTCAAGTGACAGCTTTAATAAAGTAGTTAGTCACCAACGAAAAAGTTTGTTACTATCAAAAAGCAGATTAAAGTTCATTTATTAAAGTGAAGTTTATCTTACAATTAATATGAATTACACCCACCTTTAGCTTTGCAAAAACATGCTGACCAACAGCAGCAGTTGAAATGAACCAGTGAATCATTTATTCTATATTACTTACACAAACCATGCAAAACAACCAAATTAATTCCAATTCAACACCTTACATATGAGAAAATTACTACCTGTTGGAAAAATTAGCTTGTTACTGGAAAAGCTACAAAGTTATAGCATCAATACATGTACTGTATTAACATTTCTTAAAGAAATTCTTTTTGTATCTAATATTGCACATAAATAACAACATCTAGCCTGTACAGTAAGTATTTTCAGTAATCAAGAAAAGAGTTTTACTAAAACCATCATCTGTCTTGGCATGGTTCCTGTGAGAGGTAAAACTGTGGAATGTCCAGCTGTGAAATATTTCTTCACTGTGGTTTGCTTTGCTATCTTTATATTTTTTCTGCCTTGCATTCTCTCCGCAGGATGTTATAAACAGCTTCCAGTTTCAGGCTGTGCTGTTGACGTGAACTGTCCCTCATTTAAATATGAGATTTGGGCCTATCAGACGTCAGGTTTTGTCTTTCTAGACTGTACTGTATCTAATAATAAATTTATGCATAATACAAATTTGTCAATATCTAAAAAACAACCTTTGGTACCAACTGAGTGACAGCTTAATTTGAGCTAAATTTGCAACTCTGTTACTTTCAGCCCTTTTTTAAAAGTTGCTTTATCCCCTTATTTTGTGCCATATTTTATACCCATTATATGAACACTATGTTTAACAAGTCCTGAATTTTCTCCAACATGGAACTGCATATGAGCTGTTAACATGTTTAATGCACCTGATCAGATCTTGGAGTGCCCGAGAACACGATAGTCTGACTTAGTCTGAAAAACTCCCTACTTTCCTTATGCTGTATAAACTTCATATAAAACCTGACTGACAGTTTTCATATGATAACCCCCCCACACACAATCATACACTAAAAGTGTCTCGCACTTATCTTTTCTCTCTCTCTTTGTTTGACTTCATCACTGTGATTCTATTCTTGTCTTTTGTCAAGTGACGGTTCTCTCAGGAGGCGGTGCGTACAGAGATTACATGAAATTGAAGGCATGTTAATCACTAAAACTGACTCTCATTGACTTCACTGCCTAATTACATTATGTTTTCAACATGATTTGTATCTGTTTTTTCCTTCTGCAAAAAAACAAAGATTTGAGCGTTTAGGGGGTGTGAACTGTTAAATAAAAGCACTTAAGAAGCTGCAATCTGTATAGACATTTGAACCCTCAACATGACAAATGAAAGTGGACTGATATATTGTTCAAGATTTTACCCATTTATAGAAATCAGATGACTAAAAACAGCAGTTAAACCTTAAACATATTAAAAGAATGTTGTTGTTTTGTAATCATTACAAATCTTGTAATCATTTCTTAAGTAAAGCTTTTCTGTATATACAGCATATTAATTTTGAGTTAAAAACATTGAGTTATTCATTTCCAGGTCAATAAAGTGTTTCTATTCAAGTAATTGTGCTTAAGATTATGTTTTTTGCTTGGTTAAGATGACAAGATATAATTTTTGCTTTGTGCTAAACTTTAAACTTTCCAATATAAAAAGATGTTACATTCTTCTGATTTATAAATTTGACACTATATCTAAATAAATATCTAAATAAACTTCTCAATAGAAATACTAAAAGGTGTTTCATGAAAAGGTTATCACATCACACCACAAACGTAACTGTTACAAATTTGACATGTATCAAAAGAAATAAATCATGCATAAAGATAAAGTAAGAAAGTTATAGAGAGAAGCATTTATTTCCGCTTGTTTACTTGCATTAGAGTCTGGACATGTAGTAGATGCCAGACAAGCATCTTTTAAAAGCAGAAGAGAAAAATAGTAGCTTTACTGTCAAATGTTAATTGCATTACCTTTGATACTATATCTGCCATTGGCTAAGCTTTGCAAACAACATTCACACTTGTTAATAACAACAGATATTCTCCATGTACCAGAGCTAAATATAACTTCAGCACATCTCCTCATGCAGTGCTGTAGGAATAGAGTGCAAGGGTGATAGACATTTTCTCATTAGGGTGAGCAGACTCACTCTTCGTTAGTGCTGGGTTAATGAAAGACCCTCAGCCTTCCTCATATCCTCTATGCAATCAACTATTCATGAGACCAATTTGTAATCCTTAATCTACATGGTAATTCATTTCACATGACATGTCAAGGTGATGGCAATATTTACATGTAAATATAAAGATCCATGCTATTTACTTAGAGATAGTATTGATGATTTACAAAACTCATTTAGGACACATAATCCTACATAAAAAACTTTTGCACTTGTATGATCTATGCTTTGCAGATTTCTATACATTTTATTGAGTGTTTTTCCACAGAAAAGAAAGACTTGTTTTGGGTAACTTAAGTGAGTAACCTTTTGAGCAAACATTTTAAATTCTTTTTTACTAAAATGGATTAATAATTAAAAAGCAGTATTTAATTTTATAATAAGAGCCCAATAATGAAAAAAAGAACTAAGAGCCCAAGAAAGCATTGATAAAATGCCAAGAGAATTCAAAATCTAGACAAAAGGTAACACTGAATATGATAAAATATAATATAGTTTAGATTTATTAGATGTTGTTGATGTATTTAGATTTATTTAGATAATATAGTTTAGAATAGATTTAGTTAGATTTTTTTCACAAAATAATGTAACATAATTCCCATAGTAATTCCCAGTACAATTTGTGTTAGTCCATACTTTTAATAAGTTTGCTATTATTCAAAATAGTGTACATCTCTGGTAGTGTACATCTGCTACAAGTTTGTCCATTTTTAGTAGTAAACTCACATATAAATGACCCAATAGACATGGACCTTCCAACAAATTTCTTATTTCATGGTATTAACCAATCACATCTCATGTATATTACTGAACATTAAAATATTTTGCAGAAGGGATTCAGGTATTACTGTGCTATTCAAGCTCTCTGTTCACATTCCAATCCTCATTTCTTGCTCTCTCTCTTTCTCTCTCTCTCTTTCTTTCTCAGCCTGGGGACATGAGACCATTAACCTCCTGCAGCCGACGCCTTCTATCCTTAATGAGGGGCTGCTAGTATGACCCACTATGTCGTTCATATTTCTCGTCTCCTCAGTCCACCACTCTGAGGTGATCTGTCGCTGTTCCAAAGAGGGGGATGGGATGTGTGAATGCGTCCACAGAGAGAGAGAGAGAGAGAGAGAGAGAGAGAGAGAGAGAGAGAGAGAGAGAGCTGAATTCAGTGTCAGAATAAAGATACGTCCTCTACATGTGGACTTTAATTAGTAATTGACTAGTACATTAATGTTCTGTTGATTGAGGATTAATTGTGTCATGTTTATTTGGGAATTTATCATGCTGCTACATACTGAATGTAGAGTTTCCTTTATATCTAATTTCCCCTTTCATGATGGATGTCTCCGATTTGTCCTCTGGTGTCTGTGATGGGGACCACACAGGCACTATAGGAACGTTCTTATTTAAAGAGCAGATGCCTGTAAAGATACATGTGGAACGTCTGCGTGAGAGGAAATCAGATGCATTTTTTTGTGACAGGATTTGCCATTATTTCCGACAATGGCCGCTATTCATTTTCACCACCTGTAGATGTGAGATCCACTGGTTTTAATAATTATTAATATTATTCACTGACTCGCTGCTTCATCATCTATTGTTGACATGTTTTGTTGTTATTGCTCTCTTAGAAGACTTAATTACATTATCAGTCATGTTTTATTAAATTATTAGTTTTGTCTTTGGGTAAATAAAAATAGACACAATTGTTGACATACAATAAGAATACAGCTCTGGTTATTTAATGGAGATGCTCAGATAATCGGTACGAAGAAATGTACATATGAAAATCTCCAACATTTGATTGAAATCTAAGTGTAGTTTTCTAAAACTATGCATTTCTAAGGATACACTACATTTTGTTTCTCAAGGGGAAAATCTAAAATAAGCAAGAGTTTTTTCATTTAAATCTCAAATCTTATTGCTGTCTAAGAGAAACAACTGAGATATTAAAGAGATCTTGATGGTTATTTTCCTTTGGGCTCTCCTCTCTATTCAGCCCTGGTTCCCTGACAGAAAAACAAATCTAAGATGGCTGATGATAAAGTATTGTGGTTTGAGAAGGTAGGCTGAAAGTGCCAGGACTTCATTTGTGTCAGACGCTCCATGATGGTAATGAATTTCTGTGGTGAACCTGAGACTGAGAGCAACAGAGAGGCTCGCGAGCGGTACGTGTATGTGGCACCAGTCAATATCTGCAGATTTTATCTGCATAGTCCTGTCATTCCATATACCATCACATGACCTGGTACACCTGTATCATACTCGTACAAGTAAGAGCAACAGTTTGCGTTTTCCAGCTCAGCCAATGATCTTCTGCCTGGCCGAATCACTCTCGAACCCGCATTTTAGCCAGAGTGCCATATTTACATGCTTTCAAGGTCTACAAGGGTGGAGAGAGTGACTCTTTTATCCATCTCATAAAACCCTTTTGATTCATAATGCCGATGGAGCGTATCTGGTTACTTAGGTGGAATCTGAGCAGCAGAGGAGCCTTAATTGCTCCCAGCGAGTGCAGCCGAAGGACTTGATTAGAGCCTGGACCACTTCTCATGTTCTTCATTTGTGTGGCGACGACCTTCTGCAGTGATGGACTCAAGCACGAGGTCATTGAGCGAGGCTCTCCTCTGGGAACAGGCCCCTTTAAAGAAAATTACAGCCTTAAACCTGGAGCCTTTAACAGTAAAACTTACTGATAAACTTCAGCTCTGGGTTTATTTTATGTGTTTAACGTATGAGAAACTTGAGCCTGATCTCACAGGAATTTGTACGTATTTTACAAGTTGGCTATTTCGTACAAATTCGTACGAAGTAAGTCGTTCAAAAACATATGATTACTAGAAAAAAAACATCTATAAAGCCTCTCCCCCACCCCTAAACTCACTGGGGAGAAGACAAATCGTACTAAAAAGTAAGAACGAGATCATACGAATTCGTACAAAAACTCGTAACATATTTACAAATTCCCTTGAGATTGTGTTGGAAACTTATGAGAGAGGAACAGTTTATACATGTTTAGAAGACTAAACAGAGAACTCCACTGGGTAACAATTTTGTTTCAGGTGTTTGTTAAAAATATAGATTTTATACAGTAGTTTGGTCTTCAATGTATTTTATGAGATATATTTAAGTTTATATTGAAAATCGCAAAATAAACCTGTTAACTGCAGGTTATGTCAATATTCAATTTAATATTTCATAGTTGAATTTTAATCTAATCATGACAAACTATATATTGATGAAAAGGTTTAAGACTCAAGAAAAAATATTTGGCAAATTGTAATAACAACAGAAACAGAAAATAAAAAATTTATAAAAAAAATGTTTTTACATTTATATATTATACATTTATATATATATTAATTGCAGTTCGGATGCATTTTTATGCTTAATATGTAGGTTTGATAGTTAACCTTGGCCACCTGGCAAGATTTGTTTAAGATTACTGAAGTTCAAAAGAAACATCTGAGAACCAAGTTTTCATTTCCTCTCTTCATTTCCAAAGTTTTGGGGAAATGTAAACAGAATCATCTGTAAACAGAATATTCATTAACTGCTTTCCAACTAGCTTTAAATCTTACTGTTTAATTCACTTAGTTTTCACAAAAAAATGTAAGTGCTAAAGTACAAAATATCTTCAACTCGGAACAACTCCAGCCATCAAACTCATAGGTTATAGCTTTAGTTTTGAATATTTTGGCTGTTTATCTCACGAGAAAGTGTCGAGTGAACTTAAATTTTCCCAAAAATAATAGATGGTGCTCCTCCCTTGCAAAATTTTAAGACTATTTGCAACGATGTGCAAGGCAAAAATCAAGCTAGCATTCTGACACGGCTGTGTCATAGTAATGAATTTTTCATTCGCATCATTTTATGCAGGGCATATATACTTGGGCTAAAATTCCTCTTCATGCATCATTTGACCATTATTGGATATTACATACACAAACAGCTTTTAATGACAGTTAAAGATTGCTAAAACTGTAGCCATGCTAAATGCATCATATCAGTGAAGGAAAACATGGAGAAAAAGCAGCCATGTTAAAAAGAAAAAGAGAGGTAAAGCTCAATAACAGCACTCAACTTAGCTGCCTGCCATTAGCGAGATGAATTATCCAAATCCATGCAAGTGACAATGGCTACAGAGGGAACCTGATCCTGGAGCCTGAAGAACCTGAAGTCCCAGACGTCATCAGGAAGCAGACGGAGCACAGAGCGACCCCTCCGAGACCTGCTTATAACACACACACATACATATTTACACAAACAGACATATACACACACACATATGCACATTTGCAACATATGGAATCATGAATTTCAGTAAAGCAGTAGTTTTAACAAAACTACAGACAAAGAATATGGATTCAGCGTTATCAAATACTGCATGAACAGAACCACTAAAATATATTACTTTTGAAGCATAATTGGTTAATTTTGTTTTTATTTTATTAAGATGTACATTTTATTTTTACTATTTAATTTAATGGTTATGGTCTTAAAAGTCATAAGGTTTAAGAATCAAAAGCATTATCATTATCATAGGCAAATGTTTTTTTCCTTTTAAAGTATGAATCCAACAATCTAGTGCAAGGACAATTTACAAATTACTTCTTGCAACTGTATTAATTAATGTTTTGTTTAGTTTAGCATATATCATTTGGCATTTATCATAATGTTTCTTCATAATGCTGTACTAGTCAGAAAACTTTGAAAATAGGATCGCTATTTATAAATAAAACTATAAGTTTACTAAATAGTTTTATTTAAACAACCTATATATCATACTAAATGTTGTTGGGTTTTTTTTGAAAATGTAAAAATACAGAAAGGTTTGTGTTTGTACAATATAAAAGTCATAATGACTATAGAAAATCCCCACAATGTAGAAACCTAATGTGTTTGTGCGTGTGTGTTGGGTATGTGTAGATATGCAGACTGTACCTTTAAAGTGAATGTGAAGTAAGTAGCACTGGTTTTGGAGGCTTTCTGCTGCTCTGCACCGTTGCACAGGCAGGGTGGTGACATTGACTACAAATGAGTTTAAATATTGAATTCAGGACTGGCAGACCCTGGACCCCACTTCATTACCCTTGGGAGCCTGGCCGTCACATGTAGACATGTGTATCAGATCACACTGGAGAGAATTTGGAGGGGAGAGAGCAAGATAGAGGAGGAAAAAATGAAAGGTGGCCAGCCAAGTGAATCTGTGAATATTTAGTTGGAGTCAAGACTTTTACAACAACTAACTGCTGAACAACATGAGCTTTGTAACACGATACAAGATTCCTGTATTCTTCAGCATGCTTTGATGTTTCATTGAAATATTTATTATTTTTTCCTGTCATAGACATAGATTTGGGGACATGAAGTAAATGTCCATCAAATAGTGAATCATGTTTGTAGTGCTTTATATCAAACACTTCAGGTAACAACTTGCATTTAAAAGTAAATTTGAGTTTTGACATTATATAATTTAATTTGTAGAACATAATGTAAAAGTCTTCTTAAGTAAAGAGGTTATTTAACTTATAAATCCAAAACCACTATTCATAACCCAGAGGAAATTTGCAAAGCTTAAAGGTAACAGCCTTAAAAGTTTAAGCAATACAAATCATATTTTTGAACAGTATAAGTATTCATAAAAACAGTTACAATATTTACAAGTAACTTTTTACCAACTTTTATTAACAGTACAGAACGTACTGTACAGCAGTTGAGAAAATGGCAAGGTGGCGTTACAGTTAAACTCGCCATTTACTGGACACAAAAATCCACTGATGCCCAAACCAACGTCCAAACGTCTCAATTTTACCTTAAACGCTGCACATCCCAACAATGCTATCAAAAATGACTTGATAACTGAAAATCCTAGCACTTTGTCTCACACTCTCTTTAGTCTCTGACACATCGTGTCTCGGGGCCAGCATAAAGCTGCTGTTGTCAGTTACAGCGTGTTTGATATTAGCACATTGTCTTTGTCATAATGGCGTCCTCCTGGTTTGTGCCGCACCGCTCGATCGTCTCCGATGGGCAGCGGGGCTCTGATGAGGCTTGACATGTGAAGTATGACATCATGCCAGTGGGTGGCCTGTCGGACGGGCCGCTCCAGTGAGGTCACAGGTCCTGTAATGACTTCCTCAGGGGTCGGCAGCAGCTGCAGTGAAAGTGCCGCCTTAGATGCTTTTCTGTGTGTTTTCTCTAATACTTGTACTCAGGTGTTGGGCCGGAGATAAACACCTGTCTGATGCATTCATTGCTTATTCATTTAAAAGAATATGGAAAAGCGTTGGCAAAAGGTATACCAAGTAGAGATGATCTTAATAGATATTTTTATGACAATTAGTGAAGTAGATATTCTTAAATTGTTCAATAAACGATATGCATAACCAGTTTGTAACCAATTTGGTACTATGGGTAAATGCATTAGCTAACATGAACTAACTATGATCAATATAGTTTTTCAACATTTATTTATCTTTGTTCATGTTAGTTAATGCCAAAACAATTGCTCATGTTAGTGCATTGTGCATTAACTGATGTTTACAGATACATTCTTATTACAAAGTGTTACTCAAAAATGTTCTTTGCACCATGTCTGACTTTAGGCTTAAAATAATATGCAATTCTCACTTGAGACAAAATGTCTGTCGGGTGAGTAATATATGCAAGCAAAACATTACGTTTCTATGAATTCTGTTGTTTTCTGCTGAATGCACAGTGGTGTTATGGCACTGTTTGGTGCAACCTGGAAAAGAAAGACTTCAGTTGCTTTGTTTACTTGCTTTTCTGTAGCTCAACTTGTAGAGCGCTTAACTCCCAGCTCTAATGTTGTGTGCTTGATTCCCAGGGAATGCACATACTGATACAAAATGTAATAGAAATGCACTACCAAATACCAGGAATATCCCAAAAATATAGTATCCAAAAAACTAGTATTATCAAACTGCTGAGTTCTGTGGTGAACATCATGTGACATTTGGAGCGGAGACACATCTACAGGTCACCCTCGCCGACTATCATCTGGATTTATTCTGGGCTGAATCATAGCAGGCCCCGGGCTGTCTTGATAAATAGCTACAACAGGCAAACAGAAGACTGTGCTCTTTGACTTCGTAGGTCACGCTGCCTTGTTGTGGGGACATGGACTAATGCGATCTGAAGTGTTAAGTTATTATAGCGAAAAGCAGACCGGCGCTCTGTAAGCGAGGAAGTCAGGTAAGAGGAAAGAGGCGGAACGGTGGAAGAGGAAAAAGAGAAGGTCACCAAAGAAGGAGAGATAGGGAACAAATGAGCGGCTGAAGAGGACATGTAACGCTGTGATGGTATTAGAAAGAGGTGAAATTGCTACCTGATGACTGGAGGAGGAGAGCAACGTGGAGGAAAGAAAAGAGGAGGCTGTTATATCTACAGAGAAGGCAAGTTAAAACGAAAATTGTGAGTACAGGGGACCGTACTACACAACGTTGCCTTGTTAGAGCGCATTGTTTGGCGGAGGAACGTTGTTTGTTTATCCAAGCTCACTTGAATAATGCAGTAGTAACTCAACTCTCGAAGTCTCCTGAGCAAAAGCTTCAGCACCTGTCAGAGATCTGCTTTGCCTGTCGAGAGAGACGTGAAGACGAAAACACGCCATTGTTACAAAGCCAAATAAAGTCCAAGTAATCGCTTACAGATGGCAAAAACAAATTGCAGCTGTTAATTCTATGTAAAACAGAAAAATATGAAATATAAATGAAGTGCGGGGGGAATTCGGAAGGCAGATCCTAACTCGAGGTCTCTCTGTTACACAGAATGCATACAGTATATGACTGGGAGAAACACATTGTCCTTTAGGCACTTTTGATATTTTATGTCAGTGGCCTTCTTGAGGTACAAGGAGTGGAATAAAATAGATAGAATGACAGAGTAATTCACTGAAAAAATGAAACTTTTGTCAGTACTGTATTTAATCATATTCTGTTATTTCTTTCAGACACAAAAATAATTTTCAAAGAATTTTGTGTAGATGTTTTCCATTTAGCAGCAGTATACAGAGCACAAAAAACTAGGGGTGATTTTCAGCTAAAGTGGGACACTTTTTGTTAATTGTTCAATACCTAGAGGTCATTTTCTTGCCCTTTCTTTATTACATTTGTTCACTTGTTATGTTTCAGAAAAAAGATTTTAATATAAATTCATTTGATACTATATGTTATTTGGATAGTATACACCAATAAACATTTTGTGATCATGTACGTCATACCTGTTTAATCCACTTTTACCTGATTTACCTACTTTTGCAAATATTAAATGTCTTCTGAAGCTATGTGACAGTATTATGCTTATTAGACAGACTGAAATTGAAATCATTTTTCACAGATAATCCAGTAAGAGCAGCTCTTAAACTAAATAGGATCTCGACTTTGACACACATTTAAAAAACAAAAGGGTATTATTGTCTATTCTATGTACTGTTAGCATTCGGGTCTTTGAACATTCTTTGAAAAAATGTTAAAATTGAAAGCCGCTGAAAGAATAACATGGGTCAAAATGGCAAGAAAATAATGGCAGATCTGTTTATTGAGTAAAAACAAGAAAAACCTAAGCAAATAAAGGGGAAAAGTCAGATTTCAATGATGTGTCTGTGATGTCACTTTAAGAGCACAAAGGCTTTGCTATGCTGTCTGACAAGCGTCTGCTGAGAGCTAAACAGAACACCTGTCTATGTCTACTGTCACCAGTCTTCACAACTCCGCCATTTCCCGACACTCATAGATACGTCATCAGAACAGTGTATCCCCCTCCCTTATAAACTGTCTATTGTCTTATACTGTAACATGTAATACAGCTCATCTATAGTTGTTGAAGGGTTTTGTTGAAAATGTAACAGAGACCATCCATGTTGCATTTAAAAAAACAGGGAACGATGGCATGTGATAATTAATCCAGCTATTTACACAAGCGTGAAAAACACAAAACGTGGTGGTTTAAGATTTCAAAAGTTTTAATTAGATTCTTGTAAGTATACTTCATGTTAATTTTATAGGCCATTAGCAAGTGGTTCAAACACAAGTGGCACTAATAAATATATATCATTAAAATGTATTAATTTATAAATCACCAATGTTTAAAGGTGTATTTAATGGCTTGCCTTTTTTATAAATAATGACTTCCTCGTTCATGGCTAGTTGGAATGCCATGCTCGATTGACAGAGATGTAAAGGTACTGTGTTTTATTCATTAGAGAGTTAGATTTATTATTATTATTTAAGCAGGCATTTGCCAAAAAAAAGCTAAAAAACAAACAATGGCTGTGTTGGTAACCAAAGTTTGTCAGGGTTTGAACAGAAGGTTGGGTTAAGTCAGCAAACTGACATAAATCTACAACAATTATTTATGAACAGCCAAAACAGCTGCATCACATAACAATAAAAGTGTCACGAAAACAGTGTTTTAAGTATATCCGTTTTGGAGAGTGTTTTCAAAAAGCGTAATTTTTATTGACAAAAACGCTGTTTGCAGGCCAAAACTAAAAAACTAAGATTCCCAAGTGGGCACTCGCAGGTGGACTGCAGCCCTAATTTTAATCTTTTGGATATACCCAAAACATCTTCAATATCTTTGTCAAAACAGGCCTTCTGTAATCACACCTGTCTATAGTCACACAGCCATATTTGACATTCCTCCAATGTCGTTGAGATCATAACCCATCCTTCTTATCCACCAGCCCGGATCTCCTCCTTCACATTAATCAAATCTGTGACACCATACAACAGTGAGCAAAGTGTGAATTGAACTACAGCGCCAAACTTCCGAGCTCAGTCCAACTCCCGACCCCATAGTATACTTAATTTGACAAAGTATCCGTAATAAATCACACACTCATTTTAAAATAACCACTCCATTTATATTCAGATATTAAAGAGCTGGACATTCTCCTTTAAAATGTAGAGTTCACTTTGAATGGAGAATAAGAGAGTCCACTGTAATGACTTCCAGATAGCTGTACTTTTTGAGAGAGCCATACATCATACTTTAACAAGTACCAATCAACACATCTCCTCTCTGTTCGCCCTAGCCGTCCCTTTGTTCAGTCCGCTGGGTAGGTTGTGGGAAGTGCTTACGTGTGGGCAAGTGGAAGGACCAGATGAGGTCCTTTGTGTTATTGCTGTTGATATTTTTATAGTGTCAATGAAATTGTACGAGGGGCGTATAAGCACCTGTTGGAAATCTGTTCTGGCTTTTAAGAGAGATGCAAAAATAAATGTACTATAGAGAGAAATAAAGTCAAAGGAATCATTTACAGATGATGAAAATACATTGCTGCTGCTGAAGGGGAATTTAAATTGAGCCTGTTTTTAACATTAACATAAAGGTGGATTAACATATTTGATTACAATGCAAGAAGTCTTCGCAAATAGTGTTTTCAACCTACTGGAAGTGTCATAAAATAATTAGTATTTTGGTATTGTTTTTCAAGAAGATATACTTGAGTATAAATAACGTAAAAGATGAAGTTTTGCCACATTTAGAAGTCACATTTAGCTACATTTACAGTATACTGTATATCAAAGCAAGACTTGATATGTTGTTTTGCTTCTCAAACAAAAACTAAATTTCCTTTTATTTTAATATATATATAGCAGTATACATTTATTCAAATATGTAACCTCTTTTTGTCCCATGAGAACATTTTTTGTAGATACTAATATCAGAGGATTGCCCATATCAAGAACACTGAATTATTATGTGTGTGATTTTGTAAAAAGAGGCCGAGAGCGAGAGAGAAAAAGACAGAGGCGAGACGGATGTAAAAAAATAGCATCAGTCGAGTGAATGAAATATTAAAGGCCACTAATGAAAAATAGGAGGTTTGCTTTTTCTTTTTTACACTTTCAAATGTGTTTATTAATTTATAGTTTTAAATCACAGTCATTTTATTTCTAGCTGAGGAGCATCAGGCAAAGAGGATGATTTAAAATTTTAATGAATAAACAATGTCCTTTCTCTGAAATGTTACATGGGTCTTTGAACAATGCACAACCAGCAATTAATCAATAAGAGAAGAAAATTACATTTCATATTTAACAGAATATGAACTCGGGCTTAATAAATGATATCTTCTTTTAATTTAATTGGCGTCAACTCGGATCCAGCAGATTGCTAATAAAATTCAGGATTTCCATATTTAATGATGCATGCTTTTCGTGGTGAATTTTAAAGCGGAAATGTTGTCTTTAATGAACCTTAGATACGATCCTAATAGACATTGTCTTTAACAAATGTAACTTCCCGTACATTAAAGGTCCTTCGGTTCGATTTTGCTGATTAAAACACATTTAGCCTGTTACGCAGAAACTAAGAATTATGATGTTATTGTGCCTGTTGTTTTTGTTTGCTGTATTACTGCAGCATTATCCATTATTTAGAATAGCACAAAAAAATAAAATGGAAATAAATAAATAAAGGGTTCCCGGCGAGCTTCTTTCTCCTTTCCTTGTCTGGGTTAAAAGACATTCGTTCAGACGTTCATTTTAGAGAAGTCTGCAGCGAAAATGGGAATAAATGGTTGTCAATTTCCATTTTAAATTGGTAGCCAATGACCCATGGAGGAAGCCCTTTCCACCACAGACAGACAGAATAACTCGAATTAGAAGCGGCTGACATTTCAGTTAATTGCTGCGAGTGTGGCCGGCTCCGGCAGTAACCTCCAAACCAGGTTCAATTAAGTCCTCACCTTTCCAGCCGAGAGTTTGGAGGGAAGGAGAGACTGACGGTTTTCGCGTGGAGAAAGAGTGATGCTTGGACCGAAGACAGTGACAACTCGAGTTTCTTCTACAATGAAATCTCAATAGTTGTTTCCAATAGTCGTTGAATCGTGCTCCATGGCACAGCGTTGGAACGGAAATTAACGTCTTGGACATGGAAGACTTTTTTAATCACATCTAAACTTTTTTGACAGCATATTTCAGACTTGACAACATCCATCGCACACTTAAAAATTTGACATGGGTGAACTCGAACACGATCTGTGTGCTGTGATATTTCCCCGTTCAAACAACAGTAATGCAAGTGTTTCAACCACAAACCAGCAATGTTACAAAACAAGCCCCATCCATTATGCCTAATAAGCTACTGTGCCATGTTTCTTTACCAATAATCAGCTTTAACTCAGGAGAAAAACACTTGTTTTCTGTAAACGAGCACAAACCGACACAAAGACCCTCTCATAGCAGTCAAACTCCGTCTCTGTTCCCACATTACATTAATATATGAAACACCATTGCGACAAATGAGGCTATTGATGGCTGGCATTGGCAGGTAAATCATTCTGGTAGGATCAGAGGGGGAATTGTTTAAATTGGCTTTCATTATTCAAGGTCTGTATATGATTTGTACTGGCCCTTCTAATTACTGGAGCTACTGACCACTGGGAGCACTTGACTGAGGCAATGCTAAATAGGTTTACCTGCAACAAGATCTGAAGGTCAAACTGTTTATCGCAGCACCTCTCAGATTGCCATCCACTGAAGAAAAGACACAAAACACAGGGAAGATGACGTGTTGAATATGTCCGGATGGTTTGGCAAGATACTGAGACATATAGTTGTGTGGTGCGTTTGTGATAAGCAGAGGAAAATGTTATTGCTCGTACGATGCTTTCATACCTCAAGAGGATTTGATGGAGTTCTTAGTTGCGTTTCATTGAAGCCTCAACTTTGGATGTTTCTCCTAAAATTGCTCAGGAGAAATAAAAACAGAGACAAATGAGATAATTGTTAAAATACATTGAGATTATAGAGCTGTTAAATAAATCTGATCGTATAGACAAATTTGAGCTCAGTTTGTGACATTGTTGAGATCTCTACTAAAACTTTCTGGGACTTTTTCTTAGAAGAAATATCTGAGACTCCAACCCGGCTAACCTCACTGATGTCTAGAAAATATAATTCAGATATTTAAGAGATCCCATCTGTGATTTTTTATTATACTGTTGGAAGTTTATCTGTAAAACTGTATTTATAGCATAAATCTGACTTAATAAAACTCCTTCCTCAGATCCAACAGTTCTTTCTCAGCTTGCAAAGTCAATCAGGTCATTACTCAAAACAAAAGGTTTTGGATACATTGCTTGGGCAGAGGAAGGACTTTTTTAAGTTTAAAGTGACACTTTACTGTAAGTGTGGGACATGACTTTGGTAATGAGAGCTTGGTCATATTCTGCCAGCTAATACTGGCATGGTTTGATTCAGTAATAAAGATCAGTTGATACAGCAATTTTCTCTCATATTCCTATTTGACATACATACATTCATTGTTCAAGTTCATACTATTTAAATTTATATTACATATAAATATAATATAAATATTACACATTAGCTTATTTGTAATGAATACAAACCTTTAGTGATGAAAAACGCTTTCTTTCGGCTTTAGACACGACTGTCTGCCAAAACACAATGTTCAAACAAGACAAACACGCAATTTGGTTTAATCAATTGTAATGAAACATCGTTTATGAGTAAATTTGTACAATTTCAATTTTAAAACTTTACGTTGTAAATTTTGAGTAGAAAACATCAAACCGCACATGTGCACAACAGACAGATTATGTTAAAACAAAATGTTAATAATAAAAACTGAATTATACATATAGTTTCAAGTTCATTTTCAATGCATAATGCCAATATTAACTTTGCTTCAATGTTAACAAACCACTAGGCCACGTCCTACATCAGTTCTCTACAATGTCATACAGTAGGTTCCAATGGGAAGCTTAAATATGACTTATTGTCCAGAGATCACATCCTGCCCATGTGGAATAATCCCACTATTTGGCAACAGTGCAAATCTCCAAACAGGCCAATGAAAGGAAGCTATTAATTTAGTTGCATTTGTCAAAGGGCTCAGGCAACAATTAGTACTATTAATGCAATCTTGTCACATGTCGCCGTGCCACATGGAATAGCTTCTCACAAGCTGTTCCATGGATCCCTATCAAACCAAATAATTCATTTGGGCCCAGCAGCCCTTGCTATGCTAAAATCTCACTCTTTCTCTGTGACAGAGAACACGCCTGCGGGGGAACCATGATTTCTTTGAAGGGACTGTCAATTCTTCTTAGTGGCTTTGTCATGCGCATGTGCGGTTTGCAGAGACATGTACTAATGCATGTAAGATATTGTTTAAGTAATATGACACAAGCACTTACGTGTTAGGGGTGTTGTGTTTAGCTCTACATGTATGCTTGATTTAATACATGCGCGTCGGAGTAGAATAATATCTCTCGCTTTGTGGAAATTAAAGAGGTATTCATGCAAATAAATAAATCTTTGATTTTGATAGGTGTATAGATAGACACATGTATGTGTAGAACTGGAGTATAGTTCATTTCATAATAATAGAAATGAAGAATACTTTTTCACATACTGTATGTATGTTTGCGCTTATTTGTCGTAGTTTACGTAATTTAAATACGCATATAATATATAAATTGATATTTGGGTAATCGTATACATTTGTTTGTGCCTAACCCAAATAAGACAATATACTTTCTGTCATCATGAAAGGAAAACAGTTTATTCATGTTTGAAATTACACATAACTACCACAAGGAAGACTTTTCAGTCCAGGGTGTAGTCTGGTTAGAAAGAAACACGAAACATCTTTAATACATTAGAACCACTGCCACAAATAAATTTCGTATGACTTTTTATCAGTTTCAGAATCACATACGATACAAAAAGGAGAAAGAAAGTTGGAACCCTGTTACACAGGGTCTGAAATGTACAATTCTGAATACTGTAACCTCTATGCATTACAGGTTTTCTTTTTTAATCATGGGTTTTTATTTATTAATTTTTTTATTTCTTTTTTGCATGAATTAGTAACAAGATGAGCAACATTCAAAATGTTCTTCAGTATTTACAACAGTTTCACTGTTTGGTGTTAATGTAATGACCGTGTTTCCCCTGTCTGTTCCTTCAACCACAAAAACCCCTCTCCACCAGCCACTGTACTCTCTAGACTCTCCACGATATTCATTTTATTCATATTATGGTTCTTTTTTTATTTTAAAAGTTGCAACAAAGCAACTTGTTTTTTATTAGAAGGTTAAAATATACATTAGATTACATAACGAGTGTGTGTGTGTGTGTGTGTGTGTCAGAGAGAGAAAGTTTCTTACAAGATGCAACCGAACTAACAAAAGTAGAAATGTATTAAAAAAGACAAAGAGAAAAAGGCAGAAAATAAAAGACAAAAATGGCGGTGGCGGTATTGTTGAGAGGTAGTCAGTGAGCACTATAAGCTAAAGAAATGCTTTAAATCTATTGGTTTTCTATGAGTTGAATGAGGTAATAAAGCTGAGTATTACTTGGTGAGATGTATAAATACTCTTAAGCTAATTCATATACAAGAATGGTTTTTGATGGAGTGTCTAACAAAAGTACTGTGTGACCCATATTTCCAACAAGTTTTGTGTCATCTACACTTGCTTCATTAGCGGGACAGGATATTATTTTTTCCTGTACTTAAAAAAAGACATTAATTGCCAGATATTTAAAAATCACCCCCCAAAAATGGAGTGGATTGCCTTCCGTATATGGTCTTGATTAAATCAATGCAAACACAGCATGTGACATTAAGAAACAGTCAAAAAAACCATCAACATACAAATGATAAAAGAAATGAATCCCACAAGCTGCCTTCTGTAGCATTTAGCCCTGTTAAATGCATGGGTTAGCATCATTTGAATATACTTTTGTAGGCATATGTTCTTTCACTAAAGCTTTGCTTACGGTCAGAACATTGGAAATGGGCTATGAACAGTAATCAACTTAACACACAATCTTAGGCAAAGAGAAAAAACACTTTTTACCATGTACATTATAAATGATGAAAGAAATAAAACATACTGATTTAATATAGCCGGAGGAGAGACTGTTAGTAAAAATTGCAGTGGACCGACGTGACGGCTAAGAAATGTTCGGCTTCCAAAACACACTGTGGAATTGTTAAAGTACCGTGGATTGAATGCTCGAGAATTCCATGAAGACGTTTCTGGATTAGCTGCGAGAGTTTTTTCTGTGTCTCTGATTGGTCAGTCTGTGGTTTTGTAATTCTGTGATTGGTTATCCACAGTTTGGGGAGGGGCCGTGTCAATGAAGAGATCAGTTCGAGGTATCAGAGTGCACACTACCAGGGCCTTCTGTAGGGGAGATCACAGAGGATGGAGTCGTAGCATCCTGCCATCCCCCGTTACCCTAAATGCACAAAAAACAAAAAGTGTTAAAGTTCTTCAAAAACATACCAAGCAAGAATACAACATAAAGGAGGAAAAGTTTATTACTCAGAAGGTACTCATAGCTCAGGAAACTTAATAGAGCTCTTAGTTTTATTTTTTGTAGAATCAACTAAAATGTTTCTTTTAAAATTCTTAAGGAAAAATAATAAAGACAAAAAGAGACAATTGTTAACACAGTAAAAACACATCACTTACAAAATGAATCTAGACAGAATTGCTCAAATAATTTGATCTTGAAAAAATTAATCAAATCCTTGAAGACATAACAGAGTCTTTTTTTAAATGCATGTAAACGTCTTTTTGTCAGGAGAAAAACATAAGAAGCATGAGACCTAAGCAAAACTCTTTAATCATCTCTATTTACTCTCCTTAAAAGACCTTAAAGGAGATCTAATTTGTGTTATTTCTTTCCTATGCTGTACAGTTATTAATTATGTAAAAGGTAAATATTATTTCCAGTAATCATAAATTCACAAAAGCGTGCGTGTCAGAAAGCGTGGGTGTGTTTGTCTTCTCGCGCACGTCCTGATCCTGGTGTGTACGTGTGAGGCATGCATATATATATATGCATACTAATGCATTAAGAAATTAATAAGAGAAAGTGTCTCATCCCATATAACATCAGACACGCCAACGGCCATCTTGCCACGTTAAACCCGTGTCTGCTTCTCCCTCTCTTGCTCCCTGCTTCCCTCGCTCTCGGAAAACAAATTCGCATAAACGTTGTGGCCAATGGGAACGATTGCTAAAATCAATGTCTAATCAGATTTCAGCGGTGGGCCGACAGCTTGTCGCTCCATATTTTGATGTCAGTCAAGAGGCGGGAGAGCAGGGCGGGGATTGAGGGGGGATCTGGAAGGATGCTGAGTGGAAGTGACGGTGCAGGCCTTTCCTCCACGCTGCTCGCATGAGCGCTCCCAAGTGGATTGCCAGGCTCTTGCTGGAAAATAGCCTTTGCTATATTAAAAAAAAAAATCTCCCTCTCTCCCATTCACAACACAAGGCTATCATATGCTAATCCGCCAATGATGCGTTCGGTTATCAAAACAATACGTCTGTGTTTCCGGAAAACCCGTGGGGAGGTTTGTGCGCCTGCGCGTTTTCGCGTGTGTGTGTGCCGGGGAGCGCGGAATTAGGATTTTGCTGATTTTGAGTTCCAGGAACAGGTCAATAAATAGATTGCTCTGGTCTCCTCCAGCCACAGTGTCTGGACTGAAGCTGAAACGCGAGCGTTATGAGGAAGTCTGCTGTACCCTGATGACATGGATCACTCGCATTCGGCCTGACACGCCGGCACACAAACACGCCGCATGAACCCAAATGATAGAGCGAGTTCTGACTTGAGCGGTGGACTGAAGTGAGAGAGTGTGAAAGTGTGGCGTTTGAGTCTGCGTAAGGCTGACACTTCCATCTACACAGCTACAGGCCACAGAGACCTCCGAACACACACGCGCGTCTGAGAGTAAGCCACAGATACTCTACCGTGTTTGGGTCCCGCTGCTGCAAAACATCGGGCATACGTTTTGACTTGTGACATTTATTGTTGTGTGGAGTTAATTCATGCAAATGGAGCTCTAACAGTCATCAAAATGTACACATGTGACAGCGCTGCTCTATTAATTACCACACTGCAAATTATTCCTCCATCTGAATGCATCTGTTTCTCAATAGAAAGTGATTTGTTTTGATGCTGGAAAGCTATTTATTTTTTGTTGTTTTGAAAATGTAAAAGGACTGTTTGGACACTTAAAAGGACAGTTCAACTTAAAATATGCTAAATAAAATTCATAATCTAAAAAATGAACATTTTGTTATTCTGATTATTGTGAAAGTCAAAGCGGACCAACAGGGTTTGGTTCTTCAAAATATATTTTTTTCTGCAGAAGAAAGAAAGTCAAACAGGTCTGAAATGACTTTAGGGTGAATAAATGATGAAATAATTTAGTGAACTACTAAGTGAAGTCTTTAAGACACTTTCTAGCTTATTTTACTATAGTAAAGTTCCAAATATCTAAGAATTTTTATTTGTAAAAATATTATTTCATGCATTATTGTTTTGGGTTAATCCAAGTTTGTGATTTTATGTACAGCACCCCAACAAGCCAGGTAAGCGTTATAGCATCTAAACCTGTGTTCTGCTATGTGTAACGCAAGAAAGATATATGCATTCTCTCTCTCTCTCTCTCTCTCTCTCTCTCTCTCTCTCTCTCTCTCTCTCTCTCTCTCTCTCTCTCTCTCTCTCTCTCTCTCTCTCTCTCTCATCAAATAAATGAGTCTTTACTCTGATGGTTTCAGATTACGCAGTGTATTGGGGAAAAAACACCATATCAAACCTCATCAAGGAAGATAAAATTCATGCCTGCAGACGGCTGCAGGCAATCATACTTTCATATTTCATCATGTTGATAAGGATATTGCAAATTCTTTGAAGCATTTCAAAACAGGCAAACAGAGGCAAGACGTGCTGGTAAAAGCCTTTTCATCTTACCACGTTATAGGTTACTGTAATATGAACTGTTTACACAAGCAACAAACAGACTTAATATATTTCTGAATCTCATTTTCCCAAATACTTGAACTGCTGGAGTTTTTACTGAGCAAAGCATTTATTCCTGCTCAGAAAAACGGTCACATTTTCCGCTTTACGCATATTTTGGGATAGATATATACATCTGTCACCCTCTGAATCATCTCTGTGTGTCATAGAGTTTGGATTTATGCTGGTTCCTTGCAGTCTGACTCAGAACCAATTGATTTATATTATTATAACCATACAAAAATGTTAAAAAATCTTTGCGTATTCAAAAGGATGGCACAGAAAACTCTGAATATGAGCTGATGAATTATATAAGCTATACTATTCATATTATTATATACTCACATTATTTATGGTATATTCTTTTTTGTTAATTATTATTAATAAATCATTATTAATTATTCTAACTCTAGGTCAGTCATTGTCTCATTCATTTCTATTTTTAATCAGAAAACATTAAGTGCAGTTAGAAAAAACACCCGAAACAAAATGGATACTTAATAACGAACTCTTTGTAACAGTCATTTTGCTCAGTTCTACATGAAAAGATTTTACCTACAGTTTGATCTGTTTTAACTTTGATCTATTTTATGCTTTGATGAATGTGAAGAATTGGATTCTGCATGTTTCACTGGCACTTCATGGCTCAATGAGCCATTACTTACATTCAAGCCATGTGGACTATACATGGAATTCCCCCCCAGGGCATCATTGTATCCTGCCGTCTGACTGATAACATGGCGCAGGGTATCCACCTGCAGAGGACAAAACAGGAAGTCAAACTTGTCAACATTCGGAGTTTCAGAAACACATACAAACATCAAAACACAGTTGTACGGTGACTATGGACAAAGGCAATGGTGTCTGAACAAAACATGTATGTGGTTTGCTAAATGAATCATACTGAATGGATTACACAGCTGAATGAAGTTAGGGATACAGTAAACGTCTGGTTTAATGAAACATTTAAGACAACATATGTGCATCTGCTTTCTGGCAACAATTACTGTGTTTTCAGAGTATAACAACTGAAACACACAAAAAGAAGGATTGCGAATGACCAACAAAATACAAATAAAAATAATTTCACATGACAACAGTTGGAGGAGAATAGGGAATGTTATTCACGTGAATTTTTTTTTACGAATCTGAGAAATATTTGTTGCACAATAGAGTAACTTTTCTCTCTCCTTCAAATGATGTCATTTAACATGAAAGATGAAATGAGCTTATGTGAACTTAAAGGAATGACATAATCCTGATGAAAAGGAGACAGAATTTGGAGTAAAAAACAGTACCATACACCCAATACCAACCCAAGAGCTCACGTCAGAGCCAAATGCATTCACATCAACTACAAAATGGGGACTGTCCCAGGATCGATATGCTAGCGTACTACTGCAAATAATGAGCGTCTATACAAACGGGACTCTTACTGGCTGTGATTTGGTCATTTAGTCGGGGTCCGGTCTGGAATTTTGAAGGATCCATCCATATCCAGACTACAGTCATCATTAATCTTCTATAGGTCTAATGAGACTAATTGTTGAGGGGGTGATCGAATCTATATATCGCTGTCTGTATGTTAGGGGGAGGATATAATGTGGATGGTAGGCTAGCTGACAGGTTCACAGCCCCAGTTCCTGTGCGTAGCGCCTACCTGTGACTGCATATTGGCTCCGACTTGTGCCCCATGGTATGAATCCCCATTCAGATTCTGCATGCTCATGAACATGTCCCCCGAGTTTGGGAGGTTAAAAGAACCTGACGAACCTAGAAAGGAAAAGATGAGGCTGAATAGGGTGAGAAGGAGAAAGAGAGGCTATCACGCAGACTCGCACATACAACGTCTACGAGGACATACGCGCACCACACGCCACGCTAGGAAAGCAAGCAACAGAAGAAGAAACTAAAGAAGAAAGGAAGGAATGAAGATGATAGTCGGCTTGCATTAGATCTCTATGTGAATGATTTGCACTGAGAATGAACTAAATAATGCAAAATAAAGAGGAGAAATCAGAAAAAAAGACTATGGGGTATGGAGGTGACGGTCTAGGTTTCCACAGGGGTTCACACCTACACCTAATCTAATGAACTAGAGGGGTAATATGACAAGAAGGACAATAAGAAGCTTATGGAAAAGGCCAGTACCAGTGAACATGTTGGTTAATAGAGTGTTTTTGTTCTCTGCAGAGTCCAGCTGAAATTCTTCATCTTTCATCTGGAATCCTGGGTGCAAGAAAAAGGGGACCCCTTAAAAATTGCTTACCCACAATTCCTCAGGGTCTAAGCCATGTCCATATCACAGTCACATCTGAAGAGCATCAATTTAAGCTACACACTGCATCAATCAAATATTCATCATTATTCCACACTGTATATTTGTGTAAGAGCACTACTTGCTCCAAGCAAGAGATTTCCATCAATTCACAGTGGGGGAAACACTGTCACATATTTATGAATAGAAAGAGAGGAAGGCGGGTGAGGATTATCTCCTCTACTCCGCCTATAAACATATTCGGCATGGGCAACCAGCTCACACGGTTTCTGCTCGACTTTGCTCGTCTCGTTCAGCATGTATAATCTCAGAGGCAGGAGAGTGAGGTTTAAACCCCAGGCTGGGACCTTTCACTGTCACAGCAGCCAACCAGAGGGAGTGGAGGATCAGAAGGGACCGAGCTGGAGTTGTGTGCAAGCTTACCGGAGTTGGGTGTGGTGGGCGAGTTGGTCTGACTGTTCTGGACGACGGCGGCGGCCGCAGCGTGCGCGGCATTCACGGCCGTCTTGGCGGCGTACAGGTTGGCCTCCTCTTGGAACTTGCCGATGTTTTTTTTGTAACGGATCCTCTTGTTGCCAAACCAGTTGGATACCTGAGGGAGAGACAGAAAGAAAAGGAAAGGGAAAAAAGAGGAGGGGGCGTCAGACGTCAATGCAGACGAGGCACTGCGCGCTGAGCAGAGTGATTGTTTCAAGATGTCATGTTTGGGTCTATCAAGTCCACGGTCCCCAGCCTCCCACGGTAATATCCGCTGGGCATGCAGACTAATTAAGCGATTATCAGACAGGGCTCGTGCGTTATTGCGGATGGAGGCGTGACATGCTCTCTGTTTGTCTCTAGACAAAAACCAACACACGGGGGGCTGCTTGTCTTGTGGCAACGTTAAAATCGTTGTTGCTAAACAAGTGGCACATAGATCTTGCCTGAAGTATGTATGTTTCTTTGTGTTGGTATTGAACAGTTTTAACACAATGCTTCTTTTAGTTTTTCTCTCCTTTTCTTTAAAGATAACTTAAGAGAAGATTCATCCCCAACCTCGATTTTGACACCAAAGCTTTTATGCATCTTAATAACACTAATGTTCATTTCTTTTCCATAAAACCACTTTCGCGCTCTTGCCTAAAGACAAACAACAGCCACGCTAATAACCGCGACTCTGATTGTACACCTAAAAGCAACCGTAACGCCTCAGCCCAATACATTAATAATTACAATAATGCAAATTTTCCTAAAAACAGCAGCCGGAAAACAATAAGATCTAGGTCACATGGGGGGTGGTGGATGTGCAAATGCTAGCACTGCATAATTGTGGAATAATAAAGAGATTAAGGGTTGTTTCTTAATAGCCCTATAAATTACGATGGCCTGTCGCCGTGGCGGTCTCTCTTGCCGTATTCCGGCTCTGGCTGGACTGGAGGACCAGAGAGCCTCAGCCCCTTAATGATGCTTTATTTAATTTCCACCTCTCTGCTTCCATTTTAATATCTCCAGCAGCTCGGGCCACAGCAGCTGAATTTACATGACATCGGATCATTTCTACCCCCACCATGCCTCTGCGCTTCTAAATCTTTAATATCTAGGCAATTAAAATTAATGACCATTCGACTGAAGCCACCACCGTTGGCAGGCTTTTGCCTTAACATCAATTGTTTGATGGGTTTACCTAGAGGTTAAACTAACAAGCAAGGTTTAATTGGAAGCAATGAAAGCACTAGCCGCCATCCTTTTTACTTAACCTGCTTATGAAGCAGCTGTAAGGCCATGGAAGAAAGGCTAAGCTAACCAAGAACTTAGCTGTTACTAACCTTAACATTATATATTTCCCTTAAAACCAAACCAGTTTAAAATGATTATTCTCTTGTTTGCTGTATATTTAAAATTTAGGATCAATTGAGTACAAATGTCCACCATGTCTACAGAGACCTATAAGGATTGTATGCAATGATCATACAATTTTATTTGTTGTTAGACCAGGTATACCAGACCACTGAAGCTGGAAAAAGAGGGAAAAGCAAAACACTAGAGATGCATCTATGTCTGGAACCCTATACCTACTTTGTTTGCTCTAAAGCAATGGAGAGGAAAGCCTGTGTGTAGGTGTAGTAAATAATTCACCACCACTACCTCCCCAAGCCTGGGTCAATACGCCGCTGGTGTCACTGAAAGGCGATGGATGATCTTACCCAGGTCTCAATACTGCCCGATTTATACTGCATCTCTTGCTGGGAACGAAGCTTAAATGGAGACCCAGACCTCTGGCTTCAACACACACACATTCCCTATCACGGGTGTTTGCAGTGGCCAGGGCTGCTGATATTATCAATAATGAAGCGGCCTGCATTAATAGTTAACACATTAACCTGAGGCAGAACTCAGCTACATGTATAATGAGCTGAAATATTGATAAGTGTCGCTCGTTTGAACCGCAGGAAGATCGAAGCAGAAGAGCCTCGCTTAATTGGGTGATGGGCGGCACATTTCGCGCCCGCTCATTTGCAGGGAGCACAAAATCCCCTCTTGACTCACAGCTTAAAATGATTGTGGTTATGGAAACTCCTCCAAAAATGGAATCACGTGACGCTGCTCATTTGGAAGGCTGTGTGTCACATGCACAGAGATTGTGCCCAGATAATGAGGATGATTCTGTGCAGTGGTGTCTGATAAAGGCGACTAAATTTCATCAACGGTACCATTAACAGCACACATCACTTCTAATCAGCAGTACATCTCAAACACAGGAAAAAAACAAAGCACTTTCTTGTGCACGAATGGGTTACAAAAGTACTAGACAAATCTTTACTAGCTTAAAAATAGAAAAAGGTTAGCTGACCCAGTAAAATTTAACATAGATTTTGCTAATTGTTTATGCATTTTTCTTCTGCTATTGCACTGCACAAAGACAAAGTGTTTATCTGAAAAGACTAAAAGTAAAATTTAAATTAGGTTTGGGTGAATTAAAAAAATATATATTATTTTTTATTTACCCTAATGTTGTATAAAATCTGTATATGACTCTCTCTGTCAAACACAAAAGAGGATATTTTGAGAAATGTCTCCGTGGTTTTGTGTCCATACAATGGAAGTCAATAGAGGATAATGTTGTTTCGTTACCGACATTCTTCAAAATATCCTCTTTGTGTTCTGCAGAAGAAAGAAACTCATACAGGTTTGAGTAAATGATAAAAGTATTTTTTATTTTGGGGTGAACTATCCCTTTAATTCCCATTGTGCTGTCATTGGATGGCATGTTACTATTGTAACTAATTCACAAAAACACTTTTCACCACAACAAATGGCAACATTTCCCACAACCTAATGTTGAACACGGTGATCTAACAAAGCCGGTAAACTATTGGATTTGTTTAGGTTTAGGGGCAGTAAAAACTTTAAAGGGATAGTTCACCCAAAAATAAAAATTATTTTATTATTTACTCATCCTCATTTCATGTCAAACCTGTATGACTTTCTTTCCGTTGTGTTCCACAAAAGAAAGAATCATATACAGGGTTTGAATGACATAAGGGTAAAAAAATATGACATGATTTTTATTTTTGGGTGAACTATCCCTTTAACATTGTCTTCCAACATACAAATAAAAAAAACGAATTCTTAAACAAATAAAACACACTGATTAAATACAATGTAGGGTAAATATCTATCACAGGCATGTCAAAAATGTATAATGACAAGACATAACACAGTCAAATAGACATACTTTTAGTGGTTTGACAATCAGGTGAGTGAAATTCTCTAGGGAAGAGTGGAAGGGTTATATTAAAGTGGAAGTCATAGAACATAAAAGTGAATCTTTTTCTGAAAAATCTGATTTTTATTACTATGCACTCCAAAAATAGTCCTGCTCAACACTTTATTCAGTGTTGTTGGCAGAAAAAGGACTTTTGGGCAACAGAGTGCTGAGTATGTCTTAACAGGTGTCAGTGAACATACATAAAGGGGTGACAGAATAAAGGAAAAGCAACAATAAAGAAAAACAAATGGCACAACAAAAGTGGAGCAGAAGTCATGACATACCTGTGCCACTGTGATGGTGGTTCCCACCCCCTGAAGGCAAAAAAGAATGGCTTTTACAGGATCTTACTCTGAACAAACCCTCCATAATCCCCTCCCCACAGAGAAAAAACATTTATTACATCACAGAGTATGCAAAAATGCTCTAAGACCAATAGGTTAATATTGCACATTTGACCTTGACCACCTCTGTGACACTTTGAACAAGGAAGAGAGTTTTGTCTGTGGGGAGATGGGTGTGGGTGGGTACTCTTGCCTTCAGGTGGATTCTGATTTTAATTACTGGAGTGGGAAAACACTCTTATAGACCCCGTGCAAATAGGAGTTAAGATGCTTTAACTTAATTTTAACATTTAAAAATTTTACAGGGTCTTTAAAAACTCTGCACTAGTAAAAAGAGTGAATTTATTCCCTAAAATAAAGTTTGTTTCTCTTATTTCTCCACTCACACACACACTCTCAGACACGCACACACATTTACTCTAAAACACTATGACTGACACAGATCACCACAAACTGTGGCATCCATCCACAACAGGGTACACGCTGTGTCTTCAGGCTCTGCTTGAGACACAGCTCAGTGGAAGTATCAGACTGATGTGTTAGAGCAAACAGGTATGCATGCTAGACAGTGACAAGAAGAAAAAAGGGGACAATGAGAGAGAAAGAGTGTATGTGTGCTAGATGATGATGATCTAGGACCATTCCTATATCTGTTATTGTTTTGGTATTTACCTTATTTGACCTCGCCGAGCCAATTAACTACTGTTAACCTATCCTGCTACAAAATACAGTTTAAGATGACAGATTTTGGAGCTTAAGTTGGATTTTCTTGGAGGTTTTTAATATACCATTGGATTAACCTAAACGGTAGGCATTGGGAAGTATTGCGGGTTTTGACCTGTTGTTTGTCATCCAACAAAAAGGGCATACATGGATGGTGAGCTCACCTGGGATACTGTTATGCTGCACTTCTTAGCCAGTTCCTCTTTGGCCTCTTCGCTGGGATAAGGGTTACTAAGATGCGAGTAAAAGTACTCGTTCAGGATCTCTGTGGCCTGCTTGCTGAAGTTCCGCCGTTTCCGTCTAGAAAAAACATACAAACAAATGTACAAAACTATTAGTAAAATGAACCATGCATATTTTCACGTACTGATGAACTGATTACTCAACTTACTAGTCTTTATTGGTTTTGGTATCACCTGACCACAACTGGACACGTTTCTAAAAGGGGCTTTGAATAATTTTACTTTATTTAAAACAACCAGATGGTGTATTTCCTTTGTGCAAGTTCAAACTAAATTTTTTTGGTGTATTAAATGGTTGATATCAGCTGGTGAGACACGCCTGCATACTGTGATGCTCTCTCAGATCAGGTTAGCAGTCTTAATTGTGATTCATTGACCAGTGACAAGTATTATTAATATTATAAAAAATGTAATGTCCATTGCAATGGACACCGGGTCTGAAAGGGTTTTTATGTCGTGTAGATCAACTGGTAAACTGTAGCATTAGAAGCACAAAATATCATGGGTTTGATTCCTAGGGAACACATAAAGTATTTAAAAGTATAGCTTGAATGCACTAGTCGGTTTGGATAAGTCTGCCAAATGCAGTAATAAACCGAGACTCGAGACAAACTATCTAGCAGCTAAAGTATAACACGCTGTATAAAGCACATCTGCTAAAATACCAAACACTATACAAGAAATACATAAACTAATCAACCATCATGACCCATCCAAACCCATAATGAAGTCGCTGGCAAGAAATGAATGTGCAGTTTAAACAGTTTGGAAAGGCCCTAATCACACTACACATGTAGATACCCAAACGGATGCCGTCTCATTATTGGCTGAGCTCTGTAAGCAAAGCGTGAAATGTTCAGCGTTTAGAGCAGTGAGCTGAGCTGTTTTCCATCTCTGTTTCTTGGTGTTTCTTTCACTCTGATGGGGGCATTTAGAGGTGCTCAAGCATCCCCAGACATCGTATCTTAGGACATTAGGAAAATCAGGCCATGGGCAGCTGAGCACTGTTCCTCAAGTACCGGGGCAGGGCTTGATGGAGCTGCACTTACCGCCACTCAGTGCGTCCCACCCTGCGACCCTCCGCACCCTCCCTCTCCTCCACCTCGGGCACGCCGGCTGCATTTTCTCGTCTTGTTTAATGCCTATCACACGAGTTGCCGGCCGAAGGATTGTGCATCCGCTCCACTTGAGCGTTCTCCGTGAGACCTCTTCCGCACTTGCTCTTTCTTGCTCTCGCTGCATCATTTCTTTCCTCTCTCTGGCTCTCCAGATCTCCTCCACCAACTGTTTGTGATTATAGTAATCTGGACCACCTGCCGATGACCTCCTACCCACCAAACGCAAATGACTTCATTTCCACTCTATAAAACTCTTAACTGCTTTCAGGTGCTTAGCATGATTGCGTTCGGTGGATGGCCTCCAGGCTCAAGAGCTCTTGGCAACAGAACATCTTAACCACTAATGATTGAATAATGCAGCATGTTTTTTGGTACTCTGATGATGCCCGAGCAAACAGGTGCCGTAGGGTCAAGGGCAGTGCCTGAACAAACCATGATTTTGTAGGTTAAAGGTCAAATGAACTATTGGCAAGTCATATAGGTAACACTGATGGGAAGTTTTGTGTGCTTTCTGGAGCGGACAAACTCTTTGATATTTCTCTTAATAAAGTAGCAAAAATGTTGAACATTGAGCTAAAAACCACTGTTAAACTGTCTTGATCATGCGTTGATCATACTAACCTGGCATCGAGGAAGCGGGACCTCAGGATCATTACGGCCTCACAGGTGCTCTGTTTAAGCTGCATTTGGATGGAGCTGAATTTGCGATGGATGATGCTGACCATGCGTTCGATCTCTTTGGGCGAGATGGGCCGTGTGCGAGACTGCTCCCTTAACAGGTTCATGACGTGGGTGGTGAACTCGTTACAAGCCTGTGGAGAAATGCAACATTTTTACAGACTCTAAGCCGAGGATATAGCGTTCTCGTACAGCGAGTAGATTCCAGTTGAGAACGTAGGTGTAAAATGTATTGCGCAAAACCAAATTAACAAAGGCTAATGAGATACATGCAATTTGTAGGATTATATCAGGCTGTTTTCAGCCTCTGAAGTCATTAGGACCCACTACCGAGCCTCAGCTGCTAATAAATAATTTCCTAATTTATGATTCATGCATCGTCTTGCTTCAAAATTGAAAACATCCTAGATATCGACCCTCTTTTTGAAACAGTTATGTACTCGTAGCACAGTGACAGAAATGCTCTTTGACGTTAGTCTACAGGAGAAACGCTATCGGTTCGTTTGAAGCTCTCCGGAGCAGCAATCAGCAATTTTTGAAGCAAGTTGAAAGCTGCTTCTCTTGCATGGAAAAAACACAATCCGTCCTATTTGTAGCGCTACTGAGGACTGAAAACGGTTAATAGTCAAACTCATCTATGAACGCAAATGCCGATTTGCAGTTTGGCATCTGTCCAGCGGCCGTAGAATTCAAGCAGCTTTTCGTTAAAGCAGTTCATACATGACTAATTAGAATAACTAATTTAGCTAGTGCACACTTTAGCTCATTACGCAGAGTAAAATTCGTTAAGTATTTACATTTAGATAATTAAAACCAGGGAACGCCTTTAAGAAAGATGCATTTACTTAAGGCGAAAGGTTTGTGCCACCTTTTCCGCACGCTTTGAAGTTAATCAGCCTAATTTAGCCCATTGCCTGACAAAGCCATCAGCTGAAACAACTTCCATATCATTAAAAAAGGATTGTTGTTTACAAACAGGAACATTCTTCCCACTATTGCTTACTGTTCACTGTGTAAGTACAGCCTTTTATGGACAGCTGGGACATGAAAATGAGCAGAAATGTAAGCAGGAATATCTCAACATTATAGTTCTTCAACTACACCATATCTGAAAAAGTGATGGAACGGCACCCGCTCCACTCATCCTTGTTTATAAGGAAAATAACTAAAGCGCTGAATCAAAAATTAATGTCAGCTCCATTAAAGAATCAATATATGACCTCAATGAAGCAGCGAGTCCTCAGTAGCAACACTCTCAAATGCACTCCTCTACACACTGTAACTAAAAGCGTCTGCTCAATATTTATAAGAGGACGTCTAGACTACCGCTGAGGTCAGGTAAGTTGAAAATGTCCTAATGCCTAAATATTACCATAAATCACATTCACTCTCAGCTGTAATTGTGATAGACAGGACTGTAAAACGGGAAGTGCTAGCTCAGGTTTGGACCTCTGACACCTTTAGTTTAAATTAAGGGTCTTCAGGTCTTTCTTTAAACCGGTCATAAAGCTTTAGTAAAAATTATATGTTGATCAATGTGGAATTGTAACCATAACTATTCAGTTTTTGGTTTTATTTGAAGAGGTTCACAAGCTGGTAAGATCCTAATGGACCCTACATTTTTACCTGTTCATATTTCTCCAGCTCGGTGTGGTAGATCTGTCTGATCTGGGAGAGTTTGGCCCTGTAGTCCGAGTGTTCGATGGAGTTGTCGGTGGGACTTCCTGCGGCCGCCGCGGCTGCTGCAGCCGCCGCCGATCCTCCGCCCTTCTCTGGTCCTGACACGCCCTCCGCCAGAAGCATGTTGTCAAGACGCATCAGCTGAGGATCGGGCGGGTCCTCCTCCTGAGCCCCGCGGATACTTAGACCTGTAAACAAAAAGATGAGACGGGATTGGATTGACGCTATGTTCTGTATGTTCTCAGACACTTTTAGAATGACTGTACATAAATAAAAACACATATGTAAAACTTGTGCATATTTTATATCTTTGCCGAAAGATTGAATTTTACAAAGACACTAATCTTAAACACTGCCATCATACTCATCAAGTTTACACAAATACCCTGTTCACTGCGAACCATCGCTATGCTCGAGTTGAAGCGAGACAGATCTGGCTACTGGCGGTATTGAGAGAGTGCTAAAATGGCCTGTAGGTATGAATTTGTTTTTCCTCTACTTTGCAATTCTGCCTTCTCGAATTTACACAGCACACCGCACACACGGTGTATGTACGCACAGCCATACATGACAGGGACACTCACCGAATGACACACACGCAACAGCACCTCCGATACTAAACAGAAAGACACGCGCACCGTGTGTCAGCATGCACTCGCGTCTGTGTGCGTGCTCGCCTGCTGTTCCCGAATCATGAGAGCGGCGTAATAATGAGCAGAAACTGTTTTCACAAGTGCTGTTATGTTTTGTTGTTAACAAACTGTTTTATTATACACCCGGTTCTCCTCGCCGCAGAGGCGAGGCTGCTTGAAATGTATGTAAATTTGCATAGCAATCGATATGAGGTTGAAAGATAGCTCATTGTGTTTGCTTGATATTCATAATGAACCTTGGAGCAGTAAAGAGCCATTAAGATTGATTACAAACTTCCTCATCAGTGCTTGCCTCTCTGTCTCTCTCTCTGTCTCTGTTTGTGTAATGAACTCCATTCATATAGAAAAATAATGAAGCAGAAAAAAAAGATTTTAATCAAACGTTTTAATCTTAACATGTATTTGTAATGGTGCCGCTCTAAGATGACACAGTCATTCTTTGTCTCCGGCTGCGGCCTTCTGCCTTTGTTGTTGGGTCACATGGTCTGTCCTGTTCTTTCTTTTTTTTGGTCTTTTCTTTCGTTCCTATCTTTCAGTGAATCCTAATTAGTTCTCATTCAGTATGTGAGGGGAGCACCTGTGCTGGCAGATCTAGATTCATGGCAAAAGACAAAAGCTAGAAATCAAAAACAAAAAACTGTCAATGGAAAGCCTAGAAAAAAAACAATTATGACCATGAAATTTATGTTTAAAGAAAAATGTACATTTTTAGATGCTGGTCAAAAAGATTTTCTTCATTTTTTAACATCTTTTGACATTTTAGCAGTGAAAATTGTCCTGTAATATGCCAAAATTGTAAAAAAAGTCTAGATATTCTACATAGTCACTAAAATATTAAGGTCATAAAACTGTAAGTATATAAAGTAGTAGAAAAATGCTTTATACAAAAAACCCTCATATTAATGATTAAGGGTTTAATTTGCAACACTTTCCTCAGTTTCTTTTTCACACACATTAAAATAAATATATACACGTGGGTTGTTCTGTAAACAGACTTCAGGCTTCGCTTCCATACAACACAACCACAAAAAACCCTGCTACAATCCATCAAGGCCTTCGGCTATCACACCCCGCGTACAAACAAACCCCCACCTCACTCGGACACTCGAGCTCACCCGCTTTTATAAATAAACAAAGAGAAGATGCCGTCAACACGAGGAGACCATTTACTCCGCTAACAGGACAAATCTAAAGACCGGTACCTCCAGCCCGGGTCCCCGATTGAGGCCGCCGCCTATCCCGTGCGGTATTGATCAGGTGTTAGATCACGTATGTGCTGGTGATATTAGGCCACGGGGTGTAATGGTGTGAGAGGCAGAGGATGAATGAGGTCATTTGTGTGAGACGCTCAGCTGGCCGTGTTGGACAATGCAGTGTCAGCGTGGAGAGCCAAGGCCACACGAGGGACAACATGACCCTGCTCCAGTGACTTCATGAGCGAGTCATACACACGCACAACAAACTAAACAGAATTGCTATATTGTTGTTTTGCCAAAACCCTGGCAATGGTACCAAGAATTTATTAGCATAACTTACATTTTGTTCAGCTCTTGACTGTGGAAAATTAGCTTTTTCACATTTTTTAAATCTCTACCCTGATAACGCATGTACATCACCGAATGACATTTACCAGATGTTTTTGTTACGTTTAAAAGCCTATTCACATCGCATCAACAAATGCTGGTGTTGGTTAAAAAAGCATAAAACATAAATCCAAAAGCTTCATTATGTTTGAAATGTTAAAATGTGTTTATTGGTGCAATGTTAAGTAGTCTTAAGAACAAGATCTTTCTCTTACGTTTGTACACAAATATGATGGCTAAAAGGTGTGATGTATTCCAGACGACGCATTCTTTCGCAGACATCAAAGATGTACGTTTGCTTGCTTGGTATGTGTATATTTTGGTTTGCGTTTGATTTGCGTTATGTTGTTATGCGTTATGTTAAGTTTATTTTTGCACAACGCTGTCAGGTATATTAAATATACCGCAGCTGACACCTCTCCACACCAGCCCTGCTTGTCACTGCCATTCCGCTCGCTTTCTCCTGAAGGACCAGAACAGGAAACGCAGCTGGGGGAATTTACCGAGCTTTTCACTTAAACAGACATAAATCAGCAGTTTCATTCAAACCAAATAATCTGAGGCCGTAAAGAGCTGCTTGTCTCGCACTGTATATTACCGGCAAGTTCCTGTGAGCAATAACACGGCCGTTCGCGGGCAAAGCGCAACAGAGAGGGATGCGAGAATGTGACGTGTAATGCAGTTAGAAGGTTCTGTCGCCCACACCGGCCCTGACACTTTTATCATACGTGTCCATTTCTATTTGGGAAATGGCGGGGATAAAAATGATTACTCGGCTGTGCTGAGACCGCGCCGGGCCCCTCCAGGCTGCAGACGGGGTGCGTTGGTGCCACGGCAACCCAGGAGAGCCATCCATAATGGGCAGGTTTGTAGACACATAACCCCCCCCACCCCTTCTTACTTCCACCTCCACCTGCTGCAAAAGCTTTAAGCGAACAGCGCTGTGGTTTATGGGGCCACTTTCTTTTAACCACAGAAATAAGAGTCAAGTTGTTGCCTGTTATATCATCCAGTTCTTCCCAAACGCTCAAGTTCCCTTTGTAACCTGTTGTATGCGTTTTCTCTTTATCTCATATGTTTTTGCGTTAGGCAGACGCTTTCATTCAAAGCTTCTTACAGCGCATTTTTATTACTGTGTATGTTCCTTGGGAATCAAACCCACAACCAAACGCTGTGTGCTTAAGAAACACATTTTTTCTTTTTTTGCTTGTTTACCTTTATTCTCTGCCACTGTTCTCAGACACATTTTACTACAGCTACACTATTCCTATGACATCCGACTTACAGAGGATCCGGACAAATAAAAAAACAACCAAATCTCCTCTGTTGTAGCAACACTTTTATCATTTCAAACTAAACCCCAATATGTCTGAAATGAATTAGCGCTATCACATCCACACAGCAGGTTATTTCATCCCGAGGCCTGCGATTTTCTTTAAGCTAAGCGGCTAATAACACTTTTAGGATGAGCAATGTAAACATCATGCGGCGATACTGGTAAAATAGGCTTTGCTGTGATTAAATCTCTCATCGGCAGCAAAGCTGCAAATACGCAGCTGAGAATTTCCATCGCTTTAGTCACAGATATCTGTACTGGATTTACCTAATACCTCACTCTCAGCGTAAGCCTGACGGCAGGTAGACACCGCGCACCTCGCACGGCTTTACCCTTAAACTGATGCAACCATCCCAGGTACTAGCACAAAACATTAGTTTTCTGCCTTTAAACTTTTTTCTTTTGACTTATACTCTGTGTCAAGGCGACAGAAAAAGCTCTGTTCCACACAGCTGGGTCTGATGCAACGTTGCGGGTAACATAGTAAATGGACAAAAGGGGGTTTGGAGCTCGTTTGAAGAATGGAGGCCAAGCTTCAACTTCACTAGTTCCCTAAAAATACGGCTACAAACGGGAAAGAACTGGTCCCAATTACACAGAGAGCTGTCACTTGATTTCATCAGCTCAAAACGAAGAACCGATGAAGTGTGCTACCAGTGTAAGGCTTTTGAAAAATATTGAAAAACAAAAAAAAGTATAAAGTAAATATACTCAAAATATAACAATCTCAATAACTCAAACAAGGTTTTGATTACAAGAAAACACAAACAAATAAGATTGCAATAAAAGTAACTTTGGACCAAAGTTTCTACCAAATGCATAAATGTAAATGTATATATAAATGTGAAAATTATATAAAAAACCCTGCTCTTTTCCAAGCTTAATACGCAAAAAATAGTTAAAAAAAAAAGCACAGATATTTATAATCCAATAGGTTGTATTTTCTTTTAAATGTCTGTGATGCTATTAAAACATTATTCTGCTTATAACATAAATTAAACACCTCAGCTTTGATAAACTTTCCACAGTGGTGGAACACTACAGTATATTAGACAACTGCAAACCGTCACAACAATTACAGCAAATTTACACCATTCTTTCCCAATCTGTCCCTCAGGCACTGGGCATGCCCTTACGAGTGACCTCTGACCCATACCTTGTTTACTCCCATCACTTAAGAGTGGCCATGAGAGCCATAAAGCCTCATCCAGCTGCGTTAATGTGCAGCGTTGGAGCTTTTAACACACACGCACACACCACTTTGTGAGCCGTTTACACTCCACTACGGTCAGCGACTGTGAAGCTACGTGTTTGTGTTTACACACGAACCCTAGACAACTAAGTTGTTTGTTTTTTGTTTGTCCATTTAACGGAAGGCTTGAAATTCGACTGTGATGCGCTGACAGCAGAAGCGCGTTCCTGTGTTAGTTCATATCAGAAACAGCGACGGGGTTGCTGAAGCAACATGAGGAGACAGGAAAGAGATTTGTTGTGATTCAGATATCCTCCGTGTGTGAGTGATTTCTTCTCGTACGCTCTCTTTCATGCATCCTTGGTCTGTGAGTTTTGTTCAATACACCTCTAACTGACCTCTAACCCTTTATTCCCTTTCTCTCTTCTTCTCCCTTCTGTTCGATGAGTTCCTCTGCAGGAGACCAGCACCTATCGACACCTTGGCACGTCTAATTGCATCGATCTGTGCAGGTCTCCCAAAGCTAACTAATCGAAAGGGAATTTATTTCCTGTCAATATCCAGAAAGGTCATCTCTCTCTCTCTCTCTCTCTCTCTCTCTCTCTCTCTCAGAGCAGAGCAGAGCTTGGCTGTTCGTGACCATGAAAACTGTGTGTGTGTCAGGTTTTGCCTACATTTTAGATGTAAGAAAACGGCTTAAAGGGATAGTACATTGAAAAATGAAAGTTCTTCCACCATCATCTTCTGCAGAACACAAAAGAATATATTTTGAAAAACACTGATAAAGAAACAACATTTGGCTGCCATTCACTTCTATTGTATGGACACAAAACCATTGAGACATTTCTCAAAACCATCTTCTTCTGTGTTTCACAGAAGAAAGAGTCAAATACAGATTTTAAACGACATGAGGGTAAATCAATTATAACAGATTTTAAATATAAAAAAATAATATTAACATTGATATATTTTAATATTGTTTACGTTTAGGGTTATGAAAATGTGTCAAATATTTATTCTCTTAGAGCGTTTCTGTTAGGGTAAAGTTTTCATGTTTGCGTACCTGTATGCATCCATGACTAGTAGTGAGGGTTAAAACAGGATCATAGTAAACTAGCTGTTTCTTCTAAGGTGGGCCGAACTGAAGCAGGATTACAAAACACCCTTGGCACCGAATCAGCTCTGCAATTACGACAAGCGGTGGACATGCACGCAAACACAAGCAGACGTACACATCAGAGACCACGCAATCCGCCTCCCTTTCATTATCCGACTCAATCACGCCTGTCTGTTTGAGAAACGTGAAGATCAGAAAGCCGCCAAACCGCTGAAGTGGATCAGATCGCTTCTGAAAATCTTTTGTTCTGCCAAGTACAACAAAAAAGCCACGTTAAAATGTCTCAAAGTGTCTTTTTCTCAGCGTGTGTACTGTATCTGTAGTCCATATATGAGTCTTGGCCTACATCCACATGGCAATGAGATCGCTGGGGAAAGCGCCTCCGGGCTCTCTCTCACTCTCACATGTAGGGTAATTAACATGCCATTAACACATTAATACACATTAGCTATTCCCAATGTTAATGACAGACTAATTACAATACCTGAGACTGCGCTGGGGAGGCCAGTGAACTGCGCCCTCCCACCACATCGACTCAGCCGGCTCCAATCAGAGCCCCAGTCACACACTAAAGGGACTCTATTTGCCTACGTACTGAGAGACGTCCCCATACGGCCCGGCCTGCCCGTCAACTATGACAGACAGAGATCGTGTTGTTCTATATTTAAAGAGGGGAGAGATGAAGATTCACATAGTCAGACTCTTAAGCATTGGGTTACAGTCTGTCCACCTTGAGCATGATTCCTGAAATAAAAATCCTATTTATTTTCTTTATAGAGAACATAAAGTGTAACATAATAACATGCACTATAAACCTTTCAAGACAGGTCTACCATGAGCTCAGAGGTGGTTAAGCTATGGTATATGCTTCAACATATATAATTACACAATTCCCTGGAAACTACTACATTATCCACAAGACTAAAGTGAGATCCACCTACCAGAGAAGGCAGTGTGTGACAAACAGTGACCTTCTCATTAATATTTTTCAAAAATTAATATGAAAAATATTTATTCATACGTATACATTTTTAAATTGTTTATCCTTTTAAAAAAATTACAATTCTTTCATTATTTATTCACCCTAATGTCCTTCCAAACATATTAATTTCTTTCTTTTAAAGAACACTAAAGAAGATATTTGAAAAAAGTTGGTAACCAAACAACATTGACCTCCACTTACTTATTTTGGGCTGAACTATCCCTTTAATGCTTGGTCTTCAAATTTGAGTTTAATCATAAAAGCATTAGAATTTCAAAAAATTATCAGTTTAGTATCAATTATCTGAATCAGACCATGAAACCCTGACAGCGAGTGCAATAGAAAAAAAGAGAGAGAGAAAGCAGTACAACCATGTTTGTCTGGGAGGACCGATGATGTTGATGATACACGCTATCTCTCCTCTTCCCCGGAATGATAAGCTAATCAGGACCGTTGACAGTGATGCGTGACAACATACACACACCTCAGAGCTGCGGCAGGGCATCTAAGTTCTAAACATCTGAATTTTAAATGCACAATAGCGAGAGTAAAACAAAGAGGGAAAGACAAAGAGCGAGAGACTGAGACGTGACTAAAAGTGGCAGCAGTCAGAGTAGAGGATTTCCTGTCAGTTCAGGTAGCCCGTGTCCCTGGATGATGATGCGTTTCCTCTCCCCAGGAGAGAGGTTTCTGACAGCGTGAGGGAGAGGAGGAGGCGAGGGAAGACAGGGGTGGGAAAAGATAACCCAAACAAACATCTTGTAGACATTTTGCCAAGCACACCAAAATTAATCACTGTCCCGTTGAGGAGCTGACATTTGTCTGAAGTGACACACAGCGTGGTAGTCCAGGGGGAGAGGACGGAGAACGCGAGACAGACAGAGAGAGTGAGACCGGCTAAACAAGAAAGCCTCTGTCACTGCCTCTTTGTGTGTGTGTGTGCCCTCCTGGACATGGAGTCGGCCCTGGGCCAAGAACCACAGTGGTCAGCGAGCAGGCCCGCTTGTGTGTCTGCGTGGAGGCCGGCCAAACCGGAGCGCAAGGCCGTGGTGACATAGATCGACGCGCTCGCTCACGCAAAGTGACCTGACGGGACCTATTCAGCATGGGCTCCTGTGCTGGATCTCACGGGGTCACTGGCTTTGGCCGGGCTGAGCTTTATTCAATCATTTGTTTAGTCTGTGTGTATAATTAGTCACTGGTCAAGATGCTGAAGGCAGCATGTTTGGGTGCACACACTGTAGTGGGCCAATAATAATCTTCATTACTTATTAGTGATGTGCAATTTGCTAAAGTGCCATTGATTTAAACTTTTTTCTTTTTAATTATTGTCAAACCCATACAATCTATAGCTTAAAGGGATAGTTTACCCCCCCACCAAAAAATATTATTTATCATTATCAAACCTGCATGACTTTCCTTCTTCTGCAGAACACAAAGAAGATATTTTGTAGAATGTTGGCGAACAAACAACCAACCCCCAATGATATCTATTATATAGACACAAAACCACTGAGACATTTTTCACAATATCTTCTTTGTGTTCCACAGAAGAAAGAGTCATATACGGGATTTGGACAACATGAGGGTGACTATATGATGACAAATTTTTTGTTTTAACTAATGGAAATCTATTAACTGCAAGCTAATCAAAACGATAGTGATAAACTGCAGTATTGAATTGTATTGTACTTAAATGTATTTACCAAACACGTGAATCAGTGAGTGAATCATTATTTGAACCAGTTAATTAAATAAACTGCTCTCGTCTGATTATGCTGAAAAAACCTTGCTCTCTTCATTTTCAAAACATCTTTATAGCAGCATTCCATGAAATATGTATATGTGCTTTGAGCACTGTTACATTTCAATATTCTCAATTTCCAATTCGACTCTCTCAATTTCTAGCCTGTTTTGGCTTGTCATATTTCATGTTAATATCTGCTTAGGTTATTTGTTCTTGTCTTATTAAGCTCCTGGCCTTCATTTGTGGCCAAGGTAGTGTGCTTCTTAATGTACACCCCCAGCAAATAATGCAAATGTGTCATTGAAAGGCACTTATAAAATACCCACAGGCAACTAATCTATGCAAGCCGCCTCGTCCTTCTCCAGCACTGCCTAATTAGGCAACAGAGAAGTATGTAAAACCAGGTCACACACACACACACAAAAACAGGACATGCAAACGGCAGGTTCTGGTGTATTAGTGTCATTACACGCACACGCAAGAGAACAGCAGCACGAATAAAAAGCTTTGGGCAGACGTGAATATTGCTGTAACATGCAGCTGCACTAATCCCAGAATCCTCTCTGCCTGGTCTCTTCATGTCTCTCGGTGAGATATGTGAATCCGCTGGAGCGTTCCTGCATGTTGGATGCCCACATGTGCATGCGTACGCGTGTCTTTTTTTCAGAAATGCTCGTGTGCGCGAGGGCGTGTTGATAAACAACAAAAGCAGTGTTAGAAACGTACAGCCTGGCCGTGATCCAGTGCCAAAGAAATGACTTTTTGCAATGGTGTCCTCTGTGCCAGATTTGACAGTCCATCATTTAAATTTGGCTGCAGTGAATCCATAGCAAAGACTCTGATGCCTAGAGCGGTGAGAGAGAGAGAGAGAGAGAGAGAGAGAGAGAGAGAGAGAGAGAGAGAGAGAGAGAGAGAGAGAGAGAGAGAGAGAGAGAAGAGAGAGAGAGAGAGAGAGAGAGAGAACCCAGAGAGAGAGAGAGAGAACGAGAGAGAGAGAGAGAACGAGAGAGAGAGAGAGAGAGAGAGAGAGAAGAGAGAGAGAGAACGAGAGAGAACGAGAGAGAGAGAGAACGAGAGAGAGAGAGACGAGAGAGAGAGAGAGAGAGAGAGAGAGAGAGAGAGAGAGAGAGAGAGAGAGAGAGAGAGAGAGAGAGAACGAGAGAGAGAGAGAGAGAGAGAGAGAGAGAGAGAGAACGAGAGAGAGAGCGAGAGAGAGAGAGAGAGAGAGAGAGAGAGAGAGAGCGAGAGAGAGAGCGAGAGAGAGAGAGAGAGAAAGAGAGAGAGAGAGAGAGAGAGAGAGAGAGAGAGATGCCTCTGAAGGGTCTCTTCTTTCTTTCTTTCTTTCAGACAAGAGCTACACTTCAAATTACAGATTAGCATTGCCTTGTCTTGTGCATCCTGAGGCAAAAAAACCTGCAGAGCTCCAATCACAGAGGACGCATGGCCAACAGGGCTCTCACACACAATTATTTTGCCAATGCTGCTCTACAAAAGGCTTTACATTTCACACAAAGCTGGTGTGAAGGAACAAGACATCTCTTAAAGGGTCTAAGGTCTTTTTGTCTTACAGTATGTACACCCACAGCTCCTTCAATAAGCCTCTGTTATTAAATATTCAGCATCATAGCTAACAGGAAATGTTCTTAGAACTTAGAAAAGTTCTCCTAAAGTTACTAAAAAATGTGTTGACATTAAAACATTGTTTAATCAACATTATTAGGTTATAAAATGTAAGATAAGTTAAATGTTTTTAAAATATTATAAAAACGTTATATTGTTAGTTGAATATTTAAAACAGACGTCACACATACAAATTCCTCGTATGTGTAAACATACCTGGCAATAAAGCTCATTCTGAAACATTCACAAATAATGTTTTCATAACATAGGAGGAATGTTAGCAGAGATTATTAGTAATACTATTAAAGTCACGTACAGTAAAACTATACAAATAATAATTTTTTCCTTTATGCGTGCAATACGGATATCTAATTGTTTTCTAAAGTCAAACCTTCATTGATTTCACACAAATGAATGCAGGTGAAAGGACTAAAGGTTAAGACAGACGTTTTTATTAAAGTTATTTTTACACGTGCTAATGAGGTTTCAGTGTCTGAGCTGGGGTCTCTGACGTTTAAGCTTTAATATAACATCCAAACAATCACAACATCACACCTTTCCATTTCAGTGGCACTCAAACACACCTCTGCTTATTGTTAAATGCTGGAGAGAGGTAGACAGACAGAGGTAGAGAGAGCGAGAGAGGAGAGAGAGAAAGGTCTTGCTTAGCTAATTACAGTAATTAACAGTTACAGATTTAATTGGAGGGGAAGACATTAGAGGGGATAACGTTTTGTCGGTTGTGGTCGGGGTGGACCAATGTCTTGCCAACGTGCTTTTGTCTCGGGGCGAGGAACAGCACTCGTTGACACGACATGCGTCAGGTTGAGATGCCGGGGCTCGTCAAGCACGCGCAACCGCCGCCGCTAACAAGCTGGAGGGTTAATGAGAGCACGCAAGCCCTCCACAACAACAGCACCATTAGCCTAGCTTGCCAGCAAACAATTCAATCTTCATGCATCCTTTCTTGAAGCTTTTAGCAACCTCACTTCAGTGCTTCCAGCCTGCAGATGAAGGGCAGTGCATGTTGCGGGCTCAAAGCTGTTATTATTATCCTTTTGTTCGCTTTTTCCTTTTATGAAACTGATGAGGGGAAACATGCATTTCGTCTCCGCTTTCTAGCAGACTGCGGTTGCGACTGACCTTTTCAGATTGGATTGCCTTACGTTTCTGTTTCACATGTATATCGTTTCCGCAAAAGATCACGCAGCCCATGCAGTTTCGGGTCAAACGCGAGGCATTACGAGCGCCAAAAGCCCACCCGCCCGCTCGCTCGCATCGCGCCCCTCCTCCTCCTCCTCCTCCTCTCTCTCAGCTTAAAGAAGCTGGCACTTATACCGTAAAGTGCTCGTTCGATTCACAGGATCGTCTTTCAAAATGTGTTTGTGAAACCCCACACCCCATCGAAACGCGAGGGGATTTATTGGAACATGGTCCATTGAGAGATTCCGAGACATTCTTGCACTTTTTTTCCTCCAGTCCTCTAAAGCCCTTTATCTCCTCGCCTCTGCTCAAACACTCTCTCGCTCCCTCTCTCGACGCTTGTTGTTCGCTAGTCTGCGTTGGGCAATTACAGCACAGGCTGAAAAATGAGGATCCAGCGCAACTGTGTCCGTCTTTTTAATAAGCTTTGCTAAAGATGACGTGTTTGAATGAGTTCGATATCTTCACAGTGGGGCAGAGTGGAAAGGCTGATTTTAAAATATGAGAGCAGTGAAGTAAACAGTGTTTAGGATTGGGAAGAGGAGGGGTGAGGAGGGGTCTCGTTCTTTCGTTTCGGGGGTTTTGTGCGCTCTGTGTGTTTGTGCATATAAACCCGGGGGCTTAGTGTGAGAGGGATGATTTTTCTTTGCATAGCGGTCAAGTTGCAGATTCAAATAAATGGGCATTGAATGGGTTTATATTTCTATTATAAGATGCATTACTGGTAGGGTGTAAATTTATTGTTACTTCTTGATATAATGCACAGTATATGGAAAAAGAAAGTACATATGCAAAATTTACCATGGTAATGATACATTCTGAAAAAATATCATAGTTTTTGTTTATATTGTAATACATGATTCACTGTTAAAAGCGGTTTTATTTTATTTGTTTACTTATTCATTTTAACAACAGTTATAAATATGGTGTTTTTTCTAAAACTGTTTTAAATGTTTACCATGGTAAAGTTTTGTAAAGCCAAAACTGTATTGTCATAAACTCAGGTTCAATACATACAGTACCAGTCAAAAGTTTACAACACACTGTTGTTTAGATTTTCTTCCTAAATTTTATAATTGTAGTAAAGTCATGAAAACCCTTAAATAACACAATTGTAACTGTGGGAATTATGTTGTGACTAAAAACATCTAAAATCAATAAACACTATGTTATATTTTAGCATCTTCAAAAGTAGTCATCTTTTGTCTACAATTTGTAAAATCATACCCTTGACATCCAGCTTTTTGAGGTCTCAACCTGGGAAGTTTTTAAACAACAATGAAATAATTTCTATCTATGCTGAACTCGTTACTGAACTTATCAGCTGCTTTCTATTAATTATTTGAGAAAAAGAAATGATTACAATTGTATTTTTGTCTACAAACATTGAAATATACATCTTCAGATTAAAAGATTTTTAAGATCATGAGACACTATTTTTTTCAATTGTATCTAAACTTTAGACTGTTACTGTATACTGTACTCTATATGCATATACATACAGGTTCACAGGTTCAAGCCGTTTCCCCTCTGGATTACTTTCATTTTTTACATGACAACGTAACTCAGAGTATAATAACGTAAATGTCTGAACAGCCCTGAGTCTGAGCAGAACGGTGTAAAAGCGCCATGTTTGAAGCCAGTAAAACTAGTCCATAAATACAGGCGGTGCTAAGTGAGAAGAGCCTGAGATCTGTTTAAGGGGGGGCGGGGGGACAGAGGTAGGCTGCTTCTTTTCAACCTCTCTGTGAATAGATGACAACCACATTATGGGCCCCTCAATCCGCCCAGGACAGCATACACCCGAAAGCCATATCTGTCAACATTAAATACACCCGTATTACCCGTGTAAACAAAAGCATCCGCCGCCACAAGTGCATCTGCAGCCACGAACGCGTGTATCACGCAATGGACAGAGGCTAACACAGCTAGCGGTTTAGTCAGATTGTGAACTCTCTCTAGACCTCATTACTCATTCAGTCAAGAAAGAGGAGTCCACTCTTTATGTTCCTCGTTCTCTCTATCCCTCTCTCTTAACTCGTGTTTCCTGTTTGCTGTCTAAATGGAGAAGCGATGACACTTTGAGTCAAAACGGAAAGCCCATTAGATAAGCAAACACTTTGCTAAAACAACTCTCACCTGCCTAGCAGGTACATCAGACAGACAGAGGGTATGATTTCATCGCTTACTCGCCCACTTTTTTTTTTTTTTTGAAAAGCCAACACCACTTAAGCTAAGCAAATATTTTAGTGACCGCACTAGGCACTGGAGAAATCTGTTTATTTTCCTTTTTCCATTTTTCCCCTGTTGCTCTCCACCAGCTGCAATCTTCACAGGAAGTGTTTACAAATGGAAAGATTCCTCCTGAAAATGGGAGACGGTGGGGGCTTTAAATTTTCTGGGGTGATATTTCACCGTCTCCGTCTATACACTCTTCATACCTGACCGTCTAACATACAAGACCTGCGGTAATTTCTCAACCGGCTTGTGTATTATAGCTTCAAACCACTTAACACGGGCAGCTCTTATGCTTCGATGGAAATCTAGAAAGACAAAATGTTTATGTGCGTGGTGCCCTCAACTCTTTTTCAGGTCTTTTTTAATACTCACAGTGGCTGTGTGGACTGAATATTTCAGTAGTAGAAGCACATAGAAACCATATGCAGTACAAATCCCAAGGACCAAATGAAATGTATTAAACATGTGGACTTCATAAATCTCCACTGGCTCTGAGCAGGATAATAGTTGTGTGTGTGTCTGTGTGAGCTGGTTTCCTGAACACTACACCTCAATGAACACAATCTATTAATGCAGTCTGATAAGAACAGATTTGTAAAGAAACAAAGGAAAGAAAAAGGATAAATTAATATTACCCAGGGCTTGGGGCAAAGATGCCACAGATATTAAAAGCGTGTATAAATGTTTTTTCTTTTTAACATGGAATCAGACATACTACAAAATATGGTATTTTGTATCCTAAAAACTATTTTGTTAACACTCTACAATAAAGGTGTTTTTGTTAACATCAGTTAATGCATTAGCTAACAAGTAAATTACAAATACATTTTTAGTTACAACTGGTAACATCATTCCTGCTATCTAATGCTTTGTAAATAAAACAAACAGTTTCAGAAAACTGCTTTCAGTTACAGTACTTCAAGCACTTTTTCCTAAATAAAAGACATGCTGCGTGTTTTTATATGCTCAGAAAAAAAAGATGTCTTCAAAACTATAAAAAATGCCCCTGAAGATCAACTCCAGGGCACAATTACTGCCCCTTAATAAAAAAGGTCCTTTCAGACACTGGTGGAAACTAACAAAACTGCCTTCATTACCATATATTACAGACAAGGGCGAATTCAGCAGTTTTCATTTTTTACATCTTTTCTCCTCTATCTGTCTGCACAGCACAGCAGCCATTTGGAGGGGCAGAGCTCAGTAACCCTGAGGGGGAACTTTCACCTTCAGCAGCGGATGAAAGGTACAGAGAGCCTGAAGGTTCTGCCCGCTGCTCTCGGCGTCATGCCCTGCAAAGCCGCTCACCAGCCGGGCACAACCAGGCGCACACACCTCCCATGCCAGGCCAATAGGGTGTGAAGAGAAAGATGTAGAAAGCTTCCACTCATATTCTGTGTATGGTGTACCATTATTTAAATAAATGATCAAGGTTAAAATAAAGACTTTTGTTTCTGTGGGAATGCTGGTTAAAGCCATTCTGGTCAGCCCCTGGGGATTATGGGTATAGTATAATCCGTCCTGTTCTCTGCAGAGAATGTCTATCTTGTGATGGCTAATCTGTAATCAGAAAGATCAAGCGAGCTAAAAAAAACAGACACCAATGCAAGCTCAGGAGTTTGTCTCATACACACATTCAAGCATAAAGGCGTTTGTTTCAACCAAATCCTTCGCTTTCATATTATCCAAGCAAAACCAAGGTCAATAGTGTAGGGATATGTTTTAAAAGCACTCGCAAAATGTCATCGGTCATACACAGCACTGCTGAGTGTGTAACGGTATGTGTGTGTGAGCAGACCCATGAACTCCATTAGTATGGGCTATGGTATGAAACCCCTGTCAGCGTCTGGATTGCAGGGCAAGAGCTTCACACAGGGAACGCTGGGCTTAGAAATCACCAGGGAGTCCAGCTTTGTAATGCCGAGGCAAAAAGCCCTCCGATACATACGCAAGAACGCGAGAAAAGTCGTCTCCGTTAGCCCCGGCTTATTACTCCAGGTTCTAAAACAAATAAGAGTCTGGCACCTTTTAAATCACTTCAATTCGCATTTCAAAGTATAATTTAATCTTTTTTTCCTCTCTGCCTTTTTGCCGACATGTGACAATTACTTCATCACGGCGTAGTGACGGATTAAAAAGTTGTCAAATTAAATATTTAAGAGGTCTGTGGGCGGGCGTGAATTTGTTTAAGGAATAACAGAGATTGAAGTTAAGACGTAAAAGCTCGTATACGCATATTTCTTTCTTCAGGGACCGAATCCATATATTTTCCTTCGGGGCCACCTACTTCTGCATAGTCTGGGGATATGTAGCTCCATGCTGTGTTGGGCTGCTAATATCCCTGAAAGATTGCTTTTATACTTTGCCGTCAAAAGGAATATAGTTATGTATGATCACGCGGAATAAAGAAAAGAATACATTCAGAGAGAGTGAATAATTCGTTAATGGTTTCAATTGTGCTGCCTGGGAGTAAAGCAACTAGTTCCTTTTCATGTCATTTGAATCAAAGTCTACTCAAACAGTAGTTAACAGCATTTATTTTTCAATAACTGCGAAGATCGGGGAAAGGAAAAAGAAACGCCCCTGTGGAATACCGTGTAATACAAGATATGTTCTTTTGTGCTCCAGAAAAATGGAAGTGACAGGTGACAGTAACGGAACGACGGTTTTCCTGAGATCAAAATTGCATGTGCTACAAAGCTAGCGTGCCAGATCCGGCAGGGTTAAAGTCTTTATAAACACGCGCAAGTTCTCACACTGAATACTGGCTAAATCCATTCATGCCTGATCAATGACACAAAAAGTTCTTGTAAATGTAGATTTCATTACTCTGACTCTAGGGACAAATGTGATGCAAAAAGTCTCTCTGCAATATTGCTTAGACACGTATTATACAAGCCTAAATATAGAGGAGATCCTGACAGCCACGGATTCAAACCCTGGAACGCTTACAGAGCAGAAGGCTGATGGCAGTGAGGAGTCATGAGGCATCACCTCTGAATTATGGTGCATGATGGGAAATGACTGACAGGAAAGGAGACAGCACATTGAGCTGTATGTGTGCGCACACGAGGAAGAAACTGCTGTGTTAGGCTGTACTAAATCTAGGACAGGGTTTAAAATTAGCATCTCTCATGGAGAGTTGCCTGCCATGGCGATTCGCCGTCATTACATGTCCAGTTCACTTTAGTCCATCTTAAAAAAGCAGAGTCATATCTTAAACACAGCTGGCCCTGTCTACACCACATGGATGTCACGTTGCCAAATGTAAATAAGTCTCTAATATTTGAATGACTGTAAATGGAAAATTTGCCTACTTACAGTTAACAGTTAGTAACTTTAGTTTTAACACACAAATGATAGAAAACACATACAGAGCATCACTACAATTTTTTTTTAGAATTTAAAGGGATAGTACAAACAAAAATATTTTTTCATCATTTATTCACCCTTCTGCAGAAAAGAAAGACAAAAGAAGATATTTTGAAGAATGTTGGTAAACATACAGTATTGGCCTCTATTGACTTCCATTGCATGTACACAAAACCACTGAGACATTTCTCAAAATATCTTCTTCTTGTGTTCCACATAAGAAAGACATACACAGGTTTTGAACAACATGAGGGTTAATAATTAATAGAGATTTTATTATTTTTGGGTGACTATCCCTTTAAAGTTCCGATCTATTTTCTGACTTGGTTCATAATGTACAGCCCTCTGCAACTACAGCAATTCTCCTCCTCCTAGTTAAAATGGACTCTGGGGCCATTTCTTAAACACAGTTCATTTCGTTCCACTGTTTGTCCTGTCACACTCGCATCCCCTTTATCCATCTTTCTCTATTCTCATTTCTCCTTCGTCTTAGTCTTACACATTCTCGCTCTCGTTCTGTGGCCCCAGGCTGCATAATTAATGCATGTACTGACAGCAGTGTCACTCGCTGACTGAGGACTCCTTTGCTCCCCCATCGCATTTTACCCTGGAAGAAGAACTAGAGAGAGGAGCGTACAGCCCCACAACCCGGCACGTCGGACCGACCCGCCTCTCTGTTGTTTCATCAAGGTGATTGAGCGGGAAACAGGAGCGGAGCAAAATAGCATCTTATGTTCACGAGGCCCCGTCTACATTATGCATTCGAGTTCTCGAAATATATCGCTGACTGATCCTCAAATATTTCTTAAGGTGTGTTTAAGCCCCATTCTTTTTGCCTCACACTCGACTCGCTATTAGGCGTGAGTGGGCCCGCGTGTGACACGGAGCTGAAATTATGAATTGCTCCTATCAAGTGAGAGCTGTTGCGCGCTGATGAAGGGAGCGGCGGTGATTGCCGGGCGACAGGAATGCTGTTTGCAGATGCAAACGGAATTCTATCTCCGGGAACGCTCCCTCCGGAATAGTCTTCAACATAAAGAGGATGCACCCCATTCCCAGCGCTGCAAATTCATACATTTCAATAGAGAGCAGTTTCACACCGCAGACTTGGTGATTAAATGCCGAAGCCTGCCATTTTGTGGAAATACATAGAATTCCCTTGGTGGCTCCGTGATCGTTTTTACCTGTCAAAAACAATTGGTGGAGGACAATACGAAGTGCTGTGAAATAACACATACTTCTCGCGGAATGAAACCTGGGGCGCTGAATGTACAGAATATACCGGGAAACCTGTCTCTCCGATGTCACCCCCCCTGCATCTCAATCTCTATAACTTTCTCCTTATCTTTATCTCTACTTCACTTGGAGGCACGTTACGTTGGGGCACGGATTAAGTGACTTGATCCTGCAAACATTTCAGGAATTTGGGCTCACAAAGGGGTCAGCGCAGGGGCGAAGGGATAGCCTTACACACACATATACACAAGTGCACACAATTGCACGCGCATACACACACAAACACATTCAGACTGCTCCATTAGCCCGTCAGCAGCGCTGTCACTGGTGCAGAGTTTTCTCAGGGAGAAATAGCCTCAACAAGCTGCACTTATTTTCCCTTGTAGTGGGGCTCTGACTCACGACTGCGATGGACAATTACAGCCTAAGAAAAATATCAAGAGAGGAGCAAGAAACAAGAGAAAAACAGGAGAATTAGCTTCTTTTTTCCAGTGTGAAAGTACATGAGTACAAATGCTTTCTATGAAACTTGCCCATTAGAACAATTGGACTCTAATTAAACAATTTCATTCCTGTTTCGACGAACACAGAGAAACACACATTTAAATGTCTACTAATGGAATTACATACTTTCCGCATGAATCCCTAAATTTTTTGTGTGCTTTTCATGTTTAATTGTAAAAGGGTTGGATAGGGAGGAGAGGACAGGGGCTAGGGCTCTGGGCATCGGCCACTTTTCACAAATTGCGTCCTTATTCAATTATGTTTACATATTGAGGTCCACAGTCCAGCTTTAATGGTATGTCTACCACAAAGTTTGCTTGTTTGGAAAAGCTGCATTAAGCCAACGCAAATGCAGAGCCCAGTCTCCAGTCTTTACCTCAATTGGATTTTCTTTGTCTTACGGAGATCTGACAAAGTCAAGAAGAAATGTAAAATTCATTTTTGGAAAGAGCTGTATGAGTACAGATAAGCTTATTAATCACAATATTACTTATTACTAGTCATACTCGAAAAGCCAACTTTTGATTTGCGTCATTCTCGCTGTAGCTACTGGCCAAAAACCACCAAGTTAGACAACAAAATACAAAGTGAACAAGTAAAGAGACCAATTACAGTTCATCTTGTTATATAAAATCGATTAACATGTAAAAATAAATCGAAACTGTGTATATACTGTGATCATAATTCAACCCAAAACTATTGCGAAATCTCATTTTTTTGCTCCTGTTTGATACTCTGATCATCTTTCAAAGATTTCATGCCACTAACCTATAAAAGAAATAATAATTATTTCATTAGAAAAGCATTATTAATTCTTCTCATGATAGCCTTGATTTTTTTTCCGGTATTTGCTCTTGTTTAGTTACTAACTGCCTTGTTAGCATCGAACCACCGCCGTTCCATCATGCTTCCTGTATTATCTGAACCAGTGAGCCGGACTACATGAGTATCTTTGCCATCGTTGCACTTTTCCCAGACATTTTAACAGGACGTCTACACTGTTGCTGAGCTTAGCCTACCAAGAGATTTGAAGGCGTGGCGGTCGGCAGTTAGCCTTTAGCATCGCAGTGACATGCATTCCGTTAGCGGCTAACACTGCCTCATTTATTTCACTTATCCAGAAGATTCTGTACAGCTCTGAGAGAACCTGCTGACCTTGTCACTTCACACCACCACAGTCTCTCTCTTCTCTGCTCTATCTCTGTCTGGAGCTAAAGGACATGTCGGCGCTCGGGTTCTGTACGATTTGCAGCGGAAATAAAAAATGAAAGAGCTTTCTAGCAGATGTAGTTGGTGCTTGAATGTAAGTACATTCGGAGAACCCATGGTGTGCGAATGCTTCGCCTCAACACAACACAAGAGCCATTACGACGGATGGCTAAAAGGGTTAACGCGTATGAGATTTAACTGTGCGACTGTTATGCGGAACTGAACTATTTTTTCTCTGTAAATTGACAAAGAGGAAAAAGGCAACCGTGCCATCATTAGAGAGCGCACGCATTCACATCGCCGCCGTTCCAGCCTGCTTTCCGCTGCGCGTCCTGATAAAAGAGAGGGGAGAGGTAAAGGAGGTGTGCGAGGAGCATCTCTGAGATCCTCAATAAATTCTCATTATTTGAAGTGGAGTATTTGAGAGCTAAGAGTGGGGTGGTGTGTGTTCTCTTAATCTTGTCGTCGGTGGCAGGCTATGTGAGGCAGGGTGGGTTAATGTAATATCACAGTTGGGTGCCTCACCATGCCACTTAAACCTCCTATTAGTAAAACACTCCCTTTCTCCCTCTGTGTTATAAAAATGAACCCACGCTGCCACTTCAACGACGCACGGGAGAAAAGACTGTCAAAAACTGGTAGTGAATTCAGGAAAAAAACGAGTCTAGCCTCTCCGTTATAATTATTCCCATCATACCAAAATCTAAGATGGAACAACAGGAGTTAGCATTAAAATCCATGTAGATGAAGTTCTAAACTTCATTATTAGAGTATTTCAGACAGTTAAACTTAAAAAGAAAATATAATAGCGACCAGTGTCCACCCCTGCGGTACAACCTCAAACTTCAAATGTAAATTGACCGCAGAGCAAAATTACAAAAAGAAACCGCTAAGAAAAACACAGATGAAGGTCATATTGTGTTGGAAATGGGCAGAGATAAAACCCAAGGCTCATCCAGAGGCCCTGGCACACAAATTAGTGATGTGCATAACAGTGTAATTGGAAGTAACAGTAGAAGAAAGGAGCGGAAATTCACACAGGCAGCCATGAAAAGACGTAAATGAGCTCTGGACTAAACAGGAGGAAAAAAAACAGACCAGTGCTTTCTTGGACTCCCGTCTCAATTAATGGCTAACGCAATCCAAACATCTCCCCATGTCCACTTACTCCAATAAAAGCACAAATCTGGCTACGGATAATTTTAAGCTGTCTGAATAATATGTTTTTATGGCTGGACTTTCTTTCGCCGCACATGAATCGAATGAGTTAGTGTGGTGCCACTGGATTTCTCACCTGGCACGCATGCTTTACGGCCCAGGTGCTACGATATGCCATAAATTTGGGTTTTATTAAAAGAAAATTAAACATGAAGATCAGTCAAATGGCTGCCCCTGATATCCACAAGTCTTAACTAACCGAAAACGATCTGCAAGTTCTAAACGAGAGGCCGCTTATAAAAAACCGTGAGCGCTTGGGATAGAGGGATAAATAAAAATGTTGTTGAGTATTGCTCTCTTCTGCGAGGCGGCTCTATGCCCACTGAGCATCTGTGTCACCGCACGCCACATCGAGGCTGCCAATCTCGCATGGGCACACAGCGGCACTCGCCGCGCCACCCGAGCCACCCTCTGCCACCTCGGCAGCACCGCCATGCCACGTTCGCCGGCGCGTCCTCCCTGCTCCTCCTCCTCGACGCGCAGGGCCTCTCCAGCTGCAGCTTAATTTCCTGTGACTTGCCTAATTACTGTAATTAAGGATTAATTGCCATTAATTATTCACACATAAGCTCATCGCAAATCATGGGGTAAATGTCTTCTGAAAGCTGCCATACTCACCATGGATAAACACACTGGGATGCTTCAGGCAGCTGAATCTATCACTCCACCCCGCAGCAAAGAGTCCGCCTGGCCCGCCAGTCTTACCAAAACAGCCATAACTCTCCACGAGAGAAACGTCAAGTCCGACCCACGAGAGGAGAGGTTCTGTCACACCTAGCATGTTCCGCTATCAGTGCTTACACTACTGTAAAGATGGATTGAGGCGGGCCAGGGGAGCCAGGCTAAGAGTGCTGGAACGGTCCGCGTGTAAATTATCCAAGTTTAACATTTGAGGAGAAGGAGGGGAGGAGAAAAGCTCTCGGAGAAAGAAATCGAGCAGCTGAACTTTGAGAAGAGCTTATCGGCTTGTTTCAACAAACAGCTAATGTAAGGCGGTAAAAGGGGATTTTCTTTGATTAAATAAACTACACATCCTTACACAATACAGTCAACTTAAAAACAGGCAAAGAGGTATTTAAAAGCAAAATTTGGTCAAATTTGGTTCACCTGGATCACCAGATTCCCTTCACCACAGACTCCCTTGCCCCGTCCTGAACTTCATTCTTCAGTTTTTATGGTCTCTTCCAGAAAGGAGCTTGTGAACTATCTCAGAAATTGCCCTAGCGTTTCTGAGGCAATAGTTTTAAAAGCTCACGCTTCATAAAATCATAATAATGGCCATCATGTAAATCTGCTGAATATGAAATGTCTGCCGGGAGGCGGCATGCAAACAGTATTTAAAAAGCCGACACTTTTACAAGGCCTTAAATCAGGCGAGCTCCGGTCTGGTTCTCAACGCTTGAAGCTTAGGAAAAGAGAGAGAGATGGAGAAACAGAGAATCGGAGAGACTCTGACGCCTCACAGCTGGTCTGTGAAACTTCACAGTTGTCTGACAAACTCATAATACACCAGACTGACAATTACTCGCCGACTCTTGAAACGGGGTCTCTAAAGCGTCTGTTGCTTCGCCACTAATAGAGGAACCGTCCGTGGTCTTTAAACATAAACACTTATAAGAGGGAATAAGAGGGAGGCTGAGAAGAGAGCGAGAACTGGAGAACAAGAAAGAGTGAATGAGAGAGGCACTAATTGTTCTGCAAGAGCCTTCTGCTCCAGATTAATGCAGGAAAACATTTTCATTTGGGTACATAAGTTTGTTTGTCTGATTTAAACATTTATGCTAATGGCCCTTCTGCCAGCTCTTTAATGCTTTACACACTGTTGTAAACAGCCCCTGAGCTTATCCATCACACTAGCTCTCTCTCTCTCTATTTCTCTCTCTTTTTCTGTCTATCTGTAGAATCCAAGACTATACCAATACAAATACACACTTAGTTTTCTTATAAACACACGCACAGAAGCATGCATTTATCTTGCTAAGATAAAATAATCTAAGACATATTTTTAAATTAGGCTATTATAAATATTACAGAGTAAGCTTAACTCCTTACCAAAAAAACGTTTAAGAATAAAAATGAACTTTTTTACAAATGATGACATTTGCAAAATGAGGTACTGTCATACTAAGCTAAGCTAAGGAAAACCCCCAATAACACTTATAACATATAACCCAATAACATTTATCTGTTATACGTGAACACACTTAATTGTTATTAAAAGCTAACTGCATTTGTACTAATACATTTCCATTGTATCATCATTATATTTGTACATTTATAGTACTACAGCATATTTTTATTACTTTTCAGTACAAATGAGGTACAACAAAATATGAATTTTCTAAATAAATTTAGGTAAGGCCAATTTAATTACCTTCAAATAGCACCACTGTACAAAGTTTGATTACAGTTCCATATCATTATCACAGTATTGTGAAAGATTCTCATCCTCCTATCTGTGTCTAAGCTTAAGTCCTCATTTAACATAGAGATATTTTTGAAACGGCATCAAAAATCTACTCCATGTTTGTGCCGCGCTACCCACCGTGCTCATGTTCCATTACAGGCGATATTAAGTGACACAGACCCCATGGTGCATTCACATCACTGAGTGTGTGTGTGTGTGTGTGTGTGTGTGTGTGTGTGTGTGTGTGTGTGTGAATGCTCACTGACACCTTTCAGAGCGAGCATTCATCAGTATCACTGTCACTTAATTGATACTTACTAATTTCTCCTCTTTTTCTCACTGGCTCTCTATGTCAGCTGCCAGGGGCTTCAGCGTCGCCTTCATTTGTGGACTTCCAACGGACTCCACAGGGGTAATTACACTTTATGTGTTAATTGATGTAAATACAAAGATGGAAGCTACACCTGCATGATCACAGCACAACTGGAAACTGGAATCTGAAGCGGTGAGCAGATTGCACAGGGATGCGTGTGTGTGTGTAATTGTAAGAAAAAGTGGTTTTGTGTTTGAATATCGTCAAAATCAACCTTTTTTAGAATTTAGCCAATTTACCTACATTTGCTACTTGGTTGGTTGGTTCCGGGTATTCCAGGGAGGGACATTCTCATTCTAGAGAGAATCTGATTGGACAATTCTGTGGAGTGCCAAATGAGTCGTCAATATTTTAAATGCATTTTTTTTCCAAAAAGAGAAAGATTGTAACTATAATTTAGTTTTAAAACAATCAAAAACATGCACACACACACACACCCGGATACTTTTTAATGTTTTGTTCCACCACTGTGGAGCTCTTTGGAAAGTCTCTGTTGTCAGCAGATGTCATTCCACAGGAGACAAAGGAAATGAGAAAGGGCTTTGGATATCATCAGCATAGAAATGAGCCTCTCTCACTTTCTCTCTTGGCTTACACCACAGTCCTAGCCCGGACCCCGGCCCGCGGCTCAAGCAACTGTGCTACCTTTTCAACTTGCAAATGACGGTGTCACCAAACGCTATCCTTCCATCAATCAAGTCAGGGGGTCATGAATATACAAAAGGCAAACGTGGAGGCTCGGCCACCTCCCGCAGCTTTGCGCGGCCCAATTATAAAGCTCTCTCACTCGCTCTCTCCCTCTCTTTCCTTGTATGTTGTTTGTTTTATTTTAAAGGGTATGGTCACGTTCAGCCGTGGGCTAAAACAAGGTAGGTCAGCCGTGGTGGCCCTTGTCAGAAGAGACTGCAAATGCAGGTTTAGGCTGGATAGCCGTTGTCGTCTCTATTGTGTCAGTTTTTCTGAAAGCTGGACATGCAAGAAAACACACATATGATATTACTAGCATCTAAGAATTCACAAAATCTCAGTTTGCACTATACCAAATGTCACTAGTCGAAACAATTAAGATTTTTAGTTTTCATTTCCCATCTGTTCTTCTTCAAAAAAGGAGCACACACACAGGTGGACAGACTGCTTAGAATAAAATGTGGAGTTCAATTGCGCACACACAAACCCACACAGACACGCAAACAATTTAGCATGCACTCCCTTGATACACCCTCCTCAACACAGGAACAACCCCACAGCCACCTCACTCGCTCTCTCTCCCCTGGCCCAGCTGTCAGCTCCTAGCGTGTGCATTAGCATTCTAACTGATCCACGGCTGCCTTCTGATGAATGAGTGTGTGTGGGTAAGTAATGACCTCCATGCTGCAAGTGGAACTGATAGTCAATGGCTGCCACTGATCAATAGCACAGAGCTGGGCCCGGCCACCGAGAAATCATTTTCAAGGCCAAAGACATCTCTTACACACAGACAGCACGGCTATCAGGGGCCGCATTGAGTCAGAGAGAGAGAGAGAGAGAGAGAGAGAGAGAGAGAGAGAGAGAGAGAGAGAGAGAGAGAGAGAGAGAGAGAGAGAGAGAGAGAGAGAGAGAGAGAGAGAGAGAGAGAGAGAGAGAGAACGAAAGAGATGTTTTGATGTGGAATCCTAATGTTGTTATATAAAGTCTAAATTGTGAACTTTACTGTACAAATCATCTACTACAGTATTAAATAAAATTACTATGGAATTAAATTAAGGAATTTACACATGCACATGCCAGCAAGAAATAACAGAGGTAATATTTTACTAGTTAGGTTTGCACTTAAATTCCTCTGTGTCTTTTAAGGTGATCAATGACTGTAAAATGACTCTAATGAGGGCAAGACCAAGGACGACTGTGACAAACTGTAGTAAATTTTACCATTTGTAAAAGTAGTTTTAATCTAGTTTGTGCTTTTAAAGGATCTATGGACTTATTGTGGTCTTGTGGATTTTATCATCAACTTAAAATCATTTAACTTTTTTAAGGTTATAATTCAGACACCTGAATCAGTTCTTAAAAAAACGACAAAAGTACATAATGTCTCTGAATATTGCAACATATCATTTAATCATCATAAATGATCAGCGCCATGGTAAACAAAAAATGATGCAAATAAATCTGTTCTAATTATATGAAAAACATGCATGAAATACTGTATTTTTATTTGACTTCATTTCATCAGCCTATCAAATTTTTAAGGGAAATATCTGCCAATTTGAAAATAATGAAAAGACAAGACAAGCAAAACAAAAAGCAATTTTAGAAGTGAAAAATGTAAGAGGTCATGTTTGAAGCTCTGCCCTCCGGAAACGTGCAAACGTGATAGCAAAAACACACACGCGAAAAGGAGAACCAACGTGGGGTTAACGTCTGGCTATGGCTCAGGGAAAATAAATTGCTTTAAATATGGAAGTGGACGTCGGAATGGTCCCTGCAAGAGTGGAGTGGGTTTGGGTAAACCAACAGTCTGTCGAGCGTAATTTATAGACAGCTATGATAAATACTATTTGTCCATGACAGTCACATGAAATAATAAACCTTGGCTCTGCTATAAACATTACCAAATCCTGACACTATTGATTTATAACGGCTAACACTGACATCAAACCAAACAAGTGACAGAAACAATGCCCGGGCTTTAGGCGCCGTTTGTCAACTATTAATACTGTCAGAGGGGGCTTTCGTTTTAGCTGGGAAAGCCTGTCGCCCAGTTGTCAGTCGACCATGCTGAGGAGGACGAGAAAGGGAGAGCGAGCGAGAGGAATGTGTTGGAATTGCCAACAGGGGTTCTTGCGGCACGGCTGCGTTAGCCCTAATTACCCACCCCGCACACCGACCCCTCATGTCCCTTAAACGGTTCCTGCTCTGCCAGCATCAACTTAAAATTGCATGTTAATTATGTAAATTATTAATTGGGTTGAGACTGTTGTTTATGGGATTTTGGACTTAATAACTGGATCAGCCCTCACCCAGAGTCTGACCTGTGACAAGCCACAGCCAGCCAACGCAAGTGACATTTTCCGAAACATTAGCTCCTCTACACACACACAAACATGCGCACACACCTCTTCGGAAGGCCCGTGGCATGAAAAGGGAAGAAATGATCTTGTGCAGGTGGTGCTGTGTAATGCTGTATTTTGTCTTTTTTGTTTGATTGGAGGAGGTCAGAGAGATTGTACAATCGACGGGAAATAGAGAAAGAAAGAGAGAGACTAGGGTCTCATTTCATGGCTGTTCGGGACTGTCCGAAGATCTAAACGCACACACCTGTGACAGGCGGAGCTCGAACCCTGTCAACACCTGCCATTAGAAACCAGCTGAACCCCGTGCACACTCCATGAACCCTACTGGTTTACATAAACACACTATCAGTGTACACAAACTACACACAACCACGATCAAAGCATACACCCCATTTGGTCGTAACTTCATACAGTGGCATGAAAACAACAATTTGGCCGTATAAAGTTACAAGTAAAAATGTCATGTACTAGACAACATTCTCAGAACGATCTTTACTAAGACATCTTTGCAAAGACTTGCAAGTAAATGAAAGTGGATGTATGAAGTCAATCCTCAAGGTTATACACACTGTAAAAATGTAAAACCTCTTCCACTTTAATTTTCTAATTGCTTGTTGCATCTACATTTTTTTTAAATACTCTTTGTGAAATTATGGAACAGACTGCTGCCACAATTAATAACTGACAATTATGCCAATTTAGATGGAAAATTTAGATGGAACTAGAAAAGTTTGAGTTGGATAGATTTCAGTGTAGATATAGTCATATGATCTACTAACCAAAAAGGTAAAATACTGTCTGTCTATTATTTTGTCACATAAAACCTTTTTAATGTCACCATAAAAGCAAAAAAAACTTGAAAAGTGTGCTGTATTATTTGATTTAATATTGACATTTATGCATATTTAAGCATTGCTTAAGTGCCTGAAAAGTTTTTTGGGCCCACTGTAGTGTCTGATGCTTTGGTGACTAAATAACTGTGTAACCGACACCATCAGATAACTCCCGCCTGGAGCTCTGTTGCAGCAAACCAACCCACAACAAACAAGCCATTACACATCACCACGACCACTCGGGTCTACAAAGGAAACCCACATTTCAGAAGAAAACTTTTAAAAGCAGTCTGCGACGTCTTTTTAGACTTATAAAATCAGTCTGGGTTGCTGCTTTCCAAAATCTCACAGTGAACACCATTTTGGGAAAGGTTTTCACCATCATAAACCATTACTGTTAACACCACCAATAAAAAAAGTGAAAAGAAAAAGGTTTGAGTAAGGGAAATTCCAGAGGTGTACATCGCTGACACACATGCACGCTAGGTAAGTCGTATATCAGGCTCTGTCCGCGCTAGCCGGGCTTAACTTGGCCGCTGCCAACAACTGGTCTGTGGCTCACCGGGCCCTGGAGACCTGCAGCAGAACTTCCTGTACAGGGACTGAGGCTTGATTCAGTGCACACAGACAGACATGCATGAGCGAGAAAGCGCTACACAACACCCTCGGGCTCAAGAAAAGAATCTCTGCAGCCAAAAAGTCCCACATTAGGGGACCGTATAAATATTTCCTCCGCTTTTTCTTGCTTTCACTTTTTGGTCGGAAATGGCTCGAGGACATTTTCCCGGTGGAGAACCTGGATGTGACCGCAGCTTATTAGACAAACAAATAAACACAGCTGTAGGGGAAAGCGGGGCTAGTTGTCACATTTACTAAATATCTACATTTTGAGCCAAGGACAAATGTTTCAAGTGGTTTCATCTAATTGGAAAAATGTGTAAATTAATTACTATATTTGGAGGCCAAATAATAGTTCCATATTTAAGTACGTTTCCTTTTATATTTTTGGTGTTTACATTGCAGTTTGTTGTTATGTATTATTTATACTTTTAGTATGTTTAACTTATGTTGCACTATTGAAATATGTCTGAAAAGCCAGTTTTATTAAAGCTCCTTTTATTATACTGTGACAAAATGCCCCGCTGTTAGCATAAAAAAGTTTGAAATTGACCTAATAAATAAATAAACATTCGCTAGAGTACAGTGTGACAACTAGCCCCAGTCTTCCCTAAATATAGATCATTTATTTGACAACAATGTAAATATTACACAGCAATTTAATTCTGAATTTAGCAATACACAAGCACGTTATTGAATGAGCTATTTGTTTTGCTGTTGTAACTTTCCCGTTAGCAGCGACGAAAGGTTTGGCTTTCAACTTTACCATGTTAACATGTAATCGGAGCTCTTTCCTGAGAGCTGCGGTCATTCGCGCAAAAGGCTTCTACTTTCAGGAGCGGCAGCAGAAAGAGAAAACGACCAGCATGCTAAAAAGAGCCAAAACACACATTGGCATGTAAAGGATCTCCCCACAGCCAGACGACAAGACAGCGAGAGGTTGAGTTGTGCAATGGCCCTTGACCAACATAAAAGGCAGATGAAATTACATCCTTTGATTTATATACTAAGACGACAAACTTCGAATAATTACAAATACAGAGTATGCGCTGCTCGCTCTGTCGAACACGTATGTAGTGAAAGCATCTGTACACAAGCAAACAACGAACGTCGAGATTTGGTGATGAGGTAAAAACGCAGCAAAAGAACCTGCCGGTATATTTTAATTTTGGCTCTATTGTTCACCGGCTGGATTTAAATTATAGTTTGATTAGTTCAGAGAGGAAGGTAACTGTAAATTCTCTTCTCCTTGAATGTTTGCTGCAATTCCTCTAAAATGGGAAATATTGATCAGAGTGATTTCCCTGGACACCCGAAGGGGAAGAAAGAGGGAGATGGCTTAAGACACACAACAACAAAACAAAATAAAGCAACAGAGCCTCAAGCCATGAGAGAGCTATAAAAACGTGATGTTAAAAGCTTAAAAGTCATTGTTAAAATCAATAAATGAGATAATGCTTAGATCTCTAGATATGCAATTTGTTGTATACGCATCACATACGGTAGTGTCCTGTATCGCTTGATGTTAACTACAATAAAAACTACTTCTGCACAGGAAAATATTAAATGAAATTTATATACAAAAACCAAGTACAAGAACTAATAACGGTTTCATTGTCCTACGTTCAAACCCCAAGATAAGAAAAAACGGTTTTGGCAAGTCTACAAAAGATCATATCATGTTCAGACACATCAGCCGCAACGTGCATTTGATCAAAGAGGCTGATTCTCGCACTGCCAATCAATACACTCAATCAGCTGTGCCGCGGATGCTAGTCTTGGCTGGACTTGAATAGAGAGACTTTTTTTGTTGTTGTTTTTTTCCTTTCAGACAGATGAGCTTGCATGAAAGGCATCAGTCTGACAAGTGCAGGTAAAGGATGGCCGGACAATTGCCTGGGAATCGGGCAGTTGTTGATTTTACATTATTAATTGGAGACGTGCGAGGCCATCGGGCCTCCGGTGTCATGGGAACGGGTCATTATCATAGCGACGCACACACATTGATTGATGTGCCGAAGGCTGAATTGATTGTTAGGAAGCACAATCAATGTATAGAAAGCAATAGTGCTCTGTTTTAAAACTTTTGCTCATATCAAAAACATCTAAATATACATAGAACAATATTTAAAAGCATTTACATTGCACACATGGAAGTTTCAGTAACTTGATTAAACCTCCACCAATTAGACATAATTACACTTGCTGTAAAATAGCATGGAACATCTGAGGTGAAATTACTCTCTACTCTGAGAGGCTCGATACAAAAACAGAACGGCCAGAGCATCGAGCAGCTGGCATCAGGCAAGCGTTTCTACTGAGACCGGTGCCAGTTTCCAATCGCCCTAAGCGCCAACCCCGCGCCAAGCCTGTAAACAGCCTTTATCAGCAGTAATAGTGGCATAATCCCAGCTAAAGAGGAAGCGGCATATGGCCCGGGCTTTACCAATGCAGTCCCAACAAAGTAACAGGATTCACAGAGGAGGGGTTAACAGTAATGGCTACTTAAACAAAACCCTGCCAACGCTTTCTTTTCTTTCCTGGTGTCTGGAATTCTCCCACTCGCTGCCTTTCCCTCAATAACTTCACAATGAGGACGGCTCGATGGCTCTGTGTCCGCGTGAGTTTTGGGGTGTCTGGCATTGCTAATGAACAAATTGCTTACATTTGGAGTGTAGTTAAAATGATTGAAAACAAAGAAATCAGTAATGTTTTGTAACCATATTTGTCCATTTTGACCTTTGAACATTTTAAGAGTTTCTTTTAGGAAAAATAAAAATGTTAAAGTTTTGTCTCTCTGTCATCGTCTTCAAAATTTCATGTTACTTTACATACTTTACTGCATGCTAAACGTCAACCTGACATTTCTCATGAAATCATAAAAGCCAGCTCAAATTATAAATCATTTTTATAAGATTACAGCTGCAAATGTGGGTAAGGTAAAGTGAAAGATTAAGACACTGATCTTTAATGTACTACTGTAGCTTAATTTGTTAAGCAAAAAGTTACAATTGGAAAAATATAAATACATAAAAACTTTTCCTCGTACATAAAAATCGTCCATCACCCTGCATGCAAATAAACTTTTTCAAGCCAAAGAACATGAAAGGTTGCCGGCATTAACACAGCATGCTGACTAAAACTAGTGCTTTGGGTTTCTCAATATCTGTAGGCGCATCAACCGCCTAATCAAATCCAGCACAACAGAGGATTCAATCACTTTCTACTGCCTCTGCACATTTGATTAAGATGTATCCTCAATAAGTCACACTGACAGTAGTCTGCTCTGATGTGCGAAGCACTGCGCTGCTGAATCTATATCTGTATTGTCAGCTTTCTCTGGATCTCTCCTTCATTAAACCCATCCAGCTTTCCTTCTTGATCACAGATCCGAGCCCAGGAAGATGGATCTTCGGCCGTGAGATGGCAAGCGCTTGCCAGGTCTTTCTCTAAACACCCCCCTCCCCTCGTACACGTACCCTTTGCCATTGATTTTTTCTCCACGACTGCCGCCATTCATTGTTTGTGACATTCCACTGTCGACTCTTTAACACCCGTCAACCAAATCAATTTCATATTTTTGGTCGATGCCTGGCTAGAGGACGGTTTATATTCGGGGAGACTGACATCTGATTTAGGAAGTTGATTTTCAGCAACAGTTTTCAGCCGTGAATTTTACGAGACTTGTAAAGTCAGCCAGACGTGTTCATTTGGGAACACATAATGGAGTGGAAAAAAGCGCTCCGAGTTCAGATCCACTGAGCCGAAAGGTTAGCGAGGAAATCTGGAATTTGGATTGTGGCGAACATGTGGACGATATCATGCATTGCCAAGAATTAGTCATGAATCAATTTCATCCATTCTCTTTTGATAAAAGAACTTTCAAATTTCACCAATCATTCTCTTTTGAAACATTTCCCAAACCAGCCAGTATTACTTTTCTTTTATAAGACTATGAGATATTATAGCGAAATGATGACAGCGGAGCTTGTCCAAACTGACCTTGACGTTTCCTGAGATATTTCTTAGAGTAATATTTGATAAAGACATTAAGAGAGGCGGGTAATGAGATGAATATTCTCCATTCAGCACATTCCGCCTGGAGACAAACTTTGAGAAGGGGATACAGGTCGCCGGGTACGTGCTGGTCACTCTTAGTTGTCAGGACTGATTTATTGCCTCCTAGCTGTTCAATTTCGCATTTCGTCCTCGTCATATCCCCTGCCTCGTGATCATTCGCCGCTGACCCTTGTAGGGCAGCCCGGGAATATTGATAAAACAATTATCTGCTCGCCGTTCATTTGATTTTCCATTTCAATTACGGATTGGAGAAGGCAAAAAGAAAAAGATTGCGCCATTGATTTTTTTCCCCCTTCTTCCCCCTGCTCTCTCGTTCTCCCTCTCTCTTTCTGATGGTGTTTTGCCATGACACGACATGAATGCAGGGCTTGTGCGCTTAATAAACGGAGCATTTTCATACTTAGCTTCGAGGCCTAACATTAAATCATGATCTTTGCTACAGGCTCCCTTAGTAAATTTTACAGAACAGCCACAGAAATAATTTAGAGAAACTGTAAAAAAAAAGATTTTTAGTAGTTTTGTGCTGTTGTACAGTAAAAAGATATCTAATAATGCTAACAAGATAAATTTAGCTGGGTGGCATAATTGCATAAAGCAATAAGACTTTTTCCAAAAATATATTTTGAATTAAGTTTTCCCTATTGGCAAAATCTTGTTTTGACCATTAACTTCTTAAAATGTTGCTAAACTTATGCTTACAAAAAAAAAATTTGCAATAAAATAAGAATAAACTTAACTCATGTATAAATATAATTTTTTTACTAAAAACATGACCAATATTGATCTTTTGTAATTGACAGAAACACGGATTGCACAGAGAGAAAAGAATGGCAGAGTGAAGCGACAGAGATGAGAGTAATTCCCTTCATATCATCCACAGCAGAGCTGCTCTAAGCACTCGTTCACCTCTCTCAATCACATATCTCACATGAATGCAGACACGGTGTTACACAAAAGAGAGGGCAGCTTTAATCTCCTCATCTCTCAACCAATGTCTGCTGTGGGGAGATAAAGAGGAGGGGTGGCTATCCCTAAAGACATGGGAAGATGTGTGCTATAGAGCCTGTACATAGCCTGACACCGGGAGTGAGATCTCTACACTGACTCCAGATTAGAAGACCCTGAACACGGTCTGGATTCATCTAAGGTTCCTTCTGAGATGTAGTGTGTTACAGTGGTTTACCAACATGAGATGACATGATGACAGGTTTGAACCAGACTTAAGGGGTTTTGATCTTGTAAAAATGACTAAAAGGCATTTATGATGATGAGAAATAGGTTTAAATGCAATAAAAAGAGCCACAGTTAATTTCAGCAAGCTGCTTATTCTTCAGTAGAAAGACACTCATATAGTTATATACCGGCTTATATAAAACTGTAATCAAAATGTTATACTTTCCAAGCAGCAAAATCAAAAACCCAAGAATCCAACACATTGAAAACTGTTTTTGATAAAGTTACTGCTTTTAATGTGAAGTGCTGCAGCAAACCACCAAAGCGTGTTTATTGTCGAAAAGTATGTGGTGAATCTCTTTTAAAAGATGACCTGGCATCAGCGTTCACAGAGCTCTGCTCATCAAACTCAAAGATATCAAGCCCTACACATTGATTGGAATCATTGAGTGCTTCGATTTTAGCACTTAAAGTCAAAGCAAAAACCGACTGTTAAAACGGAGCAAAAACTTCAGATAAAAATGGAGAAGTTGAGGGCATTACTTGAGTACTTTGACTTTCATATAAAAGAAGAGAGACACAGAGAGCGAGAGAATGCCACGAGAAGTGAGTTCATTACAGTATAAAGCTCAATAGATTCTCTGTAAATGATTTGGAACATTGATAATGGGTTAAGGCCCGATGGGAATCATGCTCAAATAGCCCTGTGGGAGCCTGGGAAAATCTGCTTCAGCTGAAGTATCCGGCTCATGGCCAAAACCCTCGGCTCAGGAGGAGTGGAGGACACAGTTTGTGTGTATGCATGAGTGTGCGAGAGAGAAAGCATGTGCAACGAGAGCATTTCACAACATATCAATTCAAGAAAGCTGAAAGGTTCACTATCAAAATCTTCAGCAAAGGCTGCAGCATTAAACAGGTTTCAATATGTTTCAATCACGGCAAGTTTGACCCTTAAAATGCAATTATTATGTCAATATATCTTAACCTGACAACGGTCACTGCACATACAGTATTAAGCATACACATAAAATGCACTATTTAAACTACACTTTTTTAAATTTAAGACATTTAAAAATAATTATATATATTTTTTAATTAAGGTATTTTTTAAAATAACATTAACAACAATAAATAATAATAAACACTATGTTTACTGTTACTACTAAGATAAATACCTACTGTAAATAAAACTAATTCTAATTTTCATATCAAACAGTGACAAATACATTTATTACTGAAAATGTCTGACGCTATTGATGCAGACTATTCTACATAAACTAGCTTACTGTGTAGGGAGTATGCAGTATGCACCCTATAAATCAGAACGCAGCTGTCATCAGATAAAAGAGAACAGGAAGTAGGATACTGGAGAGCCATCCTGATGATAATGCAACGGCTAGTCAGTGATCCAGCACGGGCACTTCAACTGTACACTCTCTCTCTCTCTCTCTCTCTCTCTACACACACATTCCCCTCTCTTACCCTGCGCTCCAGTGCACACTAACACTTCTAGAGGAATTCACATGGATGACCCCAAGGAAGTTTGGCTTTGATCAAAGTTTAAGCTTGGACAACGCTTGGATCAACCTTTAGAATGAATCTCTTTTAATATCCCTGGCGAAGAGAAGCTCCCAGAACCACACTTAAAACCTCAACCAAACTCCCAAAACAAGATTACCAACAGCAATTAAGCTAATGAAGAACCTAATGCAAACTTTTTCAGCCCAGATCAATTTTTATGCAACAAAACATAAAAGGATTAGTCCTCTCAAGACCTATTCTCTGTGCCATTACTTTTTTTTTACCACTTAAGTTAAGACAAGACCAGGCCATTGCGTTGTTTATCCGGGCTGTAATGTTAAACATATGCCGAGTATAGAATATCATAGGACCCTTGGTGCTCAGTTTCAAAGCAGTCCTTCAAAGTGACATTTCATGTTGTCATACTCTCGTGTTGGTGTTTTCCTTGATGACACAGGAAATGATTTCATGAACGGCACAGCACAATGGGGCGCTTTGTCCGAGACGGCCCTCGGTAAAATAACACTTCCTCCACGGCGCTGATGTCATCGAGGGGAAGACAGGAGGACTCTTGTTTTACAAATGTGCTTAGAAGTGGAGAGCCAGAGAGTCTATTTGTAGGCCTCCAAGTTTTTTCTTGGTGTCACGGATCTTTCAATATTTCCCACCTTCAATATCACCCCCCCACACACACTCACATCAAGTACAAACAGCACACACTCCCCATCTCCTTCTTGTGCTTAACTTCTGTTCACGACTGCCTTTTTCCATTTAAACACATTACACGGCCCCAAATTTCACTCAGATATCACCTCATCTCTCCATAGTACATTAACCCTTGCCAATTGCCTCCCAAATGACCCCATTACGATGTAACTGCTTTCACACTCTCTAGTAATTCGGCCTCTTCATGACACACACAGACACACACTTCATGTCCTCATTCCATGTTCTTCAGCCCGTTGACTAATATGTCCACTGACCACAGACACGTGCACAATTACTCTAAAAACTAGACATGGTAGGTGTCCACGCACACACGCATGCACAAGAATCATGTAGGGAGGCTTAATGAACTTTTAAAAGTGAAACTACAGTTGGATGTTAGTGCACCGTCATCAAAACTATGTAAGAGAGTCTATATAGAGTGCTTAGAACTCACTTATTTAACTTTATATTGAATACCGGCCTCTTTACCTCTTAAATCTTTTATTCTCAGATGGCCACTGACTGTCGATAGACCCTTTGATGTATATTGTACTCAAAAATGTAAAGCTACAATCTGATTGGCTGGTTCTGGGAGGCAGGGCGCACATGTTTACATGTTACCAGGCTGTTGTTGTGAGCACATTTGAGGCACACAATTTTGAGTCTTAATATTTCTCTTGCTCGATCAATGTGCCCTAAACAAGTTAGCCAATCAGAGCCAAACAGACACAGCCGATACACCTCTGCATTCAGATCACACCGTAGATAAAAAACAAAAATCCCCAGCCTTCCATTTGAATGATATTTTGAGCGTGAGAGCAGTGGAGGGTGGTGAGGGGACCTGGCATATCCATACGCACCTTCACCTACAACCGCTCCCCCCGGAGAGAGTGTGTCAGGAGCGCTCAACTCTCCCCGTACACGCGTTCCGATGGGTGGGGAAAGCGGACCTGACAGTGATGTATTGCAACTGGTTGCAGGTGTCGAAGAGAGGAGCGAGACTCGACCAGTCATGGGTGGGTGGGCGAGAGAGAGGGACGTGAACCGCGAGAGGGAGAGAGCAGGAGAGAGATACTCTGTAGGGAATAAAACTGATACCCCAGTTTACATGTTGACCCCCCTCCCTCAGTCTTGTCCTTTTCGCTCTCTCTCTCTTTCCTCTCACAGTCTTTTTATGTTCCTTTCATATGTTGTCTTTATTCAGCAAAATGCATATTGTTATTAATATATTAATACAGTCTCTTAACACTTTGTTTAAATAGGGTTTTTGCATCTAACTTGTGTGCTAAAAACATTTGCAAATACATAAAATAAATACTGTACACACTGCCAGGTAAAGGACGAATAAAACGGCTGGGGACAAATAGATTTTCATTGTGATTTTACATACAGTGGGGGCCAAAAATCTGAGACCAAAATGAAAATCAAGGATTGAGAAACTGAAACAACTATAGATATACAGATATTATAAATAATAATTATAAATATTGCAAATAGTATATTTTGCACAGGTTCTAGGTTGTATACTAAATGTTAACACCTTTGTACAAAAGACCCCATTTCCTCCCTTCCATCATTGATTTTTGTGGAGTACATGCCAGTCCAAAACAGTCTATAACATGAACACAACAAAAATGCCTTTCACTGAATTATGTTGATAATATTGTATTGAAAGCTAGAAATAGAAACATTTTCACTAGTGGCCCCAGACATACACAGCCATTAGACGATCTTCTTTGTAAATCTAACATTTGCTGTCCGCCTTCATATTCCTCACCATCCACTGAAAATATGTGCTATATGGGAACGCGTTAGCAACAATTGTTCACACACGCTCACACAAAATCAAGAACAATCTGTGTCTCTGTGTCTCGACTCTGTGTTTGTTAATGCGTCGCTCATGTGAGATCTCTTATGTGAGGCACGTTGTTTTATTGTGGAATATGGAGGTGTTTTTCTTGCGAAGCTCTAACTGATCCTGCGGGATTTGATTCCTGCAGGCTGTTCCCCTCTGCCTTTCAACACCAAACTCAGCACTCCAATCAAACCCGACCACGAGGGACCCACCGCCCCCCACCCCGATTACTCCCGTCCCATTGATCGTGGGGGAGATCTTCCCTGAAACGTGCGCTGCACAGCGGCAAGAACAAAGGCCTCTCTGCCTCCTGCATTTACTGCATCTTTTCTTGCCCTAGTCTCACGCTTTTTAAACAAAGGAGCGAAAGATCCATGCAGTTAAAGGTTAATCAGGATCTTTTGATGTTATCCGTTCACCCTGGAGTGAGTGTCAACAAGAAGTGTGTCTTTGTGGTCAACTCTGTATTTCAATCCACACAGCATGTTTGTATGACTTGTTTTAGTGGGAAAAAGGCCAAATTATGTTTGACTTTAAATCTAATAATGTTCTTAGGTTTAGGGATAGAAAATAACCTTAGCCTGGTATGACAACAAAAGAAGTGTATGAGATCCAATAGAGTTTGTGTGTTAAAGAGAGAGATCAAGCAGAATGTTTTAGACTTTTCTCCTGCTTTGAAACATGTTAAATATGAACGTGTCTCAAAATTGAGGTCAATTAGGGAACTTGCTTGATTATGAGAATCTACAGAAGTCACATGACCTTAAATCATCTCAACGATTGGTGAACCACTGAGACACAAGCGCTAATTATATCAGAGAAAATGTGTAATTCTTCCTGGCGAGGCTTAAAAATAACCGTGCTATAAATACAAGGCATTCATTTAATCAGAGGCTAATTCACTTCTGACAGGAAGTAAATTCCACTATTTTCTGTAAGGCTTTCTGAAATTGCCATCATTTTTAATTAATTCTTAATTAAAATATATTACACCACAGCTTCTGCCCATCTCTCTTGATATTGTAACATAATCAATTCAGAACCATTTACATATCATTAATTAAAAGCTTTCCCCTCTCATCCTTAAAATCATAATGAGGCTCTATTTCTCATTAAGACGACATACGAGAAAAATAACAATGCTACAGAGAATGCCAGACGCACAGAGGAAGGACCGTTGTCGCAAGTTCGACACACTGTTTCTCTTTTCCCTTTAAAAGGCAGAAGGCCTCATTTTAAAATGAGATTTCTTAATAAGCGGTGTGTGCTTGAATTGAGCAACCAGCCATCAAATATGCATCTCTCACATCTGAGTTTACAAAGCAGAGAGACAATTAGATGTTAGATGCATAAACAAACTTTGATATGTTTAGAAATAACTGTAGTGACTGTACATCTCACATCTGTTAAAATATGAAATGTGGTTGAATTAAAAAAAGTTAAATAAATAAAAGCAAATATAAAAATATCAAACTACTGGCACTCAGGACCAAAGTACACTAAACATAAACATGTTGTGACTGGATAAATTTACAGCCAATGTCTGCAAAAAGTTACAAATGTAAAAATGATAAATTATTAAAAAATTATAAAATCTACTTTTTTTATGTAAAATAAAAGACTATAAAGATAATAATATATAAAAAATGTGAACAAAACAATAAAAGTTACAACAGTCTCAACAGTTATCCAATGCCAAAAGTGACATCAGTAGCTTGTTAACAAGCAGAAGTACAAAACATGTGATGTCATATCCTATCCTGGGCGTGTCTGAGCACATATCACAACACGCGTGCCTCTATTCTTATGTTTCTAACATCAAGTACTGATGAGTGCAAGTGTGATTCTGATTTCTATCGTCTCTCTCTCTCTGTCACAGTGTCCTGCCATTGGCTGTCAGTGAGTCCTCTGCCCATCAGATAAAAATCGGCAAAGCCAGCGTTTGCACTTACTGACAGCAATTTATTTGAATGTTTTGTCACCCGGTGCTGCACACCAATATGACATGTCTACCCTCTGCTCACATGCGTGTGGACACATTTACGCTCATGCACAAAACACAATAACATGAAGCTATTGTCAATCTCATCCACACACTGCATACATTTAAACAAATGCGACTTCACACCTGAGATAATAAACACACTGTTTTTCTTTGTAGTTTTTACTTTGTTTGCTGTTTGAAGCAGCGGTAAAAAGTGGTGACACATTTTACTAGAATAACACAATTAAAGCTTAAAACTACAGATGAATCTTGGGAGGTGCTAAAAATTATAAATAATTTACGCATAGTGTTAAAAATAAAACCAATACACACTACAAAAAAAAAAACAAAGACATTTTTCTATTTACACGTCAGTAAAAGGTGCTAACACATTGTAACACGGTGCGTGATACTTATATACCTGTAGGAAGCGAGGCATATTTCGGCATGTGACCGCAGACAGTGGTAAACATGGGAATCTGTGTAAACCGGTGTGTGTTGGCAGCAGCTGTGTAAGTCTTGTTAGGGCAGCGTTAATGCTAAAACACACAGTCAGATGTAGTTAGCAGCTGTTTCAAGCGTTTAGAAGATCGCCTCTCCTATTACACTGTAACACTTCCACACACAGCCCTCGCTCAGCAGACATGCCCATTACAACACAAACTCCTGCTCGCTTAACCACACACACACACAAACACAACACAGCTTGGGCTTTATTTTCCACAGCACTTTTCTTTTCTTAAATATACATACTACTTGTGTGTATATACATACAGTATACACAAAGAGTGTGTCCACACACACACAAACAAGCACTGGCTGGAGAAATGATTAATTCGTCTGAAACCACAAGCACATTAACAAGTCTCTAAGCTCGGCTTGAACTAGGTCTGTGTAATACTAGATTTCCAACAGCTTTTTAGCTACAAGCTGTCTGGACTTTTAAGGAACATATGATACACGCTTTTATATACTATACACAAATATCTGAATGTGTGAATATTTGTGTTTCATAACTTTAAGTTACAGCGCTAGTAGTTTAAATGATGATTTTGGGATTGTCTGTCAGCAGCTCTGTGGAGTGATATTTACATCAGCGCTGACACAACTGTACACGATTCTCTTAGACTACACATCCCTAAATGAGATATCCCTAAAAAATTGAAACACTGTCATTATTTTAGCAATAGCATTAACTAAAGGATTCCTTACGTTGCATTGGGTAAAGAAAAAATAACTGACAATAATAAAGTGGAGAATAAAACTGCAAGCGTGATCTTTACGGTGCATTTCTGAACTAAATTAGTTGCTAAAATCTGATCTTCACAGCTTTGTGAGATCAATCAAAGATCAGGTAATGAAATATGCTCTGTCCCGTTTTGTTATCTATTTAGTTTTTGCACGCTCCCGGAACCCCTGACAAATTGTGTGCAATCGCAAATCTCCATAAATCACGATTATAGACAAGTATATCATCACCAGAGCATATATCTTCTCCGGCCTGACCCGTTTCGCTAATGAGAAAAGGCCCTGGACTATCTCAGCTGATTAATTAATTCAAAATGTCGGCTGTTATTCAAATATGAGCCCCGTGCTGTTTGAATAACACTTGACAGCAAATGCCTGAAGAAATAATTTCAAGTTTGTGTGACCCTCCGTTGGATTGCTGATGATAGCTTATGGAAATACTCTCTATCTCTCTCTCTCTCTCTCTCTCTCTCTCTCTCTCTCTCTCTCTCTCTCTCTCTCAGCTATCACGTTGTGTTTTCATTACTTCATTCCAAGTACAGGTTGAGCTCAAGGGGCCACTGCTTCTATTCCACTATGGCCCTTGTGTGTTAGCTGTGTGCCCTGCAGTCTGGGCTGATCAGTGGTGCCTGGCTGGACGAGTGGCGAGGTGGACTATCCACACTACTGAAGCAAGACACAGTTTAGTTTTGAGGAGAACACTGTGGGAATAAACAATTATCAAAGTCTGACAAAGGGGTCAGTAGGACAGTAACCTTGTCAGCTATGCACTTAATTGTCCCAAAAACTAATTAAACATTTAAACCTGGACATTAACAGAAAGATTATGCATTTACAAAAAAAAGTAAAAAAAATCTTGGTACATACAGTTAAATGTATATGCTTCTTAAATGATGCTGGAATAACATGAATCATCAGGGGTTTTTTTTAATTGTGGAGTACATGCCAGCTCAAGGGCATGTTGTCATCATTACTTTAAAACATTAACTTTATACTTGAATTATTATTCTGATAATATAAAACAATTTTAATGTTTATAATAAAATGGTTCTTAGACTTTTAAACCCCACTATATGTTAGGAATACATTTTGAAAAGCATCTTATAATGTGTGTGTGTGTGTGTCTGTCCTGCACTCTATCTCTCCTCCTCATCAGGCAGGAAGAATAATCAGGGCTCACGAGACGGCAGAGTCTTAGTCATTAAATAAATTAACTCTGCTACACCACCATCCCTCTGCACCCGCGCCACTGCAACCGTGCTCTGCATATGCACACATGCGCGCCGGAAAATATAATGCTCACACCAACATCCCTAAAAATACTGCCTAAATACTGCATGCAAAAAAATTCAAGGTGTGCCAACCGTACACATGCCAAAAGATATCCGTATCCTCTCGCACCCTGAAACAGGAAAAACACTTCTTGAGGAAGAAGTGGAGAAACGCCCTCTGTCCTCCGTGTGTAATCTTCATTTGCATGGGTTAGAATGCTTTACTCGACATGATTATTTTAAAGGCCAGGGCAAATTAGAAAAGCTGTGAAGTGTTATATTAATTAAAAAAATACCATAAAAGAGAACCTCATTGTAACTATTCACCCACACACAAATACACATACAATATTTATAAATGAAATAAAGTGTAGCAGGATAAAAATATTTGTAAGAAATTAGATTCTAGACTGCGTCACATCTCAAAAGTAAATTTAACGGCAAACTACTTTACTACATCATTACAGTCAATATCCGACATGTAGAAATTCAATGCGAAATCAATAGGCTCTCTACAAAACCCTCCGCACCGCTTGTCTGTCTGTTAACAATAGTACGTCTTTCACGAAGCTCATTGCTCCACTTCTAAAACTCTCAACTCCAAGGCAGTGAAGGGAGTGAAAAATCTCAAACTGTGCCACGTAAAACAAATCGCTATCAATCATTCTGACAGAGCTGCTGCTTATTTGAGAGGCAGAAGTGAGCTAAAAATCTAGCTGTCAGCAGAGTGGCCAGTGTCTAAACCTACACTTTACATTTCCACATTTCACACTCACACGAAAGGCGCTAAAACTCATACCCGGCCTGCTTATTTTGATGCATCTAGATATAACGTAAGAAAAGACGGCTGAACGTCCGTTCAGGGGAATGAACCAGTGAGATATCGTGACCGCCCTGTGACGTCTAAACCTGAGTGGGCTTTAAGGAATAGCATGTGTATTGATAAGACTAGGAGTCTCAGGTCGCGGACACACGGTTTCCTCTGCTCCTCACTCTAAATAAGATTACTGCACCAGCCAGGAGAGGAGCAGAGTGCCAAGAACCCTGATTAAATGAATTAACAAGTAACTGAGGCGATGTCCCTGGGACCTGCCGCAGCCAGAGAGAGAGAGAAGCAGTGTGAGGGAAGAAAAACTGTGGGACAGTAATTAACCTCACTATCTTAACCGATATGAAGGCATGAACACTGGTGTTCAGAAAATTTGCTCCGATCAAGCTGAATGATTTTGACTATTTTATTTAAATGATGTTTCACATTCGCTAGTGTCATATAGGCTAGACCATTTCATAACACCAAATAAATGTATATAATGTTTATATATATGTATATGTATGTATGTATATGTATATGTATATGTATGTATATGTATATGTATATATATATATATATATATATATATATATATATATATATACATATATATATATATATCATGCTTATATCAATAAAGGATTCAAATAAGGGTTCGCTTCATGATCCAGGTTTTATGTATCCAACACAGCCTGGGTCATATTTTCTTTCACCTAGCACAGTTTTACCATTTCCAAAGAAAAACACATCAACCTCTTCATGTTGGCACCTGCCACATTTTGCTAGACAGGTGACAAATGAATTTGCAGCTAAATGCAGTAGAGTTTTACTCGATACACAAACATACTTTTACACTGGTCTATACACAAATGCATATAGCAACATATATATACATACTGTATAACAGCCTCCAGTTCATGGTATCTGCATCAGCCACTGAAAAATCCATACACTGTAGGTCAACCACAACTGTCAACACCTCACCGAGACAGTATCACATCTAAGCTGGCAGAGGTTTCCATCGGCGAGGACCTCTAACCACCAAGAACACACATCAGAGACAGCAGAGAGGTGAGAAAAGAAAATACATAGAGAGAGAGAAAGCCAGGGAACGGAACTGAAGAGAAAAACAGTAATAATGTACTCGCGAGTGACCTCCGCATTCGCAGAGAGAATAAAAGCCTTTTTCTTTTCTGCTTTTCAATCCCCATCAAAGTGCAGCAGAAGGAAAAGACCATGTTCCTCTACTCTCTGCCATTAATCACCGCTTTCCCAGGAGCTGAGTACATATTCATTTCTGTCATACCAAACATCAGCAAGTATTGTTATGGTGCTACACGCTTCTCATTCAAGAAACACACACTGGCCAGGTTTCAATAAGGAGAGGCATTAAACGAGAGGAGAGAGGAATGTGAATTTGCTTTTTTGGAGCACACTAAGAGAAAAGAAAAAAGAAAGAAACAGAGAGTGAAAGAGAAAGACAGAGAGGGAGAAAGAGACTATCCCAGGGGCTCTGACACCAATTAAGCCATTTCACCATGAGCCCAGAACAGGATCTGCCCCCTCTCACTGAAACATGAGACAGCACCTAGCTTTGACTGGCCCTACGCCATCTTTCCGTTGCTTCAGCTTACAAAAATGAACTTCAAGGGCTTAGGTTAAGAGAGAGAGAGAGAGAGAGAGAGAGAGAGAGAGAGAGAGAGAGAGAGAGAGAGAGAGAGAGAGAGAGAGAGAGAGAGAGAGAGAGAGAGAGAGAGAGAGAGAGAGAGAGAGAGAGAGAGAGAGAGAGAGAGCGAGAGAGAGAATTTTGCCTAAATGATCAGACGTATGAAGATGGAAGAGCATTATCCTTTAGCACAGCACACAATACATAATGTAAATCCAACTCGTTCGGTCAGGAGTAAAATAATTCACTCTCGGGGAGATACACTGCATGGTTGCCCAAGCCTCTCGAGAATGCTCCCATAATCACAAAAACTAGCATTTAACTTCTCGGTTACGGCTTTAGAGCTTCCTGTCAACTATCAGACGGTCATTAATACTGTGGAGTGTATGTTTAATGGTAAAAAAGGGGCACTAAGCGTGAACGTTAACTGAAAACACCACGGTCAAAGTGAGCGATGGCAGTGGACCGGATTCTTGATGTTAAATAAATAAGTGTAAATCAGTCGATATATAACCCCTCCAGCGATTAAATCCAAAGAATGCCTAGTAGTCAATTTTTAGAAACCACTCTCCAGCTTTGGAACGTTTACATCTACTTATAGTTTTTCAGTCACCAATCGGCAGCAGGCAAAACGAGCCTTGTCAAACCGCTGCAGAATAACACCAGCTTTGCTATGAATTAAATATTAGAAATCTTAACACAGCGGCCAATAAGAATTATTTGCCTTGTTAAAGCAGCAGAAGACGCTGATTAAAATTTCATTGCATTGCAGTCTTTTTCCCATTTCTACTTTCAATATATCATTGTAACGTATGAAAGGCTGAAGGAACAATGGCACGTGGGTTTCATTTGAGGGATGCAGATAGGCAGAGAGGAGACAGCGCTGGGGGAGAATACGACCCTAAAATGCTGCTTTAGGCTAGAAAATAAAACAGAGGATTATACTTGACCCCAATTTTACCATTATAGGAAATATTTAGATTTTTGCACACAGATGAGGCACACTGCCTTTCCATTGCATTCTGCAATGTGCACAACTGCTGTTAAATTGCTATTAAAATAATATTTATAATATTCTTTATCATTTTAAAAAGGGAGAACTTTTATTTTAGCAAACCTAGCTGGCTGTGTGATTTTGTTTTATTTTATAAATGTAAAATTCTTTTTAGTGATAAGAAAATGTTTTGCATAACACCAAAACGTAGTGTTAAAAAATTCTATATAAATCTATATGAAAAGAGCCTCATATGTTATAAAGAAAAGTTATATAAATGTGGCTCTTGAAGGTTTCCCCACAACGCAGTAGTTCTGCCCTAGAAAAGTAAGCGTGCATCGACAAACACAGCTACACACGCATGTACGGCGCATGAGGACATATATGGTCTTGCATCCTCTGCCCCTTGAGGAAATCTCTCCACTGAAACAGAGAAGGCTAATGAAATGGAGATCTATAAATAGCGATGTCATTACAATGAGAGGACCACTCTCCTCCCCAACCCCTCCCACCTGACCCTCTTTGTGCTAATAAGCATCGTGACAGTGATGCAGGTTCTGCTGGGTAGCCGTACCTCACCGGGTCCAGCGACCAGAGTAGTAGCCATGACCCAAGAAACCCTTTGAGAGGACATTTTCATTCTTGTGAGAGGAACAATAGTAATATTTTTTAGATATGTGAATAATTGTACTTGGGTTGCGTAATCACCTGCAAAATTAATAACTGTGTCAGAGTGATTTTCAGGTCTGTAACAGTGCTTAAGATGGAATAATTATATTAAATAATTATTGTTTAAATAAATATTGTAAACTTTATGGTGGTCACTGAAACTAAACCTACAACATCGAAAATAATATATCAACAGACACCTTTTTCTGCTATATCAAAAACATATATTTTTATAAAAACCCACAGCAGCCTATGTAACTCGTGTCAATAACAAATGGGCCCCGTGTTAGACAGCGGCATATGAATCGAGTTACACAAATAACATATCAAGAACGTTTGGCCAACGTTAGCACAGCTCATCACATCACGCTTTGCTCCATATGCGACACAAACACTGGTGTGGGTGGATGGTTGTTTCATGGTTTTTACGCCCCGGTGACAAAATTATTGATGACAACGCATCACAAATTGCACTTATTTCATATACAGATGACAGGGCGAGGGGAGATGTAAAATATTAAAACAGCAGTGGCGGGTGGGAACATTTACTTTTTTTAAATGAAAATTTAATGTTTCAATACAGAGCACAATTTAGTTAAACGGCAAAGGATAGCTGACAATTCAAAGGGGATGGGAGATTCATCAGAGGCTTGCGTCAGTCACCACGTTTGAGAAACATTAGTGTGGTTGTGTATGTGTGTGGAGAGAGGGAGGATGTGTGTGTGACACTGGTCAGGGCTTAAAGTCAAACAGTGTAAAAAAATCTTTACAAACATTACAACTTTCTAGATTTAACAGATGTAAGCTATTTCATTTCTAAAACAATAAGGTTGTGGAAACCCTGCTTTGATCGGCCAGTTCCTGATCTTATCTTCATCAACTATTTCATGTCAACTTCCTCACAGACATGCTACAGCAGCGATCTTAGATCAGAGCTAATTAAATGAAACATAAGCTCATGTTATATGGGGTAGATTTAAGATTGCTGTTTGTGTGTGTGTGTTAAGGAATCAAGAGGCAATTTATGAAGAAGACAAGCAAATAAAAGACAATGTGGATAATAGCCATACAGATGCAGGGGAGGTGGACATTTCCTCTCTTACAGAAAAGACCACATACAGGGAAGCACTGCAGTGGCTTATTAAAACTCTTCCCTATGTCACACTTTCTATCACAACACTTTCCTTTTTATTGAACCCAGAGGAGGTTCAGGTGATGTGGACAACCCATCACGTACTGTCCTCACCTGAAGCTCACAAAAAAGACAAACCTGTCGGAGCGATGGCCTAGCAGTTACCACGTGCTCGACACAAGTGGGACATACAGGGTTAAATCTGAGCGGAGTCTGTTTTTATTTCCTCATAATTTCTATACTTTTAAACCTGAGCCACTCCATAAGCAATCTTGTCTGTCCAACAGAAACACTGTTCTAGCTCCTCTGCCACTGCTAAATGTCTACTCACAAATTTCATAATAAATCAGCAATAATTTGCAAGACGCTAATTTTTATGGCAGATGCCATAAAGGCTTATTTGCATAACTAATGCGGCACAGAAAACTGAAACAAAAATGCTATGAAGAATAGGTCAAGAAATCAAGCTGATGTGCTTTTGTAAATGTGCACACACACTGTATTTGGCTTTATAGTCATTGCAGTGCGCCAGAAGAACAAGATTATCTTCATATTCATAAAAATATGACTAAACAAATGGAGCAGAGTAGGAACATTTAATCTCTAAGGGTGTAAAAGCTTACGATTTTGCCTCTCTCAAGCCTGACATACATCCTTAACCTCACTATTTCTTTTTTAATTCCTTCATCTCCTCTTTATTTTTCATGTGCACCTTCTGCTGGCTGAAAGCAAAGGGTTTTACAGCACCATGAAGGCAGATAGCAGCCACCCTTCCTCGATTTCAAACACCAGGTTTAGTAAAGGAAAGAAACTGAGAATGAGAGAAAAAGAAAAAGCGAGATAAAAAGAGAGAGAGAGGCCACGGCATTCAGGCGTCCAGACGCCCTGCTGAGCAAAAGCCATTCTGCCTTGCTCTATCTTGTCACTGCAGACGCATCGCTGGGGCAGACGGGAACAAAAAACCAGCCCAAAGTCAATTGTCTCCACTGCTGAATGGCTTTCTATTGCATGCTGCATACATTTACTCGGGCGTTTAGGAAAAAAGAGGCTGCGCTATTGTAAATAAAGGCCAGAGAGGAAGGCGACGCTCACCAATATTTACTTTGTATCTTAACGACCGGGCTCATGATGATGTCATAAAGAGATTGAGAGGCACAGCTTCACACCTACACAAATATAGATCACGAGCCGCACTCAATTTTTCATAGTTTCATGGTTAAGTGCTCCTTTGTTATTTTATAATTAGCAAACAATTAATGAGTATGTTCTCTCATTAATTAATAATTCGGTAATTATGGCGTATTACGACGAGCCGGCACATTTCGCTTAACGTAATAATCCAATCGCCAATATTAACGTTGATATTGAAAACGTCACTGCTCCGTACTACTTAACTGAACAAAAAACTGTAGTAAATAAATATCCAAAAACATAACGATAACAATACAAGTAATAACAACAATAACCCAGCAGATGTCAAATTAACTTCAGGGTAGATTTAGTTGGCTCATTACCGCTTTGTCGGGGCGCCTCAAAATGAATGGTCCCCGAGGGCTTAAGAAACGCTTACTCTCGAAATCCTTGCATTCCATTTTTTCAAGGTAATGCTTTTAGCCAACCTTGCATGTGGTTAATTACGACGGTGGCTACAAATTAATTCAGCCGGTTCAGAGTGCACAAAGAAGGGGCTCGGAGTGGATGCAGAAAATAACAACACACATCCCTTTAGTGAAAAATAACCACCAGTGTGTGTGTGAAGGGAACAGCACAGCGGGGGCCACACTGCTGGCTTCCTGCAGTCTCTCCTCCAGACCTCCCGTTTCTGAACTTGATGAGTCAAAGGTCAGAAAAACAACAAGTCAATAGGCAGGCAGTCGCCGGCGAGCCGGCAAACAAGAGAAGAGGAGAGAAGCAGAGCGAGAGAAAGAAGAGCCTATGATTTTGGCCCTGTAATAGTTTTCTGTAATCTCTCCGTATTGATTAAACCTCACTTCAGAACGGAGTGTTGCTTCAGAGCGCACCTAACCCCCCCACACTCCTTTTCCTGGTCAGAAATGCCATATGGAGGTAATCTTTCACCTCTGTTATTCCTCGCCGCATCTGCCACTGCTGCCGGCAGCCCTGCACTCTACCGGCGGCGAGAAAGCAAACAACCAAAGCGCGAACACACGCTGACTGATTAGCAAACAGTCGACCCAGCAGAGGTCTTCCTCAATTCGCCGCTGCACTTCTGTATTCCCTCTCGAAATGAACCAGACAAGTTTATTCTCTGCACGTTCAGATTCTTTTCACTCGCGCTTCTGTAGTCCAGATCAAAAGAGCTATCTAACAATATCCCGGCGGCACAGAAAATCACCAAAATTATTTAACTTGTTAATTGTGGCATCTAAAAAAGTGAATCGAATTTGCTGGAGTGAGATGACATCAAACACACACATGCACACAGAGCTCATGGGTTAAATTACTATGCACGAAGAAGTTGCATGAAAAAATGCATTCAGCAATCAGAGTCTCGATCCCAAGCTTGAGAGAAAAACAGATACCTGCAGGACAGTGAAAGAGAGACGGGCACAGAAAAAGACACTGAGAAAGCAAAAAACAGCATCTGCTAGGAAAAAATGATTTTCAAGCATTCTGCCACATTCCCTTCATTTGATTCATTTAAATGCAAAAGCGAGAGAAAGTGGAAGGAAAAAAACAAACCCCTCCTGCTAAAAACACTCAATTTACTGACAGGCAAATGACTTCACGCTGCCACTTAATCTCATTTCTTGCATAATGCCCTCTAATTAGCATATCAAAGTGAATTAATACTTCTAGGGCATTAGCAATGGGGAAATCTACTCAGGGCCTCCAGTAGCAGTTAGTGGAGTGCCAAGAAGGCTCCCCAACACTACAGACAGCTTTGCATTGCAAAACGCTTCTATCCATTTATCCGCCATGTATGTATCTCCCTCTTTTCCACCCACCCTTTCTCTCTCTCTCACATCATCTCACTCAGCCACTGAGAAAAAGAAAGAGGAATTTTTTCATGCCAATTCTCCGCAGTGCCCCGGGGCCCCCAGAAAACATCTCAAACCTAACGGCACCGACAGGACTTTGAATTTGCGGTAATCTGCGGTTAATCTGACAATTAACTCAGCATGTTCATTTGTCAACATAGCAGTTGTCTTTCACAACCTTCAGAATGAGTGATAAGTGAGATCCAGAGGCCCTCCGCACATCTTCGCTCATCATTTTCTGGGTGTAAATGTGTAACTCCGACATTCTCACCCCTCTAGTGACGGTGACATGATGATTATGCAGAGAGAAGCGTGTGATGTTCTATAGTCAAGGCGAACACGCAATCTAGGGTACATACTCATAAACCTATTACATACCGACACACACACTCGTGCAACAGTCACACACATCATCTCGCTCCACTCTCTACACAAACAGATGTACATACACAGCTTTTCCTTCTCACTGTTTACATAGTTACAGTACAAACACTTCAGGTTTGATTTACCCTTTTTCGCCTTCAAGCCCCCTTTGCATCAGATCCAAAAGCAACAATGAATGTTTCATCTTTTCAAAGCACTGCAGCGATTCACAAATAAAAGGCCAAGAAATTTCTCCGATAGGAACTTTTCCATACATCAGCCCTGGCAGTTGTTAGTATTTTCTCTTATTGTATAAAGAGAGATAGATTAAGCGATGACTGCATGGTGCAAACGGTACGATATCAAAACCACACAGGCACGGTTTAAAAATTACAACTAATAATGAAAAAATGCAAAGAATAAAAACAGTAAATGGTATGTTAGATAAGTTGTGACATTAACAAGCCAGATATGATGCAACTTTAAAGCTTAGTTCGCTTATTTTGTTCAGCATGTAATAAAAAATGATCTAGATCGTAGCAAATATAGCACATTAAATGACTGATCTTCACAGCAATCATAAATTGTCAGATCTTGTACAGCATGTAAAACAATTTGCCGTGATGGTGTGTGGCGAGCGAGCGGCATCTGATAACTTTCAGGAATTATGTCCAGTGCATGTCATTGTTTTCCATTTGTACAAATTTCCTCTGTCCGTCTCTGACACGCAACCCCTCTAGCAAGGCAGATTACCTCACGGTAACGGTATCAACCCTGACAACAGACCCTCAACTTCTCATTTCTACAGAACCACATCTGTTGAGCATGATAAGCAAAATATACACACTACTTTGGCACTAGGTGCTCTCTAGGCATGTGTGTGGCGTGTTTAAGAAAAAAAGCTCACAGAAAATGTGTTTGGCTGAAAAAAACACAAGGAGCAGCAGTAGCAGAATGCTTATCAGTGTAAGTCTCTCTTATCAGACTGATGAGACAATGTCCTTCAGCAGGCCCGTGGAGGAAAAAGTCTCATACTGACGTATAAACGATAGATCGTCTCTTAGCAATACCTTTACACTATAGCAGGTAGATCTTAAAAACAACACTCAAACTTAAACCAATCTTCTTACTCTTAGTTTTGTATATTTTTTAATTATCCTAGTGCAAGATCATACAGCGCAGGAAACAATGAAAAGCAATGTATATGTACAAAGTAAGAAAGCACAAAATATAATGCTTGAGAGTTCAATTGCGAGAAACAAATTAGCAGAGAGAAGCTTGTTAGGAAATTAGTCCGGATGCGTCGAGAAGGAAAAAAGAAAGCATTCAAACAGGCAGCGTCAGAGGGATTACCCGAGATTACAGCAACTGAGCTAGTAAACAAGCTCATTTAAATAATTAGCATACTTAGGGACTCTACTCTTTATGCATATTTAATTAGAGATATAATGTAATAAAGGACATAGCTGTATTAAACGAAACACGATAGGTGCACACAGAAACTTAGTCCAACAGCTGCAGGTGGGTTTAAAATAATTACAATTCACGTGCAATGCAAAAATAGAAGAAATTAAAGTTTATTATAAATAAATATTATATTTTATGTGCAGTGTTTAAAATGTGTTTGCTAAACTTTAACTGTACTTTATAAGAAATAATTACGAAAAAAAAAAATAATGGAGCACTGCTTAAATAGAAAAATAAACTTGGACATTAATTTAAAAACATGCTGTTACAAAGGCAGACAATCTCACTTACAGAATAAAACGAGTTAACCAGTGTATTAACACTATTGCTTCAGTAAATATGCAATAACATATATTCGTATATCATCCAAGACCACCAAATCTCAAATCACAGTGCAAATTTCCTCTCTTTCTCCATGGTACTCTAGCCAAAAAATTCCTTGAGACACACCAGTAACCTCATCAGATAAGCTACAATTAGAAATAATTTTCTCAGTTTCTCGACAGACATAAAGAACTGCTCAAGCAGACCGAGCGGTGAAGCAGGGCCTTGCCCTCCCGCAGTCGAGACCTCCAACGGCCGAGAAGTTCATTAAGTTTTATGATCTTCCTCTAGTCACTCCTGCTTACACAAAGGCCACAAATCTGAAAAAGCACTGCCACCACACTGAGACTATAACATAAACACATGAACTGATATTCCAACTGTTGTCTCTTTAGTTCTAGTTAAAAAAATATAATATTGATTTAAGGTCTAGTATATAAAATCATTAACTTCCTTTTCAACAATTAAATTAAATACAATGAAATGTATATGAACTTACTTATAAATAAGTAAAACAAAAAAATGTATTTTATTATACAATTTAATAATTACACATTTAACTAAAAGAGGACTGTTTAACATACTTATTTTAACGTCCTAAAAATATGTCATTTCTAACTACTACTAACCAATAATATAAGTTTCAGTAAAAACAAAACCACAAACTTCTTATTTGGTCAAATTTAATGCGATTTTCATGGTGTTTTAGGCTCACCTTATGGATTTCTTTGTGCTATTCTCCATCCGCATTATTCCAAAATACACACAGCACATTCCTGGTAAAAGCCGTTTATCTAAGTGTCTCTCTGGACTCTGTATATTAGGTTATGTGGTCATTCTCTCTTTATACCTGCATGAGAGCAGAACGCGCGCGCCTTTGCGCTCATCCTCGCCATATCACGCGCGTCGCTTTAATAAAACCAGCCGCTGAACACAGAGGAAAAACTGGCACATTAAATTACATCCACTAAGCTCTTCTGTGTTTCAACAGGCGCTGATTTCAACCTAAAAACCCTCTCTTTTGGGAGACAGTGACATATGCTAATGCTCCGTGTCATTGGGGCAGGCGGTATAGCCTTGGTAACGCACGTGCTGAATTGATGTTGTATCTGTCATTGGACTTCATTTACAGTGCTTCAGACTATTTCAGAGTGCTTGAGTGTCAGAAAAGTGAGGACAAAATATTTTTGTTTGGTGGGACAAGGGATGCCTACAGATATGATTTTTTCAAATTTCAACAAACACACTTTCTAATTTTGACACACACATGTACGCGTTGCAGCGTACATGATCCGTGTGAATATTTAAAATGCATATTTTTATGCACAAGAATCTCGTTTTCACTTTTGTCACAACAAAGAATCAACAAAAGATAACAACTTCGCCTAAGTGGTAAATTTAAATAAGCTTGCCAGTATCCAAATGCAATGCTTGTTGTTGGCCTACACAAAAACTGAAATGTTTTTATTTTTAAATAGCATATACAGGAAGTAATTGTGATCACTGAAACTGTATGTTTTTAAATCCATTTCTACAAGTTAGTATCACGTCAAACTTTATCATTTGTCTCCTATCAATAATAAATAACATATCGACAGCTTCTAGTCATAACAAGTCTGCCTTAACACAACTACTAAATTTCAACAACGACACCGACATGCCGCGCGTCTTTGAACGTGTCTATGAACGATGTAACCTTCACAATCCTGATGCCTTTCATAATAAAATGGAGCAATAATTAACTGCAGGTCCGCCGATACTGCCAATAATGATCCAGTAAATTGGTGGCATAATTAGGCAGAAGAGCGCAGGAACTGGACCGCTCTCCGAACCGCGCTTCTGAACAGGCGTAAGCGCTCACTTGAATATATTATAATTCAATGAAACATGCTTGATCTACAACAACAACAACGTGCATGCCATGTACCAATGCCAAATACACAGTATCCAAATGATGCATAATTTTTAACGATTCGCCAACTGAGGGTCTGGTAAGAATAAACGGATGGTGTGAGAATAGCGCGCTGTAAACAAGGGCACACTGCCGGGCTGCCTCTCTCGTGCATGCACCCAGCAGAAGGCACTCAGTTCAGCCTCACGGTGCAACGGACGAGATGCAACGCAAAGAGAAATAGCTTTTCATTTTTAGTCTCTTTCGCAGGCTTATGATGGCAAATGCAATTATGACTATCCATTTTCAAATCTGAGATTGAAAAACGGGATGCTTAATTTGGCTCAGTACAACTGGATCCCGCAGACGACCAAATAAAACGCACCAGTAAAGATGGCGGTGTCTAAAGGATTAGTGGCATTGTACTTTTGCTTTTTTCTTCATGAGATGTCTGAGCGTAATTTTGCATGATCTTACCTGTTTTCTCTTTGATCTCGCAGAGCACACTGAAGAGGGCAGGCTTCATTCTGTGACAGTTGAGTCCATGTTTCCTGTGTCGTTTGGGAGCAAAACATGAGATTGATCACTTAAAACTCATAATTTTGTCCATTAAAAACTTTTTTAGCTATCCAGTACTGAATTTAAAATGTTCCCAAACCGGCATAATGCTGACAAAAGCATAGGGGTAAATATTACGGTCAGGCTTTCTTACAGTGTAGTCCAAGTAATATTGTTAGACTTAAAAAAAAAAGCTACATAAAAAGTACACATTTCATTTTTAGATTATAAAATAAGATATAAGTATTACGCACAAAGGTTTCATGCAGTTTAAGGCTTGTAGAAAGGCCTCTTTAGTTTAGAAGGAAAAAGTGTGATGTTAAAACTTTTAATGAGATGCCCACATGTGTTCACTACTTTACCTGGGTATCATTGTCAATGTGAAGGTCAGAGATTTTTAAATATTACAATACACTGTTCTATTATTTGTTAAATTTAAAAAATAACTTCGTTCATATTTAATAATGTAATTTTATCCTATGAAACTACCAGCTTGGTACAAGCAATACTACTATGGTTTTACTATACAGTGTGTTTACATTTGTAAAACAAACTGTTAGGACAAGTGTTTTAATGAGTGGAGGGTACTGTAAAATAAAAGTTAACCGAATCAGTCTCTATTGTAGTGAGCAAATGACAGCACATTAAACCAAGAAAAGAAACGTTAATGGTGGGGTTATCATTAAAACAGAAAACAATGAAACGTTTCTTATAATAAACTGCACCAACTTTGCTTGCGCCTCGTCCAGGCTTTGGTCGGTGATGGTCATGATTTGATGCAGAATGTCACCGATGTCTTGTTTTCTTCCATCCCCATCGGTTCCGTCGTGTCCATGTGGAGGCGGCAGAGCCATGCCTCCCTGTACCGAGTGACCAGCTAGGCTGACACCGCCGAGAGCCTGCATCATCCGGGCTTGCTCGTCCATAGTCCGCCGCAACACAATCAATGCGCTTTTGCTCAGTCACTGAGATGGGTGAAATAAAGTCGGATAATGCACATGCAAAACCAACTTGATTATTTCATGTGCCGTGTTTAACGGGTCCGTCTCATGTACAAAATATTGACGGTGAAGCAAGGCAGCAAATACAATAAATCGCTCTCACGGATGAAATATAGTGGAATTGATGTCCCAGGAATCACTTTACGCAAAAAGATTTAAGTCGTATTTGATCCTCTTGTAATAATGTCCACTGGAGAAAAATTAGCGATGATATTTCTTGTCTATTATTCAAGTAAACTTCAGCGTTCAGGTGACAGCGTTTGTCCGTTCAATCCTGTCCGAATCTTCATGCCAATTTGTCTTTTTTCTTTGAAGAGCTGGATGTGATTGTTGAGGCTCCTTTGCAGATGTCTGGAATTCTTATTTGCTGTCTTCTTAGGATAATTTCGCCTTGTGCACTTCTGGAAAACTTGGACAAATCCGTGGTATTACAAGCAGTTGCAAACAAAACATCCCACGTCTCTGATGGAAACTAATAATTAAGCAAAATTAACGATTGTGTAATTAAAAATAAATGCCCAAAACTCATTGAGCAGGAATAACTGTTGCCTTTTTCCAAAAATAAAATGTAAGAAAATAAAAGAAGCCAAGAGAAATAAATTAAATCATCAGCACCGGCGAGCGGAAATATAAAGATTATAGGAAAAAATATAAAAACGTATAAAAAAGTTTTCTCAGTTTGGGTAGAGAAAATAGAAAAACTGGCGAAAAATTAATCACGCGCCATAAAGCGATGCGCAAAAATATCTGCTGGCTGAAATTTATGAGTCGAGCGCGCAGGCTGTGTGTGCTTTATGTTGTTTGATGGCAGCAGTAGTGAGCGATTGACAATGTGCCAATGCCATTCACTCAGTGCGGACGTGTCAGAGAAGAAAAAAAGATACAAAATCGACATCAAAATGCACGCTCCGCCCTGCAGAGGAGGGGTCTTAGATTCTTGTCACTTCTCGCCGGAGCCCCCGAAAACAAAATGCCAGTTAGCTACTAATGATACTGGTGGTGATGATAATGATGAGAGCAGAACATCAAATCAAGAGCGTTTAAATCCCTACTTTACGTGTGCCTCATTTCAAAGCGTGCCCGTGTGTTCAAATGCCGTTACGTTCTCAATAAAACAAACAAAAGGCAGTGCATAGCCGGAGTTTTATATTGTCTGATTCAAAACTAATAATGAATTGCACGGCCCCCTCGCTTCCTTACACCACAGTATGGTCGCCTCCGACAAGCCGTGCCTGCATGGGCAGGCGAGCAGAGGACATGTTTATAATATTGGAAACAAATGCCTCGGACCAATCCGTGAGACGCGGCGTTTGAGTGACGGCTCGCGCGTCCAATGGGCGACTCCCGCTGGCCCTGAGCGCCCGCCCTCGGAGCTCAATACCTTTGCTACGGTTGTACAGAGAGATATCAACTTCTGATTGGTCGTTGCCAAGGGTGACATCTACTGCACAAGCAGGCGGCGCTGCGCAGCGCTCCTCGGCAGTTGCTATGGTAGCAGACTGCTCTATGGGCTTGAAGCAAAGAGATACATTGAAACATATCGGCGTCTTCCTCTGTTTTTTTTTACATACGCTTTACTAAGCTTTCTGTGACCGCCGTATTTCTGACATCAAAATACGACATTTCACGTGCTGCTGCTATTGCGCTCCTAAAACACTCGGTCTTTTGTTTAATGCCTTAAACAGACTTCTGTCTTTTTTGTTCTTGTGGGCTAAATAATAGCCAATCACTTAATAATATCTCTACTACAATACAACTCTACTACTAGTTTTGATTCACACTCTTTTGTTATAATCATTGCTAGGCATGCCATTACATTTAGGCATTTTGACAAGACACATTTCTAGCATTTTAAACCTATACACTTTATTCAAAATAATATTTCTTTGGAATCAAACCCTTGACCTTCACATTAACCATCATATTTCACAAATTTAGCTACAGGAAAATGTATTTTTATAATTATAAAACATTAACAGTTTGCATTAATACATAGCATATATTTGTTTTTCAAAAATGTCATATTTTTATCTTTAATAATTTATGGACTGAATATACAATGATGGATTTTGATAGCAATTCATTCTATCTAAATCACTGAGAGTTTAATTCCTTTGGTTGCGCTGATAAAAAAAAACTTTTTAACTTATTTGTTTTTATCTGTTTAGTTATTCTGTAGTATTTCTTTCTTTCTTTTCATTCTTATTTTATTGTCAGTGAAAAATTCTCACATTGCCAAGGGACACAGTATGTACTTTACTTACAGGTTATGTTTCAAGATGAAATCCTCTGGTACAGTAGTTGAGGTAATGCACTTCAGCAGGGTTGCACTTGTGACATGACAGCCTCTGATGTGATGGGACTAATTACCAAGAATCAGAGGCACATACAGAGGAAACAGAGCTGTTAATTTTTGCACAGTAAAAAAGTCAATCAGACACCCTTCCAAAAGCAAAAACATGCGATGCTACGCTGAGAATTTGTGAAAGCTGGCACCAGAAAGTCCTGTTCCGTATAGTGCATGAACTGACGGAAGGCTCTATGGACTGTCTCCATCACTGACACATCAACACGGGAAATTAACACAGGCTAATTAAAGAGCGAATAATCAGATATGCAGAAAATCAAAACTTCCTCTGGGATAAGCCAGTTGAGGATAAACAGTAGGAAAGTAAGCCTGGAGGTTTGAGAGCCTGGATTTCTTCATGACATTCAATAATGTTTAATTTAAAGAATCATATTTTTAAAGTTGCTTTTGGTGGATATCCAGAAATTATATGTAATATTTGGGCTTTATGAGTTATATAATTTAATATAAAAAGTAACATACCTCCATACTAAATACACAAAGACTGGCTTTTGATTTATACACAGTCACGCGAACAATACAGATCAAACAGTGGAATTTATAGTGACATATTTGCTTAAACTCTTGTGTATGAATTGGTGTTCAGAGCAATTGATTAAATTCTTCGGGTGCAATAAGTGGGTGATATATTAGTCATGGATCACGTTAACGCAGTTACTGGATCTTGAGCAAGAATAATGAGCTCACCTTTAATTAACCATTTCACACATATCATGGAGTAAGACAACACGCCACGAGCCCTGTAATTCAATTGTTTTGGCTGCTACACAGTGCACCGTGTGTACGCATGTGCGTCACATTGAGTTTCAACTGCATTTTTACATAAATGTTGTCATTTTTATTTTTAGTGTGTTAACGATTCAGATTGAATGCTTTACTACTATCAGACTAAAAATTTTTAAAAACATCCAATAATCGCAAAATAATGTTAAGCCTATAAAAATCAAGTATCTTGTGAATTAAAGCATCAAGTCATGACCCAGTCACTGCGTAAGTTGCAGCAGGAACCGTCTCGCTCTCTCACGTTCTTTTTAGCAAGCTGTGTGGTTCCGCTCTTTCATATTCACTTGACCTTGAAGCATCAGCCCGGCACACTACTGAGTTTAGTGAATGGAAGTCCCAGACCCACTGCATTTATCACTGAAATACTGTGCTGTCAGGTGGCTCTGTATACCTGTCACAGAGGGCTCAAAGGAACAGCTCCAGATCCTCTCCTCCACAACGCCATGATTCTTCATTGCCTTACGTTGCATCCCTTTTCACCATTGTTTTCAGCCGTATGTCAACATAATTCATTTCCCCCAAGTATGACAGCGAATCTGTTGGTGGGAGGGAAAAAGACACTTGAGTTTATTGTGGTCATGGTGCCATGTTTACATAATAACATAAACACTGTTTGTATTATTGGTTGTTTACCGCACGCTCGCTATAACTAAGTTTAAATTTTTTGTGAATGATTCATAATTCAAAGTTTGGAAAGTGAATACAGTGAGGGATTTTTATAGTCCAAGTATCTTAATCATATCAGCTGTACTTTCACCCCAAATATAACAATGGTTACCTTGCTGTTGTTGATATTGTTGCTCTTGGAAATAAGAGCCCAACATTCATGATTATTTTCACTAATGAGCACACCAGGCTTTTTATCTAAACCATAGTAGTTTTCAAACACAAGTGCTTACTCTTGAATCATAGAAATATACTGTAAGAAAGTGACCCCAGCATATTACAACATGCCTCTCTTCGCCTAAACAAACTGTTTGAATTCTGTATTGCTATAAATTTCCTAAGTGTCAGTTGTAATGCCTGTTAAAGTTTATTTATCATCAAAATGTAAATAGTGAAAAAAAATTAGCATTGTACTGTGTAACTCTCCTTTACTCCCTTAATATTTAATTAACATTTAATTATTCATAGCTTATTTATGCATATAGGGATGCTAATTAGTCCGAAAATCATTCTTATCTGACAGATTTAATTGACAGTCTTAAAACAAATCGCCCCTGTCTCATAACACACACATCATTTCCAGGAGAATTAAGTTTTTTAAAACGGGCTGTCACCCCACTTTTTTCGGTGACAGCCCTAAAGGAGCCCACAGGTGTCTCAGAAAGCAGTCACTGTGTTGTCATAATTCATTTAGGCATCCTTCTGCAAGGCCATAATTACCTAATTAGCTTGTTAATTAGGAGATTAGCATTTACTGATAGACTGGCTTGTTTAGTGAGGGGTGGAGTGGAGTTCCAGTACAGTAACTTATGCATGTGTTACCGTAAAGCACCTCCCAAGACATTCCTTTCTTTTTTGGGTCAGAGATCAGCCTTAGTAAAGAGATCTTAATGCCAATGAAAAGTTTTAGAAATACAGACATTTGGCCTGAAAAAATGTAAAGCTGTACTTATGTTACTGCCACTAACAATCTTCTGCTACCTGGAAAACAGGGGGAGGGACAATCTCATTCTACAAAGCATTTAACTGGACAAAAGTTTGTATATTGCAGGACAAGTCATCATGAGATGCCTAATTTTTTCAGTTTGTCCTAATCTATGACTCGAAGAACAAAGTCTTCTATGTAAAAAAAATTAAAAAGTTTTTAAAAAAGTAAAAACTTTTAGTAGGCTTTAGCTTACTTAAACTCCTAAACTTGAAACATGTACACATACTTTTTTTTTACAGCGTTTAGGATGTGTGGTGGTACACAGCACATGGTTTCATTCCCAGGTTACAGCAAAAGTAGTCTAGCAACTCAATAGTCTCTCGTCTATGTGTCGCCAAGTCATGTCCTGTTGCCGAGGAAGATTGGAGGAAATGAGTTGAACGGACAGTGCCAGAGACATTACTAACCACGTTAGCACCAGTCTCTTATCTAGTTTATGTCTTTGTTAATTTATTTCCCGATATTTGCTGCATGCATGCCAAACGTCATTGTTACCATCAGGCATAATAGGAAGGTAGGGCCTAAGTGAGTCTACGTCTCAAAATGCTGCAAATACTTCAACAAATTTCTATTATTTCTTTCTACAATTCGGGTCTGAAGTCGTAACAAATATCACTATAGCTGAACCGTCTCACCCAGCAGACATCTCCTTTCATTCACTTCAGTCTGAGCTGTTCTGTCTCTCTCCGAGGCCAGGTTGATAAATAAGAGGGAAATATTGCATCTGCCAGGCATGTTGTTAACTCTCCCCCCACAGTCATTAACTCATTTCAAGTGCAATCATAGAGTGGGAGGTAAATTAACAAACCATTAAAAATGTTATAAATGCACAATTAGCATGCCAACATTTACAGGACACATTCATGGAGCTGCAATAATTTTTGATTGGACGCTTCCAGTTCTTCCCTCTCTGTCTGTCTGTCTGTCAGCCTGCCTGTCTCTCTCTCTCTCTCTCTTTTCTCAGTCTTTCTCTCTCACCGACTGTCCGTCTTTACAGACATTTTGGTCTGGTGCCTGCTTGGCGAAGGGATTGCGGGAATAAAGCCTGATTTAATAGGTCATTGCTGGTGGACGTTCACCTCTTACATCATAGAAAAAAAAATATGACATTACACTGAGGATTTTTCCCTTTTGTCTTTCCTCTCTCATTTGCTACATTACGAGTCGTGTTGGCCGAATGAATTATGTGCCGGTTTCTAATGTATAATAGTGAGATGATGATACAGCAGAGGGCAGCCTGCATGAGCCATAGCAGAACCTGGAGAATCTCTTTCTCAGCTTCCTGGGTCGATTGTAATAGGGTCATTAGCTAGTCTGGATCATATTTTAACATTTAGCCCCGGGTTATTGCAAGTAACTTGCTTGATGGTCTCTGATATGAGATTACTGCTAAATCGATGAGCTAATGAAACCATAATGGTGTATTTCAATCAAATATCAAATGAATGTTTTTTATAAAGTATCGCTTCATTTTGACAGGTTAGTAACAATGTCCTGTTAAAAAGAAATAGGCCCCTCAGGTTGTAAAAGGAGATCTTTAACATTCCTTAAATCATCAAGGAGAGCCAGATAAAGACTTTACAATGATTTTTACAGGGTGGAGAAAGCTTTAGCTGCTTTAAAATATGAACATATAAAGATGAATTAATTTACTAAATGCAATTTAATATGACCAGTTTAGTTTCATTTATAAAAGTTAGGATGAGACATAAGTTAATTTAATTGGATTTTTTTACTGAAAAGGCTGTTGTCATCAACCCATCTGCATGGTGTTTAGAACTTGTATTGTTTATACAAACAATAACAAAATACACTTAGCTGTCATGTTTAGTTGCAATTTAATTTGCTTTAAAAAATAATAATGCATTAAAATAGATCAGCATTTGAACCTGGTTAAATACTAAACATTCACCAAATGACATGTACCACTAAGAATAACACATCTTATTTTTTATGTGATCAAAACATGTGAACTACACCATTTTTTTTAAACTGCTAAGGTATTAAACAGTGTTTTTATTATCTTTACCAGTATATTTATAAAAAGAACTACATTTATTGACTTTATTAACTATGGCTATAGTATCAATTATTTACCCTGGTATCAACTATCAACATAAAACAATTAACACGTTTCTCTGTTATAATTCTTCAAATGTCATGTTTCATGTCTAATATCAACTGGAAAGGTATCCATAAGCACTAAACCCTTCCCACTTAAAAAATAGCATTACCGCCTAAGTCTTGGCCCATGTTTTCTAAATACCTCTCCCTCATTCCAGAGTAGAGGAACATGTGAGATAGATCCAGCCGGCCGCCTCCTCCTCCTCCAGCTCAGCTAAAGGCAGGCAGATGTAGGGGATCAGGGGCAGACGTGAAGCCTCGCAGGGGGAAGGTGAGAGGTACACAGCCTCTCCGCTCCAAGTGATCAATCATTCTCTACTTGTCCTCCTCCCCGGCCCACAGCTGTTCCTCCAACATCTCCTGTGGAAACACACTCTTCACTTTGCTTAAAATTATTACACAGACCATAAACCCAGAGAGAGGAAGCTCTGTTAACACTAGTGCACAGGGTAGTCACTGTAACCTTTAAGATGAGCCAGTAGTGCTTTGGACAGAAGCCATATATACCAGCCAGAGCTGGATCGCAGGGTTTGGCTCGCCTGTTTCATACCTGTGGAAGTGATGCTTTTGCTGTGGAATTTATTTGCCACTTGCAGCCCAATCTCAGGAGAAGCATTGATCCCCTCGATGACGGGCCTGGACCACGGCCTTCATTTCAAGGGCACGCTATCTGAAAAGATTTGACAGCGTCATAAAACAAGCAGCCAGAAAGTGTTGACCATCATGATGATGACTAGAACGATTATATGAAAAAGGTGGAACTTTGAACTACTACTCTTTCCTCTTGAGCTGTGATGCATGGAAGGAGAAATTTATATTATATATATAACCTTTTTAGGTTCTGCAATAATGCTGTCCTTGATTTGGCCAAAAAGTGTTAGAAAAAACAGTCTAAATTTTTGTTTATTTTTCATGCACCTTTATTTTCATGCACATTTATTTTATTTAATTTTATGGGACTTTAATTCTCTTTTGTACTATTTTTGTAGCTCAACTGGTAAAGCGTAGCACTTAAAATGCCAAATTTCCCAGAAATATGTATTGTATAAATATTTTGCTTTGGATAAGTGTCCACAGAAAGCATTTAAATAATAGTTTCTGAATGAAAACTACTATTTCTATTATTTTATATTGTTTATTATTTTAGTTGTATATAAATATAATACAAATTATATAAATATGAATTATATAAATAACTATTACATTATATTATAAATGTACTATTTAAACTGTAAATTGTACAAGCTGCTGTATTATTTGCCTCACTTATGAAATACCAGCAAGAATAGTTTTTTTTGTGTAAATTATTTTTAAAGCATTTAAAGGAATTTATGCAAGAATAGATTTTGAAATTATTGCACACACACAAACGACAATAAGTATTCATAATGCATTCATAATACATATATCTTTAGTTTTTTTCATTTGAAGCCTCTTTCTGCTTTGTGTACAATTCTTCCCAACAATGTGTTCACAGATATTAACTCTACCCAGACCAGGTATGTGACTGGCATACCAACCTGGCCACTCCTACCCCTTTCTGCTTTAAACACTGATCCAGAAACAGTAATCCATCTATTTCTGCTCATCTGCTATGAATTAAACATAGACGCAGGTCAGCACACAGTGTGTCTAAATCACTGCAGCCCGGCTGCCCTTACCTCAACTTCTCTATTGACATAATGTCAGATATGACACTATTACTCAGCGAGTGGCGATGGTCATTTGATAAATAGTACCATAAATTGTTGACAAAACAATTTGTGATGTATTATGTTCATGATGGGTTGTACTGCTTATCAAATCAAGTAATCTGCTGGCGGACACTATTAATCAGCCTAATGTGCATAATCCTGAACATGATGTGAGACAACTTGCAGATTGTTGGTTGTTTTCTGCACAATTCTCACAGGAAGATTAATTTTTAGATGTAAACCAGGTGTACTAAATGCTAACATTCTGCATTTTTATATCTGTTATTTTGCTTATTTATTTATTTTACATTCTCATGCATTTACATCTTATATCAGATTTTAGTATATTTTGAAAATTATTATTTCTAAAGAACGTTTAAATAAAACACATTTATGTCTTAAAAATACTTATAATTTTAGAGCAAAGCCACTGTAATTGTAACAATCCCACTCTCGAGTTTTTCAATTCTCATTTTAAATTATGATGGGAGTTAGTTGTCACACTTATTATTTAAGTAATTACTTCTGAAAGGATTTATTTTTGTCAGTCAATTCTACTAAAGGCATGCACATAAAAGCAAACAATATGGAGTAAGTGGTGATAAAGGAACCTGCCATTAAACAGTCTCTTAATTAGCAAAGTTTAAAATTAAAACAAATATAAAGTCATTTCCAAAGCAGAAATTTAAATAGTAATATCTAAACATATTCAACCATTGTTTTGATTAACAACTACTGTATAGTCATTGTAAAAATGATACATTTATAGCAATAAAACATTACATGTTGCCCACAACCAACATGCATTACAACATTTCCAGATAAAATTTTACCTTTGAAGGTTAACTTGAAACTTCACTACAGTATGTCACTTCGTTTTAAATTTAGCTTTCATATTCAGATACAACAATATGATTTTGGAATTTAATTTTGAAAGATAGAATTCAAAATAACAAAATAATTTAATTGGGGACGGTGTGATATAAACATTATAAAACACTGTTGAGGAACCAAACATTTGTGTATTCAGACTTTTTACTTGAAATCTAATTCCTAAAGAGAGGCTGTAAATGAATCACACTCCAGGTCAAAATCCGTCTTTTTACTAGTATAGACACATTTACAGACTACAGCGTCCTGCACTCTGTAGTGCCGCTGTGTGGTGTGCCGGCACGCTAGGCGAGCAGCTGATAAATCCTCTATCTCTGCTTGTGAATTTGTGAATCTGTCCTGTCAGATACAGATGACAGGAGGACTTGTTTAATGTGTGACAACATCCTGTGATCAGCCAGCTCCGTTATATGAGCAGAGCTTTATTTGTCCGTTTGCAAAGACTCAAAGTATCTGAAGGAAAGAGCGACAGATACAGACAGAGATGTGTGGAAGTCCAGCAGAACACTAGAAAAGCTGCTTATCAGTTCTAGATAAAAGTTGAAAGACTTCTTTGTTTCTGCTGTTTGCATGAAAAGCGAGGCTGTCTAATGTTGGACTGATTGAAACTGAACCATCGCACCCCATTAAAACAACACGACTGTCAATGTATTTCAGTGTTATGTCTTTGTTTTCATTTTCTTGCTTTAATATAAATGCTGTATGTTGAGTGCACTGTCATTCCTAAAAAGAAAACATCCTTTACTTCAAAAAATTAACTTTTACAAAACTTCTGATATTCTGATATCTGTACGGCTGTGAATTATCTGTAATGGCCATTTATCCATTGCATTAAACAACATCTGGTGTTCTGTAACAAACAACATCGCTGCACTGTACCACAGCTTTCATAAATAAACAAACATTATTAAATCATATGATGCACATTAGTTAATGTGCGTTCAACTTAATATAATTAAATTATCCTTCTTATAAGAAATACTAGAATATGCAGAAAGAATATATGTAAAAAGAATATGCAGGTCAATGTTAATGTCACAGAACGTAAAACAAATCAATTGCATCAGAAATGCTAAAATATTACACTCAGAAACTGCAAACTGAATATCCGAGCTAAGATCAGTCCAGAAGCCCTTTTATCCACCTATGTATGACATCACTTATATCACTCTTTTCTATTATTGTAATGCAGTGTGTAGTGAAAAACTGATCACAAGGCCCTTTGCTAATTAGTATCCAGCCAGAAAAGTCTGGAGATTTATGAAAGGGTTCGAACATACACCCGTAAGTCTCTCCTGTGCACGGGTTTAAAGTCAAGCAACCTTGAGATGGAGGAAACAGATTGCTTGAAAAAAAAGAAAACACGCTCGTGCGGCACATTTCGAACTAAGATTAATTAAAAAGTCAATTGCGATACATATTTTTTACAGGAAGCTTTTCTAGTGATGCACAAATTCCACTTAAGCATTAAGGAAATTTCCACTTCAGCTACAAAAAGGTATTTTTTCTAGTGAATGAGGGGAACAAATAATGTGGATTTTTAAGGTCTGCTGCTCTCTGGTAAATGCATCTTTAAAACATAGTAATTAAGTCAAGCTGTCAATCACTGAAGGAGGGTCCAAGGGGGTAGTGGGTGAAAAAAGGGGGGAAAGGGGGGGTTAAAATCTTACTTATAAAGGAAAAATCTACTGAGTGACAGAATCTACAGATCCAACCCATATTTAAATGCATCTTATTTTATAGAAGAAACAGTCAGTTGAATTTCTGTATACTGCACATCTTCATGCGGTGGACTGATATATGACTACTGTATGTTGCTTTGCCTTTATACAAGGAATAATGGTGCATTCAAATAAGTCAGATTATTGCACTTACAATAAGGTTAGAAGACTTCTGCAGTTTTGTAATAAAGGAAATGCTAACTTAAGCTTTGCATGCACTGAATCAAATGAACTGATAACAGACCAATAAGGTAATGGGCTCTGACTCTAATTCCTCGTCTCTTTCTGCCAATACACGCACTATAAATCTGAGGTCGCTTTTCGGGCTACATTAGTGGTATTTTTACAAAACGAGAAGGAATTGAGACTACGACAGCCTACTTAAACTTGAGCGCTAACTTTGTGAACAGAGCAGCGCGGTCGCCTGATCATCTCTCACGAATGTGCCGTTTCAGCACTACTGAAGTCATTAACAGTCCCTCTGGTTTAATGAGTGAACACAGTCTAATCTAACATTCACCACCCCATTTTCTCATTTAATACTCAAATCTGTTTTATAAATGGATAGCTGTAACTGTTTTTTTTCAGACACAAGAAGATTAACAATGCGTTTACTAATGTGCACAGAAGGTAAAGTTTGTTCTCCCATAATAATGAAGGCACATAAGACTACAGTGTGCGTGGTAAACAACAACAGTTAAAAGAACAATTAAAGGGGACAAATACATTTTATGAATGATTACAATTTAAATACAAAGAGATAAATACACGTTAGTGCTGCTTCTAAAGAGCCACAGTTGTGTTTATCATTTCTCTGGCACTATTATAAAGGATGAGCTTTAACATTTACTGATGTGAGCCAGCTCAACTTTAATATGATTTTTGAACAGTCAATTACAAATATTGTTTGAGACGAAGCTACATTTAATTATTTGTGAGGATATTTTAATCATCGTCCCATTTTAGTTTTACGTTTTAGATGTCGTGAGACACTTTAAAAGTACATTGCAACATGGATTATGATTCAAATGCTAATGGAAAAAAGCCCATGTATTCACTTTTTCAACAACTATTGCATTACAAAATAAAAAAAAATGTTCAGTTTTATTTTCAGCATTTACCAATAAGTATTTTGCATCGTTGCAAGTTTTGTATAGTTTATCCAGTAACACTTTACAATAAGTTTGTATGTGTTAATATTAGTTAGGATATTATCTAGCATAAACTAACAAAAAATGTTAACATGAACATTATGAATTAATATCTACAATTGTATACAACAGTAGAAACACAACCTGATTTTAAAGTGGTACCATTTACCAAAATAATAAAAAAAATTCAGGTCTCAATATACACATTACTGTACAGCCAATAAAATACTGTAAAACAAATGTAGTAATCTTTAGTAAAAACATTATAATGCAAGTCCACATTAGCCGTTTACCCTCATGCCAAAGTGATTCGTCATGGATTTGTGTATCTACGCCCTGTGTTTATCTGATTTCCACTGTAGCAGAGACAGCTAACCACATCCAGTCTGGAATCCGTGGAAGACAGACATAGAGAAAGGGCCTATACATGGGAGATGACCTGTTAATGTGGTTTGTCCTGTATGCTTTAGCCGCAATTCATTTTAATTGTGTGTATGAAGTTTAAAAGTATTAGTGTCAGGTAAAGATTCATTGCTGCGGTTTGATTTAAGGCCGGCCTAATCGGAAGCAACCATGTGTTCTGGCAGATGTTTACATAAGCCTCACTTGCTCCTTGACAGGAGTTAAAAAGTACAGTTGTGGTAATCAAATTGTGGTGTGCCAAGTCAGATGCATGAGGCAGATTGAATTAAGCAGCCTCGCAGATTTATGTATGAGGAGACGGCAGCCAGGGATACGACGTTGATCCGAGTCTGGTTTGGGGGCTTTCCCTTACATCTTGCCTTTCCTTGTATGCTGTCGTAATATCGATGTCGGTGTAAGTATGCTTGTGTGTCGTTTGCCAAGACGGAAAAGGTTAGAAAGAGTCTCTATGCGAATGACAATTGTTAGGTATTTATTTACTCACAACAAAGTAAAAAGTCTGCACTGACAAAAACAATTTAAGTCAGATTATGTCCAGTTCAATGGTGACAATGAGACGTGAAGGGAACGTAAAGAAAAATCATTAGTTCACGTCGATCGCAAGCATATTGATTCAAAATTGTGCTGCTCATAACACAGTTTCTAATAGGCCATGCAGAAGAATCCAAACATCTGACATGATCACACACATGCTTCTTATTGTTGTGAACATGAATATAATCCAAACTCAAAACGATCTGGTCATAAATAGGCTTATTGACCATAAAAGATGATTCTCCTCCTCTTTTTTATCAATTCTGTCAGTACAACATATTCTTCAATGGAACAGGTCAGCATTAAATTAAACCTCAACCAGTTTCCAATAGTAATTAACTTGAGTATATCGCAGGGCTATTATTCACATCTAAGTAACCTTTTAATAGCAGTACTCTTTAAACCCCACTGCAGGTAATGACTTTAAAGAGGCCTTATTAAAAGAGAAATGGTAATGAGCTTTAATAAAGCAGAGGAACTCTGAAATGAAGAAGCATTTTGTATAGAGGAGGACACAGGGACCAGAGTCTGAGCTTCATTAATGAGAATGATGATCCCAGCAGTCCCTGTTCAGTGTGTACATGAAGTTAACATTAACCATGATGGAGGACAGATCTATCCAAGTGGAGAGAGAAATGGATTCCTCTAATCAGAAAAGAGGAACCTGAGTAAATTCAATAAAAGGCGAGTCCTGATAACACAATTCGTGTGATCTGTGAAGCAGCAAAGACTTATGGGATGTTTCTCACCGAGTAATTATAGCGCAACAGAAAACCGCGACTATTATATAATAATGGATGTGAAAGATGCTGAATCCCATTTAATGTCACAGCTGAATTTTAGTTGAACGGTACTGTTTAGGGTCTATTTTTGCTCTTTAATTTGGAGAAAGTTAATTAGGCTTCGGATGTATGATGTATATTTATAATTGTGAGCCTTGAAGCAAGCACAATTATGGGAATAAATTGCTGTTTTAATTTATTTATATTCTCTGCCTCTCTTCGTTTTAGTCACTCGAAAGTTTAGCGCTCCAACGGCAAAGAAAGAAAACTGGTAATTCTCCGATTTAACATTGGCCAATTCACAAGACAAGCAATTAAAGAAAACTACAGAGAAAAAACAGGGAGCAGAAGAACATAATGAAATCAATCTTCTCCAAACAGCTGGAGTTGAATTCCAGCTGACATGAGCACCTGGATTTTGCTGCCGGGTACCCACCGTAGGCACAGAGAAAAGCACACACACACACACACACACACACACACACACACACGCGCACACATGCACACACATTCACTCTTGGTGGCACTTTGACTGGCACCCCCTGCCGCCTCGTCCCCCCCGCCGCGAAACGTCGCAGAACGCTGCGGTGACGTTCCTCCTACTAATTAAAGGGATGATTTGTGCAATGCTGACTTTTTATTTAATTAATCACCTGCACAAAGCCATAAAAAGCCATCATTTAAAAAGATTCCTGTTAGTTTGCCATGTGCCTAATAGATTATGGTACATTAAAGAAGTGACATGATGATGTATTTTAAAATATGGCCACCTCACCAGCCTGGCAAACTTCCCAACTTTTATTTTATATATTTATTTTTTTGGGAGACGACTCCTGATACAAATGGAGTGTCAGCACATGCTTGCAAATGGTGCCTTTTACCTAGTAGGACGATTTGCTTTGTATAAGTACAGCGTTTGCAGCCGCTGCCTGCACAAGGCATCAAGATTCATGTGTAAATATAAATGAAAGATTATAAAACTGTTCTTCTCCCGCGTATTGATATATTAGTTCTGAAGAAAATTAGTTCATTTGTGAGCCGAATAATGTTATGCATGTGTGCTTTAATTGCCCTGGCTGACAATGTGCTTACACGCAAGTGTAAGAGTGACTATATATACACGTAAGTGTAAATGTTTGTGCCACTTAGGTGTGTTGTATGTAAAATTTCTCATTAATTTTAATAAAACAGTTTCAATTTGTTAATTTGTTTAAACAGTTAATTTGTTTTAATTAAAACAGTTAAAGATGTGTTTATAAGAGGAAAGCAATTATAATGTTTAACTAATGCATTGTTTTTAAGTAATTTCAGTTGTTCTTTCAGTGATCTATTTTAAATGCTTTATTAAAAAACTAAATTCCCTTAATGCTAAAATTTCAATTATTTCAACTTTAAATTATTTATTTTATAAATTAATTCTCCAAGTGTCATAAATATAAATAAAAAAAATGTGTGTGTTTAGTATTGCTGGAAAAACAACTGAATTATTGCTTAGATAACTTAAGTAAATAAATGACCATCAAGCTTTTCCTTTAAAAAAGCTACTAACAAAAACCACACTGAAGCGACTTAACCCCTGTTAAATATATTTATATATAAATAGATATCTAATGCTTTGCTTTATAATCATCAAAACATTTAGTAAAAAGTTAAATACTTCAATAGAAAGTTGCCCAATTTAAATAACTGTAACAAACATTTAACAAAACATTTAATTTAACAGTCTTCGCAGTTTTATAAACAGATTCACTAGACAAATCAGACAGTCCACACTACATGTGAATAAAAGCAGAAATCTCTTGTGTTAGATTAATCTGATTCTGCATAACTGATACGCAAGACAACGTACCAGGAACATTTCGTGACACTGTTGGAGAAAAGCTAAAATATTTTGAACACTAAACTACCATCATGCTGAGCGTCACTGCCTTAGGTTGGTTACTGGTTGTTAGCACAATTTAAACAATTTTTCTTAAACATGGAAAACTTAATTTTTCATCCTTTCATGTTCAATGCCACAGAGGTTTGGTATAATTGTCTTAAAAACAGTAATGGACCATAAATATTTGTTCAGCACTCTTTGTAGGAGCGGTGTGAAACCGAGGACTAATGTAATTTGGTCTCCAGCCTATCAAGATTAATTTCGCATAGGACATGATGAATGTAAGTGTGACTGTGTCTGCGATGCATCAGTGTCAGGAGGGCTACTTTGCCCAGATTTTTCACACCAGTCCGGCATTTGGAGAGACAGAGAGCTGTATTAGTCATTGTTTTTGGGGAAGAGGCCCATGCACACTGATTTACTGCCAGACATTCAGTGGAGGAGGCGCCATTAGCCTTGACAATCCTTTAAAGCTATAAAAAATTCAGACTGTGTGAATTTGATTAGCATCTCTGTTGCTTGGTGGGAAGCTGAACTGAGCTTGTTTCATCTAGGCTGTATTAAAATTGACACGCATTTTCGAGTCGTGCCAGTAATATGGCAGATGTAGCATTTACCAGCATTATCTCTAGGTTTTAAAGGTATAGTATAACCAAAAGAAAATTTATGTCAACATTAACAATCTCATTGTAATCCAGCATCTCATTGTAAACCAAAGGCTTTTTTCGATGGAACACAAAAGAAGAATATCAGGTCTAATTAATTTAATTTAATAAAAGTAAATGAGTATGTCAGGCTTCAACAAATAAAACACAGGAAAACCTAAACAAACAGGTCAGATACAGTACGTTATGGTAACAGTAAGTAATTTTTTCAATGCAAATCTCACTACCTACACTTACACGTATTCACAAAAGTATCATAAGCAGTGATGTCTGACGTGAGATCAGATTGTATGAGTTAGATCTTTTAATTTAGTCAACTTTTCACAAAATCAGGTCTCGGATTTATTTATCAATAGGACTGATTTGTTTGCAGTGATCTGGTCATAGTAGTTAAAGGTTCATTAGAGAAGAAAATTATAAATCAATAGCAACTTCAATTTCAAAATCTGTTTCTCACACAGAGCTATCATGCCACTCAAGAAGACAGAGCGCACGTGTCAACCACTTTTATGATTCTTTTATGGTGCTTTTCTCTGCCATTTTAGGTCATTACTCCTTCATTCCTCATTCACTTTCATTATATCAGCGACGAGGATATTGTTGACTGAATTTACAAGAAGGCAATGCAAGAAGTAGATCCTCTTTGCTAAAAAACAACCCCAAAAGATGCAGATGCAGTGTTTCCACTGAATGGAACGGCACTACCACCAAAACAATCACGAAACTATTTGTTTGCGAATTTAAGAACACATTAAACCTGTCTAGCTTGAAGCGGTAGCAAGGGGTATATTACCTGCACTGAAAATGATGAAGAGAAATCATTTTACAAAGAAATGATAAAAAGCGCCCTGAGCGAGCTGAAGAAGTAGGGTGCCCGAACACAAGGAAGATGAGCACGTCTGATTAAAATTTCCATCTTTATCACCAGGCGATCACCCCCTACAATGTCTGCTCCTCACACGTAAACCACACAGCGCTGACACTCCTGAGGATATCGATAACTTTTATATGATTGTTGTAAAAGGCCTTTCTTTGAGAAAATGTCACACTTTTTATCTCTCTTTCTGTTTCGTCTTCTTCTGAGGTGCTGTCTATAGAGACATATGAGAGAACAGAGGCAATCGCCTGTCAGGGCTGATACTCACTTCCTGTGGAAATATGATGTTGAAATACTCCCCAAGCAGATAAGTGTCTTTACACATGAGCAGCACATTTGATTGCCTTCTGCAGAGAGAACAGAAAGTGGATTACAACTCTCTTTTTCTTCTCTGCTTGCACACACAAAAAACCTCTCTATCAGAGTACGAATGCATCTTGTCCAATTGTTATGTTCCTCTTGTGCACCCTTTCACTTTTTCTCTCTAACTATCACATAGAGACACATATGGTCTGTTGTAAAACTTATTGAGCTGACTATACAGGGATCATTTTGAGGCATCATAGTCTGGCTCCTAACAGGCAGGTTGTTCTTTAAGGTATGCGCTTTTATTTTGCTTTAAGTCGTTATAGTAATTGTATCCTAAATTAATCGGGGCAAGCATGAAAAGTATTGATTAAATAACTCAGAGAAATCAAAATATTATTATTTCACCCATAATTTTTGTTTTTATGAAAAAAGAAAAATCATGGATGAGATCTCTTTAATATCTCAGAAAAAGGATTAAAGGAAAAGCAAAAGTAAACTTTAAAACTCAGATATTTATTATGAGAAAAGGGATATGATAAATTGATATGATATATGATAAACCTCACATGTGTCACTATGAGAGTTTCAGGTAAGACCATCACAATGTCATAAAACTGAGATTTCATATTGAGAATTTCTATTCAAGCTTTATTATTTCTAATCAAATTTCTCAAAATCAGATCATTTCAGCTACATTATTTACCTAATAATTTTATAGTCCAATACTGAGTTTCCCATGCAAAACGCTGTTCGATTAATGAGGTTTCATATCTGTTGCCCTGTTCAGAATCTCAGTTACACACATTTAAGTTGCAATATAAACTGCTCTTTCCTGTTTCCCTTTCCAAAATTAGATCCAACCCCACATTGTTTTTCCAAACACCTATATTTATTTACACACACACACACACACACGCATATGTTTTTTATCATTAACTTCATCTCTTCCCCTGCGTCTACCACTGCGTGAAAGAAAGAGACGTGCCTTTCTACATTACAGAGTAAATAAATTTGGGTGCTCCAGAGGCCTGCCATTGTGGGATGCTGACTATAATTAAGCGCTACATTAGAAAAGAAGGCTGGAATAAAACATGAGTATGTAAATGCTGCCCGGAGCTGATATTGTAGTGATTATTACAATGCAGATGAAGCATTTCTCATAACTGCTGGTGCCTACTGATGCCTCTGAAAACATCTGGACCTTTTAATTGAAAAATGGCACAGCGCTCTGCCTTGCTGCCGCTCCCACACTAAGTGAAGTCAACAATTAAGACAAAAGCCTAATTGATAAAATTGCATTATTTGCTTATTTGGCGTTCCAGTGAGATGAAACATTTGATTTATCATTATTTACGGGCCAGTGGCGGAGGGGAGACTATTTTGTTTCGCCAGCATTATTAAAAAAGAATAAACACGTGCGTTAAAAAATGACCACGTTCTGTGGGGACCATGTTGCATGAATAAATTATTATTATTAAACTTTTTTGTATCATGCTGCCCGTTTGGATTAGCATACGGAATTCTTTATTGCCGTTGCTTCATGCAAATTTACTGAGGTTTTTTCCATCATGCTTACACTGCTTTGAGTATTTTAATAAATAAATGTAAAAATGAACTGTGTAAATATTAGTCCTATGCCGAGTAATTGCTAACACTACACTACAATACATATAAAAGGACCTGAGAGGACCCAAAGCGTCCATTCATCCAGACTGGCCCCAACAAAAATACATTACAAAAAAAATAAAATCAAACAGAATTATTAGTTATTTATTCATTATGTCAATTAGAACAATTTATTTCCTGCACTGAGCAACCTAAACTGGCTTTCGTTCCCCTCAAGATATCAAAATGTAATGCGTGTAACATAGGCACCTATGTAAAATGCTACCAAGTCTCACTAACATAGGCACTTTTTTTGGTAGTCAGTTTGGTTTGGTGCACATGCACTGACCCCTTTCAAAGTCAACAAGTCTGAAAGAACTCATCATTAGTCAGGGCCCCTTCCTCTTTCCTCTCAGTTAGATTTGTGGTCTGGGAGCAGGGCTGTGTGGAGCGGAGGGTACTCTTCATCTGCCAATATGGCACATGGGCTGAATGATGGGCGTTCACTGTTGTCACTAATAATCAGAGCTGTAATGATCTGCAGACAGGAAGCTGTAGGGCCGATGGATTGTGGCAGAGGGTCGGGGGGAGGTAGTTCTGTAATGATCGGTGTACACGGCTGAGGTATGTGAACTCTGGTGTGCTGACCATGTTTTCCCCAAAAGCTGCCTTGATGTTGAGGTTCTGTCTGATGTTTAGCTAGGTGACATATTTTTAAATAAATAAAAAATAAACTAAAATCTGCTTAGTCTGATTTAAGCAGATTTAAAAATGCTTTTTAATTTATTGTTTATGATTATGATTTCTATGATTATCAAAACACAACTCTTCTAAAGATGTTGTTTTTCATCAGTGATAACTTATTTTGAAAATAATCCTGCAGCATTTTGGCCAACCCTAAAATTAAATAAGATTTTTTTTGCAAGCAAAAAAGTGATGATTTCTATATTGGGAGAATTCTAATGGAGCTGCAGTGATCGCAGTCATAACCATAATTTATCTTCTCTTTTAAAATATATGTTCAACTTTTAATTTATACCCATGCTACACGCATGTGTGAAATTCAAGGCCAGCATGTGCTTTTCATTCATAACGACATTACATTTACCCTGCGTCATCATTCACCCGAATATAAAACACCCCCGTATAATTTATATGTACATTTATTTTAATATGTATATTAGTTCACCAGGGTCTCCATCATCTGCATGGCACATGAAATGATGGAGATGCAGACTCTCCTGGAGGGGCCATTATGATAATATCATATCAAATGTACCACCACATTTACATACCCATACACAGAGACACCTGGATTATACCAACCACAGCATCAAAACATAAAAATAATGCATCCAAATTTTGCTTTATATTTGAATATTCTGTATATTGATGTATTTTTTGTGTCATTTGTAGGGTAAAATTAATATGACTTGAAATTGTGCCCTAGAGTTTGTATTTAAAAAATGACATCACAAACCTATACATTCTGGATAGTTTTCTTACATTTAGATTTTTTGATTCACTGTCGAATGTTGCCTGTAGCACAAATATCCTAATTACACAGACCAATATATAATATTTCCCCTTCAGATTATATTTATTTTAGAACAGCAAGGTGATGGTGAGAAAGAGAGGGAGGGAAAAACAAGAAAAAAGACTGGCTACTGCTTTGGTAATTTAAGAGAGTGCTAATGAGCGTCTGCTAACCTTTCTGCGCCATCCATCAAATCGTAATGGAGTAGAAGATCTTTTTCCCCAATCGTGCTTCATTAAAAACTTTCTATTAAATCTAAATATGACGCCATGTACCGATGAAATTAATAGAGTTTCAAACGCTTATTTCATCCCTATGGCTTTAACATCCTCCCCAAACATTTTAACTACATTGATTTTATTATTTAAATATGATTTAATAAGACAGGGGGCACTAAAAGTGCACAGGAACAATAAAAATTTGCCAGCGAAACCAACTGGCATTGATGTTAGACTGCAGGTATTGAAGTTGGCATAAATGTTACATATGACTTTTATTGAGACATTTATTTGTGCACTGGGTGGGCATCTGATGGTCTAGTTTATTTAGTCTGTGTAAGAGCTGGGGAAAAGGTCACTATTCTGATATATGGCTTTAACCCGTCATTCCACACAGACATATGGTATAAACTCAGCACCTGATCATATCTGTGGAAAAAAATTGGAATTCAAAATTGTTTTAATTTTAATACACTTTACACTATATTACAAATTACACAACAACAGTATAATGTGCTGTTACAAGCACTAGCTTTTTGTTGCTGGGAAATATGCCTATTTTACCTAAAGGCACAATTAAAAAACCATTCATGCATATATAAAGTATATTTTTTTACTTAATAGTTTATTTAGTTTCAACCACACAAAGCACATTTCTATGCAAGCCCATGTCACTTCTCTGTATAAAAACAGGCAGAAATAATTTATAATGACAGAAGAAGAAAACAAGGATTTTGTTTTTTTTGTTAGCTGTTTGTGTGCATCCCTCTGACTTTGTGGGAGATTAAATGTCTACAGTAAGTACAAGTCCATATGCTAAATTGTGTGCCAGACTTCATTGCAAAAACAGTGTGTCTGCGTGTGCGTTTGAGAGTCTTAATTAGCGGCTTGCTTTCGATTGGGTGACATGTAACCTGTCAGAGTCAACACACAGCGCTATTCAAGCCTGGACTGTTTGTTTCTGTCACTCAGCTGCCAACAAACTTCCATTTTTATTTTTTTCTCTCTCGCTCTCTCTCTCCCTCCTCTCTGATTTACTACAAAAAATTAGGAACACTAATTGTAGCTCTTTACAGTAACGTATTATCTATTTACATTACTTAAAGCATTAGTTGTTTAGTTGTTACTTAAAGCATTAAATCAAAAATAATGATTTACAGAGTTATAAATCTTACTTTTCATTGATGAATTAATAAATTATTAAATCAAGTTAGTTCAAATGTGCATATACAAATTTTAGTATATGTACAGTAGAAAAACAATATTAACCCTGATTATTTATTAATGTGGTAAAAGTATGCCAACTATTAGCGTTACCATGACTAACAGATTTCAAGTTTTCTTTCTTTTTGTGTTAGTATGTTTAAACAAACTAAAGCTGAGTGACAACATGCACTCCTGCTGAGTTGTCAAGTTGTGTTTAACAAACGCTCATAAAATGCTGACTTGAGCTCCATGTGGAAGTGTTTAAATGTGTGTGTGTGTACGAAGGGTGAGACTGTTGTGACAGACTAATAGTCTGCTCAGGTGTTTTCTCCCTTTGCCTGTTATAAATATGGGTGGCCTTGTTTTTTCTGGGCCGGAGGGTCATGTTTTTATGAGTCAGGCTAATCAGCTCCTCTGACAGCACAAACATGATAATTACCCCACCAGTCACACACGTGTGCGTTGCTTTCTTTTCATCTGAAAGATAATATTTTGAACTTCATCAAAAAAGAGTGGTGTTTGAGAAACGCAGGTGAGGTGACACAGCTGTCTGACAGGTGGTAATTAGCCTGAGGAGGGCACGACTCGGGGGGCGGAGTAATCGCATGGCACAGGTAGATGTGGTGATGGTCGTGTGAATGTTGGCGACTTATCTGTGATTATTGTGATAATAATATCACACCATCTGTCTGTTTTCCCATCATCCATCGGTCACGTTAGAATGTCTGATTTATAAAAATGTAAAAACGAGGGTGTGTCAAGTATATCAAAACCATGACAGGTGCTGTTATGGTGACCACTGTATTTACCAAACCACTGTTTGAAAAAGTAAAGTATCAAAGTAAAGAACTCGCACCCTTAGCTAAATGCAATGTCCGTGTCAGTTCGATGCCCCCTAACCTTTTCCGCATCAATGGCAGAGTAAAGGAGAGCGGCATGAGGGCAAAATGGCAAATGGTGAGGTGTACACAGTGCCCTCCCTGTGCTATAAATCAGACGGGCAGGCAGGCCTGAATGAGCTTCTCCCACAGTCTTCGCTGTTGGCACTGCCCATCGCCATTCATCACCTGATTCCTCCCTCATTCTCTTCCTGCTTAGTAAAAGCCCACAGGAAGAAGTGCAAACCATCTTCCCATCTTCCCATTTCCACCACCCTGCTCATCCAGTTCATCAATGAGAAAAGCCAACTAGCCATCCTGTCAATGATCTTAGGTTCTTGTTTACACAAGATATTACCAAAAAATAAGAATTCTGTCATCATTTATTCACCTTCATGTCATTGAAAACCAGTATGTGATTTTTCTTGTGATGTCAATGTTGTTCTTTAAATTAACTTTTTTTGTGTTCTGCAGAAGTAAGAAAGTAATACAGGTTTGTAATGACATGAGTGTGAATAAAAGATAAAGAATTTTCCTTTTTGAGTGATTTGCTTTACAAAACATTTTATACCTTCCTTTGGTCCACCTGTGACCGTAACGCCACAACAGATCTTAATACTAGGCGTAAATGGTGTCTCTGATACACTCAACTGTGTCCAAAGGCGGTGCAGAATTGCTGTGAGATCTTCTGTAAACTCAGGGCCAGAGTAACCTCAGCGATTGCTTGAGAGGTTAACTGGTTTGTGTCTTTCAGTAAATGGCATTCTGTAGCACTTGCTATTATTTAAGCTGTCACTAAAACATAGCCTAATCTAGGTGATACTGAAATTCATTTACCAACTAGAGGCAACATGCCATTTCAGAGTCTCAGAATGGCCCTTTAGAGAAGTATTTATGTGCAAGTTCAGGCAGTCAGGAAACTTCAGCTCAGAGCACATGCAGGTCTGCAGGGCAGGACATAAAGTCTACAAAAGTGTGATTGGATTCTTGACCTCCTGATGTTCCTCTTTAGAAAGACAAGGAGATTGAGAGAGAAAGAGACTGTACAGTACCTGCTTCATACTATAAATGAGCCCTGACTTAGTCTAAAAGGGCTGAAAATATTATAGTAAGGCCATGAAAGTGGTGGTGCTGACACATCTGCTTGATTTATGACTGATGTTTTATTTTAATCACAGTTCATGTTTTTTGAGGAAAATTTAAATATAGTCAATATTTATAGTTTTTCATTTTAGTCTATTTTACTCTCACTAAAATTGTATATTATTTCAGCCAATCACTCACATTAACAATTTAGTTGACAGTAAAGTACAAAATGAGGAAAATGTGTCAAACTGTACAAGACCTTAACCAAACACTAACATTTCAAGTAAAAAAAAATCAGAAATAGCAACCCATTTTACTTCATTACGGTTTCATATAGTATAACAAAAAATATGCTCTTTGAAGTATAAAAATAGTGTAGGATCAGGATAAAACACAATTTAAATATGGTCCAAATGGGTGGAAAATTCTATACAACAATCGAATCAGCTTCGGAGTTGAGCAACTCTTTGTAAACTCCTGTACAAAACATACAAACACTTCCTGTTAATCAAATCTAAAACTTAATCAAGACATTTAAAACACCTAATAATCTAAATTAGTATAAACCCACAGGTAAAATGCTGTACAGTTGGGCCAGTATACTTTTGCATTCACTATAGTAAACTATGACAGTAAGATGTGTAATTCACTTTGTTAATGCATACTGTGGTATTTTGTAGTATTACTATTACATATCATTAACTGATAAATTGTAGTAAATACTGTAATATACCTTAATATTTACTAGGGTACGTTTCAAAAACGCTACAGTATCTAGGATGTTTACTACAGTTATACTAAAGTATACCACTGCCTTTTCTCACGCGGGTAATTTTCCACGTTTATCTCCACATGTAAAAAGTTTAAGGTGGTTTTTACCTTACTGCTGCAAATCCAAACGACACTTCAAGTCTCTCCACATGCCGTGGGTGACCGTGGGTAGAAGCCAGCGATGCGCATGCGCAGACGACGCGCTTATACGCGCCACACAGACAGATGATGAAGAAACAAACGATACGCGGTTGCGGCTCTAAAGAATGAGGTGAGCAATGGTAACTTGTGCAGTAATGTACCTGTGATGTTAAACACATGCAGGATGGCTACTCAGACGACTATGAGATCTACAAGTATATTTGAAAATGGCAATATTTTTGAGATTTGAAGTTAGCCATACAAACAAGGTGCTTCTGTGACCAGTTGATGACGTAACCTGAAGGATTTATAAAAAAAAATGTGCGCAAACCCTTTTGGGTATTAACAGAAATGCATACAGTAAATTGAAGTGATTTTACTTAGTCCCATATTAACATATTACATAAATGATTAATTTTAAAAATATTTTTTCTATTAAAAGTTTTCTATTAATAAACAAGTGTATATATCTCTAAAGCTGTGCATACAAAATAGGGTTTATGTTTTGGATGCTGTCATTAATGTTGGTATACAGGCATGCACGAATGTATGTGTACATTTTATGTACAAATACTCATAAATATGAAAATGTAAATATTTGCACATGTTGAAAAAAACTGATTATTGACATAGACAGTTCAGTCTATGTCAAAACATACAGAGGCTTTGTGAAAATCAGTTCTTATCCCCTAGAGGATTTTCAAAAGCTAAGCTTCCATTTTTGAAGCACATTTAGATTTACAATGACAAATTCTTGAAGATTAGCTTTCCTTAAGCCAGCTCTTATGAAAATTTACAGTCCTGCATTAATATTAATGGATTATTTTCACCTGCTTGGTTTCTTAAATAGGTGCTATTTTTGTGAGCCCCTCTGTAGCTTAGCTGGCTGTAACCTCACCCCACCAGTCCTCGCACGTCCATTTTGTGAATTAATTGGAGAAATTGCAAATCAGGTAGCTGGCCAAATAATTCATTGTCAGATTTAATCAATACACAGGCTAAATCAACTCATTTAATTTATAAATGATCTTATATAGATCAAGCGAGCAATTAAACAATTAGCATACATTTAGCAATTAATTAATAAGATCATTAATCACGTCATTACAGTTAAAATTTTTGAAGGCAGCAAGTTTTTGAAAGTGCCAGGCACGCCGGCACAGAGGCAATACGTTATATGGAGAGAGTACAGCTAGTGACACAGAGAGATTTACTGTGCTAAAAGCAATGCAATTAGAAGAGAGGTTGGAAGGCTGGAGAGGGGATGTGTGCAGTGTTAAAAGGAAGAGAGATTTGACAGGCGTGGACAGAATCTTTTCCACTGATGAAAAATATACAAAATGGGCCTTGTTAAAGTACACTCAGGATAATTTGCAAGGCAAAGTGGCCTTTACAAATATGCATTTAAAAAGTTTCTGGGTTAACTTTGGAGTCTTCTGTTATTTTAGTGGTCAAGCATCAACATGCAACATTAACAAATTGAATATCTACCTTTTTATTACTAAGACTGAAATGTTTTGCTTGATGAACCTGGTAGGTTCCAGGTAAAATAATCTCAAATGTAATTTTGTGTGACTAGATTGTGTTTGAAATGTGTATGTCATATAATAAGTTATTTTTGAGGTGTAAGACTTCTGTGAACAGATTTTAGCCTGCAAAATTCAAAATTTGTGTAAACTTCAATTTGAAGTTAAACTCCTATAGATAAGGGGTTTTTTAGCAATACAAAAAAAATGTTTTCTAAATAACCTTCTAGTCAAAGGTCCTAAAATAAAAGAATGTAGAACAACAATGTCTGTAGAACCCTTTTCCACTAAAAGAACGTTTTGTGCAACAGAAAGGCCCAGTGGATAAATGATGTTCTTTAAGGAACCATACAGCTGGGCAAATAACTTTTAAGGAATCTTTATTTTCTAAAGTTTACATTCTAAAACTAGAGACAGTCAAGCATATTTTTTTCTTTTTGCCACGTTGGCATTACCAGGGATCTAGTGCTCTTAGCTTTAAAGATTGGAATGAAAACAGCAGCTCTTTGTGAGATCATACTAGGGGCCCACCCAGTCAATGTCTGTGTTATCGCTATTAAACTGTCAAGTAAATAATTATTCTACTTATGCTATTTAATTCTTCCATTTTTAGCCCAAAGTGTTGTAAGTGTTGAACCTGTGACTGTGGCTTAGAAATCTAGATGTCGGAGGTCGAAAAGTGGGAAAATCTGGCTTTTTGTTAATGTTTCAGACATTTGACACATTTGCAAAGTGTGAAGTTGCACTTCAACAGTGTGAAACAATAAATGTTGTTGGCTTGTTATATGGGCAAAGCCACAAAATCTTGTGGGTTTTTTTCTGATAAGTTGACCCGAACTTTCTACAGATGACAAACATGAAAGAATGCAAAGTTTTAATGTAATTATCTTTATGTATAAGATGTGTCAGTTTAGTGGTCTTGTCTGTTTACTTTCTGTTTAGTGAACAAATGGAGTTGGGGTTCAAATGCTTCTCTAATTTATAAAGGTATTTCAATTTTTTCTAACTCAAACAAAATTGCATCTAAACTTGACAGCCAGTTATCAGCATGTATTGTTATTCTATGGAAAAGCAGCTTTGACATGTTGACAATAACTTCTTTTGTGTTCTACAGGTGGCTGCTTTCTTCTTTTTTTGTGGTATAAAGTCATTGAAGAACTCCCCTCTTCATGAACACTAGAAAGTTTTGAGATGTTTTAAACTGCCAAAAGTGTAATTCTAGACCTCATTTCATTCTGAGGGAAAATTTGCCAGGAAGGTGATGAATTCTGAGCACATTCTGAAACATTCTTTACTAATTATTTGTTAATTAGAATGGGATCAGAATCGGAGATTCAAGTTTTGTTTTCTTTGGCTGTGGTCAAGTGAAGTGGAGCAGTGCAGCTGCGGAAGACGAGAGTCAAGCCTGCAGCCAGAAATCTGCCTCAAAAGTGCCGAGATGATGCTCTTTTTCTCGCTGCTGAGAAGGAACTGTAAAACAAAAAATATATACAAAATTTGTCACACATGTGCAACATAGATTTCAAAATACTTTCCACATATGTAATGAATACATAGCACAGATTTCTGTGATGTCCTGCATCACATTAGACTGTATATACATCTGTGTGCACAAACAGTTCTTCAATTATAATATTATGGCCTTATATCAGAATTATGTATGAAGTTCTTTTAGCTATTAAGGACACCACTGAGATTCAGATGCTTGTTTTGATTGAAATCTTCTCTGTTGTGATGTTCCTGTGTGTAGATTTGTTGGTGTGTTTGAATCTGACCGTGAGCCACCCCGTCGTCAGCATGCACGTCCCCAACCATGCGTTGTATGGGGCTTTCTACTCTAATCACAGAAAACCGTAAGACATATTTCAATTTCCTTTGATCTTCATCGGTGGTACAGTTGGGAAAGCTGATCATTAAAAATACAGCACTGGGCATCGGCTCGCCTGGTGTTTCTGACTTCAATCTGAAAACTCATGTATGTAAGTTATAAACTATTTTATTTCTTAACCAGGTCTTCACAGAAACATCTCTCTGAGTTCAAAGCTTTACATGATTGACTTGCATCTAACTTGAGAATACGCAAAAGCTTTGAAGTTCAAATTACTGTATGAATTCAGAAAGAGTTGTGGAGGGGGCAGTGTAACAGAAAGTTCACATTGAGAAGTGAACAATACCTCATTGTTGACTTGGTCATGTGTTTGGCACTTCTTTGGGTTGTGACGCATTAAAATGCCTTCAGCTTGCAGGCAAACTAATTATCACATATAACATATACAGTGACACCTTGGTTTGGAATCTATCGGTTTAGTCTTACCAGAATTATCAAACAATTTCTTCTCTCATGGGTGCTAATGTGTCAGCAGACAATGTTGGATCAATACTGAGCCATGAGTCTGCCGAGCATAAATATGTTTCTTGGCCCATAGCTGCAATTTTATAATTCTGACTTAGTCTCAATTTTCTTGCTGGCAATAGATGCTGTCTATTATGTCTGTCTTACTCCCCCGCTTTCCATAATCTAGCCTCCGTTTTCACAAAAGACTCCACACGGCGACAAAGGCAGCGTTGCGAGTACAGCCGATAACTGCAGATGAACAGTGTCAGGTAAAGTGCCATCAAAAGACGGTTAATGTGTTTTATATCAGCGTGCCTGCTGAGTGGGTGAACACTCAAATCACTCAGTGTCAGGCAAATATACCTTAATAAGACTCTCGGCTTCTCATCTGAACACACACATTTATACACATTTCTGTGCCACTTACGAGAAGTGAAGATGAAGCTTTTCAGGTCCCTAGTCATGAAAATGTTTTTACACTTTGGACACATAGATGTTGATTATTAGTAATGCTTGCTAAGGGAAGAATTAATGTTTATTAATAATGCTTAGGCTAAAATGTTAGGGATTTAAACACACCTCTAGCCTTAATATTACATTTTGCAACGTTAGATAGTGGGATTAGGGGCAGAGCAATATCTTGAAACCACAATATTATTGTGACTTGGAGGTGGGTTACTTTAGAATTTTTGTTGGCGGTAAGCAATGCCCAAACAAGCACGTAGCAACACACTAAAAACACTACTTTAGTAGCCTATAGTAGTCTAATGTTTCTCCATGGATCTTGTGTTCAATCCTCTTTCGGTAAAGACTACAGTAGGGTGTTTTACGGACTAGTTCAGCTCATTATGGGCTTGTAGTGTTGGTTTCTAAGCACCTGTGTCTTAGGAAACATTTTGAACAAAAGCTTTGTAGAATCTGGCAACAAAAGTGTTTTTTTGCAGTGCTGGTGTCTGTCTGAAGTTGTCGAGCACACTGTATCGTCTTGTTCTCCCTCTCACTTTGGTCCCCACAATCAAAGGCATCCTGGGTAATCTTTCTCCTTGGTTGTTATGGCTGATGTGACTTAAAGGAAATAAATCTCAGTTTTACACCAAAACCCCCTTCTGGTCCTCCTCCACATTGCTGGCCCATGAAGGACGACTGCACTGACAGCCCGGTTCTGGGACTCTGTTCTTAGACGGGGTGTACGAGGGTAAGGTCTGTTTGGGAAAACTTTGCCCTCGTTGTTCGCTCATGCCAACTCAAACTGTTAGCTCCATAAGCTGGCAAGCGATGCCCACCGCCATCATCTGGGACCCGTGTTCCGTATTTTCATTTCGTGGTGGTTGTAAGGCGGGAGGGATTGTGGGATAGCGGTAAGTACATAGGGATGTAGCCTCCTTTCGGTTGTCACAACTGGTAAAGGCTTGACATTGAACTGCGGAGCGAGGAACCTAATTACACCCCACCTGTGCCCGGCTGCAGGGGGAGAGAAGGTGGAAATGAAGTCGTTAACTGTCTCACAACTGGCACAACCCTGTGTTTGTATACATCTGTGTCTTATTTCCCTCTCTGGCACAATCAGTCCAGAAAGCTAAGCAGGCATGACCGCATTTGGCAACTTCCAAAGACTTTGGCAAAGTTAGACAAGGAGAAGGCTGAGTAATCGAGAAGGGTGGGGCATGGGGGGATATGGGTGCCTTGTGTGTCTGCGAGTTGCCGAGGGGTGTATTGTTTGTTTTCCCCCTCTGTTGCTTTGTGGAAGCTGCTTTGGAAATGCTGGTACAGCAGAAAATAATTGGTCCAGCTCTGTGTGGAATTGATGCGTGGAGTTACGGCACGGAAGATGCATGCATGTACGTAATTGCATGTGTGTGTTTGGGGAGGCTCGTGAGATGCTATAATGTAGTTTTATGTCAGAGCAAATCAAAGCCAGCTACCTGGTGCCGTAAACAGGCTTGATTGACGTGCGATTAATAAGGGAACGCCAATGGTAGGAGGCACCTGCGGCGTCCTCAGCGGTATCCGATCGTCATCTTCAGCGAGGCGGGGTAATTCTGAGGCGCTGTTGTGGGCCACTTTCAGAGGCATTCTGCTGCTCTGCCTCCATTATAAGTCCTGTCACATTTCTACTGCTTGATGTGCATCTACAAAAGGCTCCCGAGCTCCAGATGGGAGCAACATTCACATTCGCTGCCTGTAAGGAGGAAGAACTTAAAGAAAAGCATCAGGGCGTAATTAAAAGTGTATCTAGTTATGTTTATAAGGAAAAATACTAAAAAGAAAGTTGTTGTATTTAAAATTTGTGTTGTTACTGTAGCTGTTAATGAAACATGTTATTCTAAAAAAAATTATTTGAATGCTTAATGTTAAATGTTAATATTGATAAGTGTGTGACTAAACTCATGTAAAATAAAACCTGTTATTCTACTCCAATTATGAACTACAAAGTGGTTAATCTGATAGAAAAACAATAAATAGTGTGCCAGCGTATACATATACATATACAGTATTGCACTTTAGAACTCTAAATTGTGAATTAAATCTTATGTAATCTTAAAAAATTTAATCACTTTAACAAGCTTTATCAATTATTTTTGTTTTTACTAATGTAGCACTTCAAATTATAAGTTTAACAAAACGACGTAACAACTCAGTTCTCACCCCAAATTGGGTCATATGTTAAGATGATCACCAAATTTGTTCGTACTTCATAATAGGGATGAGCCCATTTCATTTGTCCAAATATTGTCAGGTTTCATTAGTGTGTGTGGAACTGGTGGCAGGCACAGCTTGTGTGCAGGTTGTCAGAGCCATTTACAACAATGGCCAGATATGAACCCCAGGCATGTTTCTCAATGTAAATTACAACATCTGTCTGTATCCACCTGTTCCTCAACTTCCGCTTGTGTGCCTAATCAAAGAAAGAAAGAAAGAATGATAAGCGTCTATTGCATTTGCAGTTAACCATATTGTTGTTCATCTGTGCTAAGCAATAAAGCACAGATTGTAAAAAATGTAATGGAAACACGAAAATTAAAATGCATTGTAACATTTTTAAATAATGTTTTTGTTTTGTATGCAGTAAACAGGCTGTTTTCATCTGGATAGCAATATTGTAGCATACATACTTGTCCTCTGGATGTTTTCCATAAACAAATGCAATTCATGTGATGGCTATAAATGTCTGAGATTTGGCAACATGCAGAGTTGATCTGCAATAAAGCTGGGCAAGGCAATAAAACAAAAACATTTTCTGTCTACTTCTTTGTTTAACATAAATGATTCCACAAACTTGACCATGTTATAATAGGTTTTTAATATATTAAATCAGCACCTATCCATTCATACATTCACACAATATTGATGTGTTTTACATGCATGTTTTTTTGTACATGGGTTAGTTCCAGTTCTTTGATTTGTAAGTGGTGTTCTAGTTTCTTTGGATTCAAATGTTTGTAAAATTAGTAAATGTAAATCACCATAAACAAGAAAGTAACAACCAGCTGAGTTGAATAATGGGTCCCTATTTTATTTAAAGTACTTGTGCTGTTTATGTGCCATAGCGGGTCTTATTCATCCATGCCAACCTTCATTTCTATGTCGCTTTCTTTCTTTACCTTGAACGTTTGTTTTCGTTTTACTCCCGTGAACCCTGCCACGCGGGCGGTGACACTCTGGGGCCTGAGAGGGAAGATGGAGAGGTGGAGCAGGCCAGAATGATCACTATCATTAACATTCACTGCGGTTCACTTATCATCCCTGACTCCTGCGACATGGCAGCCATTACCTCGCGTCCGCAGGTGGAGCAGCACCATACATATTGCATTGTGCCAGGGCCGATTTATGTATCCGGTAACAAAAGAAAAGTCTAATGAAAAAATACAGGGGGCAATCTTTTATGTTCCTTCTGCTTCCTCTTCCTTCTGAAGGTGGGGGACGGGTTGCTCCTACAGCAGCCCGGACTACAGCGAGAGAAGCAGGGAAACACCACCGCGATCTTTCTCCATCACTCCAGTGCAAGTTTCACTGTCAGTCAAATTCTCATTTGCAGAGTGAACGAGGTTAACCTGCGTCAGAGCGCGAGGACCATGACAGTGGGCCAATCAGAGATCGGATCAGCGTGTCAGTCAGAAAAGAAGAACAGGAGAGGTCGGTGTGAACGGACGTTTCCAACATAACATCTGTGTGTGTGAGAAGATAGAATTCCAAATGGAGATATACAGTATGTAAACATGATTTAGATGGTTTCTTGGTGGTCTTTTTGGGCTAGCAAAAAATAAAAACCTGGATATACAACATACTTGAAGCTGCAATCTGTAACTTCTGTCCCTCTATTACTATCTCTGATTGAAATAAAACTGCAAGTAACTTGTGGGTTAAAGTCAAATAATGTCAGACTCATATTTTTAATGAAATCGTACCTGACACATCGATTTATTAATAGTATTAAGTTTACCATTGTGAATTGAGGTAAAGTAGAACAATCAAGTTTTATGTGCATGCTCAATGTTTAATTTCAACCAAAAAAGTTGTGGATTGCAGCTTTTAAAGAAAAGAGTTCACCCAAAATTGAATTTTTACTTTTATACTTTATATTTTTAGTTTATAAGATACAAAAGTCCTTATTGTTAAATTCAAACTTTTTTGAAGGCACAAAATTGAGACATTATGCACTGACAATTTTGAGAATCACTGCAAAAGGATCAAATCAATAACTTGAACTTAATTTAGCTCGCAGACCCGACTAAATGATTTGTTGATAAATGGAATTGATTAGGTTCCCAAGTTCAACTCACTGTTTCAGTACATTTACAGTGGTTTGTATAAATGCAGATTAAAGAGCTCTGTTAAGATTCTTCAACATAGCAGCATATGGGTTTAAAACAACAAGGTTTTAATTTTTTATTTGGTGAACTATTCATTTAATACATGCATTTTAAAGGCATAGGTAAATAATAAACATCGCAACCGTGTTGTTTCAATCCATTTTTATTTATGGCCGAAAAGAGTCTCCCAACACGCCGGTAACCTAATTCTACACAAGGCTGCGGACCAGCGCCGTTCCTCTGAGGACGGTTGTATAAATAGAATCTATAATGGACCGGAGTGAGATGCTATCATTTATCTCCGACTCTCACAAACACAGTTCAGGTCTCTCCTCATTTTCCTAATGATCTCCTTCTTTTTTGCTATGTGTTTTACTTTGAGGTGCACAGGATCCGAGCTTAATGGACACGATTTATCACCGACTGATCCTACCCAAGTCCAGTTTATCCAGTAAAGTTGAAGAACAAAACAAATTGCCAAACCAAATGCATTTTTGTAGAGGCAATTGGCTTATTTTTCAAAGATAAAGGAAGGAAATGGAAAACAGGGGGGCATAGACCCTGATTCGGGTCTTTGGGGTTAAAATGCGGTTTGTGCGGATGTAAAGCCAATGAGTCAGAGCAGCACACATGAGTTTAATTTGCAAGGGATTATTTTGAAGAGAATGCTTTATTTGAGTTTATATTTTGACCCTGAAACGAAAGCTCCATACCAATCAGCGCTGCTTTAAATGAGCGTGGAAAGCATTTGGCTGGTTGCGTATGTCCTATTGTTTTGACAGAATGTGGTCTCAGGTGATGTTTGCCTGTGTCCTTGAGTAACTCCAGAGGGAGTTTGAGCAAACAGCTTGCCGTTAACCCTTTAATTGGCACACAGGCACAAATGTAAATTTAATGTAAAGCGCATCAAGAAAAAGACAACTAAATTGTTTGCGAGCTCTAGTCCTGCATTACTCAACCACAAACCCAAATTGCTTGTTTTAGCTAATTCGCTTTGAAGGCTTTTTTGAGGTACACTTTAATTCAAATCGTTAATTGACTCAAAGTAGGATGCATCTCGCGCCAGGGCCCAAAGGCGCTCGGCTACGCGGAGATCCAGCGAAAAGATTTTTAGAAGGATGAAAGGAATGAAGGAAGAGACGGAGAGCAAAGACAAATCTCAGCCCGTACCCCCGGGCGGTGCCACGGCTCCACGCAGTAGATTAAATTCTGGCCCGTGCCCAAGCGAAGGCCTGCTTTTTAACCACTGATTCTCTCATTTGCCTTCAGAGGCCTGCGGCCTGGCAGGCTGCACGGCACATTACCAGCCTGCAGCAGCACTTAAAACACATTTTAGCCCAGGCTAACAGCTGGCATCCTGGCCGGGAGACTCGTCTCATGTGACAGAAAGGAACCTGAAGCGGCGAGGGGAGGGCCGGGGTAGCCAATCACACGAAGCCTGGCTGGAATAATGATACCAGAGGATGAATCTGATTATGCGTGTTCATGTAATTGTGATTCACTTAGAGGCCATGTTTTGAAATATATTTTTAATTCAGATGATGCGATTATGTCCCTTGTTCTTTTTATTTTTCATTTGGGGGTGGACACGCACATGAGAGGCAGCATTAGTGGGACTTGGGTCGTGAAAAATTGTTTATGAGCTCGGATATGTTGAGGTGACAGAATTAAATGATTAGGTTGCTAAGTTAAAAATGTTTCTGTAATAAATGATAAGATTTGTCTGCCTTGGACAACGGATTTATGTGTGCACAGAAAAGTTAGTTATAGGTTTGAATAAACAACAGGTGCATATGCACAAAAAATTGGATTTAGCCTCATTCTATGTTGATAAATCCAGATTATGGTAAATTAATACAGACTATTAATATTCATATGAGTTACCCAGAATATCCCTTAAGCATTTTTCCCTTAAGGCTCTTCTCTGAGAGAATGCACAGAAACATCTTCACAGAAAGCCATTTGTGTCCGTTTGCAAACTAGTTGAAACACAATAAACACCTTTATAGGCCTATATGTGATCATTTTCCAGACCTTTCATTAGCAAGCCATGTATTTGTTTATAAATGCAGTGTTTTAATGTGCCAAATCATGCTAAAAACTAAAAAATGAAATAAGATTAGTTGGTACATCATAGTTATTCAATTTCTACATATAGGATAAAATACATGTTAAAATTTGTTCACTTTTTGATGTTTTGACCTTTAAAATATATTAAAGTTTTTCATTATATCAAACTTCCTTATCATGTGTGAGATGGGGGGGAAAAAAGAGAAAAGTGCAGATATTGTAGATGTGTGTGAACCAGTGACAAGCCAGTGATTGTCAGTAGAGTTATGCAGTGTTCAACATTGCGGTCTCTCTCTTCTCTCTCTCTCTCTCTCTGTCCCATGCCTTTGGTTTTCAATCTCATGCTTCACGTCCGCTGAGCCCACACCATCAGGGACTCTTATTTACGACCGAGGGTCCTCATACAATCTCCCATCAAGAGTCCGGGCCAGTATGACGCTCCCTTTCCTCTGCCCGGGTTCATCCTCTCTCCTGTTCCGTGTAGAGAGCTCATTATTGTCATCCTCTCAATGCACTGCTGGACATGAGGTGCAGTCTGCTATATTCAATTATTGTCCTGTCCTGTGACAATGTACTGTTTTTCATGATGCTTTCTTAGGGCGAATAGATGTTGTCTATTTTTCTGAAGTGTCTCTGTCAGCGTTAGGTCCATGGTCTGTGGTGAGTTCGGGTCCTGCCTAACAATCTATTTGAATCACATCTATGTAATATGTAGTTATGCTTTATGGTGGGATAGCTGGCGTTGATTGATTTTTTTAGTGCAGTCTGCTGAGGCCACCGTGATTTTATTTAAGTGAGCGCGCGCATCATTTGTACGCTAGGGTTCAGCAAACTTGCTCCATATTCTGTTTTTTTTAAAGGCACCATAAACAGCATCGTATCTTTACAATGGGGCCGATATGAGTTGTGCGCTGTGGTGGACAGTAAATATGAGGTTCCCGTAACTGCAGCCGCCTGCAGATATCACGCAGAAGGCCGTCTTGTAATGTATCGCTTTGAACGCCCGTCAGATGACTGTCCCGTTCAATTCCGCAATTGCCATTACAACTCTTTGCATCTAAAACAACAGCACAATTTACCAATCGAGGCACGGTTTTGTGGTAGTCACGCCGATGATATGTAGATAACAGAATGTCATTTGGTATGGCATGTTTTAATGTTAAAGGAACAGGTTACGCAATAACCCAAATTTTGTTATATGTACTCAGCTTCTTTTGTGTGTGGAATATAACATTTTAAAAGGCAGTTTCTCAGCAACGTTTTCAGAATTTGGCTAACATTCTCTTAAATTTATCAAAAATGTTAAAATAGCAATTTGTGAATTTTCTTCTAAATACAAAAAATTATATAAAAACATTATTCTTACATTCAAAAATAAACATTTTATAATATAACCTGATAACTGTCACAGCAGAAATTGAGTAAACACATGAAAAGGCACTATATGAACTACAATTTTCTTTAATTTTTAGATTTTTTTTTTTTTATTTTTAAGTCTTTAAAAAACTTTTTCATTTTAGGTATTTAAAAAATTACAGTAACGTTAACATTTTTAAAAAAAACGTTTTTGTTTATTGGTATGAAAATTTGTCAAATATTAATATATAAAAATATTTGAGTCTTAAAGCTTTCCGTCAATTTTTAGTTTGTCATTTTTAGATTAAAATTCAACTATGAAATATTGAAGTGACAGTTAACAGATTAATGGTAATGTTAGCAAAAGGTTCTTAGATATTATATTAATATAAACATTTTTGTTATCCTGGTAAGGGGCATGTCAAGCTTATGAAAATTTGTTCTCACGTGTTGTCTAAGTGAATGTGGCACATTAATACAAATTCCATTCCCAAATTTTTCAAATTTTGTTTCAGACAAAAAATTCTGCTGGGATTTTCTATGGCGCTGGATAAATCATTGAAAAAATCTGACAGGCCACACGTAGACCAGCGAACCAGGCCCGAAGGTGAGCGTCCCACAATGCAACAGCTCGCCTCCTTCCATTGGCTCCAGACGGGAGCGTGAACGGAGCGCGGGCCTCAAATAGAGGTGGCATCTGGTGCCCAATTTGTCATGCCTGAATTACCTGAGAGCTGATAAGAGCTGAAGTTTTAATAAAAGTTGGGAGCTGCAGATAGGCCGCTGAAGGACACTGATGAAGTGTCTTGGGGCCTATTTCCACCTCGAGATAAGAAGCTGAAGAGCGAGAGGAAGGTGGGTCGCGGGGCCAGAGATGTGAGTGCACACACTAATGTCGAGGGTCTGTTTTTTCTCTTTTTCCATCGTCTCTATGCTATCGAAGATAGCATACGCATATGGTGTGTAAAAAAATAAATAATGATCGGGATCTAAACAAGGAGAAGCTTTGGTAGATGTGGAGGCGTCCTAAATAGTATCCTCTCGTTTGGTTCTGTGATTTGGCCTCCCGCCAGCATCTATAGTTCACCCTCAGCTGTGGCGGCAAGCTCCAGATGTGCCAAAGGCGTGTTTTTCTTTCTCTCCCCCACGTGTGTTTGTGTGTGTGTGCTCGTGTGTCTGCGTGCAGGTTTTGCCAGCTGACTGCACCGTTTGATAACCCGCTCTCTGGATGCCCATCACCGGCCGCAGAGATAGAATTAAATGATGATGATCTTCCCACGAGTTGGGTGCGGAAACAGCGCGTATAAATCTTGATTTCATCTCAGCGTGAGAAGTCTTTATCCATCATCACTCTTAATGAACAAGTCATTAAGCGCGATGAATGGCGCGCGGGGCCCGACCATCTCGCTGCTGCTTTTGTTTGCTGGTTTTGGGGTGGGGGGGTAACTTCTGTGCCCTTTCGAGGGGGTCAAACTCATTGCTCCAGATGTGGCGGTAACCTCACCAGCCCCCCCACCCCCCTCAGAGGTGCCCAGCGTGTACTAAGCAGGCCTGTAAAAAATTAGACTAAACCTGCCTGATTGTTTACGCCCTGAAGCTCTTGATGCGCTGATATATAAAAAAGTCATTTTGGAAACCTGCGTGGTCCCTTCTTATGCTAATTTATTGAGTTAAACTTCCAGCTTGAATTAAGTTTGAATTACTTTGAATTGGGAATATTTTAACAGGGTTTTCTGCGTACAAGTGAAATGCACCTGGTTGTGTGAAGATATGCGAGCACACCAGGAAACTCAGCTGGGAGGTTTTGTATAGAGGTTTAGAGAAGAGTTTTTTAGGTTCAGTCTCTGAGATAACTCTCTTTGTTGTGTTTGGTTATGAGGGTCTAGTGTTTGCTTTTTCTGAAGATATGCTTGATATTCTAGTTAAGAAGTTCAAGCAATTCTCTGAGGCTCTTGTATTTGCAATCTAGATGAACTTAAAAGCCTTCTTAAAGAATTTAAGAGCATTTTCGGCATACCCCCAGGCTACCGAAAGCAGACGCTGCGCCACCTGCATCAAATTTAAATGAAACTGCCGCAAGACTATCTGAGCTTTGCAAAGTAGAACAATGTTTATTTTGTGAAAGAAGATGCTTCATGGAGTTTTTCTTATGATTTCATCCTCAGAAATAGATTTTGACAGAGGGTAATTGTATTTAACTTCTCGTGTGCTCGTAGCACGTATATTTGTGTTTGCGCGCCAAAACAGTACGCTGAGTTTGACTTTTCTTGTTAGTGACAGCTGCCATGTTTTAGTGTCACATTCTCGTAGGCTCGTGACTCTGAAGCCCTCAAGATCCTGCTGGGAATCACATCACTCAGTGTGTTTGATAATATCTCTTCATCATTAAACTAGACACCTTTCATTCTTTATACACCACTCAATTTCTCATGGCATTTCAGATAGGATGTGTTTCCTTTGTTTTTTTTCTCCCTCCCTCATTCCATAAAAAGAGAAAAATGTTTTGATTATTTCATCTGAGAATTAACTAAAGTCACTAGTGCTTGAATATTCAGTTAAATAAGTATTTCACCATTAGTTCTTTTTTCTTACAGTGATGTGTGCCAGGCCATTTGTTTGCTTGGCTGTTTGTTTTATATTTCCTGAATGCCATCACACCAATCCTTATTTAATCAAAACAATTAAAAATCTCAATATTTGACCAGTGTATTGCAACAGATTTTAACAAAGTGTTTGTTATTCCATGGCAGAATGACATTTTACCCATAATAATTTTATAATTAAACTTTTACACCAAAGAGAATAATGGTGAAGATCTAAGTCAAGGGCCATAATTTATCTTTGGGAGGTAAATACAGCAGCTTTATAAAAGCTTGGTGTGATGGTATGGTCCATGTTGAGGTGCAGAAAAAAACAAACCCCCATTACGGCACATGTCAGCATCATAAACAACAGAGCCGGAGGCTGTGCCATGCACAAGGTCTGCAACCTTTACAGGACTCACCTGAACAGAGAGTAATGGAGCTGTGCAGAGAGAGTTCAGAGAGAGAGAGAGAGCAACCTTTAGAGGAGAGACCTGAAGAGAGAGAGAGAGAGAGAGAGAGAGAGAGAGAGAGAGAGAGATGACTAAAAACGTATGTAAAACATGTATCACATGAACGTTAAATATTTGTGCTGTAACTGTTATAATATATCAATATAATAATCACAACATTATTGTTCAAACCACCCCATCAATGTGATCATCACCCACCCATCAGCTGCCACATTTGGAATGGAGCACCTGAAGTCAGGTTGGCTGTGTACCCATCCAGCGCTGCAGAATAAGAGGAGACAGCTGGCCTATTTTTGGGGTTTATTTCATAAAGTGATCTTACTGCAGCTCCCTCATGACCGGTAATGTGATGGTGCTCCAGGCAGTGTTTTCAATTTCTTCAAAACACAAGCAGCACTCTGCACTGACTTTGTGCTGAGAATGACTTAGTGGCAGATGAGCGGAGTTATTTGTGGCCTTTTATTGAAGATGCTATCTCAGTTTATGATGTCTGTGATTGTAAGTGTGGCTTAAGATGTTTTAATTAAAAAAAAAGAATACAGTATACATACAAGGAAATGTGGCTGTAAAGTGATTATTTATATTTTTAAGTGATATATTTAGTTATATTCATTCTTAACCTGATAACTGTCACTGCACATATTGAACATACACATACAAATCTGAACTACAGTTTTTAAATTTTAGATATTAGATTTTTTTAAACATTTTTAAATCTTTTTTTTTATTTAGATATTTTTATAAGTAACATAACAGTTTTTAATTATTTTTTTGTTTATGTTTATTGTTATGAAAATATGTCAAATATTTATTTTTGAGTCCTTTTCATTAATACATAATTCAACTATGAAATATTAAAGTAAATAGTGAAATGACCTAAGTGTTCCACCTGTGACAATTAGCAGATTAAACATTTGCTCTGTTGCTTAAAACACTGTTTTGTCTGAAGGAAAAGTAAAACATTGTCCTTTCTGAAAATAAATATACCCATAAATATACTGTTGGCAAAATAATATAGACCCATATTGTATGCCTTTTCCACAAATCCATTTTATTTCAAGTGAGGCAAAAATCTCTAAAAGTTTAAGGAGTTGCCCTTTTCAATCCACCTAATTCACTAGAGAAGGTGAGTTTCCACAAACACTGCACGAGTGTGTCTTTAACCTCAAGCGAATGCTAAGAGTTCCACTGGCTGTAAAGTTTATTTACTGCTTTCTAATCTCAATAAAACCTGTCATTGCTGTATTGAATGACCTTCCTTTTACAGTGTAGTTTTTCAAAATTACACAGTGTGTATAGTGACCAAGAGTCTGCCCATGTCACTGTAGAAACATGTGAAAGACTGAGCTAAACAGACGGATTTCAGGTATAAATGTACACTACTGAATCCATGAGCAGGTTACAGTATGTTGGTTTCTGATGTAAAATTGGAAGTGTAGCCAATTTGGTTTCTCTGGAAAAAATATGTGATGCATATAAATATACATTAGAAATGTGTGAACTACTGTATAAACTTTTTATTGTGAAAAGAGTGAGGTCAGAAAGGCAATTGCCAATTTTATCCACTGTACAGAAAAAAGAAAACAGTGGAAAAAATTTAAAATCCAAACACTATAATTTTGTTATGATTCTCAAAATAAATTCTGTATGCCATGCTTTCTTCCTTTAAAACCAAAGAAAGGATTTACTTATATAAGAATGACACATATAGATACAATGAAGTGAAATAGCAGTCAACTTAATGTCAGGCAAAACTTGCAGTAACAAACTAAAATTCAGTGTTCCTCACACATATCATACCTTCAAATACAGCTAAGAAAGGTAAAGGAAAAAGTTGTAGTATTTGGGTTTTATTTATGACATTTTGTGTTGAGAAATATTTTGACTTATCAAAGCAGACTGGCACCACTTTTGCCTGCACGCTCTGATACTGTTTTAAGCGGTGGAGATTAAAACAGAGAAAAACAGGGATGATGTTCGTCTTTTAAGAAGAGTGAATACCTTGTGTTTAAATGAAAACAGCTGTGTTCAAATAGCATTAAGGCCGGCTTCGTCCTGTCAAGGCATTTTTTCTTTCTCTTTTTTCCCTTCTCTCCGGGTTGTGAGAAGTTTAAGTTGAAAATGGTTTTGGAAATCGTCTGCAAATCTCCCTTGAGCGGATTAAACTGTGGGAATGGAAGAACTTAGCCAGACAATTTCCAACCACGGCTAAATTGCTTAGATATGAGAGCGTCAGAGGAATAAATATTATTTTAAACCTTTAAAATACACTGCTTTCTTCATCTCCCTGAACGCTTTCTTCTGTCGTACCCTTTCTGCATCCAGCTCCACGTGTTTGAAATTACACCATTTAACATAATGCTCATAATTGATCGTTTAGTGGAAAACGCAAACATATCCTTTGCTGACGGATTCCACATTCTTTGTGTGTGCCGTTCGCCTTTTCTTGGCAAAGACGGGACAGCTGCTTGATGTTTCACACCCATCGAGAGTTGTGATCATGAAATGGGACGTTGGCCTTTTTTTCACTGCTGAATTTGCCTTTGTGTTTTCAGACCTGTCTAGAAGGCCGGCATCTCACAGCCGGACCGTCTGCTTTAGCGCTGAGCTTCCCATGGGATTCAGAGGGTCGCCTCAGAGGGCACACATGAAGTTAATGGAAGTTATGGTGCACGTGGAATCTTTTGCACTGTCATTCTCAATAACACCACAAAGACTGCAGATGTTTTAGCACCTAAATCATTTACATTCACACAAAGACACTTTTATCCAAAACGAATTATTTTGGTTATCAAAGCCATGATTTTGGTGCTGCCTATTAGATTAGCTTAGGGCTCTGTAGTTTTTCTGTTAACATTGACTTACTTTTTTATTTGACCTTGTGTTGTATTGCATTTTTCTTACTGTTGTTTTTTCTCTGTAAAGTTGCTTTGAAACAATGCAACATTGTAAAAAGCACTATACAAATTAACCTAAATTCCATTTAATTGAATTACCAGCGCAATGTAAAATGAAAGAAAGAAGAGTGTTTTTATGAAAACATACCAGCATTATATAGTGTAAATTACAATTATTTTATTATACAACAATCAATTTGTTGCAGTGAAACACCAGCGTCAATAATTGCGGCAGCAATAATAAGATGTTGCACAAATTAATTATTAATCACTTGCTTTATTTCTTGAGAATTGTACTCCTGTGTCTAATATCATTCATAATGTGTTTTCATCACAAGCTATATATTGACGGAAAGGTCTAAGACTCAAGAATAAATGTATTTTTTACAATTTTTCATAACAATAAACATAAACTGAAAAAGTAATAAAAATGTTAGTTATTTTTTTTATACCTCAAGGTAACAAAGTTAAAAAAAAAAATTGTTTGCACAGTGCATTTTTATGTGTATGCTCACTATGTGCAGTTATCAGGTTAAAGCTGTAGGTATGTGAAAACTGCATTAGTTGGTATATCTCAACCCCGATATTCGCCTGATTATCCTTTACCTACAGCTCCTCTAATCGTCCCAGCCAAACGTCCTGGCATATTGTATTTTGCATATCTCACACGAAGCCTGAATCTTCTTCCACAGTTTTTCAAGCTTTTGACAGCTTTGTCTGCAATAACAGGTGTCCCCTTATTCTACCACATGCATCCCTGATTCCTCACTATCGAAGGCACGAGGCAAAAAAAAGACAACATTTTTTTTCCGCAGCTCAAATCAGGCAGATGTTGGCTCAGATTTGGTTTTCAGGGCCTCCCAATTCAGCTTCAGCCTTCTCCCCCCTCTGGAGCGTGAGGTATCAGCGAGGAGCCGCGACAGGAGAATCAGAGAGGGACATCTGATCTAACTGACAGGTCCCTGGCAGATGTTTGCAGCTTTGTTGACATTTTCCAGCAAGCCCACTGAGCATCTACACGGCATCCTTGTCTTAAAGCCTAGTTACTCGGAGGAATATGCAGACCTCGCTTTCATTCATTCAGACGGGTTATGTATGTACAGTTCTTTGTAACATCCCTTTCAACTGTTTGTGCCCCAGAAATCACATTTCCACTTCTATCATTTCTTTCCTATCTGTGTTATAACAGAGAAGAGCTTTAAAAATCACCGCAGTAAATGCCAAGTCAGTACTTAATTAAATCGGACAGATGATTTCATGCATCAAGATTAAACTTAGGCTGGGAATTGCTCCAAGCTCTTTTAATGCAGAATTTCCGTTCTTTTCCATCTACAGAGATTGCAAATCGCAAGTGGACAGGTATCTCTGACCTCGGTAATCCCACGGAGCCGTCCCCCGTGTCACCTGGGCTCCATCGCTAAATTGGTTTGAACTCCTCCGATTTTACAGCACACGTCCAGATGTCAGTAAGGCTGTGAGATGTGTCGAGGAGCTGTCAGGGTGAGTTTAGGCCCCTGCCCTTGCGCTGGACATGGTCCTTACAGGTCTCGGATCAGGGCGGAGGGATTCGCGTTCTCTCCTCTCCTCAGCCTGTCAGCCATGTTTAGCACCTAAATGTGTGACAGAGTTAAGATGGAGTGAACCACTTTTAAATCTTCCAACTAGATCAGTCTGAAAAGGGATGAGGGTCAAACATGTAACCTGGGTCAAAATTTCTGCTTTTTGTATGTCCATAATATATATATATATATATATATAGATTTTCTGTGACAGTAGTAAAGGTCATAAAGGAAAGTTTTTATCAAAAAATGAATTATTTTCTTGATTTAGTAAAATAAAATAACTGAAAATTACTCTTTTGTGGTGTTTGGGTCTGTGGGGCCCGTTTTCAATGTTTTCAAGAAACATTATGTGATATATTTATTTAAAAAATACATTTTTAGTACATTTTATCACAAAAAATGGGATTTAACAGTTAATAATCATATATGATGTTGGTTAAATTTAGGATAAAGTAAACATCTGTAAAGCATTTTTACAAACATTTTTATAAGTGTATTGATTTAAAAACAAGAAATAGGCCCACTAGACATGTCAACACTGACACAGTAACAAAAACATAAACACCACACAAGTGTTAAATTATTTATTTTTCCCCATTGTAAATATGTCTCTATTCATAATACATTGTCCTTGTGCAATTTTTTATCTTTTTCCAAAGAAGGAGAAAAATACAGTGTTGGAATTACATAAGGATGAATAAATAGTTACAACAATTTTTAATTTTAATTGAATTGTATGTAAAGTTTTTATTTTGCAAAATGGATGCCTGAATACTTGTATTCTCCACAATAACCTCAGATGCTGGGTCCAGGTCAAGAAGCCGTTGTTAACACTTTCAAACAGCACATCCCTGGTCATAATCTATTCTCTAAAGTAATTTATATTTTAAAACCTCTCCTTATTTTTTTACTTCACTAAGCCAATGCATTTTTATCTTTCTGGCTGCGGTTTGACAGCCACTGACAGGTGAAGTGAAAAAGCCCTCATGCATCTTGCCCTTATGAACTTGGAGAAGGTGAAATCAATACGGTTTGTATTTTAAAAAGCCACCGATACGTGAGCACGACTTGACAAAATTACCACCTCGGACTGACGTGCAGATAAAAAGCGACTCGATGGGGACGAGGCAGATCTGGTGGCGGCTATTGATATAGACGCTGATATGCCGAAGCTGTAATTGACAAGAGTATCAGAAATACAATCGAAACAATGCATGAGTGCAATGAAACTAAATGCCATTTCTGGTGAAATGGTATTGGTGAAGGTTGAGTGAACTCCACTGATTTCAGGTGACCCGTTCACACTTGCTTTCTCTCTCTCTTCTCTTCTCTTTCTTTCTCTCTTTCTCACTGTTCTTTTTTCCTCTCTATTACTCGGACGCTGAATGATGGTGATTTGGTTGAGGCCCAGTGAGTGTCTGAGGAAAATTGGTTGGTTGATAAAAACGATGCTATCAAAGAGGGCTACTTTCTCATTTACATTTAGATGAGTATTGATTATTTATTTACTCAGTGGAGTGGGATTCTTTTCCAATCTTATCTCTCTCTCGTCTCGTGCTTGTCACCTGGCGGAGGGGGAAAAAGAAAGCGCCAGAGATATAGAGTTCCTGACACCGTTTGAGGGTAACGGCATTTTGCGGCTCAGATAAAAGTTAGGAGGGCTCTTTCCTTTTGTCTCCCGTTTCTTCTTGCTCGTTTCTCTTCTCACACACCAATTTTGACAGAAGAAGAAAAGTTGCAGAATTAAAACTGATGGCCCCGGTTGAAAGGGTAGAGGTGAAAAGCTCTCAATTTGCCGCAGTCACGAGTGGAATTGAACGGAGAATTTCAGTGTGGTATGTTTCTGCAATGCCGATGTGTTCAGGAAGATATTTGTATTTTTTATTTGTTTGTTTTGTTAATATAGTGACATATGTATCTGATTGGTTGGCACATATAAACTTTCTTAAATTTTCTAAAAAAAAATAATATTTTTTTTAATGGTGAAATGTGTGAAGTCATTGTACATATTGAGCATACACATGAAACTGCACTGCAATTTTAGATATTTTAATTGTTTTCATCTTTATTTTTTTCAAATTTATTTGTTTTTATATACAAACTTTATGTTTATTGTTATAAAAAAAATCAAATACTACAAGACCTTTCCCTCAATAAATAGTTTGTTATGATTATACTATGAGACTATGAAATATTAAACTATGAAATATTAAAGTAAATAGTAAAATTAGTTGTTTTACAGTTTACAGGTTAAAGGGCATGTTTAAGATTAAATTAAAAAATGATAAATCAAATATATGTCATGATTTGTGACAACATGTGCTACTATCGGGGCATGTTGTCACAATAGAACCTGCTATTAAACAGCTTTATTTATCACCTGTAAGGCACAATCTAAACAGTAAAACGATTTGGTACTGTGATCCAGTGATGCCTAGCACCTGTCTACCCTGTCATACTCATAAGACATTGAATGTATGTATGTGTGTGTGCTCAATGCTCATTGTATGAAAGTGACTGTGGTTGCATGTAGAGACAGCAGCAGGATGGGGGTACGCAGCTCTCTGCAATGGTAAAGGACCCCTGACAGACCCTGCCTCATCCTCTCAGCGCTGTGATGGAGAGTGAGCCGTCTCCTGAGGTGGCCTCTGTCAGCTTCACTTTACTTCACATAGAAGATAGGTAACACAGCTACTACGGCCTGCAGCAGCCACCCATGTCCCAAACCTCACCCTGCTGGGCATGAGATGTACGACTGAGATGGTTTACAGAAAAGCAATTCCTTAGCACGTTGTACAACAAAAGTATGGTAAAAGTTTAGATTTCCGTAATTTAATGGACCCACCATAAAACCTGGTATAACTCTGTATAAATAGTAGCCTATATATAAATAAATATCATTGATATGATATTGATAACGCTTTACAATAATAATTGTTTATGTTAACATTAGTAAATGTATGGGCAAGCATGAACTAACAATGAGCAATACAGTTTTCAGCAGTTATTCATCTTTCTTTATGTTAGTTAATGCTGATACAGTTGTTCATGTTAGTTCCATTAACTAATGTTAACAGATAAAACTTTTTTTTTTTTTTTTTTGATCAAATGCATTAGTAAAGGAAATATATTTTAAAAAATTTAAATAAAGTAAAATGTAAAAAATATATATAAAATAAAAAAAATGGTGGAAACTTATTAAATTATTACTCTACATTGGCATACAAAAGCAAAAGATAGTGTACACCTTATTTATGGTTTACAGTTAGGAACTGCTAAAAAATGATATTTAACAACATTTGTTGAAAGTGCTTCAAATTATTTCAAAACAGCTACAAAATTATTATGTTACTCCACCACATTATTTAGAAGCCAAAAAGGAAAACGCCTTTCTTTCTTTCTTTCTTTCTTTCTTTCTTTCTTTCTTTCTTTCTCACTCACAGATGACCCCTCTAAACAGATTACAATAAGTCAAACAGAGGGCTAGACAAAGAGTTGTCCAATTCCTACCACACCACCACTAAAACAAACATCTGTCTGACTTACCAGACCTAAATGTCACTAAATGGATGTAAACATGCATTTGCCAAAGCGCTCAGGGTGATTAACTCCATGAGCCCAAAATGGGCACCGACTTCCTATAGTCTTCTATTGCTGCTCAAGAATGGCCATTCATTTTTCTTTGTTAGTCAGTCAGTCATTAGCCTAGTTACACATCTGGATCCCAACAGCACTTTAAGAATATGGACCGCTCGGATGAGGTAAAAAAAGCTAATTAGCCAAACTGGAGAGGAACATCTTGTTTTTCTAGTGCCCCTAATGGATTAGACCAAGGTCTTTTGAAATGCAAACTTATCAAGGATACACGGTTAGAGTTGCTAGTCCCTGTCTGCCGTCTGTCCTCTGAGCTAATGAGTAAACATTAGGATTGGCTTTACTCGATCACTGCTAGAGCCAAACCTGACTTAAAGGGTAACCGTGTTAAGGTTTTGTGGTAGATTTAGCCCAGACATTCTTAAACTGAGGTCTGCAGATCACTGGTGCTCTGTGTAGCTTTCCGAGATGTCAGTGAGTAGAAAAAATAAATATAATTTGAATTGATAAATAGCACATTAGCACTGAATCATGAACTTATGAACAATTAATTTTGTATTTTCTTTTTTACATGTAAAGGTTTGGTTTGCAAATTTAGATGAATTCATTTCAAATAAATAACAAAACAGCAGATTTACATTGTAAATAGGTGATTTATTGCACTAGGTTTTGTTTTGATGTAGTTGTTGATTTTTATTATTTTTCTTTAAAACATTCCAATTCTAAAACCAAAATTAATTTACTTTTACCTTTTAAGTTTGTCTTTACCATTACATTTTATTACCTTCATCAGCTGGCAACATCATCCCACATCCATCAAAAGATGATAAAATTTCCATTGATACCTAAACCAATATATTGCATATTATTTTATCTCTTCTCGTCAAGTAAAGACTAGCTTAACTGACTGTACTTACTGCACCTTTCAGGCCTACTATATACTGTATCAGGTTAATCTCTGAATGCAGTTGCACTATCTATTCACTCCGAGTCTAATTCAAAAACAAAAACAGCACGAACGAGAAAATAATTCGATCTTCCTTCCTTTTATTGTATAAGTTTCATTTCATTTCAATGCATCCAGGAGAGTACAGTACATATCCAGGCATCTCCTAGATAGAGGTCACCTGTCCAAAACACAGGGGAAAAGAGAATTCCCTGCCAGTGTTGGGCTGCGCGGAAAGAGCCGTGAATCTAATTGGACTTCAGTTAGGGCTTTCTAAATCCAGCTCTTTGGCGTGACCTTGAAATAATGGCAGCAGTAGATGAATAGAGAGGCAGAGAGGTTCATAAACAGCTGAATCTGGTCTTTTGTGTGGGCTGATCTACAGAGGAAAGACAGACAGGGCTGGGATTGTTCGCCAGACGGGAGAGCCGGGTTCACTATGCCCTTTGTCATGAAAAGTGTGGCATGACCTCAGCTTTGTGTGAACAAAAACACACAGACATAAGATCACAAAACCGTGTCTGTTTTTGGTTGTTTGTAAACAAAATATCAAAAACTAATAATTTTGATATTGCTATTTGTGAGTAGATTTAGTCTACACCGTCCCCTCCCCTCGCCGTCCCCTGATGCAGTTGTTATGTGTAACGCTGAGCCTAGTGGGGTGTAAACAAACACAGTCTCCCTCAATGTCCTGACAAGGTAGAACCCCGGCCTGCTCTTGACCCCACATTAAATCCTCATTATGCCTAATGCAATCTGAGTCCAGCTCCTGTGCCACTAAAGAAAGATCAATTAACATGATTAGTGGCACAAAAACTTGACGTTTGCTCTCTATCACTGTATTTTTAATGTTTTTTATTTATTCACTTCAAAGCAAAAAATAAAGAGCTTTCTTTGTTTTCATTGTCTGTTCAGTCATTGCTTTAAATTCATTTGTCTAGTTTGCATATCGATACGTTTAATATTCACAAGCCACATCAGTGTATTATACCTATAAGCAAATACATCACCACACAGCTAGAAATGTGTCAGGCAGTGGCTGGTTGATTCATGGCGTCTAGTCCTCATTAAATGTTGGTTGTGTTTTCTACCAGGTTTGATACGGTTTTTAATTAATTTTCTGAGATGGCTTTCCGAGCTGTGTTGTCATATTAAAGTCCTGTGAGCTCTGGACCTGTCAGAGGGGAAGAAATGGTTATGGCTCATCCAGAGATTAATATCTCATCACTGGTGATGTATTACCTTGATAAACTGCGGCACGAGGTTCACTAATCAACATTTTAAAAATATTATGCATTTCCGCAGCTCGCGCCTGTATGATAGATTAATATTTGAGTGGACAGTGAACAGTCAACAGGCTGCTGTACCTGCACTTCATCTCAACCATTCAATTATTGTGCTTTGTTTCTCTACATTATATTAATATAATAAAATATAAATATATAAAATACACCATTTATTATTCTGTGGGTTTATTTATTTATTTGTCATATAATATAGCATGAAATCATATTTTTATTCATTGATTCATGCTTTTATTTTATTTTTAGTAAAATGTTAAATCTGACTATATTGTCAATCTTGTCAACATATTTAAAAGAATTTTTTTTATTATAGAAGAATTTAAATTCTCAACATTCCAAGACTACATTTATTCAGAAAACATTTACTTTTTCTCTTGCCTCATTTCCACATGATCACAACTGAATTATCTAATTGATTTTTATTATTGAGTTAAGTTTTAAAGACAAATAATATGCCGTAACATCATAATATCCACATTCTCATGTGGATGTATCATCAAGCTGTCTCTCATGGCACAGAATATGGCAAAGCTCTCAGCATTGTTCTGTGGCGCTGGAGGTCTGACCAGCAGAGTAAGTGATTGTGAGTTTAGCTCCCAGTGAAGTTTGACTTGGTGTATCTGGAAGCTGTCAGATGGGAAAGCTCTGAAAGGTCGGGACAGATCAGAGCAGATAAATGGTGAGTGGAGAGGACAGCTGTTTTTGAGAAAGGGGGATGCCAGTGTCTCTCAAAACAGGGGCCAAAGATCATCCCCCTGCATCCCCAACAGCCCAGCACGTGTCCTCCAGAAGGGTTTGTCCTCCTCTTTGAAGAGCATGTCCCTTTTAAGACCAATAGGAAATATTTAATGTTGCTAGTCTCTGTATTTTGTTATGAAACAATCCTTTACTAGATGACTGTTTTTATGTTTAAGATGCTTATATTTTACAACATTGCCACTCTAAAATGATGTTGTACAATAACATGTCTAAATTTGGCATATTAAATTTGCTTCTTTTACAGAATATTTGCTTTAAGATTCTGTCTTCATCAACTTGTTGTTGTGTCACTTCAAGTGCCTATAGACTCACAGGATGTCTTTCACAAAACAACTTATTATCAAAATGTCAAATAGAAGAAACTCTATAAGAAATTTCTTATACCAGCTGGTTTGCTCATTGGTTGCTAAGCTTACCAGTCTGGTAAACCAGCTAAAACCAGCAAACCATCTTATACTGATTTAATCTGCATTTCTTTTCATTAGGTCATGTGACACTAAACTTTGATAACACTTTTTATCTCACTCTAGATTGTGATTCCGTTTCTAAACTATTTTTTACATTTGTGTCGACATATTCCACGTTCATACCAATAGCTAGTCATAAAATGTCACACTCACTGAATGCAATGATAAAAAATGGCAGCAAAAATAATGCAGCCTCATTTGTTTAATGAAACTTGTTAACTGCAGCGCAGAAAACAAATAGAGGGTATTATCGGTTTACTCATTGGAAACATGTCATTTTGTGTTAGCGTGAGAAGAACTCACGGACTAGAGCTCGTGTCTTTGTCCTCTCAAGAGGGAAAAGTGCTAATGATCTCTGAAGGCAGAGATCGAAGGCAGTCATAAAGACGTGGTCATAGACGGCCGACCGAATATGGTATCATAATGTTAATAGCATAACTGGATGATACTCCATGCATCCTTTTTAAACTGTATGCCAGAGGAAGGCAGCAGTAGATTAAATTGTATTTGTCTTTTGGTTCTGTGACCCTGTGCAGGTGGCCTTACAAAAACAGACCCTTACAAAGATCAGATTCAGGTTATTGTCTTCTGTTAACAATAGCAATGGAAACATAACAAATAAACAAATACATTTTGTTAGCTGGAAGTTGTTTTGGATAATATGTGTATTTTGTTGTCTTTAACATCATAGTTAAGGGAATGATTGTCACAACATTATGATAGATTCAAGTGTTGGCCATGAACAAACTTAATATGGTAACTAGTAAATTAACTCGACTGCTAAATGCCTACAGTTTTGATTTGAGCTGACAAAGTAAAAATAAATCTATTTTTGTTGTAAAAATAATAAAAATTATGTTCTTATCTTTTATTATTGTCATTCCCAAAATATATATTTTGGGTGAACTAGGCTGCTTCTTTTATTCAAAATCTCTGTTTTAATTTTTCTAATTCCAAACTGTGTGGCCAACAAAATGTTTTACCTCCCAGTGCCTGGGCCTTGACTGACAGCTGTCATGTCTTCACCACACTCGACATATTTGTCAGAAGCCATCTCCATGATGGACTTTATCTGAGGGGCTTTTTCTTAGATGAGACACACATACACACATATATACAGTACACACACTATGAGACCTAAAGGGAAGATCAATGCAGCCACGTGCAACCCCTACGGAGTAACTGAGGCCGGGAATGTGATATGATTTATTCATTAATGCGCAAAAAATGATAGTCGGTTGCTTAATTTTTTATTTATTTAACTTGTCTGTCTGTCTGCTGGGGATGCTGGGGAAGACATGACTGTGATGTTATCTGTCACACCTGTTGACCTACTAAACCTTATTTTACAGCAAAAATACTTTGTGGCTCTTAATGATGACACATACCAAACACAACTCATTCTTCACTCACTGGTTTTGATGCCAAGATTAGCCACTTGTGTCCTCTGGTGCATGCTGGGAATGGGGTAACGGTGTCAATGCCTCCCGCCTGTCGCCCCTTTACGGCCCAATCTGCTGCCTGTGGCCCCTCCACCTCATCAATGCACCTGGCGTTATATGTGACACGGCGCTGATTCATGGCCCTCTACCTACAATCAAGCAGCATAAATTATTCTTATTTACTCTCACAGTGATTAAGATGCCGTCACATAATGTCACTCAAGCATATTTTTATAGATCAAATGAAAATTGGCACCAAGGAAAAGCAGGTCAAGTTCATCAATTAAAAGAGGTGCCGTTTTATTTATATATTCACTCACTTGTCCTCTCTCTCTCTTTCCCCCTCTCTCTTTAAATGGACTGGTACAAGTAAAGTGCTCTGTGGATGATTGATTTTAGTATTAATCTCACATAATGCATAACACTTTTGCATGAGTAATCACAATAGCAAATATTGACACAGCACACAAGTGTTTAAACTAAATTTACCTGAAGAGTTTCAGACTCTTGAGTGAATATCACACAGCCAGTAAAGTAGAGACTCTAGAAAAGAAAAAAAAGAATATTGTTTAGTATTGTTACTTAATATTGTTATGAAACAGTATAAAACAATTTTTCCATTTAATGCCAAATCTTTATAAAAGAGAATGTTACAAATCATTTTGACCGACTAAAATGGTACAAGACAGTTTATAAAACACAAATGCAGACTTGTCAAAAAAAAAAAAATCAACTTTTTCAAATGAGAACAAAAATTATCCTCCATCATTTCATAGCTGACAGTATATGCCAGTGTTGTTTGCTTCTGTTCCCTCAAAAGCAAAAAATATGATGATATTATTATTTTGATATCATACATGATGATATGATAACAAAAAATATATACTGTATACTGTAATATTTATATCTTCATTTGAAACACATATAAAAATTACTTCTCATATTTGAGTGTAAGTTACAAAAATGTGCCTTTTATACACACACAGAATATTGACAAATGTAATTTCCTACACAATTATGAGAAAAGCCGGGTCAAGGCTTTTTACACTAGGTTTGTATTTTTCTGAAGGCCCCCTGATAGGGCCAGAAATGAAAGCGTTAAAAATCTATGATCCGCTGAGCACGTGTCCACGGAAAAAGAATGAGGTTCACCCAATGTTTTAAAGATAAAAAAACGCATTGGAAGAGAATGAGGGAAAGAGGAGAAGTTGAATATATATTTCACATGATAAGAGAAAAGATGAAGCAGAGGAAAAAAAGATTCTATTACCGTGACGACAGTTACAAACCTGCCCTTGTGTGGACTAGCCTCTGCTGCAAAAGATTGATGCAACCAGTTCTGACCTTGGCTTGGAGCTGAAACTGGTGATGTATGTATGAGCATCTCCTTGCTAAATGGACCCAGATTTGTTGCACTAATATACATGGAAGCCCAGTACCAAACTCACTATGGCGATAAATCAGCAGCCATTTTAAGTGTCATCTCTGGTTTATATTCCACTATTGTTTCTATTGCTCTAATCCATGTCACTAGCATCATTTTAAACAGACGCTATTCTATTATTTTGTCATCGCTGAGTTAATCCCAAAGGGCCGTGTCACGTGCTGCAAATTTGTGCTTACATTTACTGTATTAAGTTTGCGGTAATGTGACTATATTTAACTGTAAAATACGGTAACTACTGTAACATCATAAAACATATTATTTCATTCTGGAGTGTCAAACACACCTGAACCCCTTTTGAGCTGCTGGTTTGACCATAAACAACCCAAAGTGAAAGCAAATGTGTGTGTTGTGAGACCCAGAGGTAAACAAGGTTAATCCTACACATTGATATATGCTTGCTATTCTAATTCACTCAATTGAGTTGTAGGAGACTTATGGAGGTAGATATGGAAGAAAGCATGCGCTCTTCGCTTCTTGCTTGTACTTGCATGTGCTTTTCCGCACAACCTTTATTTTATAAATTTCTTGGTCACGGCAGCACTGTTTGATGACCTTTTAGTCTGTTTACATGTTTCTGCAGAAAGGTAACCTGAAGGAAAGATGAAAACAGAGAATGTATTGCCAGAATAAGAATTTTAAAAACATGCCAAAAACTGTGTGATGAACTGGATGTAATCCTGAAATGCACTAGTGACAAAATATTATTTGTTGTTAGTTATTAACAATCAGAAACTACATTCTGTGTGATTTATATAACTGATGTTTTTAGAATAATGGTCAATATTTTAATACTGTAATAAAGACCAGCCTATGCCAATGCTTACTATACACAGAGGATCTCAACCAGTGTTCTTGATATTTGCAGTGATCCCTACCTGCTCTGGCATTTGTAATTGAATGACACTTCACACCCATTTTAAACTGTAGCTAATCATGAGTGATCCAATAAAGGCTCTCTCTCTCTCTCTCTCTCTCTCTCTCTCTCTCTCTCTCTCTCTCTCTCTCTCTCTCTCTCTCTCTCTCTCTCTCTCTCTCTCTCTCTCTCTCTCTCTCGTACCTATTCTTTTAAAACAACAATTTTAATGTAGCGTAAAGTACTTTCTTAAGGTCTTTTTTGCTTGGTCACCTTACTTAATATAAAATTTTACAATATCTACTGTCCAATATGTATTACGTTCAGTAGGCATAATATAGAAGTATTTCTAAAATACTTCATTTTGATTGGTCAGTTGCAACATTCTCTTTATTTTGTACTAATGACTGTACTTTTGTACTTATTTAATTTTGGAGTTTCAAATAAACCTAAGCCATTTATTAAACCTTATATGATGAGACAATGAGACACTAAGAAACTAAATGTTTCAAGTTTTCAGTTTAATGCCTGATTTTATATTAACTTTAATTTAAGAAAATGACATTGTTTACACTGATACTCATACAATCAACGTCCCTATCAGCACATTTGTTTTGTTTTTGTTTCTGACATCAAGGAACCATAACAATAAGTTTAATCACAGATTAAATGTTTACCTCATATACGTTTTTCTTTTTATCCAAAACGTGACCGTTACAGCCAATCGCCTGAAACAGATCAATCATTATGCTATTCAGGTCTGTAATGATGCGTTTGGATGTTGGGGGTGAGCCGTTATCTATGACACAGAGGTCATGGGGGTCATCCCCTTCTCTAACAGCTCTCTACCACAGCTGCCACATGCCATATGAAATTGTGCATATCATCTCTCTCTCTCTCTCTCTCTCTCTCTCTCTCTCTCTCTCTCTCTCTCTCTCTCTCTCTCTCTCTCTCTCTCTCTCTCTCTCTCTCTCTCTCTCTCTCTCTCTCTCTCTCTCTCTCTCTCTCTCTCTCTCTCTCTCTCTCTCTCTCTCTCTCTCTCTCTCTCTCTCTCTCTCTCTCTCTGGACACCACTTCTTCTATTCTAGCAGAGTCAGATTCATTTAATCAGCTCTAACAGTGTTCCATTCACTCTGTATTACCAATTCTGCCTTCAGATCTGTTATCAGCGCGATGTATGTACAGAGCAGCTGTACTGTGGGAGCCGCATCCTCAGACGCTACAAATGAATGAATTATTGGACGTGGGGTATTGGGAAGCGATAGATACAGAATTTCGAGGCCTGTAATATGTTTGCTTTCCTGCCCTTATCATTTCACACAAAAATGCAGCTTATCTGCCAACCCCGCTCACGACCGACTGAATGTGAAGCTGTTTCCTCTCGCCGTCTTCTGCTGTCAAGAGCTCCTTATTGCCTGATCTTTGTCTGGAGAGGGTGAATTAAATGTGTATATTATTATATTGAATGTTGTATATATACTTTATTGTATATGCTGTATGTGTGAATTTTTATAGTATGTGTTCTTAGACTCATATTATTTCCTTTAAAAGTTGTGTTCTTTCTCATATTTCAGATTGAGGTGTTATATTGCTCAGAGTTCATTTACATATAATTTTGTTCAGTTCATTTTGTCCCAGATTAATTTACATACAGAGTATAAAGATATTAAAATTAATGTAAAGCTTGGATCATTTCATTTTGGAAAAAAATGTTTAAGATCATGTTAAAATCTTTATTTGATTTAAAACAATAGCATGAGATATTGTTGAGTCTTCTTTAGAAACTCAAAGATGAAGAACAGCTAAGAAAACGCTTTGTGACACTGGAGACTTTTAAAAAGTATCCATTTGATTTTCATTTCTCCCAAGTGAAAAAAACTGAATGTTCCTGTAATAATCCTCTTTGTTACTTTTATTTTTAATGTGTAGTGAACATTTTATATCTCACCTGAGAGAAGTCATTACCAACAGTCATGTGGTAGTGCAAATTATTTGCATGTCTACCACAGAAGCAGAACAGCTGAGCTATAGAGACAAGCTGGATCTGGATGACAGGAGGAGTTTGATGTGACGTCAGCAGGTAGAGATGTTGCGCTGGCCCTTGCAATGCTCCTCAACATCAAAACTAAAGCACAGAGAGAAAGAGAATATGACAACAGGAAAGAGAGAACACAGGTGCGTTACACAAACACAACCTTGACGTGAAGACGATATGGATTGAATGCACAGTTTGTATTATAATAATTTTCTCTCCGAGAGCATCTACATGCTGATGGTTTGACATTTTCGTTTTAGTGGAGTTTAATATAGAGATTCTCTCTAAACAAAATCCCTGGCTCACGAGTCTGGCCGGTATGAGCCAGGCCTGTTTTAATCAACTAGAATTAAATAACTCCACTTTAAAACAGCGCTGCGACTGACAACACTCATTACATGTGGATTATTCAGTAAAACCCCTCAAGTGAAATGATGAGAGGAGAGAAGATGAAAACTACACCAAGATATGGAACAAACACATGAACAAATGCAGGAATCTTGTTTGCTGATGAACTGTGGAATAGTTTAAAAGATATATTGTTGCAGACATTTTTAATTCTGTGAAACAGTAAAACTGTACATTTTTACAGTTATTATTTATTATTATTTAATGTGAAACTGTAAATAATAATAAAATAATAACTTATGTTGTTTGACTTACATCACCAAAAAGAATTAAAAAGCATGTCTGCCATGGCCAGGCCAAACTGATTTTACAATTTTGATTTAGCAAAATTGAAAAAAAAAACAGAAATATTTTGATCTCGCCACATTGTTTACACTTAATGAAAAGATCAACTTAGAATCTGGAATAATAAAGTGGCATAAGAGAAAGTATTTTTAAAATAAAAACAAAATGGTAACATCACATTAGCAACGTTTCACAAAAAATCACAAAAATGAGGATAACATCCTATTTTCTGTCAACCTCTTGCTTTTGTCTTTTCATAATGCTATGCATTGCTCCCCTGCACCCCAGATATCCTCCAAGATCTCATTCCTTTGTTGCAGTGGGGCTGAACACTATGTTAACCTAGTAATTGGCATCGGGCCTTCCCCATTATACGGCCCTCTATCGAGCCGTTCTACATGACTAGGTAAAGAAGATGGCATGAAGATTAATGAGGGCAGGCGAATACAGAAGGGGCTACCTCTCTTTCTCTCACCCTCTCTCGCTCTCTCCTCTGCACTTTTTACAATGTGGAGATATCGGAAGTCAGCACAAGCTGCCCGATTTCCCTCTGCCCACCCCCTTCCCCTCCTCAACCCCCATTGCATGCTTTAACCTGTGAACTCCAGACCCCTTTCCTTTCTGTTCTCGGCCGCCAGCGCGTCCCCGGCTTTGATTGATGTCAGTCCAGCAGTCACTGTTTTCTTCTTTTTTGATTTGAAGGGAAAGAAGGGAACCGGGTGCGTGGGGGGTTTTGGGGGTACGCCGCTCACTCCAAAATAGATTTTCCAACGCAATTGGTGGCGGCTGCCAGCACGGCGGAGTGGCAGGGGAGCCCTTTATGCCGTTTCATTTAAAAAAGCCAAAAGGTAGCTGACGTGTTCATTCAGCGTGTGTGCCACTTGCGCTTTTGATGGGGTCTGCCCCGCCGCTAGCAGCGCCGTATCGCTCGCCTGCCTTTTATTTCACGTCTAGAACCCGTGCAAAGAAACCATCAAGTGATCTGAAGTGGAAAAAAAAAGATTCCTGATGGATTTCTAGCATGGTTTCTATCATTGTTTTCTGACTGTGTTCCCTATGGATGCATTATTATTCTGCAATGTAAAGATGACTTTAGTTTTTAAAAAACTGGATGTGATGAGCACCAGCGTTATTGACAGACTCTGTAAATCACTTTAAGCGCTTCTTGCTTCTGTTCAGGAGAGTTTTGCATCACTAGTGTATGTGTCGGATGTGGTAAAGTGCAAGATGTTCTGGCAATCAGATAGATTAGATGCCGCTATCAAAAGATTGCACTGAGCACCGTCATAAAAGTGAGTGGTGTTGGGTGATGGGTTTGACAGACAGCAGTTGAACATCGTGATTTATTTTGGCACCCTCTCTTATTGATCCGCCGCGAGGGGTCTTAGAGTTCACACCTCCGGAGAGCCGATCACGTCTTCCCCAACGTGATCGCATCAGGAACACGGGTTTGTGGATTAAAATAGCATGTTGATGATAATGAAAGCAGGTGATCCCTGCAGAAGCCTGGGCTCTGCTTGTCATGAGTGAGGAAAACAATATGTAATGAAATCATGTGTGCTCCCTAAAATCATCTGTTCATACTTTCACTAATGATTGATGTGCTATATCATCTCAGTCTTGGTATTTTATTCAGAAATGTTAATTATCTTCTTGAATCACAAGGCACAAGGTTATGATTTATGATAAAATATGTTTAAGATATTAATTCGATAATTTCACAAAATTTAGATTTTTTAGATATTTTTTTAGATAATTTCTGAAATTGAGATCATTTCACTTTTAGAGGAGACATTTATTAGTTATCCTGTGATTTTTTTTTAAAGGGTGAAACAAAAATCTGTATTGAGTCTTTATGATTTACTTAGAGAAAAACAATTAACATTTTCCATAATGTCCATTTTTTTCGGGTAGTATACATCATTTTGATTACCATAATAAAATAAAAACAATTATGCTTTATTCTTCGACTTGCATCTCAAGTTTTCGTGTAATTGAACACAAGGACCCCATTTTCCTTGGTTTTAATCATGAATGAAAACTATGACACAGAAGGGCAACCAATCATATGCCCACATATTGCCTCATCCCTTTTAACAAATATGTTTCATAGCCCTATTAAAAGGGGTCTTCATCTGTCCTGTCAAAAGGCAGTCCAGCCGGGTTTTTTAGTTTAATTACAGTACTCAATTAAAAAAAATGTGTGAGAGAGCGAGAAGCGTGTGAGAGAGAGAGAGAGAGTGCGAGAGAGAAACCCTCTTCGGTGGGTGCATTCTGATTCTCCTCTCCTTGGGTTTGAGTGGAGATGACATTTACAAGGCTCGCCTTTCAGGCAGACAATGGCGTGATTGATGAGGTGCAGACGCTATGAAGGAGGGCGATTGCCATGTGGAAGCAGTGCTTAGTGCACTTTGATTTATTTATCATCTGTTTCTAAAACAAGGCTGCCTGCCTGAGTCTAGCCCTTAAACCACTAGGTGGGGACTGAAGAGGTGTAACACAGACTTGATGCATGAAGTGTGTGTGTGTGTGTAAGCGAGAGAAAGAGAGACATGGTTATTCTCAGTATGAAGAGGACTTTGATTTAGGTATATTTTGGCTTTCAGTTTGTCAGAGGATTAGCATCAGCCGGTAAAGTGTCTATGTGAATCAGTGATAAGTTAATGACCAAAAATACATTTTTTATTTACTGCGGTAGTTGATCTGAAATACTTCTGACACATCCTGTAGTGAGAAATACTGTACTCCATCTGAAAAACATCTAATATGCTATTTTTCGCGTGCAGATTTATAAGCTTTTAACTTTGAGACATGGCATATTTGTAATTTTAATTAGGGAACTAAAATAGTGCCTGTCATGACATTAAAAACATACTTTCCTTTAGAAATTTATTAGCATTTTAACCAAACATTTTGAGACAAAAATTATATGTCAGTGACTTCCTGATATAGTTTTAAAAATGATTTGTTTTACAGTATAAGGAGAGTAAATTATACAATGAAAATGAAAAACAGTACATGAACAGCTACTGAAATCTGGTATCTTTTAATAAAGGCACAATATTACTGAGAGCTTCATTCCTCCTGTGCGCCGCTTTCGAGATAAAACGCTTTCCGAGGTCTAAAAATGAATTATGATAATCCAGTAAAAACTGCAGGGTTTGTCAGCACCATCATTGTGCTTTCTCAGGCCAGACAGAGACTCGTAAAAACGGGGGGTATTTTGAAAATGAATGGAAGCGTGTTAGCACAAGTGCATCGCAGGAAAATAATGTGCCGTTTCCTTGATGGACAGCGCGTTTCAAGCAGGGTTTATGTACACACTACAGCCAATGAGGCTGAAAAAATCAGCAGGGGGATGTGATGGATCTGTTATTGTCTTTCAGACCCCCTATCTGTCTGAAGTGGTCAGGAATGTGCTTTTAAACTACTGCAAGGCTTTTTAACATACAGTATCCGTGTACTGTACATTGTGGGTATTACATTGAAAATCCCTGTTTTTCATTACATGCAGATAGTCACTATGCTTACAAATTCGATTTACAAATCATGTCAAGTGATAAGAATTTAAAGTTTGTTTGGTCCTGGTTTGTTCACTTAAACAGTGAAAAATAAATGTTGGATATAAATCAGTGTCAAAGTGTCCTGTACAGATAACTGTACAGTAATACAGGCAAAAATTTACAGCAACATTTTAGTGTGTGCCAGATATTAAATCTATAAAACTGTAAATGTAATTTGTAATTTCTCTGCTATTTTTAAAATCTTTAAACTAGAAAACAACAATTTGCTCTTTCTCAGGTAGAACGATGCTGGCTTTTATTTTCTTTGTGCATTGTAAACATTAGCACTCACAATAACAATTTTAATTATATTCTGAAATGTCCTAGCGCATGTTTTCTTTTTTCAATTAAACTCTGCTTGTAGCAATTTCCCCGGCATATTTTCTTTGGACATTGACCACATTTTTGAGAAGGTGTTCAGAGGCGAGGAGAAGATTTAAATCATTCACAATCTGTCGCACAAAATTAGCTTGCCTTTTCAAATTTCCAAGGATGACACGCTACAGTTCATTACTTGTTTGCGGCGACTACAGTATTACCTCATCTCAATTAAAAATGACTTACTGATGTTCTTTATAAACCACACAGCCATGAAGAACTGATCATTAAATAGAAACTAATTCTCACTATACAACCAACAACCTGGGAGACTTGCATGACAGCTAATTAAAATGTGTAAGACTTTAATAAACAGCAAAACAAATAATGCATTGCCTGTATTTTAAAGAAAAAAACTTTTAATTGCATGCAGGAGTATCAGTCGACAGAATCAAACCATACGTCAACTGTCAAGCCCGCAACAATGAATCAACAGACATAATATGTCGCTGATCACTAAAGTGTGCAAATAGCAGTAAACCATTAATGCCCAGATGGCAAGCATACAGGACCGGACTAAGATTTAAACTAATTTAAACTTTAAAAGCACAGGGTAAATAAAATGATCTAGATTACATCTTTTAACGCAAGAGGGGGTGTAATTTTTTTCTGAAGAATGGACGTTAAGAACAATGGGTGGTCGGCTTTCATCAAAAAGACAAGCCTGGTAATGAATCCATATTCCCCTTAATGAGGATACACATAAAAAGTCTTGTCAGAGTTAATGAAAAACTACTCTCTACACGCTCCTGTATGACAGCAATGGAAGATAGCGGCCTTTGAACGGTCATCATCATCCATTTCAACAAGCCTATTTTTACCACTGCTCAGGACACTTGATCTTTTGTTGCTCATCATTGCATTAGTTAAATGGAATCGTTCACGCGGGGAACGCGTGCCGGGTTTAGCTCTTATCTGTCTGCTTTTCAGAAAGGCAGAGAGTCGGAGAAAAGAAAAGCGTCTTGATTGGAACATATTGAGAAGGGAAGGTGCATTGAGACCCAGTGGAGCATAAGGACCCCTCGCAGATACCTGCAAATGTCTAATCAGAGCGCTCTGATGAACCTTGCCTCTGACAGGCCTCTTCCCTGCCCTCTTTCATGTACCGCGACACACTTCATGGGGGAATTATGCTGCGGAGGTCCAACTCCATGAGCAACGGAGCTTGTCTGAGACTTAATGTGTGATTGTAATGGAGCAGGACATGGGCTTTACCTGGCCAAAAGCGGGTGTCCACCTGAAATTCAACTTGTCCGTGCTCAGTCGTTAAAAAAATATTTGGTCATTGAGCTGTAAGGGAGTCGGCGCACGGATGTTTGATTAACCCAGTCGGAAGGTGATGGCCGCTGTAGAAAGGGAGACACGCTGCAATTTGTTAGCTAAGCGTTGTCTGTGTGTTTGAGGTCTGAGGGGAGAGGGGAATGTGGCGGCGTGGGGTGTGGTGGGAGACAGATGCCTAACGACTCCCTTGAGGCCTGCTTTCTGGACCCTTATCTCATCCCAGTTTGTGCGGGTTGCCATAGAAACGGCCTCTTGGATATAAACATCTAATAGGTGGATTTGAGGGACTTAAGTTATATTAACACTGCAAAGATGTCATAGAAATTGCATTTAAAGAGGCATTTAGGTGTATTTGCACAGGCTGTTTAACTGCTATTCAGAGGTGGTATAACTTCATTTGTTACTATATGGGCTGAGGTGGATCAGAGCTTTTTAATAAGTTAGCATGTCACCATTCCAAAGGAGGAACACTTATTTTACTATTTACTTTAATATTTCATCTAATCATGACAAACTATATATTGATGGAAAGGTCTAAGACTTAAGAATAAATATTTGATTTGATAAAAAAAATTATAGCAACAAACATGAACAAAATTTATTAAAACAGGTTAATGTTATTTATAAAAAGACCTCAAATTAAAAAAATAAAAACTATATAATTTTTTTTTTTAATGACTCATTATCACTCACTAATGACTCACTAATGAGTATATACTAACTCCATAGCTGTTTAAAGAGTTGTTAAGCCCTCGGTCAGTTGTGCGTCTAATCAAACAAAATGTTATCCAACAGGTTGTGTACCCATAACAGTGATGTGCACAGTGTTTGAATTTCTACATTGAGGAATGCTTTGCTTTGAAAAACTTAACAGGTAAAAGCCCAGATTTTCTTTTTCCTTATCTGTACAAACATCTGTTTCTTCATCCCCCTCCATCCTCAAAACACGAACATCTGGCAAAGGCACAACAGTTAAACGTAAGGTTACCTTGGAGGCTGACAGCAGCTGAGAACAGACAAAACACCAACAGAACAAAAAACAAACCACACACACACAAACACTACATGCAGCTGAGCGATATATTGAATATTCATGATATAGTTCATGTTTACTTGGCTGATGATATAAAATTAAACAGCATCAGGAATATAGTAATGATTTTTATGCATTTTTTAATTTCACCATTAGGGTTCCTAAAGACCGTGTCACTACACTGGTTCCTTATGAGAACAGTAAAATAATTTAATAGCGTCTACATTTAAACTTCTGCAGAAAAACTGTTCTTGTGAATCAGTTTATATTATCAATGTTAATGAAATCAATTTTATATCTTCACCTTTTTAACTTTCACATTGCAACAACAATTTTACAGTGATATTTAGTCTATTAAATAAATGTGGCTCACATTGATGCCATGGAAATTCTATTCTTGAGCCCTATAGTCATGTTGTATTTTATATTTCTCATAAACAAATAAACCTGATGTTTCTGCACTTGTGAGCTGATGATGTGATATAAAATGACTACATTTTATTAAAGGTGATTGACTTACAGTAGAGCAGGCAGAGAGATGTTTGGCCACGAAAGAGTTAATTAGAGACCTCTCACGGCCCTTATGACAGAAAAAGATGTTTACTTGAAATGACGTCAAATGGGCAAATTCATGTAGCATTTGCAATGAACAATTACTTAAATAATTGGTCCCAGCACCAAAAGATTGATTGCATAAAAGCTGTTTTCGTTTGAAAATCCATTAGCGGGCACCATTTTTCCTGCACACTTTGACATCCTATGATTTTATTAATTTTTATTCCCAAAGATGCATGATTCTCTCGCTTCTACTCCTGGTCCTTTGCCCTTTGCAAAGAGCATAGCAAGGGGGAGAGAGAGAGAGTACCACTTAGATGCCGTCATTGATTACGCCAACTAGCAAGACCCTTGAATATAAAAGGTCTCCATTTGAGAATTGAGAAATCTCCATATGCTTCCACTGGCTTGATTTACATTACTGTATATTAATCTATTAACCGGTGAAGTAGCAGAGAGGTTGTGATTGAATCTGAAAGGAAAGGTGTTTGTGGTTGAGAGGGAAAACCACAGACTGACAGAGACAGAAAGCAAGAAGGACGGAGGGAAATGCGTGTTGGGACGGCATCTCGTACCTCTTTACCTCATCAGTCTTCTCTCTCTCTCTCCTTCTAACTCATCGCAGACACCGTGAATATATTAACATACTAATTAAACCTCAATTAGTAGTTGCGCTGACTGTTCTTTTTTTATCAGTGAGATGTAAAATATGGATCGGATGTTAGCAACACCAGAGGCTAATTTATCAAAGTTTTTTTTCTTTAATATTCAACAATTTCTTTATAGGCGATTTGTGTTAGGGATTCTTGTATCGTAATGATGTTTAATTAAAACATGATGATTCAATGGCAAGGTTTTGGTCTTTTGACCACACATTCTTCAAAGTGCTGTAAAGACAGTTTGAAGGTGAATGTGCTCACATGCAGGCATATAAATAAGCTATATGAACACACTTGGGTTTGTTTAAGTTGTTTAAGTTGTGTTACTAATACACATACTGTATATATACATACATATACAGTACACTGTAAAAATCCTTTGCTTTTTTACATTATTTTAATTCTTTTTAAAACGTTATAGCCGCATTGGCCAACATTTAGAAAATTGAAAAGCTTGATAGTACTTTTTGCACTATATATATATATGTACAGTATATAAAATAGTATATAAAATTGCATCAAAACATGCAAGATGTTTCTGATATCAAGAGAAATGTCAGATGTTCAGAACACGGCAGAACACTTTATCATAAATAGCAGATATAGTGGATCCTATTAGTGGCAAAACTGAGTGCAAAACATCTTACTGTTAATTGAAGTGTCATCAAACAGAGACACATCAGTAAGTGAGCGGTTCCTCACAGAGAGCAACTTCTGTTGTTTGACTTTCAGAGGAAACTTTAGTTGTCTTTAGTGTCACAGCGTTATCATTTGTCTTCACCTCTCTGAAGATGTCACTTCACAGCTATGAGTGAGAACATGTGTATGCTATTAATACACACACACACACACACACACACATATTCAGATACTATCCTGAGGATTGATTCTTTGTATGTTCCTCACTCTTAATAACTGTACCCTTTCTTTAGACGGTTATTAAAATCGATGCTGCCTGCTAAACGTGGCATATTCCCCTAGATCGCAGCTGACTCTTGCGCGTGCTCTCGCCATCTTGCGGCCCCCGTCTGTTGTGCCGAAAAGACGGGGGCCACGACCATCTGTTCCCAATCTTCCTCCTCCTCTTTTTCTTTCTCCTCAGCCCCCACCTCGAAGCTCCTCTTCATCTATCCACCCCTCCTTTTTTCCCCTGTTCACATTGTCTTTGCCTTCTTCTTGTAGGTCATGCAATATTCAAGCTTTCATATCTCAGCCATCGTTGACTAAATGCCTCTTTTCTTTCGGTCCAGTGTCTGGAAGATGAAGCTGAATACGACCAAGGGGTCTCCGCTGCTGCCCACCAGATCAAATTGTACCACATTGTCTAAGACTTTTATTTTGTACCGTGTTAAATTTTCCTTTTTCAATAAGCATTCTGCACATCCACAGCAATACATCATGTACCGTAAGTTTAAGAACTTTGGATACGTTGCTTATTTCTCATAGCTTGAGGCAGCCACCTACACACACACACATCGACCACATACACACTGCAAAGTTTTAAGAGTGACACCCACATTTAAATACAAGAGTGAATCTACTTCATTATCATGCCACATGTGTACCGAATACAGAAATAGAAGATGCAATGATTGACGTGGTGATAACCATAGCAACAGTTTGCTTCCATGAGTACAAACAAGAAACGTGAGAGCCAGTTTAAGCTGTTTGGTTTTAGCTATTTAATCAAACATAATCAGAGATATAATAATATATATAAAATATTACATTTGCAAAAATATAAAATTTTATATACTGTATAAAATTAGCAACAGCCAGGTGTTTAGTTTGGTTTTGGGCACATTATATAAGGTAAATAAAAAATATATGAATTTGTGACTTTCTAAAATGTTTCTGGAGCGAATTAAGTTGCAGAATGCAATTGTCACATATGTCGTTAAATCAATGTTTCCTAACCCTTGTCCTAGTGGTACATCTACAATACATTTTGAATACCTTGTTAGTCAAACACACCTGATTTATCACATTTGCTCAGTAGTAGAGTACTACAAATCCTAGTTGACACAACACTTCAACTAGCACACAACTAAATCAAGCTTCCAGGATACCGAGTTGCACTGTGTTTTGTTACACTGTTGTGGTTGTACTTTTACTGTATTTTATCTTTATTGCTTATTTCTTGTTTGTGAAATGAAGAGACCAACAGTGTCGTTGTGTCTGTGGCGGCCCACAGTCGGGCTTCTCTCTCTCTGTCTGGGGACCCGGGGAGAAATAGAAGAAAAGTAGGCCAGAGAACTACACCTGTCTGTGAGCGAGTGAGGTCAAATCAGTGATTTGTCTTACTGTAGAGCATGTCACTCAGGACCGCATGTGTGTTTTGTAGCCAATGACTGTTTGTGGCACATATCATGTAGCGTAATACAGTACAAATGTGATCGCTATTTTGCCCAATTTGTACCTCATTCACATAAAGTGTCTTGTTTTTATTTATTGGTGCATGAAAAAGTTTACATGATCATTCATTAAGGATACAATACAGGATAATTTCTCAATGCAATGCTGTGTGTTTGAATACGACAGGTCACTGTACATTGATTAATTGTCCCTCGCCACTAGGTTGATTTTACGAATAACCAGGTGGATTAGAAAGGTCAGGAATGCCCTGGTAAACATTAAAATTTTATCTGGCTACACATATCCGACAGTAGAGAAGACAGTAGGAGTCTCGCACGTGCGCGTGAATATAAATTACTCATGTAGCTTTGCACAAACCGAATCCAAAAAGTATGCTCGGATGCTATTAATAATGAAGACGACAGGGCTCCATTTATTAAAATAGTGAAAAGTCATGTTTTCTCTGATGTGGCCTATTTAGGAACGAGCAGCGCTGGGAATAACGTGGCCCGCCAATTGCCAACTGTTCAGGCCCGGGCCCTGAGAGAGAACCGCTGTGAACGAGAAGCAACCGAGAACCTCAGCACAATTGCAGGACTCCAGAGGGATCTTAAATCTCAGATGATGGGAAATAGTTTGAGCACAAGTTCCTCATATGCATCCGTTTGTCTGGATTACTGGCTCTCTCTCTCTCTCTCTCTGTCATGGTTGGATCTAACATTTTATTATCCATGAAAATATTCAGTATATTTTTATGCCTTAAGCTATAAAATGTAATGAAAGGGGAACACCCCACGGTGCATAAAATACTTCAATTTTTTTTTTTGGCCGTACAGTAGACGGCTCTTCTGCGTGAGGCCAAAGGCTTTGGATTTTATCTTTTGATTCCCACATTAACCTTCCATTAAAAATTATCTATGTTATCATCACCTCAAATTTGAGCTCGTAAATTGCCATTTTATGAGCCATCTTAAAAGGGAGAATTATCCTGATGTTATGGTTTAAGCAACATATGTTCCAATTTACTGACATCTAGCAGATTTGACGCGACACCAGCCATCCATTCACATCAGTGTCATTTGGTGGCACTAAATTGCCCCGCAATAAGTCGCCCCGTGGAATTTTTTGGTGATCAGGCAGCACATGGAGCTAGAAATTAATAGCCCGCAGCCTTTACAGGGAGACGGGGCCAAATCAACTCCTTTCCAAAAACTGCTCCCGGTTTCACTGACTGTCCCGTATGGTGCACAGATTCCTCGTGGCAAGCTTTCTCTTATGGTTAATGGATGAAAGCTGAGATGTTTTGGGTTGTCACGTTGAGGATGTTATTTTTAGAGCTGTCGAATGATTTTGAAATGTAATTCAATTATTTATATGATATATTAATCAAATTACTTGCATGTAGCAATATTTGCTGAGGACAGCCCTAAATAAAGATAAAGACGTGACATTTATGTGACAGAGAAAAGCAATACAAAAATGGCTTTAGAAGTCAATATATTTTTCTTGTCTCATTTTCAATACCTAAATTAACACTTTAACTTTACAGCACTTATATTTTCTTATCTTGGTCTAAATGCACCAACCCCATCTCTTTCAATACATCAAATGGGTTAGTTTTCCACTTCCTGGACTCATCAATAAAACTTAAAAACAAAGTGTTTTAATATACTTCAGGGGCTCATCTTTTCGAACGAGACAAGCCCCATAAAACGGTCGTTTTGTACCCTTTCTTTATTGTTCATGCAATCGGTCTGCCAAAGCTATATTTTTAATGCATTGAGTTAAAAATCTATTTCACCGGAGTGACCTCACACTAAAAAGGTGAAGGGGTCAAAGGTTAGGGTCATTCTTATCCATTTCTCTGCAGCTAATCCAACGGGTTCATGAGCAGGAGAGAAATAGGCGCCGAGCGGAAATGAACCCTCTCTGGACAGCCAAGGCAATAACGTGAATAAATGTTGTCTCCCAGTGCAATTAAACCCACCCTGATTACACCTCTCTGGCTATCGATTGGAAACTTTCACTTAATAACCACTAGCATGGTCTCTTATGGTAACCCAAGGTCCAGCCTTCAAGAGCAAGACTGTTTGAGATTTATGTCCAATGGCTTAGTGACTCCTAAGGGAGTCTGTGTCATTTCTTTATTTCAATGTGTGGAGTGAGACTAACTCAGCTTTTTACACTTCATTATAAAGAGTCTGACATCTGTGGACAGCAGGACATTGTTTCTGTTTAATGCAGAGCAGAGACATTTGTTCTCTTTGATTTTGGGGTGTGGGGCTACGATATTAAAGTATAGGGTAATATGTTGACGTACACTCGGGGCTTCATCGAGAAATATTTATAGTTTCGTTATGTTGGCTTAACCTGTACTCCTTCCTTAACAAACCGAGAAATGGATGCACCTTATAAAACCCTTTAGTCCGCAGGCATAATTGTGTACTTCTGAAACAAATGAAGAAATCACTGTAACTTTATACAATTATCAGATTATAGACTAGAAGTATTAAAGTTTAACCTTTTATGTAAGCAATGAGGTATGAGAGGTTGTGCTTTATCATGAATAAGTAACGGCTAAAGGGCATTGTTGCAATCCCTTGACTCATTTATGATAATGCACTAGCCTTGAGTACCTTATTGCTTTTAAAAACAGTTACCACAAAATACAAATATTAAAGCTTAAAAATATGTATTAGTGCAACTTTCATGAAGCCTTCATTCCACTGGAAAAATAGTCCCTGACCAACTGTGATATGTTTATGTTGCTAAGGATGCAGTGAAACACAAAATCATCATTATCATGCTTTATCATGAATAAAACACAGCCATTGACTAATCAGAATCAAAGACTGGAACTAATAGTTTAAAAAGTATTCAACATACATGGTAGAAGGTTACGTATCAACAAAACACATGCATAAATGTTAAACTAACACTGTAAAAACAGTGTTTCAACTTAAAATGAGAACATAAACAATGTGTACACCAGCCTCATTTAGGTGGCTAAATCATATGAATTTGTATGAAGGTATGATATTTAGATAAAATGCAAAATTGAAGATTCACCTCCACTCCACTGACCTGTAAGCAGATCATATTAAAATGTACAAATATGACCATGAACTACAAAACCAGTCATAAGTGTACATTTCTATACATACAGTATTTATACATATGTACAAATTTCTACACAAGATTTATACAAATAAAATTATAAATATTAAAAATTTTAAAAATCATAAAAAATCAGCTTTCCATTGATGTATGGTTTATTAGGATAGGACAATATTTGGCCGAGATACAACAAATTGAAAATCTGGAATCTAAACATTGAACTGAATCTGAACTGAAAATCTAAATATCGCAAAAATAAAATATATACACAAAAACACACAAAAATATATTTACGGTAGGAAATTAAAAAATATATTCATGGAACATTATCTTTAAAAAATATCCTAATGCTTTTTGGCATAAAAGAAAAATTGATCATTTTTACCCATATGTATTGTTGGCTATTGCTACAAATATACGACTGGTTTTGTGGTCCGAGGGTCACAAATGAGAATATACTAATTAACCACCTCATACAATAGTTATGAATTGCATCTGATTGTGTTCAACAGACCAAAATGACTGTTACAAAGAAAGTATGATTCTAAAACGAATTCTTCAGATGTAATCAAAAGTCACACCATTCATACCCATAAGGCAGTATTATTCAAAATAGTCAGTTTCCATAAACGTAAAAGCTTCTTGAGTCAGGCCCAAAACAACAAGACCATCTCCAAAAGCAACATTACCTCCACGTAAGAAAATTCACCCTTCACAGCCCGCGTCATACACCTGTTTGGCTGAGCGTGCCAGCTCGGCTCCCTGGACCGCTCGCCGCTCACTCATGTGAGGAGAGCACAGGTTGTCCATGCTACTGCCCTCGGGCACTGCAATGTGTTCACAGCCCCGGCTGGGGAGGAAAAGCGCGGTAAAAAGATTATAGAAACAATGCTGTAGTCTTCATGTCGTTTCGAGTGAGTATATTAAAGTGGAAAATCTAACATATAGTCTTCTACCATATTCCTTGAGGAGAGATGTAAGAGCTGTGGTCCTTCCAAATGATGTCGATTTCAGGTTTAAGGCCTAGGGAATCACAGGATTGTTTCATGGTACGGTACATTATCCGTTGGATGAATTTCTAAGACATGGAGCTGTCTGACAGCACGCTTTCTGCTCTAGATAATGGTTAATCTTCATAAAACATCAATGACTTCCTTTATTCCACACACACCGATGATTTCACCATTAAGGTACGCTTTTATGACAAATACAGTGCGCTTGATGGGAGCTCGTATATAGCGTGCTGACAGACAGGAGTGAGTTTGAATGTTGTAGACTACTAACCCACAGACACGTTAACATGATAAAATATGTACTCAGTCAGAGAGGGAAGAAAAACGTTGACGCGGACTAGACTTGTTGAGGGACGGTCTTTTTTTGAGCACAGAAAAAGTAACACAATCCTCTCTTGGAACCGAGGTACCGGCGACTGCTGCATTTATCACAGGAATGTACGGTGAGTGGAAGACAATAGCTAATGAGAGCTCGCTCCCCGTTGGGCTGGAGCTCCAGACAATGCAACAACATCTGTGCTGGCGTGCCGATGTGTCTCCTCCCCAACGGGATGGAAAAAGGGGGGATGCAGCCTCACCTGTCCCGTGCTTAACACACACACACTCACGTTTCCTTTCTTTTCTTCACTTATTCCCTCCATCACCTTCCTCAACCAGGAGCCAAGCTTGTCGAGGGGACTCCCAGGTCAAATCCATAAAGCATCTCCTACCAAGGTCGCCGAAACCCGAATCCCAGAAAAGAAACATTTAAAACGTCAGGAGTTTTGAGTTAGCACTGCGAGGAGAGAAGGATGGCTCACCCCAGGAGAGAGAAAGAGGAACGAGTGAGAGAAGGAGAGAATGTGTGAAGAAATGAGAGAAGAAAACCAGGTGTGGACCTCGCTCCAGCATTAAGTGATGTTTAATGAATGGGACTCCAGGGTGGTTTAATACATGAGTGAAGCTGTACATTTCCATCTTTTCCCCACGGAAATACACTGGACATACACATGATTCAGGGACTGAGGAGTGCAGGTTGTAAATATGTCAACTTCCCTCGCAATTGGAGGATAACTCAGAAGTCAGACTGCTGTCAGAGTCAAAACAACTTTTTTCTCTTTAGACATAAAATAGACAAAAATGTTTTAATATTATATATTACATTTTTAAATACATTTTAGGTATTTTTTAAATAACAATAACATTATCTTTTTTTTTAGTTTTGGTTATTGTTATGAAAATTTGTCAAATTTTTATTCTTGAGTCTTAGATCTTTCCATCAATATACAGTCTGTCATAATTAGATTAGAATTAAACTATGAAATATTAAAGTGAATAGTGAAATAACCGGATTAGGATTAGTTTATGGAAAAATGTAAAATCTTTTATTGTTTTTAAATCTATATGATTTTCTTTCATATGCAGAACACAAAAAAAGAAACAAAAGAATGCTGGTAACAAAACAACATTGACCCCCATTGACTTTCATTGTATGGACACAAAACAACTTCTTTTGTGTTTCACAGAAGAAGAGTCATGCACAGAATGCGTAAATAAACAAGTACTATCACTTTAAATAAGCCAGTGGCAAAACCCGGTCATTGCACTGGTCACACATCTATACTGTGCGTACCATTCACAAACTTTACTTTCATTGCATCTCCAAAAGGCACGCTCAGACTGTGTGACCCCTGTAAAGGACAGAGAAAAAGTGCTTGGTAATTAAAATGCAATCTTCACCACTTCAACCCCCCAAAGCGGGGCACGCCGCAACAGCGGTGTCGCCCAGGAGCCCGAGGGCGTGAGGTGCCACCTGCCCAGCCGTGCCACCTGCGCCCGTGTCCTCCCTTCATTAAAGTGTGTATTTATACCGCTCCTCTCGTACCCCTGCTCCGCAACCCCACCCCCGTGTGGGACTCTCGTGCGCTAAAGCGGCGCTTTATTAGAATTAATGTGCTGCTGCAGAGATGCATGGGCAGGCCTGGAGCCCTGGTGCCAGAGGAGAGGGTCCCCAGCCCTGCTACTGTCACTTTGAATAAAGGCGGGCGAGCAAGCTGAGCGTGGAGATGAGCGTGGACGGGCACATGACAGCGCTGTTTTCCACTGGGCAGAGGGGAAAGCAAAGTATTTTTCCTGAACAATCTGCTCCCCTGCTCATGATGAGCAGTGGCGTGTGCGCGGAATAGATGAACGGATCCGGGCGATGAAGTAACGGGACTGAGCGAGTTTAGGATTCGATTGGTGTTAAATATGGACATTAGTAAGCCAACGAGCTGAAATCTTGGTTCCAAAATTCTGTATTCATCAGCATGTAGTTCGGTCTAATTGGAGACAGCTGCAATACATAATGCAATTATTGAAGAACTTCCCACATTATAGTTTTGAAACGCATCCATGTGGTCAATAAGTCAGGGCACGCTGAAGCAACGGGGAAGCTACATGTGAGTTTGCAATGCATAAAAGGGCATTTTAGTCAAGTCATTATCATTCCACCACACCAATTAGACACAAATAACCTCCATACGACTCTATTCTGAGAAAGGGCAATCCTCTGCGTGCCACGCCGCTGCACCGAAGCCTAATCCACATTTCATGTGCACACTCACTGTTTCACACCCACCCAGACACTATTGACTTCATTAGTGTTAAAAATGGGTAGCATTTTATAGGCAGATGTAGATTTTAGCATTATTAGCCCTCTGTAATGTTCTCCTAAAGGGCACGTGAGGCAACCAATTAAACCACAGAGAGAACAGACAGGGGAACTTTGAAAGAGAATATTTACCCCCACACACACACCATCCACCCCACACGTCCAGAATACAACTGTATTTTATTTCCTGAGAAATGAAGAGCCTGTTTCAGCCTTATCAAGTAGAAAAATCATAGAGGGTATATGGATTCAACGCTCACAAATAACACAATAGCCACTTGGCTGGGATTGCCTCAGATTGAACTGTGAGATTATACGGTAAGAACCTGAGAGAGGACTCTCATAATCTTTCCATTACCACACAGATGTCTCACTAACACGCTTAATGCTTTTGATATATCTGTTAGTTTCTTATTGTGTGTTTACTCTGTATGTAAGATTTTAGCTTCTGTTTCTGGAGGTTATATTAATCATTCAATCGCTATATAAACTGCTGCCCCTAAATGGATCATGTCTATTTAAACTGATGCCATGTGCTGCCTAAGGTTTTTAAGATAAATCTGGAATGTAATCTATAAAAATACATAGGTTAATAATTAATATTGAGTTGCACAATGATGCAGGTCAAAAAATGTCTGAATTGTTTGGAAATCACACGTTTACATGCCTTCATTAATTTGTTAGTCATACATTAGTTGTATGACTTTAACTGCAGATTGAATTGTTCATCATCCCCAAATTATGAAGATTATGTCATCATGCCATCCAATCCCATGTGAACTCAATGGAAATGCATGGGGAATACCAACACAACCTCAAGGGAATTCATACGAATTTTACGAGGTGGCTAAACTTATTACATTTTAGTATGATTTGTCTTTTACCCAGTGATGTTAGGGTTAGGGAAGGGCCTTCATTCGGTTTTTTACTGAATGTATGTTTTTGTACAATTTACATTTTGCAAATTCATATAAATTAGCCACCTTTTAAAATATGTACAAAAAGATCACGTTGGGTATACGGTCAAGTTGAGATGCAATTTTTCTTGGTTTATGTTAAAATAAACATACTGTATGAGGTCAGGAGTTAAACCCAGGCCTCCTTGCACACTAAACTCCATAAAAACTAAACAATTTCCTTAGTGATGACACACATACTTGCAAAAGAAATTACTTTAAAAAAAAATTTTAAGACCGTTGTTCATGTCATAGCTTTCAAAGACTATACATGCATGCTGTCCCTTGCCTTTTAAAACATTATAGTTGGTATCAAAACTGAAAAGTTTTTATATGTATAAATCTTAATACCATTTAACAGCTGAAATAAACTTCCCCTGCCATAACAGACTCCACCAAGCAAAAACCAGCTAAACTACAGCACCTGCAAGAGATGCAAAGGGATCCAGCCGCTCGCTTTGTGGTCTCAAGGCTGTTACAGTGCTGTCACTTCTCATTGGTTGTTCCGGTTTCCATTGGGTGCCACCACCTCAACAGGGGCATCACTGCTGATAGAAAACACAGCGGGTGATTTGTGAACTCTCACCGTCTTTGTAATTTCATCAGGGTAATGGGATTATATTTCAAATCACCGCTCCTTTCTTCATTACACCTCTAAGCTCCTCTGACAGACCAAAAAACTTAAATAAAATGTGCGCGTCAGCCCCGCTTGACTTCGCCCGCCGCTCGCACTTGATTAGACAAACAGCGCGGAACACGAAGGGGGGAAATAATGTGCTCATTTATTCATTTTCCCGACGAGTCACAATAGATTTTTAACGACCAATGTCTGACCTCCCTTAGGTCCCCAATGCTTAGGAGGGTTAATAAAGCCCAACAGTGTGGAGCTGAGAGAGCGAGAGAGAGAGAGAGAGAGAGAACGAGAAAATGCTGGGCTCCTGCAACAATATAAAGACAGCCACATCGAAGGCCCCAAAACAAACCGCCCCTCCTTTCTCCATCTTGAGCACCACGACCCCTGAGAGATGGCGAGAAGAAAGAGAGACAGAAGGAGAGGAGAGTTAGACTGCTTTTCCACTTAGATTCCAATTCCACCGGTCTCTGAGGGACAATTAAAGCCAGTGTGGTAGGAGTGGATTCTTCTCTGTGAGCTCTCTGGCGTGCATGTTAAAAGTTTTTCCCCCTGGTATCACTGACACAGAGACTCCGCACCGACCGGGTGGACGTGGTTCGAGAGTGGGGGGTGGACTGAAGCAGAAAGAAAATGTTGCATTTGAAAACACGGCCAAGCTCAAGGCAGTAAGTATTGAGGGGGAATAAATGTTTAATGAGAACTAAACTTGGTTGGATTTTAGAGGACTTGAAGAAGCAGGAACTTCTAGACTGACTGTTGGGCTGTTAAAAAAGTGGTTTGAGGCTTTTATAATGCATACAGTAGACTTTTGTGTTCCATATATCACATTTTTATTAATGATAAGAATGATTAAATATGTGAGAAAAGGTATTATTAAAAAATAAAATGACCTTACAATTAACAGAATTATCATTCCTGACATCAGTGGTCAACAATTTGTCATATTATTCATTTTATGGTAAAAAAAAACATGGTGCATGTCTTAAATGAGCAGATTTTTTCTCGCTCTCATCCTGTTATCTGATAAGGGGTCTCGCTATCATTATCAGGATGCCCTTGGGTATTTAACGATCACATAATTTTTCCATGATAATGCTAAAGACTCTCAAATGCCTTGTGATGTTGACACAATGAACTTTAAAGGCCAGTCAAGAAGCAAAGACTATTACCAAACTGGCATGAAGTGACACAGGGTGTCTATTTAAAACACAGAAGAGAAATCTTATCCTGGCATTCTTGGCATTTGAATATATTAATGGGTTAATGCAGATGGCAATGTCCTCATAAATGTTCTCAACGGTGACAAATGCCAGAATCCTGATCTTAACGTACAGTCACATTTCTTATATTGTAGATCACAAAAATGAACATTAATGCATTTGGCAGATACTTTTATCCAAAGTGACTTACAGCGCAGACCACCATTTTTTAATCCTGGGATTCAAACCCATGACCTTGGCATTGGTTATGCACCATATCAAAAGCATAAAATGCGAATGGAAATTAACACACACTAGTGTGCACACTACACAGCATACTGTATTACACTATTTTCATTTTTGCGTTTCAAGGTCAGCAGCTTATTTGATTCTGGTTTTAAAAAATGGAACGATTATCATCCGCCACAGACTACGACAGGTATAGTTTCTAAATATGAAAATGCTGCTTCATTATATCATTGGCACAATGAGCCGTCCTGGCACCAGATATGCAGTTAGGTTGAAAATGTGCTGCATCGCAATGTCTCCTTCGGATCTCATTCGTGCCCGTCATGACTTTAAAACAATGAACGCTCGCCAGGCAGCCAAGCATATTCAGACTGGAAAATGAAATATATCCATTCGCTTTTCACCCCCCTCTCAACATCCATGCATCATTGTCATCTAATTGTTCCCTCTATTCTAGCAGCTCTTTGTCAGGGGCCACATGGGAGAGAGGAAAATTACAGACTACCTGATAATTAGCAAAGTTCACAGTAGAACTTGGATCTGTACAGAACTAGACGAGCCGGCTTTCTCTTAGCAACTAATTAAGTCCGCCTCTGAGGGCTCCTACTGTGGTGGAGGTAGATGCTGTAACAGCAGAATCCAAAAAAAAGAAAGAGAGAGAAAAAATTGTAGACTTTCTCCCTCCTCCTTTAAGCAGAGGAACAGAACTGATTTTAACGCTCATGGTGTTTTATTATTTGTTGGAGACTAATGTGGATTTCTCTCCAAACAGAAGTATCAGTGGTGGTCACCATTACGCACCACTCCGAACAGCAAGATTTGTTCAGCTCATGACACACTTTAATTATAATAATGGCATTATCTATATCCGTCTATGTAACGTGGAGAGAAGGAACAGCTGAGCGCAGTGGGCGTTTAGCGCAGGTTTTTAATCTCCTGTGGTTGAATTAAGCTTCTATCTGAGGAAGACTTTATTGGCGATGCTATCATCATCACCGCGGCAGATTATTAAGCGGGATGCATCATCAAATGTCATCTCTCGTACACGTCAGGTGGCGAGATTATCTCCTCGGGGGCCTTATTGGATATAATTATGATTTTTTGTGTTTGTTTGTTTTCATTTATTTCTAAATCTTCTCACCCCGCTGTGTAGAGCGATATTCGTGCTGAAGTGCAGCGAGTTTAAAGAATTAAGTTGTGATTTCAGTGAAGTGTGGCATGTCTCGCTTAACACAGGCTGTGTGGTTATAATGTACATGCAATGCTATGATGATTGGGGAGGAAATATTTTATCATATTGTTTTTACTATTCATACATATTTAAAGCTGCAAACTATAGCTATTTTTTTTTGTTAAAAATGAACAAAAATGAATTATTGAGCAAGTATGAAACCCTTTTCCTGTTTCACAACACTAAGCTTATAATAACGATTTTAGTTGAGTTGTCGGGTCAGATTTCATGGGAAATGTCAGTTTGACCTCATTTGACATCAACCCACATAATGACATGTAAACAAAATCTGCAATTTTAAGTTTCAAACAGAGATGGCAAAAGGTAGGCAAACTTTACTCTTTTAAAATGTGTAAAAACACATTCACAAAAACATTTGCAAAAGAGGAATGTTCATGGAAAAAGACTTAGAAAGAAAGAAATCCTAAAATTGCCAAAAGAGGACAGCGGAAGCCAGACAGAGTTAGTTTTTGATGTGGCGTATTTACGGCTACACAGAGAAACTGTTTGTGCTGCAGTCCAAGAGAGACGCTTCGAGTCTAAAGCAGGGGCAGTCATTATTTTCCGTGCAATTAGAGGAAACCTGAAGTCCTTGATAACAAGCGCAAAAAATGCCACATAATTAGAAATACACCACAAACACCATTATTGTCAGGAGAACACGGCTGTATAATGAAGCAATTATAAATGAGCGGCTGAGCTCCTGTCATTAATTTCAGCTTTTAAGGATGTGAGTAGATGAGCAGAGGCTAAATGTTTCAGAGAGAGCGCGCGCTGAGAGGGTGCTTAAGGTAGTCAATGCCGTCAAAACCACTTGAGGTTTCCCTCAACGGCCAGATAACGCTTTAAGTGCCCTGTGGAAAGACTCCTCTGAGCCTGAACGTGAGGAGAAGAGCTTTGAGTGTTAACTTATGAACCATTATAGCCATCAAAAGCAGCACAGGGGGGCACATTTATACACACTTGTGTAGGCGATCAAAAACACAAGCCAGGGCTTTGACCTTGATGTACAACTTAAGTCTCAATCTTTATCTAACCAACAGTCAATTAAAACATCTTCAAAACTTTACAGAGTCGGCCTATAAGAAAACTTACACATTAAAATTCATTTAAAATGATCAAATCTTACCCAAAATGTTATTTCTAAATGTTTTGTGTAAGAATATCACTTTGTATGTTAAGCAATGAAATAATGTTGATAAAATGCTGTTACTGCACAAACATTGAGAGAGTAGACTCTTCCTAGATCTCCTGCTTTATAGATTTTTATCTCCACAGTACGGTTTCAATTTGAATTCAATATCTCTTTTATATACAGTATCTCTATTTCTAAACCGCAATGTATGACATCTGCAATACAGTAAGTCTTGCACAGTCTTGTACAAATATCCTTTGGGAGGAAAGGATCTGAATGCTCTAATGAGTGCTGTTGATGGTTGCATCATAACACAGGTGAGTTTCTGAGAGAGAGAGAGAGAGAGAGAGAGAGAGAGAGAGAGAGAGAGAGAGAGAGAGAGAGAGAGAGAGAGAGAGAGAGAGCTTCATTACAGCCACTGTTGGATTTCAATCCAAGACAGAGAGGAAAACTCCTCATCCACGAAAATAACTTCACGATATTGATCTTGCTTTGAAACGCACACGTCCATCTCCTTATACCCCTCCAATTAAAAAAGTGTGTGGGGGGTTTAATTTCATTAAAATGCCACACACTTTATCCCCACCATCAATGGCTCCACACCACAAGCCAACCAGTATAATAAGCAGACATAATATTAATGAGAATTTGATTCCCCCTACATCTAGAATAGCAGAGACACACCAAAATCACATTTCACATAAAGAAATGCGGGCAGAACATGCAGCACAGATGCCTGCACAGCATTCCACGGTAAACATGAATACACAGAGAAAGAGGCAGTCGCTTCTTGTTCATACAGCACACACACGCTTTAAACTTGGCGTCATCCAGCACACTTAGAAATACAATCTTATTAATAGAAAGGCTGGTGGTACAGGCACACTACATCATTATTGTCTTGAGAATGCAGTGCTAGAGAAGGAGGCAATTAGGCTGAGGAAGCTGCGAGGTTGCCATTATTTTAGCATTTAATGACCAGGCGCTACGGCAGGGGCTTGATGCAGAAATGAGGGCTTCAGCTCTGAAATTATGCATTATCTGGCAGATCTTAGTGCACCCCCTTAGACTCCCTCTCCTTCACCATGAATAAATTTACATGGGAATGCTTATTTCTCTAATTTAGGCAGTAAAATTAGAATATACAATACAAATCTACCCACGGAAGACAAGCATCTACTCACTGTTTTGGTTTTTAATGACCCTGTTTCATGTTTTCCTTTCCGTTTTTTTTATTTCACGTGGCGGGGGCCGGGACAGACTCGTGGAAATGAGAATTGTGTCTTTCCTTCATTAGTTTAGGTATCGTTCGAGGAATATGAAGGAATATGTTGGTGCCTGCATGGAAAGCGGGTCTTAAGGCCTGTTCATACCAATAATGATTACCTATAAAGATAACTTTTAAAAAAAAGGTTTTAAACGTAACATGATAAAACATTGACAACCAATCAAAATCCATTTAGATTTAAAGGGCTCACATATTTAAAATGTGAAAGTGCAGCACACAAAAACAATATAAACTAAACATTAACATCAGTTGGATGGTTATGAGTTTAGTTATCTTCATACAGTAGTTATCATACTTGGTGTGAAATTTATACAGTATAATTTATAAAGTCAATCAGAATCGTTCAACACAATCTCACAGGTATTTGTACATATTGTACGAGGTGGCTAACTCGTATAAATTCGTACAATCTCAATCATATGTTTTAGTATGATTTGCCTTCTCCCCAGTGATGTTACGGCCCCCTTATCGTTGCTTTATTCTAAAAATCTTATTTGTTTTTGTACATAATCGTTTTTGTGCAATTCACATCATACAAATTTATATGAATTAGCCACCTCGTAAAATGTGTACAAATTCCCTTGAGATCAGGTTGAATGATTTTTGAATTAATTGTTGTTTCAGCTGATGTCCTGTCTGCACATCTGTGTATTATGTTTGGGGGGAGTGGCCGTCGGTTCTGCTATCTGAATATTTAATTACATACACCCGGCCGGTGTACAGGGCTTATGGGGACAGTAAAAAGTTGTTGTTGGTAATTAAAGAGGTTATAGTTCTGTTAATAGTTCTGTTTACAGGTTAAAGCTGTGTTGACACTTCTGTATAGTATTACCTGTTTTGTGTTAAATTATGGTGTTTAATTTAAAGCAACCATTATGCAGGTTATTGTTCCTAAAATTATTTACACTAATCTATTTTTCTCATACTGGATGTTTTGTACGTTCAGCATACAGGAGCAGATATCAAGGGGCAGCTTCCAATGCTTAGAAGAGGAAACTTCAAAAAGGCTGAATTTGCATCGAATCATGTCACTGAATGTGCATTTTGGCGTAAAAAGCATTTAAGTAAATTAAACCCATTCGTTTAAGCGCTCCACAGTAATATCAACAAACCAATTTATGAGAGCAGGACATGTTGACGTGGCCCGTGCCTGCACTTTCAGAACAGCTGATTTCTGCATGAGAATCAGTTTCAGGATTCCACTTAAGTCAGGACTGAAGAGACTGCTAAGAGATGTTCATCATTCTTGATCTGAGTCTGTCAGGCCCTGGTGTTGTAGTGCCTCTCGCTATTAGGCAGAATTGACAAGCCAAGAAGGCAGCGAATAGCAGAAACGTCTGAAATTAAGGAGGGCATTGCGTGTGTGTGTATGTGATGGGGAAAGCAAGTGAAGTGTGGCCGTCATTTAATCTGCAATTTATCAGTTTAGGCTGCACCTTGTTACAATGGAGGCAAATTGTGGCTGCCTTCAGAAGACATGAGATGGTGTCTAGTCTTTCTCTCTCTCTCTCTCTCTCTCTCTCTCTCTCTCTCTCTCTCTCTCTGCAGGCATCCCTTAATGTAGTTTGACAGCAGGGGGCTGGCTAGAGCTGGAGAGATATGGTGTAGAGGTATTTTTTATTGTGATTATTATTATTTGTGAAATCCCTCAATTAATATATAGTGTTGTCGTCTCCCCCATGGGCGAGCAGCTATAGCTGTGTGACAGAGTGGTCAAGCGAGAGAGAGCGAGAAAGCGAGCGAGAGAGAAAGGTTGGGTTAAAACACATCTCCTGTGGAGGCTTCACCATGTGTCACAGGGCCGAGGTCAGACATTTTGTCCGTTGCTTTGGGAACAGACACACGCACATACGTACACATCTTTTCTATAACACTGAGCACATTCATTTCAAGGCAATCAATGCTTAATTGGCATTTTTCCCATTAGGCCTCTCTATTAATGTCTTTTTAAATCAGATTTGTATGAGTTGTGAGCTAGTTCATGTTAGATTTCCCATTTTAGAAGCCTAATTGAATTACCTCATTGGGCTTCTGTGGAATGGTATTTTTCTATATCCATGACAATATTCGATTTAAATGGCCTCCCGCCTAAACAGGTTGACAAGCATAGTGTATTAATCTTAGCGCAGTGTCTCCTGAAATGACATGCAATCTGCAATACGCTTAACTGTGTTTATGTGCACGGACGCTTGTGAATGAAGTGTCCATCACTGCACCTGTAACATGACAACAAAAACCTTCGCCAACACTACCACTTTTTGTGGAAAGTTTCATACGTCTCAACCCCAGATGATGTGCACAAGAGGCCATTTGCTAAGTGTTTGATGCATGCATGTATAAAACTGAAGGGACTTTCTTGTCTGTGGACTTGATGCAATTCTGTCAAGCATTAATATGTTCTACAAACATTCCCATCAAGTTCTTCAAATGTTATTTCGGAATGTTTTTAACAGTCTACTAACAATGTACAAAATAATATTTCTAAAATATTTAGCAACAATATATAGTGTTGATAAAACGCTTTTTTAACGTTACTGCAAGAATGTTTAAAAGTTCTGGCATTTAAAAATTAGCCGCTGGACTCGTCAAACACAGTTTGAAAGATATTTATGGTTTTGTTTGAGGCACTTAGAAGCAAAGAAACTGTTAATGGACACTGCTGTTCCATTACGTAAATTATTATGTTTTTTCACATCCATTTATTCTTGTGGCATCACCTCTAAAAGGCACATAAAAATAAAACATCATGTCAGTCAAACAGTTTCTAAGTGAGCGATTCTTAGCTTAAATTAGCTGTAACATAGACCAAACCTTTGAATGGTCTATCCAAACAAAACTACACTATGCATAACTGTTGTGTTTAGTAAGAATGCATCGCAGTCCCGCATATAAGACGAAGTGCCGGGGCATTAACGGTCAGCAGGACACTGGAGCAAGCAGCAGTGCGATCACACCATGGCTTTCCTACAAGAGTCTCTTTAATACCGAGCAAATTCACCTTTGTTAGCCTGCTGAGTTGACAAGCAGGACAGGAAAGCCAGGACCGGCCCTGTTTAATGCCTGTGCCCTGTAAAACAGCATTGCACAGCAGAAAAGTCAGGGCTGTGTTAAATACCTGCAGGGCATACTCCAGGCAACCAGGGGAGAAGAAGAGAGAAATGGAGGGTGGAAAAGAACTAGGGCATCTAAAAAAGGAGAAATGGGGAGCGGGAACTCTCACCTGGCAGGATTTGATGACACACATATAAGTTGCAGCGCGTAATTCATACTATGTTTGAGAATAGCAGCGGTCTATCATGCTGCCTTACGTGTAATTACCAGTCGTCCATCTTGCTGGTTACATAAATAACAAATCTTAATAATAACCTCATAGAGCTACTTTGCTTTGTGAGGTTCAGTTTTGAATGCATATATTTTAGCCTTTAGCAAAGCTTTAATGGCACCCGCACCAAAGAAAGAACACTTTGGTACTATATAAAGTGACATTAGTGATGTTATTTGAAAAGAAAAAAATTAGAATTAGTAAAAAAAATAAAAAATTCTGTTATAGATATGACTGACAGATTCAGTCACCATTCACTTTCACTACATTTTTTTTAATACAATAAAAGTGAAAGAGGACTGAGACTGTCAGTCCTTGACATTCTGCCTTACATTTCCATGAAACAAAAAAAGTAATACAGCAGACTTTGGTAATATACAAATTAACATTATTCAGTGAGGTTATTTGAAAAAGACAGATTTAGTTAAATGAATCATTTACAGATCTGACTGACAGCTTCAGTCACCATTCACTTTCATTGCATCTTTTTTCAATACAATGAAAATGAATAGGGACTGATGAAGAAATTTAATACAAGTCTGGAACATCATAAGAGCGATTTTGTTAATTTATTCACTCATTTATTTTTATTGAACTATCCCTTTAAGCCAAGCAACATACTGAAAAGGAAAAACTAATTTTACCCAAAAGCTCTTGTCCCTTTGTTATAGATGCTAAAAAAATATAATGTACCTTTTTCCACAATTCATTTGTACACAAATCACCAGTCTTACTTGTTTTACTTACTTTTATCAGCAACCTACACGTTCTCAAACCCCAATCTCACCCCTTCAGGTCTAAATAGTAGCAGACTGAACCCTGTTAGTCTACTAAGTTCAGCACTCACTGATTAAATTTAATTGTTGCGATAGTAAAACTGTACATCACACACACATACGCACGCACTACCTTAGAGCAACAGAAAGATAAAGTGAGAAAAAATGTTTAGGCAGGCAAAAGAAAGAAAATAGGCTAAAACAGAGATAAGCTAATAATAAACACGGCTATGGGAGAAGATGAATTATTCCATTAGTTTTTTTAGTACTGAAATATATTTTCTAAGTGTTAATTTAACAAATGCCTTAAGATTTTCTAACACCAAACACACTGACTGGAGCAGAAAAAACAATCTACTGTGCTCTGAAAGTCTGTGCAGAATTACTGTATGAACCCATGAGCGAATCTGTTCTGAGATCAGATCTCTCTGGCCTGTTTTTCCCTCAAACGTAAAATACTCTTCTCAGATGAAGACGTGACTTGACATCCTCTGCTCGCTGCATGTCGGGAAGCGAGACAGCTCACTTTTCCATCGGGCACATCGCCAGACAGCCTGCCCTGGGTCGGGTCCTCAAAGGAGGGCCACTGTGACCACAGACACATTTGCTTGTAACTTCTGTCACCTGTTGCTTGAGGAACAATGCAGCGTGACTGAGACGGTCACATTAGCGTATAAGATGCTATAAGGCCCTAACGGATACTGCTTTAGTGATGAAAACTGTGTCCCTGTCAATTGAGTTTCCGCAGGCACATCAGTGGCACAGCGCAGAGCTCATTTCTCATATTGACGCTGACAGAAATCAGCAAAGCAGGCGTCAAGTACAGATACTTAGGCCAGATCGCTCTTACTCAGAGGGAGCCATTGGCTACAGATGATGCATGTCTGATTGATCGTGGTGCTGGACTTGAGAGACGTCTGAGATCAAATATATCAACATCTGAGATGAGCGCTCTTAGCATAAAATCAAAACTGAGCCTATTAAGTTTTTTAATGCATGTTCCTGGACTTATTGCAGATGATGCTGATGTTTGCTTTTGTTAGCTTTATAATTAACTTTTTTCTTAACCTGATAACTGTCACATATTAAGCATACACATGAAACTAAACTACAACTCAGAAACTGAACTACAATTTTTTTTACATTTTAAATGTTAGATATTTTAATTTTTTTTATCTTTTTATTATTTGAATTTTAGGTATTTACATTTTTTTTGTTTATGTTTATTGCTATAAAAAGAGTCCTTTTCATCAATATATAGTTTGAACATACAGTTTCAACTATGAAAACTTTTTAAGTCTTTTTTTAACAAACAGTCCATTCCAAGGTCTGGATCCCTTTAGGTATATTACACAATTTGTGTGATTTAATCATTTCCTATAAAAAAAAAATCAGGTGCCATTCATTATTCCTTGAATTGTAAAATTACACATGAATTGCAAACAATTCACATTGACTAAATGCAGGATGCTAAAAAAAAACAGAACAAAAATATTACAAAACACCTTATAATCCTACAAGATCTTTAAAATGCCTCATGGATGTTATTAATCTTCTTCAAACCACATAAGCAACATATATCTAATACAGAAAGCTACATAAACAAGCTCAGCTTCTTAATTCAAAGTACAGTTCTGGTTTGTTTTGTCATGCTGTCCACTAACACAATTAGGCCGGTCAGCTCAACACTCGCTTATTTTTAGATGAAGAACACATTTGGAACCAAAGATCCCGGGTATTTAGTTTGGAGGCCGAACATCTCCTGTGTCCACATTGGGATCCGAGTGTGTGCAGGTTGAGCTGGGTTTCATTATTTACATCTCTGAATCCTCTCGACCTGTAATCTGCACGTCTCACAAGCTCCTCCGGGCTATTTCATTTAGCTTTAATATGTGCGTTTGACGTTTTGTTCATTTAGCATCGCCCTTTAATTTAATTGACGTGCTGCTGCCTTGTTTTGTTTGTGTTCTCGTGTGTAGGTTTTTTTATCGTAATTTTTTCAATGATTCTGTAACACTGCAGTTGTGTTTGAACTTTTATTCATATGTGTGGACAGACAGTGCAACAAATGAATTTATGCAAGCATGGTTATAGGACAGCAAGCAAAGCACACACATCTCAATAAGCCCCTAAAACCAGCAGGGTGTCAGTGACTTTTTCATTACACAATTGCACATGGCACCTGTGAGCACATTTCACCTAAACAATAAATGCACCAGTGGAGTCAGCAGAGGTGTGTTTTGTAATTTGATTCACTGAATCATAAAAGGCAGAGATGATGAGGATGTCGGGTTGCCATAAAGTTGTTATTGATTTTGTACAGTGGTTCATGGTGCTGCCAAAATGTAGTTGAAGAATGGTAAAGAAAGACGATGGACTAATTCTCAAAAGTTTGATCTAAGGAGGCATTTAAATTTTAGTTAAATATTATAAGAGGTTGTTATATATATTTGAGAACTTTGTAGGAAGCGGTTTAGGAAATTAAACAAACTTTACACACTGAAGTTTCAAACACTATTAAATAAACACTGAAATTATTGATAGACCTTCAATATATTTTAAAATGTATTTATAGTACATCGAAATAACATAGGCTACTTACATATTTCTATATATATACAATATATTATTATTATTATTATTATTATTACTTACTCGTTAACTTACTAGTAATATACTAGATAAATAAAATACACGTTTAGCCATGCTAATTGCATCGCATTCCTTGATGTTTTTTATGTTTCTATCTGAACATAATATAGATATTGCTTGGAGAGTTATTATTTTGAAATGTTAATCAATGTTCTTGTGTCTATGTGAAATTATGTATTTGAAAGGAAGATTTCACAAAATGGTGCTTTACTAACCGCATGTGCTCTTTGTTTCGGTGAGATCGGGTGACGCGGCTGGCGAATGGCGCGGCTGCCATCTTGCGGTCACTGCGCGCATGACACTCACTCAACGCCATTACAATGAGATTTATTGACACAATTCTGTCGAATCCCGATCGCCTTCGACTTCTAGGGCATCTTAATATTGGTACAGGTGTTAATTAGAATTACAGCCTGAGGTGGACAAATATAGCCTTTAAATGAACCTAACTAGGATTTCATTTCGAAAAAATGTGTTGTTGGTAATTTTGCATAGTACACACATTGCCTATGGGTGTACTATACGTGAGAAATATCATAATTATTATGCATTATAAATGGAACATCTTAAATAAAATATATCAATGAAAAGTAAGTTAAAGGTAGGTTGACTTCAAATCCATGAAATTGTTCTGGCTGGATGCAAATCACAAACCACACAAATTAACTAGTTTATTTTTTAAATTAACATTTTAAGTTAATACTATAAAAATATTTATATAATTAAAGAATAGAAGAGATACCATGTGTGTGTAAGAGAGAGAGAACGAACCTCGCCGGACTGATGATCTGTGATTTCAGTGCCATCTGGGCTTGGCCCTCAGGCTGTTTAGATCTTCATGCAACAATCTGACATCAATATGTAACACAGTTGCATCAGACAAAAGCCCATTCCCAAATCAAATCAGCAAACCCCCAAGAACCTCTGTTTACAAACACACAAACGACAATAACACGGCAATAACATCGGCAAGCGCCTTTAGAAGAGGACCTCGTGTTGTGTAATCAAAGTTTATTCACATCACTAGCCTGTTTGACCAATAAGGCCTCCATCTCGCACAGCAGGCCGCCAATATCCACCCAATCTTACCTAAACAAAAGCCATTTCATCTCCCAACCAAGCGAGTCATTTTGGGTTATTAATACAACTAATTATCCTTTTTCTGGCCAAATTTGAATTTAAATGAACAATCAGAGATATCATCAAGTGAAGCAAAGGCACCCCACTGTTTCTTTCCTCTGATGGAAAGATTACAATTAGAGCACTCGAGTGGTGAGAGAGAGAAAGAGAGAAAAAGAGAGAGTCTATTACACCGAAAATCTCCAATTATAAATCTGCTATACACTTGTCAGTGGTAATTAAATGTGTGGCGAGTGTGGGGGCTTTGCCATGTGTGGTGCTCCTTGTTTATTCATACTTGCGCTCAATGTTCACGTGATATCGGACATTAAGGTTCCGTAAGGTCAAGATGTTATAAAGCTTTTTAAGTAGTTATGTATGGTTCCTTGTTATTAACTTTTCATTAGTGGTGCTAAATGGCAAGTTTTGTTCGCAGTTATCGATTGGCGGAGAAAGTCAATTCACAGTCCGACCTTGCCTTTGCAATGAGATGTTTTGTTGCAAAATTGCAACATGATGCAGAAAATAAAAAAACTAGTGAATTGGATGAAGCACACTTGTGTTGTTTGTAGAATGTAACAGAAAGCAAACATATCTTTTTCCCTTAAAAATAGACATTGCACATTTACAGAAAGTCTCTTTTAATGTATTTTTAAAGAAATAGGTACAGGTTTTATTAAATCATAACACACTGAAGTTTGAGTAAGCTCATAAATGTAAAACATTACCTATAATTCTGTCCGATTAGCATGCTCTTTAAAACCAGGACCAACATTGTACAGCAGGGATTAAAAAGCTCTTAAAAACACATAGATTTGCTTCTAATGAACAAAACTGTGCTGCTTATTAAGCCAGTTCTGTCTGGGTCTTTAAAACTTCTGTCCCCCCAAAACCCTGTTTACACCAGTCATGTAATTCAATGGTGGGAATATTTTCATAATTCAGTTTTTGCTGAATTACGCAAACCGGAAAGGTAGTGCATTTTATCCAAACCATTTCATCCGTTCAATTAAAACTGCTCTATTGGACACTTCAAAGATTATGTTATTAGTCTCATAGATAAGAATACTTTCAGATTTCTTGCAGTAAAATGCATAACACTAGTCAAAAACAATCCTCTCAAGCAAAACCATAAGGAAAAAATACAACAGAAGCAAATAAATCAACTATTTTTCAAAATGTTTTCATGAACCTCAAAGTGCATACTGGTCTACAAACAGACTTTACACAATCAGAAACTAAAGTACCACATCCATGTCATGAGGATTTGAATAGTCTTTGATTCCTTTGGCAATTTCTCAAGATGCAAGATTGCAGACACAACAAAATGCAACATTGCCACTGTGGTAAAACATCCAACATCTGCAATTAAACAGCACCAGAATCATGTTGGAAAACATTTTCAGCCTAAATCCCTTGTGACACAAAAGTCGTAACTCCAAACTACCCAATTCCATATTACAGAAAACACTAAAAGGGTGAAAATGTTTGCATCATATTATTACATATTATAAAATAAGTAAAAATAAGTTACTCAGTTAAAACATTTGCCATAGAATATATATGTCGCTTTAAAGTGTACTGCGAATTCACTTACAGCTGGCGCTCGGTTACGGTTTGTGCGAGAGCAGAGATTTCACATTAGATTAGCAACTGGACGATCAGCATATTGAGTTCATGCACCATTCAAATCAGATGGACAGGAATAAAATATGTACAGAGCTCTAATGGCTACAAAAGATAGAGGAAAAGAAGGCAAAGCAATATTTTATTCATCCTTTTTGTACTAGCAGGAGGAGGTAGAACTAATTGTTCTAAGTGCATCTACTATTTTAAGACCACGCAGACCTTGAGTTTTCTTGCTATTTTTATGATCTTTATGATTATTTATTAAAAGGTAGATCTGAAGGATGCAAACACAGCATCATATCTTAGGAGTACTGTTCCTTCACCCAACTTCTTTTCATGTGCAAAAACTGATAGGAAGTTTTGTTTAAAGAGCAATAAAACATAAAAATAAACAAAAGACAAGACGTAAAGCGCATCATTCTATAGTTGTGTTTAATTGGTGCACTGCGGCTAAAATGTCTAAAGTGATGTAGGAACATGAGCTAGACCTAAAGGGCATTATGACATGAGGTAGCCTGTATCACGTCAAACGTCACAAACATACAGTATTGAACTGCATCAGTATACCAAGTCAACTTTCAGTCCTCAAGCACTGATGATGAGGAAGCCACAGTGTTCATATCTTTTATCTGTGATATTCCACATTAATGAGAGCCACTCCTGTGGATGGATGCAAGTGTATTAGTGATCCAGGCAATAGAAAAGCCCTCCTAACTACTTGGGATATGTGTTGAAAGTAATAACTTGATAACAGTTTAATACAGGTCACTATAGCAAATTAAAGGATAAAAGCAGTAACTATCAAGGTGATGTCATCAGACGAGCTGAGCCATATGGTTTCTTTACAATATGTCTCGTAACTTTCCACGATCCCAAACAGTCCAACAAATTCCATCAATGTTGAGCAGCACACCACCAAAACTATCAGTCAAGTTCTTTAAAATAAATCCACCAGTTTAACACAAGCAGAATAGATGTCCAAGGGATGTTTGTATAGTTTCACTTACAGTTTTTGAAAAAGTACTGACGTTTTGTCTTGTTTGTTAACTCTGACGGGCTGGACTCCCTCATCTGAAGGAAGACAGGAAGATGCGGTGGAAAAATCCACCCAAAGAACCAGTGTTATATAATGCAAATATCTGCAAGGCACTAATTTATAACTCCAAACCGCAATCCACCACTGTGAGGACACCCTGTTGTAAGAACTCTCTGTGAGCTTTAAATGCATTACTAGAACATCCCAAACTGTGTGCAACAAACTGCCATCTGCCCGCCTAATCCATCAAGTCAGGAAATATAAAAACAAAACATTAAATACAGGAGTTAAGTAATAAATACATGTTTTATTTTATATAAATATGTGGGCCCTTAATTCCAAATAGTCTGGGAGACGTAGTAAAGAATGAATGTACAATAATGACAACACCTGTTTACATTCATAGAACAAGCTGCCCTATTAAAATAATGGCATTATTAATTCGATAAACTGTAACATTGATACACTGGCTGCATCTACGGTGATGCGTTCGTTGATATGACTCGCCATATGATGGTTAGCTTTGAATGGGGTAAGATTGCACAAGGTTTACACGAGGGCGGCGAAGATCCTGGATTCACCTCTTGAGCGTCCCGACACGTACGTTATCATAGCAGGAAGTTCCTGGTCCCTTTTTATTTCATAACAGAGCTAATTACGCGCTAAATCTTTTATATAAATTTTTTTCTACATCCCAGCACCTCACCAGTACTACAGAGAAAAAGAGATGTGGGTTATTGACAAAATCAGTAGAGTCAAACCAGTCGTTTGGCCTTATTATTATTTTTTTCATTCGTTAAATACCCCACCATAGTAAAACCTGTCATGATCGCATCTAACATTTGATCGTTTTTAAACGTTAAGTGTTTCGGTCTCTATGTACAGCTATACAGACTGAGGCGATGCCTCGCTGTGCGGTCGTCAAGGGTAGAGTGGGCGTCCTCTCTCTCTTTCCTACAGTCTGCCCATACAGGTGGCTCGTTCTGCTTCACTTGCGATCGTCGATGGTTTTAATGAATTCCACGGCGGCAGTGAACTGCATCCACCAATAGCACTCCTCCCCGCTCAGCCTGCTGGCGTAGAAATTATTGATGTACTGAATGGTGGACAGAAGGCAGGGTGGGTTCGCCTGCGGGGAGAGAGAGAGGGGGGGGAGGGGTGGATTAACGTACGAGATAACACCTGACCACCCGCGTCGTGCATGCTTACACATTCGAATGAGTTTCAAATCTGGTGTGGGCGTGCACGTATGAGAGAAAACACAAACAGGTTTAGAGAGCAAAACAAAAGTAGCAAAGTTGCAACACAAAAGCTGCAAAAAAAAAAAAAACACCATGCAATCATCAAGCAAACAATGCAAGCCTGGCGTAAGGAAGAGTTCCCTCAGTTGATTGTGAAGACAGGTTTTACTTTTAAGGACCTGCAATAATTCTGAAGGTCTCAGAAAACTTGTGCGTGTAAAACTGATTCAATATGTGACTACAGCCATGTTTTCATCCACCTATTTTAGGTGTACTTTGTCGCTAGATGGAAATGGCAAGATGCTCATAAATTAAAAAAAAAGTGTGCACTCAATTGAGTCTAATAAATATTTTATCGAATAAAAAGACACGCAAAAATCTACAATGGAAACACATTTACCTAGTAACTTCTTTGAAGTGCATCAAAAAAAGCAACATTTTTCCAATCAGAACTGGGCACGACATGACGGTAAACCTGGACTAACCAGCGCACCTTCAGACATTGACTAACTGGATGGAAAGGGTTTCATACGCAAAAGTTTTATGCAGTAATTCAATGTCAGCATTTGCAACTTTGCATTTATTTAATGCATTTGGCAGATTTGGCTTTTTATCCTAAGTGACTAATAGTGCATTTAAGCATATAGATTTGTATCACTATTTTGTTCTGTAGGATTGAACCCATGACTTTTGGATTGTTACTGAAGTCACAGAAACAAAGTTTATGTGCAGCAGGTGTATAATCTTCAGTCGATGCTACAAACAAGCATAATTTTTTATTTCAGCTTAAAAGCTGTTTAGCAAAGCCATTATGGGTTATTGTTAAATAGTCGTTTAGATGATATAACTGGTTAAAAGCATGCTGAAATTATATAATAATGAACCACTTCTAAATGTATTCATTACTTTGAGGACATAGATGCTTTTGGGGCGTCATGCCAACTATCAGCAATAATTAACATGCCATCACAGAATGCACTGCAGACAATTAGCTCTATACGGTTGTGCCTCTTTACTTACTTTAATTAGGACAAAGACGAGCACAGGGACAAAGTCGTCAGCTCCAGGTACAGCGTCCTCATTGGCCAGACTGAGCAGGTTCATAATGGTGGAGCACATGCGCAGGATACACTGCACTTTATCTCGCGGGGTCTTGTAAGCGCTGATGGTCCTGATCTCGGCTTGCGCTGAGGGCCACGGTGCCTCCTTTAGATACACCTGTACATACACATGTATATACAAAAGATTAGTTGTTTATTATATTATATTTATAATGTGTAATATGTTAAATGTGTATATATTAAAATGGGAATAGTGACCTCGGGGATCTGCAGAGCCTTGTGATTGGCTGTCACCACTTTACACAGACGTTGAATGTGCTCATGGAAAAGCCTTGATAAGAAGAGACGCCACGTTAACATGAGAACAATTAGAGACGTTAACGCTGTTTCCTAAGCAGGCAATTTGACAATTTGAGTGTAGTTTTTTTAGTCCTAACCATGCTAATGGCGCAGAAACTGCAACCAATTATAATGCACTGTTAATCGGGATATTAGACCAACGAGATTTGATTTAGTTGGAGCTAGTATTCGTGATATGACATGTGATTCCATAAAGCCCGCCTACGACACAACGTAAGAATTAAAAGGGATGTAGGAGTGAAGCTACTGGGATTTATGAGTTTCCTCACTCGTCTCTAAGGATGTCCCCATCCTGATTGGGGTAGAATGCCAGTTTGAAGATGCGGTTCATGACGCTGCGTTCGATGGCCATCTGGGCGTCCTGGAGCTGCTCCTCGCTGGCGTACTGCCAGATGGCATCGTGGGCCATGGCTCCGTACAGGTACCGCAAGAAATCTTCCACCGCTGCAGTCTTATCGTCAGCTGCTGTGCAGCCCTGAAACGCTACAGAAACAGAGTCGGTCTCTGATGAGACAAATATACTCAAGACACGCTAGATCTTTTACAGTTTTGCAACCAAGTTTAATGTTATTTTTATTTTACTCATTATATTTAAATAACTTGTGTACACAGATTTCCTAACTTCTTAAGTTAATCTTCTTAAATGAATAACAAAAAATGTCAATTTCTTCCCTCTCATGTCATTCAAAACCTGTATATAACCTTTTCTTTTGTGAAACACAAAGGAATCCTGGTATTAACAACAAGACAACAGACATAAGCGGAGACCTTTGATAAAGTCGAGCATCTTGGACTCCATGTGTTCCAGCAGCAGTCGGACACAGACGGTGGTGAAGTAACGGTTGGCCACTTCTTTATCTCTCAGTACTCTCTGCAGGAGCCTCTCCAGATGAGCCTGAGACGTCTGCAGGCCCTGCCGGCACCGTGTCAGATAGGCGATGTACGGGGCCCGCTTCCTGCCGCACAAAGCCATCACAGCTCTCATTATGGAGTCATGCCCAAAAATATGTCAGCACTAGCTTTTATTAAAAAGTGATTCATGGATGCGTGCGAGAGGAGAGAGAACAGGAGAAAGACAATGAGAAAGAGTTAGCGAGAGAGAGGAGAGAGTAATGTACCTGTAGTCCTCTGCCATGGCAGTGAGCAGTTTTCTGCAGGTGCGGGGGTCGAGGTGGCTGACGCAGCGCGTAGTCTCCTGGATCTGAGCCATCTGGTTCTTATCCTGCAGGTTAATGGCCTCCGCCAGCTGCACCTTCAGAAAGCACACGATCTCGTTGTCTGAGGAGGGGAAGGAGACAGGGGCCAGACATTAATGTGCAACGTTTGGAACTTGCATAACCGCTGCTTTTATCCCCCTTGTGGATAGAGCTACAAAAATCTAAGTTTAGTATTTTCAAATGATACAATGGGATTTTGTGTAATTTCTAAGCTCTTACGCTGTTTAAATATAAAAACAATAGTAATAATGAGAGGCAAATACAAATAAAAAAGAAACCTTCAGGATCCGAGTGGTCTGGGAGGCCATTACGTGTTGTTGCATGGGGAATGATGGGAAATGCGACCGAATCTGCTGAGCACAACGCCAGCCGGAGTTTCTTCTTAATATCACTGTAGAGAGACATTATAAGTTAAGTTGCTAGCAGATGTGACCGATGTTCCTGGATCATTGTGAGAATGCTTTATCAAAAAAGAGAGAGAAAAGTCCATGTTTAATGTTGAGAGACCTGAAGGAGAAGGTTTTATCCTGAGGTGGAGCTGTCTGACTGGCAGAGTCTGGCAGATCATCTGCGGAGATGTTCTGCAAAGCTTCATCTTTTGGAGAGTCATGTTCGCTGTCTCCTTCTCTAGACGACTCTGCAAAACACAGCAAACCGGCAAAACAGTTGATCATTTAGTTCTATGGATGACAAATTTCTTTAGGAAAGATAAGCGCATGTACTATTAGTATTTGGCAAACCTTGTCCACCGTAAGGTCCCGCAACTGCTCCATCACTGGGGTTTGGCCGTTTCTCCATGTACTTGATGTACTTGTCCATTATCGCCTCTGCTGACTGGGTCTTGGAGCTCTGCCTGAACATGGAGGGCTCATCTGACAAACCTGATGAGTACAAACATACAGAGTAAACAGACGACCTTTGTATTGTGATTCTCGCTAAGCATTTGAAAGTGTAAGCAAGAAAACGAAATGAGAGCGAGAACCTTGTGGGACCCTCTCTGGTACTTGGTCATCTTTTTCCGCCTTGTCCCGCTTTCGAAGTCTGTCAATTGGCACTGCAGACAACAAAACAAGGCATTTAACCTTTAAACAAATGCCATAATGCTACAGTTGCGTTTTTTAGGAGAACCCAAACCCTCGCTTCTCCTTCAGCATATTTATGTCCACTGTGTCGAATGGACAAACATGCTGTGGATGTTTTTGTTTCTTTCATGTTATAAGCCGCTGCAAAATGTTCAGTAATGGGGAACTATCACAGGAAGCATGTCACTATTACGGTACAAGCACACAGATGTGAAACTCTGTGTTTCAGAATCTCATGTGTATAAAGCAGCTTAAGCTTGTGTGAATTTATGCTGCACGTATGAATAGACGATGAGATTTTGACTTTATGTGACAGAAAGTCTTATAACTGCAAAATATGCATATTTTTTTAAGAAACAGTTTTCAAAATTTTTTTATATTGTCATCATTTACTCACCCCCTCATGTTTGCTTAAGACTCTTATATAAATTATTTTATAATTTTGCATCTTTATTTTAGTTATAATCAATTGGAATAACATTTTAGTTATAATTGCAGCTGCATGAAAAAATCTTTCCTCTTCCATTGAAGAAATAACATCATACAGGTTTAAAACGACTGGACGGTAAGTATATGATGACAGATTTTTATTTTTGGCAGAAACTATTCTCTTAAATAAGTGCATATCTAAAAACAAATATCCTTTTACGTGGAACAACCGCTGCAAAAATAAACCATGGAATTAAAATGACATCATGAATGAGGTGGTGAAGCTGGGGCGAGGAGGAGTCTACGGGATACGCTACTGTCCAGCACTAGACTGAATGAGAGTTTAAAGAGCGGGTTACCTGGGAGTTCACCCTCTGCCGTCCAATAGAGAACTGTGTGAGGAACACAGACAGCAACAAACACGGTTGGGCTTCACAAACACAACCTTAATGCCCAAGCCATGCTAAATGCTAACCGCTATTGAGTGTGTAGTTACACAAGACGTAATATTTAGCTAATTAGTAAATTATGGACTTGTGATATGAGCTGAGTTTATTAAATTAATGAGGCAATCTCATATTTACAAACCTTATAGTCATTTTAGTTTTATACATTATTATATGTGAACAAGCTAAAGTTATTTTTTTCTACATAAAATCATTCTACATAGTGTAAAGGACATTGTTACATTCATATACAATTTTTTTTATAACTTTTAATGAACAGATACCCATATATACTGGATACCAATATAAACTGCATCATCTGTGAAATTATGATAATGTTAAAACCAGATCATATCCATGCTCATCCGCTTCAATCTGTAAACATTTTTTAAGCCATATTTCAAATCGAACATTTTTCTTTTCCAATTTTACATACTAATATTCTGATGTCTAGTTTTAGTAGATCACAATTTGATTGGCGTTTTCATTACGAAGTGAGTGAGAGGTGGGCTTCTCACCTTTAGGAATGGCAGGAACGAAGCGCTTCTTCCACCAGGGTCTGTTCCTGTCAGACTTCTCATCATCACTGTCTTTCCTGTCTTCAGGCTAAACACAAACAAACACAATCAAGCACCCTGTGACTAACAACATAATCAGAGAAAAACATTTTGTTCGCCAAATGTCATTAGTTGCAACAGAAAGCCACATTTCTCTGATTTTAGCTCTATGTCTATATCAGGGATTGGCACAATATTGATAAGTCCATCTCCCTAACCTCTCCTTTGAGGGAATCTTTGCTAGGAGAAGAAGTGGGCCCTGTGGAGTACGCCCCAGCAGGGTCTCTTTCCTCCATCATAGTCCTGCGGTTCAGTCCGGGGTCGCTGTTGGGTCTGCGGCCAGCGGACACCACATCTGTGCTTCGGCTTCTCACCAGCCGTTCAGGGTACGAGTGCCTCTGCTTGGGATGCTCCAGATCACCCTGCGCCAGATGGGGGGCAAACAGAGGCGGGCGAGGCTCCTGGGTGCCCGTTACGCTGGCCTCTGGAATGGGCGGGTCAGGGGGAGGGTGCGGAGGGCGGGCATAGTGTACCTTGGGCCGTACGATGGTGCCGGTGGAAGAACCTGCAAAGACAGATGACACAAATTTAGAGGGTTCAACTCGTGCATTTACATGCAGTGAATGAACCACTGAGAAATTAGAAGGTTTCTGCAACATAACCTCCAGTACTAGGAAAACCAAACGAGATGCCAGGGTCATTGGGCATTTATAAATACTGATATTCTACGCACACAGGCAAAGCAGGTATGTGTGTGTGGGTGAGAGAGAGCTTGAGATAGCTGTCAGAGCGAGACAGACCTCGGGTGAAAGTAGGCCACCTGTTCCAAGGGTACAGCATCTCTGCTGAGCGCCTTCCAATGCCAGCCCTATGCCACCAGCTCAGTGGGGACAGGCCACCGAGCCAAAACGCCTGCAGTGAGGTCTAGCAACCTGTCATCCCCTCACCTTGCCCCACACACACATTCCCCAACTCTCACATGTCTTTTGAATACATTTAAACTCCATAGACATTATAATAGAAATACACAAGCTTGGACAGACGAAATTTTACATCGCCTTTAAAAAGAAAATATATATAATTGAACTGCAGAATAGGACTTAAGAGAGTAGAAGAAATCTGGCACACATTTGCTTTGTTTCATGACACACACACACACACACACTGTTTGGTGGGCTCTGGTTATTAGGCACATCAATAGCATTCCATTCCTGCCCCTACATGCAATGCATGCTGGGAAGTGACATTACCTTCTCCAGAGGAGAGGGGATCAAACATAGCCAGCAGTGAATCTGCTTGAGAGGCTGCGCAGGACAGACTGTGAGCTCCTGGAGAGGTGAAAGAATAGAGGAACAGATTAAATGAATGACAGGGCAGATGTTAGTCCCATACCTTCAATAGCAGTGTTAACCTGAGGACTGGTCGAGCAGATTTCAAACTGTTTGGAAATCTGGTTTGAATTCTTAAACAGGTTTTAAACAGGTCTAGAATCTGCTGTAGTGTCTTGTGACTTGTCTCTGCATGGGATATCCTGTAGCATACTAGTTGCTGACTAGACTTTCTTGTAGCACAACTGTAACTTACACTGGTTAAACACATTTTTGGGCTTTGTATATTTTTTATTATGTCACAAAACAAAATGCTTGACATACTTCCTTTAAAAAATAACTATAAGTAGTTTTAGTGGGTTAAAAAAAACCTTAAAACAAATATTTAAAGTAATCTAATCAATGTTTATTTTAACAGTATAAATAAAAATAAATCACTGTTCAAAAATAACCTTACCCCTATTCACAATAGAAAGCTAATAATAATAATAATAATAATAATAATAATAATAATAATAATAATAATAATAATAATAATAATAATAATAATAATAATAATTGTCGGGTATGATGTCACAGAAAATGTCAATTTGACATAATTTGAATTCAACACATGTAAAGATAATTATATAAAGTAACCTGCAATTCAGTGTTTCCAATAGAGATGTTGAAAATTCTTTAATTATTTATTTACACATATACCATTTCAAACCTGTTTGACTTCCTTTTTTCAGCAAAACAAAAAATAAGATATTTTGAATTATGTTGTTAACCAAACAACACTGGGCCTCACTGACTTCCATTGTATGGACATTTCTCAAAATATTATAATAAGTATTTTTTATTATTGGGTAAACTATCTTTTTAAGCATAATGTACATGGCACAACTACTGTGCCAAATCAATGACTTAAGTGCAGGAGAGACTGTTGTACCATGAGCAGAGTCTTCTCCATCTGGACTGGTCACAGAGTCTTTGCCTCCAAAGTCTGAGCTGCACTCCGAGCGCAGATCTTCAATCTTATTGGGGATGTCCTCCGACGTGGCACTGATGCCTGCAAAAGCAACACATCAGCGAAAGCTTTAACTATACATCATAAAAAGTGAAGTGAAGCGGTTGTGTTTGTCAAAGAAGAAACCTTGTCATGAAATACAACCTCTTATACAAAAGAACAAATTACAAAAACTTCGTTCTGCTGCCTTGGCAAAACAAGCTTCGGTCTACTTTTCCATAACTTGGGATGTGACCGAGCATATATCTTAGAAATCTATAGAAACATTAAGATATAAGGTGTGTGATGGAGTGGCGGCCATGTTGAACGGCTCATCTAATTTCAAGCTCCATGCGGAAGCCGTGAAATCACGACGGCGGTCCCTGGAGTACACAGAAAGGGCGGAGGAATCCTCCAGAGAGGTCAGAGTAGGTGAACGAGAGATGAAAACGGCAAGAGTGAACGAAGGAAGAAAAATAAGACAATCCATCTGCGGAAATCCACTGGGAAAACTTCCAACAAGGAGTCGGTTGGTAGCTTGCTGTTTGTGTTACCTGGCTATTCGTCTTCATTGCCATGTCAGGGCACGAGAGTCACCAAATAAAGAACTCAGCAAGGCAGAAAACAGCACTTAGGTCTGATGTGTGACCGAAATTTTGTATTGTCCAAGCAAAACTAAGCTAGTGAATAACGATGGTGCTTAAATTCGGCTTGTGTTCACCATCTTCTTATCATTTCCTGTTCACTTTATACTGTCCAAACTGACAAAAAAGTAAGACATCAACAGTTTGTATGTGTGTAAGTGTGCATGCATACCAGAAACCACACTAAGCCCCGGGGTGCTGGGTCGGGAGCTGACCTCTCTGACCTCGGTGTCGTCTGAAGTGCTACCAACACCCGAGCAGCTCTCCAACTCCTGCAAGCGCTCCTCCTGCTTCAGATCTGCAGCTTCTGCAACACAAATCCATTAACTGTAGTGACGCATCCACACACACACACACACACACACACACACACACACACACACACACACACACACACACACACACACACACACACACACACACACACACACACACACACACACACACACACACACAAAGACACTCATGGCATCTCTATGGAAGACTCATTTACGTGCTCATTTGTAATAATGCAGGTCTCAATTGGTCTTCGGAGTCTATTTTCCACTGCCTAGAAGTGAAACAAACCCAGCGATGCAAAAAACAAATCACTCATTCTTTCTTTCCAGACAAGACCACACACAGGCTGCATTATGCCTGTTACTGGCATAACACACGGAAATCACAGTCACAAGTCACTCATTGCTGGATTCTTACTGATGTCTTATTGCTTCTTGGATTTTCCACAGTTTAAATCCTAAATCCATTAATAGAAAGGTTTTTTGTTAGCCATTTACATACAGTGGACCCCATTAGGGGCATTTAAACATTTAGAGACATTATCAATTAATATTATGTAAAGCAATACTGTAAAGAAGTTTACACAAAAAATTATTTGATTGACTTGAGCCCTAAACATATACTTTCAAATAAAAAGCCCTTTAAGCAATAATAAAAAAAATGGGCATATTAAAGGTAAAAGAATTATGATGAACAATTATAAATATAGATAAATATAGGTTAAATAAATATAGGTTTAGTTCTTAATGTCCAAGTGATTTTAAAGGCCTGTATGTAAAGCGATCAGGTGTATGTGACAGGTGTACAGGGACTTCACCTGCTGTGTGGTCTTCTTTCACATTTAATGCAAAAAAAAATTGTACAACATGAAAACACACCAGAAAGTATACAAAACTTTCTGTACACAAAGTTCTCACCAGAGTCACTCGGCAAAACCTCCACGCTCCAAGCCTCGCTCGTCGTTTCCGAGATGGTGGAACCGTACGGGTCCAAGAGGACCGGCAGGCAAAGCAAGCTCCCCAACGCGTGCTCGGCCGCAGCCCCTGTGGAGACGGCACACATAAAAACACATGGGTGTGAGGGGGGCATCTGTGATCTAAAGCAGCAGGTGCAACAGGGATGACCAAAGGTTAATTGCAGCCTCCTTCCTCTCAAACACGAACGGGCTATACGCTGTATCTTCGGGGGTTGCGACATTAGGGTGCGGATTAAACCGAGCATCACTCATAACCTCATTATTCTCTCATCCGGCGTCCCACACAGCCTCCTCTCCTCCAAACACTCCCAACAGGAGCTGATGCCTAACAAGCCAGAAGAATGGAGATGGAGAGCGGAAAGAGGAGGGGGGAGACGACAGCTAGAACAGCGGGGGGGTGTTTGCGGGGGCGTTGATGGCCGGGCGGAAACGGAGATCATGAGCGCTCCGTATGATGCCAGCAGGTCACGTCTACCTACGTGCACGTATCCACATGCGCAAGGGCAGGTTTGGTGGGCTTGCAGGAGATCTTTCCCCCGCTGGAACTGTTTACAGTGAGTGAGGCAGGGGCTCTGGGCCGCCCATCTTTCAGGTGCATGATTAAATGAGTGGCACCCGCAGTAGTGAAACAATTAGAATTTCTGCCTCATTATCATGGTAATCTTATCAGTGGGATAATGAGGTATTAATGGATATTTAATGTGTATCTCATAACCCAATCCCTCGGAGAAAACACATAAGGAAATCGCTGTAAATTCACTTAATGATGGAAAAGTCCCCCAACGCCATATTCCGAGGAATGAAAAATGGAGGATGCAAATGAGAAGGAACCAAGGTCAATAAGACTGCGGGGACTGTGTGAATGTCAGAGAGACGGAGGGAGAGTGAGAAAGAGAGAACGTGAAAGACGGGGGAATAGAGTGAAAGGATGGTGGGAGGGTGAGAATGAGACTGAAAGACGGATGAAAGAGAGATGGCATGTGATAGACTGAAGAGAGAAGCGGTGTGAAGCTGTTGGAGTACAGCGCTCTATGAAACTTCACAGACTGAATGTTTCAGTCGATATAGACTGACCCAGGACGGAGGGAATTAAATGGAGTCAAATCCATTTAGCTAACGCTGGAGGGTGTAAGAAACACATCACCCTCTAGAATTATATAGATCGTTATGCTAATTTGTCTCAAATGGTGAAAGGCATTAATGTGACTTTCACTCTTTTTAAAATGGCTCAAAACCACAGTTTGTAGTTTTACAATCCAAAACAGATTAAATAAGTTTGAGACTCCAATGTGCCCCAAACCCTTGAATGAACGTGAGAGAATTGGCTCATGTGACATGATTTCTACATAAACTTTAATGGTAAATCTTTAGCATGCTAGTTAACAAGTACCATCTTGTTAGGATCACAATAGGATCACAAATACACTGTAAATGTTATAGCTGCGGGGCCTTTAACAGGGGAAACACCGCAGGAGGTCCAAAATAATCAATAATCAATCGAAATAATTTTTATGGATATAAAGAAAATATACATAACTATAAATACAAAACCTAGAGAAGTCCAGATGCTACAACATTTACATAAAATGTATTAAGTAACATTGAACTTCAATGAACATTGTATGTCATTTATTACATAAATAATGGTATAATGGTTGTTTTAATGGCTCTGCAAGTGAGCATCATTAAGCCAAAAATATATTAAAACAGTACTAGAACCTTTGTTATTGCAAGCTAGGCTTTAAATATGTAAAAGTGTGTCTCCCTCTATCCTGAGAAGTGGGACGTGCAACTTTTTAGTTAACCACAAGGTGGCAGTAATGAGTTTACACACCAGTAAACAAAAAGGAAAGTATTTAGGATCTAATACTGAAAGCAAAACAAACAATTATGAATGCAGATCAGTCTTGTTCAAAATGTAGCAGAAATTGTAATGAAAGAAGAAATAACAATGCTAACTCTGGTAGTATTAGTTGTTGAGTCATACAGCATACTAAGTATCCTTATGTACACCTTATGACTTCCAGCGGTATTTCACCATGTCATACCTGCTATCTCCTGCAATCGGTCTTCATCCATGTTGGGGTCAAAGTCACTGCCCAGCACGTCAGTACTCCAGGTCTCACTGACCGTCTCAGAAATGTCCCGATCATCCGTCAGGCCCATCATGTCCCGAATCTCAAACTTCCGCAGTTTATCGTCCAAATTATCCTGTGTGGTGGCTACGCAAAGCACAACCCCAGAATATTTACTTCAGCTACACATACATTATTCATTTATGACCAAAAGTGACTTGACAGGAAGCATTTAATACTCAGCTATGTTAAAATTTACTTTGATTTGTTGCTTTAGTTTTAAGTTCAGATGATCTAAAACACAATTTACCTTGTTCATGTTCTAATAGCTGCAAGGCCTCTGCACCATTACTGCCGGATGGTCCCGGTCCTCCTTCAGACACAGACTCGACTTCCAGGTCCAATGAGGAAACTGAATTGGAGCGGTTAGACGGCCCTGTAGACAGACCAAAAATTCTTTATCTCCTAGGCACCAAACCTATATTTTACATGATTTTTGATTTTAGATCTTGGAAGATACTATAGACCTTAAGAGACAGACAGACATGAAAACATTTATGTACAAGACAGCCATCTACTGGTTGCGTGGTGAAAACACACCTTCTGAAATGCCCTCTAGGTTGTCGCTGCAGAGTGAGAAGCAGGGTTTTGTCAGGTTTCCCGTGCAGTTTGGTGTCGTCGACAGGGGCGTCTCCTTGCCCACCATCTCCAAGATGCAGAGTCAGAACCTATGGACACAGTAAAATTGGCAAATTAGCTGTGGCTGTCAATACAACTAGAGCGGTACTATAAAATTACTGCACTGCTAGTAAAGCAACTTATACATTTAATACACCTCCCCACCTCATTCTCTGACATCATCCCAGGGACGGTCTGCATCGAGGTCCCGAATGAGATGACAAGCACTTCTTCAGGCGTGACCTCCTGCAGAGACTCCTGGGAACTGGCCTCATTCTCACCCTCCTGGGCCATATTGGACCGACTTCGGCTGCGAGAGGCTGCTGGGTGAGGAAAAGAGCGAGCGGAGACAGACTGTTAGGGTTACAGCTGAAGTTAGGCAGCTAACAGACTGTTTAAAGTGTGAGATATCAGGATGATGCAGGCCTGTGCGACTACCGGTCGCTCACAAAAACAGAAATTTGATTCAAATCATGCTACACAAGTGAACATAAATCATTTCTATGAAAACTGTATATAACATATGGAGAAGTGAAGTGAAGTCGCCACAAACAGCCAGTTTACACTTTGGTATGAATATTCAGCTTGGATAATCCAATCATCAATTACAAAATGACAGTAGACAGATCAACATCACCCCTTATTCACATTAATCTCAAATGAATCTCCTGTTAACACTTCTGATCAGATTTCTACTGATCATTTACTACTTACTGTATATGTCACTGTATGTGACAAACAAATTAAAAAAATGTTGTCATACTGTTTCTCCCAAATATTCATTACAAATTCATTTTAAACAATGTTTTGCACAGATGTACAGTCTATGAGATGGACTTTGACTGGGTGTGCTTTATATGATCTAAAGCAAATTTTCTTCATCACAAGATGTTTTTTGTTAAAGCTTTCGTTTGGATGTTTTTAAAGCCATAACTGGCAAAGTTACAAACCCATGTTTAAGAATGATGGTTGATAAAAAGCTAAACTCCAGGCTGCATCAGCACACATTCATGTTTATGCAACAAAGGTTTTTGACACCCCTCAAAAAGATCTCATTTAAACCTGTATTCATTGTGATCAACTGAGACAGTAAGGTAAATACCAGGTATAAATAGGTCCAAAGACGTGCAGCCTTTAAATAGCAACAATCAGTATATAGCAACCAATCAAAAAAATGATGATAGGTAGATTCATACTGCAAGATTTATGACACTCAAGAACCGTCTTGTTTGTCTGAGCAACCGCAACTACAATGATATCGCTAGAGGCACATATGCAAGTAATGCAAGTCGGATGTGCTACAGCAAGCAGCAAAATGTGATACAGCGATGACGCATGAGTGAAGCTGGATAAGGTCATAGAAGGACAGGGGTATCTAAACATGTGACCCATGACTGAGCGACAGGTCTACCCACCAAACGGGGTTACTAAAGGTATATGAGCGGACAGGCCAGTGGCTGAGGGCTCCCAACACGTTATGGCAGCCAGCTGTTGTCCTGATGATCATTGGCAGCAAGGCAAGAGAAAAAGGCGAAAAAGACAGAAGGGGAAAATCAGAAAGGTGGTGGATTAGAGAAACAGAATGTGTCATCTATACAGGCAGCTATCTTTCAAGTGAGAATTTTAACATTCACAACTGTTTTACAATGCTAGGCAATACTGTGCATCACACAAATAGATACCCAGCTGGATTTTTTTTATATAGTTTTATCAGGCTAAGATATGTGTGATGTTGCCTAAGAAGAAAACGTATAATGAGGTATCTTTAAAGGCAGCAAAGATGCTGACTAGCTTTCTAGCTTTTGTTTAGAAATGAATTTGAGAGTTTGCTGCTGGATTGTGAACCTGATTGGTCTAGGTCTATGTTTTTCTTGATAACTAAAACAAAAAATTATTAAGTATGCCTTGCACTCAATATATATCCTGTGGTTCTTAAAAGTAATTTACAAATTCTTTAAAATTGGTAGCAAAGGCCAAAGGCAATTTAAGTTCAAGATCTCTAATCTACAGATAAGAGCAACACAAAAGTAGAACAGTAAACCAAAAACACGCCCCTAAAAAAGACTGTCAGAGATTATCAAATTATAAACCGTTTCTCTGGTGTAATTAAAAGCAGGTTAGTCTTAAAGGAATACACTATGCCAAAAAGCATGCAAATAAATGTAATGTAGAAGAATTACCAATAGGAAGTCTGTTCTTCTTGTTGGCAGGCGTGGTTGCGGGAGAGAGCTGGGGTGTGTTGGAGGGCGTGAGCTCCAAACTGTTACTCTTTATCGTGCGGGACTGAGGTACGTTGACTAACAGGGTTTCCAGGGCCAGGTGGTCCTCTTCCCTGAGCTGATCTCCTGCAGTGACCCCACGCACAAAGTCCACCTGAACACAGAAACAATGCACGGTACATGTGAACATCTGCAACATCCTGTCATTGTATGATGTGGAGAAACAACAGATTGTTAAAGTTGATATTTTGGGAGTCTTTAGGTTTTAGGGAAGGTGTCTTCAGAACTCATTCTTTATCAGCGCTGCTCATTTAAGCAGGTGGGTCTCATTATTCAGCTATCATCATTAGCGAATTTCATACAGTGAGTATAATGCAAGAACGGCATAGGAGTCGTGCTAATTGGCTCTTTGAATGACAGTGGGCTGATGAACACGTTGCTTCACATGCTGAGAAGAAAACATACAGACATGCAGGGAAATAGAGGGTTACTGGCTCTTGGCAGTGTTGAACAGTTAAAGCATTATGACTGGAAAGGTATGTGGTGTGACTTGTTACTGGTGTAATGGTTGGATGGGTTTGGGCATGTCTACTTGACTCTCTTTCACATGGCAACAGAACCAGTCCTTTTCGTTTGTTGGATTAGTAAAACGTTATAGAAACATTGCAGAAAGAAAGAAGTCAAGAAGGCTTAAGAAGTCAATATATTGTTTATTTCCATATAATTGAACATAAGCCTTTCAATGGCATAGAGGTTAAGGTGGATTAGTTGGTGGATTTGATGTTAGGGACACTGAATCAACTGAATCAAAAGATTTCTATTTGCACGTTTAGTAATGATCAGGTGACGTAAACGTTCAATACGTACCAAAGCCAAAAGCTGATTATGTGTCAAGTAAACCACAGTACGTGTCAGGCCCTCCAGCAAATTCATTGAAGACATGGGAGGAGTCTCGACAGCTCGTCCACCAATCACAACATCCAAAAAGGCAGCCACACATGTCTGAGAAGATCCATGAAAAAACTTTAATCAACCAATAAACATTCCATGACGATGTTCAAAATAGCATTTTAGTAGCACCATAGTTTTACTCTCTTACCTTATCAAACTTTGATAAACTGCTTTTACGTCGAGGATCTCCATCATCTGCATCAGACATGGCTAACTGTTGCAACAACTGCCCCACCTAAAACATGACATCAGATTTGATTCTCTTAGCAAATCAGTGAAAATGACTCACAAACACTATCAATTTAAATAATTCAGCCAATTTAATAACTGAATCAGACATAGTGGTTAACTGGTTTAACATCTGACTTGCCTAACCAGAAATTATCACATCTTTCACTGAAAATGAATTAAGATGTGTTAAGGTATTCTGTGTACTTATGTATAACAAACCAAAACTGATACCATGATCCACGAATGGTTAAATTCACAAAATTACCGACAGGTTAAGCATATCAGGTGATGATACATTTTCAAACAGTTTTTTGCAAAATTAAAACATTTGTTATACATGTTTTCAAATAATGTTTTATCGCAAAAACAGTCATTACGAGGCCATTAAAGTAAATTTCTATCACACTGTAAATAAATAACACAATCATTATACTATACCTGCATAAGGTTGAAACGTGCCACCTCATTGATTGGTGCATCAGAGATGATGCCGTACTGCTCAGGGTTGACGATGGCTGGGCAGATGAAACACGTAAGCAGCAGATCGGTGCACATCGTCCTCACCTCCCCGACCTCTAACCTCTCCACCCGTGCCAGCGTTTTATACATCTGAGACACAATCCAGCGCAGGCTTTGTGGGAAGCAGTAGGTGTTCTGCTTCAGGTACCCGATAAAGGAATTGACCAATGCCACCAGCTTTGCCTCATTGGCCTCCACCGCAGCCTGGACCTTCCTGCGGTACTCGTCCGTGCCCTTCTCCCCAAAAAGGCGCTCCTGCTGGGCCGGAGTGAAGCGCTCGATCAGTTTTCCCGGATCGGTCTCCAGATGGTCCTCATCCTCCACCAGCAGCTGCATTATTGGTTCGTGGAGAGTGGCGGTGAGGAACAGCTTTGCAGAATACAGTCCCTCAGAGAAAAGCTTGAAGAGGATGCTGAAAGCACACGTGCCTCGCCGCAACAGGCGACGGGGGTTGTCGCTCTCCTTTAGCTCGAATTCCACAAGATAGCGAAGCACCTGATTGCAGCAAGAGGGCACAATGGTTACAGACAGTAGATGAAAGGTTACCTTGCTTACAATTTCCTAATATCAAGCCTGGCAGATATATCATGCACACATTCCAGTAGATTTCGTTTACCTGCAGCAGGTAGCTTTCATCTTCTTGCATGATGCAGTTGCCATAGAGTGAGGTGAAGACTGTGTGTATGACTCCCTGTGTGTGCTCATGATTCAGTCTCTCTCCTGCCACCAGACATGAGGCCACCAGCCGCGGGTTCTCCCTCAGTCGGCCCAGGAACTCCCCATAGATGCTCTCCTGAAAGCCTAGTGTCTTATAACCATCCACAAACTGTGTGTCCTCCAGAAACTTGGCATGCTGGCAGCATTCTGCTGGGGACGCCTCCGCACTGGAATAAGAAAAAGAGACATTTGGAAATCTGCATGAGTATTCAAATGTAGACCATGCCACCCTATATTGTTCAAGTTGTTTGCTATGCAAAAATATGTTGAACAGTATGAAAAATCATTGGTAATGGCTTAATGTCCACATCTTGGGAGTGTTCTTTTAAAAGAGTAAAACTAATTTCACTGAATTTTGATAGCTTACAACCAAAAACATAATCTCCCCACAAAAATGGTAGAAAGTCTGTCAAAAAAATTAAAATTCTGTTTTATCATGTGTTTTTTAATGTTCAGTTGTAAGCTACAGGAACATTTAAAAACATTTTGTAGTAAGTCAAATGAAAGCATGAGTTCAGATGTTAAACCATGCTTTTATATTACAGAGGTGGAAGCACTTGAAAAAAAATATACAGTGAGTATGTAGAAAGAAAAGGAATCAGGTGAATTAGCAATACTGCTATACAGTTTTAGTACAGTATGATACTAAAAGTTGCTTTTCACTCTTTGTTCAATTCTCCAGAGAACAAAGATTTTTCAAAGGGAAAAAACAAGTACAGACAAGCTGTGACTTTGCATAATTCATAAAGCCATTTTGCTAATTTATTTCATGTAAATTAAAGGGATAGTCTTACTGCAAGAAGAGTTTTAGATCTAAATGTGAATCAGTGGTACTGTAGGACGAAACTGGTCAAGTATTTGAGTATTTGTTTGCCAAAACCATTGAAGCCAAAAGTCCCTCTGCAATCTGATGTCAGAACCAGCCAAGCCGGATGAATCATCTGGCTCTTTCCCGCACCGCCATTAATCAGATAATCTTCCTGTTCCTCAAACTAATGTGCCGATTCATGAAAGACAAGCATTAGATACTCTTTGTGCAGTCACCTGGTGAGAATGAGGCGGTCGAGGTTGATCCTCTGCTGTTTGGCGATCCAGGCCGCCCGGTAGAGCTTCTCTGCTGTCTTGAGCACTTCATTGTTGAGTCTCTGGATGAGCTGCTTTTCAGACGCCACATACAGCCGCTCCTGCTTCAGGTGGTGGGCCAGAGTGTGAATGTCTGGCTTCACCATCGTTCAGCTCAGCCACAGAGCTGGGGACAGATGCTAAACAAATGAAGGAGAGAGATTAAAACCGTAATACAACAGTATTATGACATGAATGTTAATATCATGCAAAATCAATACAAAGAGTGACAGCACTATAGGCAGACCCAACTAGAGAATGACAGCGGCCTACTGTATTTAAGCCTACTGTACAGTGTTTTGGGTTAGATCAGAACAAAATAAGTTATTCAAGAAAATCAACAACATAAAATGTGGATTAGACATTATGTAATGACCTACATGACAGAAAATCATCACACAATGAAACACAATATAGATTATGGATTCTGCAGCCATAGGCCGACAGTCATTTACAGCCTATAAAGTTGTAAAACCACTGCAGGTAAGATAAACAAACAGAACTGCTGAATAGCGCGGATCCTACTGTGTAAGAGACACAATCATGTCTAAACAGGAAGAGCGCTCTATTTCCTCTGAGGGGGAAAGAATAGAGCAATGTTCTTACAGGGAACTTATGAGACTATAAACATCCACATATAACATTGATGAAATTACATGAAATTGCATGAATTTAATATGGTCCATGGCATGCTGAACCGAAACATTTTTTAATTACTTCACCTTTTTGTACCAAAGTCAGCACAAAGCAACGGCAACTACACACAACTGCTTTGGTGCGTTTCTTTTAATCCTGTGAAATTGCAGGGAAAAAGAACTGAGGAAGAGAATATGTCATTTCTGCTTATTGGTTTTGTGTGTAAAGGGATGGCATGCAAATAAATGTGCAAAAATCCTTGTATCTGTAAATAAAGGCAAAGCAGAGTAATAAAGTTTTTTAATTAATTAAGTCAAGCATTAACATTGCAATCCTCATCATAAAGACAGGTGCACAATATTTTAAGAAAGCATAAATAGTTTTGAGACAAACAAAAATATAAGATGTTTTCACTGAAAAGTTGATTTAGTGAATTAAAAACTAGCATCCGACACAATTCTTCAAAGAAGATACAAATGGACAGATGACATTTAAAGAAGAAAAAAACTAAATTACCATCAGCTTAGCTGAGAAACAGTGTGTATATTGCAGCAATAACTCAATTACAAACCCTGGACTACTGTGTCCCAGCATACACTTTCTGTGTCATGAATGGGCATAAAGAATATGCAAATTGCATCATGGGAAAGATGTAGACAAACAAAAAATACACACTCGCACACAAGCTCCAGCGCACACACAAACATTCAAACCAGAGAAAATGCTGAAAATCCGAATAATTTCTTAACCCATCCATCAGGCACAAAGAGGTCTTTGTTGGGCACAGTCACAGAGGAGAATGTGGGACGGAGAGAGACTCACACGATCAAGCCTGAGCCTCCGAGCATCCACACACCAGCCCACCAACACAACGGAAGATGGGCAGAAATTTGTTGGCCTTTCCTACCACTTACTACTGATTCAGCCTGACCTCTTGTCTTCCTGCCAAATAAAGCATATTACTGTGCTCGTTGCGTAATTTGCAGTTGAATATAATGGCATGTGAAGATTCAGCCTCGGGGCAGATGAAAAAGGTTATTTTTTAAGGTTTATTCAAAGTTTATAGACTTAAGAATAACTTTTGTGCCTTATGCTAACATTTAAGCATTTGGTAGATGCATTTATACAACTCAAATCTTACCAGTTTGTGCGTCTTTATGACCTTTGCACTGCTACAGAAAGCCTATGTGATGAGTCAGTAAGCTTATAAATAGTGAAGTCAGGGTATGTGCTAGGTCACAGACTTGACTAAGCAATCTTTAAATAAACTTACATTATGTCTACATAAATTAATGCCAAGATGTTTAAAGTTCACAGACCTAAACTTTTCTTTGTCAAGGGGTGCTCAAAACAACAGATGAAGGAAGATTTTGTTTTAAGGCTCTCCCAAACATCAGGCAGAATTCTCTTTGGATCATAGCAATGATTGGACCATAATGATACAGATAAAACAGATAAAAAAAGAAAAAAAAACATACTGAAATCAATTGTAAAGAATAGATTTGAAATTACACAGGAACATTTAAGGTCAATCTAGCTTTTTAGAGTGTCTATGAAACACATCACAACTTAAGCAAGATGTTTAGAGATGTTCAGCATACTGTAATTCTGCTGCAGGATAAAATTAACTGATCAGTAGAAGAGCACTTTTGTTAAATCTTTTAGATTTTTAGCAATATGAAAGTAGAAAGAACTTGTGCAAGAGCACCCAGTCTGAGCTGAACAGATTATTATGAAGCAGGTTTTCTACTCTAAGAACATCTAAGGGACTGCCAGACATTTGTTTGGTGGTAAGCAACATGACATTACGCTGCAATACTCTGACTATCAACATTACTGACAACAAGCGACTAAAAGCCAGACATCTATTTATTTCTCTTTTTCATGCCCTGGACTGCAGCCGATGCTGTTTTTAGCAACAGTGAGAGAAAGGCACACTTTCTAAAAGCACTGGGAACAGCATGAAGGTCCTTTTTTCAGTTCCTCTGATCTGAAGTGCTGCGTTTTGAGTAGATCTGACAGTATGCAAGCAGGTAGAGAAGACACAACCGAGAGGAGGAACGGAGAGAGAAACAAACAAAGAGAGAGAGATGAGTACAGTATGTGTGTGTGGGAAAAGTATATTCTGGCATTAAACATTTTTTATCTATAAGCATGTTCACATTTTTGCAAAAACTTAAGTAAGGATACATGCAAGGATAAGTTTTAGACATAATTTGCTGCCGACACCTGTATTGCTGTAACTGTTAATTACAGTTCCCGCAAACTGGTAATTCCTCTCCTTTAATAACATAGCAACATAAATTGTGTGGGTTTTAACATTCACCATCATAATTTGATCCATTTAAAATGGAGGAACAAAATGACAATGGGTCTCCTAAGACTTTGTGACAGATGGTGTTTAACTGATATTATAGTAAACATGCATCAAAAGCTTAAAAATCTCTTGTAATAATGTAAACTAGAGTTTCAAACTACTGGCTGGTAAGAATCACATGAGAACACAAATATTGTCTGTTTGCTCAGCGTTGGCAGGTGTGACAAACACATACATAATCGACACTAAAGGCATGCCACATCTCCAGCTATTCGGAAGTGCTCAGCCTGTATCACTCTCAGGTTAGGTATGTGCCTTAACAAGGATCCGTTTTCAATTCTTCTTCCTCATTGTGTCTGGTTAAGCCAATGCTCTCATTGCCCATAAAGAATGGTACTCTATGGGAAACATTTAACAAACTAAAAGCAACTTAAGACATCTTCTCGGTTTCCAGGAAGCAAATTCCCATTTGCAACAATGTAATGCAAATGGACCATGAAGATGTACATAAAGAGATGGCATTGGTTAGCAGAGCTCATAGTGAAAGCTCTTTCAGTATGTTCACATCTGCATTCTTCTGCTTCTGCTGGTATCTGGCTGACCACTGAAAATCCCATAACCAAGCACAACTGTAATGTAGAGAAGGCTGTGGGAGTACTGCACGGAAATGTTTCCAACGCTGGATGTCATCAGATAAAATGACAACTGTTTACATAATGAAATCACATGATAAAGACAACATCACCTGTACATGTCAAAAGACAAGGAACATCTGTTAAAGAAGCAATATATTACATAAACCATCTGTCTCTAGATGCTGAAGCACTTAATTGAAAATAGCACAACTCCCGGAAACCAAGTGGCCAATCAAAATTTGAAGAAAAGAAACAGGATTTGATCTTATTCTGCATCTTATTGATCTTATTGTGTTAAGACAACACGCAGATCAGCACAGTCTCTTGTGAATTACAATCCCAAATCCATCCCAGAAACTGTCATCCGGCTTTCTCATGCTGTAGACAGAGACGTTGTTGACAGTTTTGAAAAAGTGGCACAGAAAAGGCCAACCAAAACTGAATAAACTACATAGCTTTCCTCTCTTCTCTGACTACATTCAGATACTTTCAGAAGTTAAAAATAATGTTTTAATTACATCCACTTAACTTTTTCTTTATTTGCAGCATACAAATACAATAGAATATTGTACACTATATTTAATAATAATACCCATTATTATAGCCATAACATATTTTATAATCTTACCAAAAATTCAATATTGATACATTCCTAAGTACAGTCATTACAAATATAAAGTTCCAACCTTTGTATTATATCTGCCAATGTTGTTTTAAATTCATACGCGATTTGCGAAAAGCCATCAACAAGGTGACAGAAAAATATGTTAAGGGCCACCCTGACACTGGTATGTGTACTCGCTTTCTCATATCTGGAGCTTCACACTTCCTAACTCCTGACCCTGCTGGAAACACATCCTGCATGACCTCAGCATCACCTCACAGCATGTCTAGGCAACAGTTTGCGCACAGCCTCATTCACACAACAAAAAAACTGCCCGCCGTTAAAAATGCAAAATCTTCCACTACAGCAGAAATGGTGTGTCAGTACATAGCACTCCAACAAAAACAGGACGTTTGGCAGGAGGTAGGAGTAAATTGGCATCGTGAAACTTCCTTTTTCAACTTTCGTTGTACTACAGAGTGAAAGTAGGTTGCTGCATCAAATAAAAGCTACTAGTCACAAACACCAACTGCTACTCAAAAACCACAGCTGACCTAATGTGAAAGTCTTGGCATGTATTGATCAGAACATGAGGCTGGCCGAACAGTTGGGAGATGAACTAGATGTAACTCTGTCAACCCTGTGCCAGACACACACAGATAAGTGATTAGAAAACAAGAGCGCTTTAGGATTTGGCAACTACAAGACTGGATTTCAAAGACAGCACATGTTTAAGTGAGAGAGCGTGTCCAGATTGCAGGCTTTTTTTGTCAACTTGATTTTGGAACATCTTGTGTTTTTTGTCCTTAGAATCCTAAACAATGATTTATATTTCCCCCGCCGACAAAAAAGAAACCATCACATAAAATCTGATTGATGTTATAATACGAAATGGTTTTAATGGAAATATGATATCTGTGTGTCTTTACTGATAATGTGTTTGGGGCTTTTCTGATTTTGAGAGATGGTTATAGGTGAACATTATTGTTAACCCTGTGACAGCATTTCAATCAACTAATTAGATTTAAGTTTACAGTTTATGTGAAGTTTAGGCTTATAACCAGCATAAGGTGCTTCTACACCATTGTGTTTATTCATCCATCATTTGCCTTTGATTTTAGGGTCAAGTTGTGGTTAGGGTTTCAAACTATATTGGCCCAAGAACATCTCTCACTTGGCAAAATCAGGTCAAGCTGTGGTTGGTTATATTAATTGAATGTTATCTGGCATATGAAAACCAATAGAACACCATTAAATCCTACTGGACAGGCCTGACAAGCACTAAATGAAAGAATGGTAATTGTAAACAGCTGATGGTTCATAATAGAAAATCACATACACCATTTTAAACAGTGTAACTTAAGTATGAAATCAATGTATTTTATAAATACACCTGCCTTGCTTATACTTTTAGGGTGTGTTTAGGTCACTTATTACCAGCCAAATCACAATGTCTGGAAATAAGTGACCAGCATGCAAACGTGTCAATTCAGAGATCTGCCACAAACAATATGTGACATTCATTACAGCAAACTTTTTTTAATCATACTTCGATTACTATGCTTAATTATGATTGACGTCTGACAAAATGCATTTTTGTAAAGGAATTGAAAACAGTGTGAAAAACAAGTGACAACAGAAACAAATACTGCTGCAAATCCATACAAACCACGAGTGTTTGCCGCCCACTCAAACAGACAAAAAGTGAATTATGTTGTAAAATAAAACGAAACAAACCTCTCAAATAGCACACCGCAGTTAAAATAAACACTAGCGTGAGGGTCAATGAGAAGTGCCTGACCACAACAAAAGCTCAAGAGTCGGTGCGTCAGAAAGCCGCATTTCATGACTGAAACGAGCAACCGCGAAGCTTTATTGCTTATAGATTAAATTAAATGTTTTGCTTAACAGCGTTTAGTAATCTGCAGTCAGATAACAATATACTAAGAAACTGTGCGTTCCGTTTGGCTGCAAACAGTGATAAAAACAAAGGGTGACAACATGACCGAGACAAGAAGGCCAGCGAGCCAGCTAGCGCTGCATTCGCTAAAGTGTCAAATTAACCAGCGCCGTACAAACACACTTACCGACTAATCTGACCGCTGGGGTGTTCACTTTAAAATTCAGTCGAGACGGTGAGGGTCGCTTTTACAGTCTATGTCTCCTTCAAGTACTCCAAAGGTTGTGAATGAAAGAGATAAAACCCTCCGTCGTGAGATTTTCTCCTCCCTTTAGCAACAGCCAGAGCGCACAGCTGTCATCAAACGGGGACGCGTGTTCTGCGCATGCGCAGTTCAAACCTGCGCAGACATGCAGCTGAAGGAACGTTTTAAAATGTTTTAAAGGTATGTTTTTTACTTGTTTGTTTTAATATAACAGACAGACTTATTATTGTTTATGGATTATGTTATAGATATTATAAATATGAAAGTCTTTGTTCAGAAATGGGGGATTATTTTTAATAAACGCTTGAAATGAACAGTGCATAGTGTCAAATTGTTTTGATCAGCAGGTGTCGCTACGATCACACAGAAAAACAATGCTGCGATCAACCAGAAGTAATGAGTTATATTAGTAACAAAATGGTTTTTATACAGTGTAATATCAAATAAAGTAATTACAGACTTGTATATGTGGCTAAATATTACTTGCTTTTTGTTTTCTAAAATATTGAAATAAATAATCATTCTTCGTAGACAGCACAAATAGTACAGTGGTACGTTAAAAATGAATGCAATTGTAGAAGTAATTTCTTTATTTTTTATAAATATAATGTATACGCATAATATTTAATATCATGTCTATTAAGTCTTTAATGACATGTACAAAACATATGACAAAATAATTTATTATGACTGAAATTACTTGGTATAAAATCATATTTTTGATACAATTTATATGCAATTTATTCTAAATGATATAATTTTATCCTGGGATAATTACTTTGTATCCTTGACCTTATTTAGCTTGACACTAAATTTGTACAACCAAAGGAAGTTGTAATAATTCAAAGTATATACAGCATTACATTTATAGAGGTTTAAAGTCTTAAAAATAAAACATTTAAGTTGTAATATTCATCACTGGATGTTTAATCAATAATTTTACAGAATAATTGATGGAGTTTTCATAAAATGTACAAAGTGAAAACTACTACTCCTTGAAAGTCATTGATGTAAGTTTTCTTTAGAGCACCAGTGTATTCCATGCATATTCTCACAGTACAGTAATGATGCTTGATGCTGGTGCCTTCTCTGCTGGCTGTTTACTGACCTTTGGAGTGCAGACCAGACTAGCACGCCAGCTTACCGGCACGAGTCCTGCTCCGCAAAATCTTCTTGCTCATCTGTGCTGGGGGTTGGGCAGGAGGCAGAGGCCCAGGAGGATTTAGCATCTCGCCTCTCTTCGGCATCTGAGCACCGTTGCTGGTGGCAGTCTCAGCACCAGAAACCCTCAGAGGCTCTGAATTGGACCTCGGCCCAAGAGAAAAAGGAGGACACGTTTTAGGGGTGATAGTGGTCATTGTGCGGTTAAGCATTCGTCTTCTACATGTTCCTAAGGGAGGCAAACTGGGAGGTCTGATTTTCTTGGTCTCCATGGGAAGTGCAGAGGGAGTTTGCATTCTCAGTAAGTTTGTCAGGCGGGTCTCCAGGCCGCAAAGCTCTCTCTCCATATAGCTTTGGGTTTCACGGCGATGCTGAGCCAGGTCTTCTCGCAAATCCTTCTTTAGGGACTCCAAGCTCGTAAGTACCTCCTCCAACAAAGCTACACATACCTCCTGTCCTCTCCCATGATTATTATGCTCCATCTCTTCAACCGTTTCTGTCTGGGTGTTCTGGTCCACTGTCTCCTCCTCAAATGAGGTGCTCTTAACACTGGGTGCAAGATTCCCCTGATCTGTCTTGCTTCTCTCCAGTTCCTTAATTTGGTTTACAACATCCAGTATACCCATACATCGACCATCCAGACCGGCTTGTGTCCTGATCTGACTTCTCACCATAGAAAAGACTGACCGGACTCTAGCCTGCTTTTCTTTATCTGCTACATCAGCTGCTCGATCCAGTGTTGATTCTTCGTTGTTCTTCTCCACTGTTGGAACGGTGGAACAACCGTGTTCCCCAGCTTCATCTTGCGTGGTTATTTCATTCTTTTCTCTATCGTCTGTGCTTCTCCTCTTTAGCAACCACTTCTGGAGAATGGCTGGGTTCTCCATTAACTGGTCATTCATGGCACTTGTCTGTCTTTGTTCGCTTTTCTTCACTTGTCTTCACTCCTCATGCTTGTTTCATTATCTGTGATTTTCTTTCTCTCTCTCCTTTGACTGTTGTCAAATGTTTAAGAGTGTGTGCAGCTAAGTGACACTAACAGTGTTGTATTTCCCTCAAGGTTTAACTGGCCAATCAATGCCTAGCTTAGACTGTTACTCTCTGTTCTCTTGAGAAATATATCACATGTGCATAAACACCTTTCCCTAAACGCACACATACGCTCATTTATATTTCAGGTTCTGGCTAGTTTACTATACACAAGCTCAGTACCTGCTCTCAATAGGTTTGGATTTCTGAGAACACATACGTAAAGGTTTTACACTACAGTTGCAAAAGAATGATTCTCTGTACAGTAACACTACAGTTTGCTACAATTTATTTATCATAGAGCTCTTTTTGTCCTATAAAAAGTTACATCACACCAGGGTAGTAACATTGTATGCAGTGTCAGTTTAAACAATGTTAATGAAGTCTCCAGAGGGTTAAAAACATATAGCCAACTGTTAAAAAGGAGGTGTACAGTACATGTGATGTATAACCATGATGTTGCATTTTCTAGTTTAAAGGGGAGTGATGATTGCCTGTTAGTATTGGAATTTGTTTATTGCTAGTGTCTTGTTTTATATTGTATTTTGGTGTTGAAATATTGAAATGAATTCAAATGTATATTATATTATATTATATTATATTATATTATATTATATTATATTATATTATATTATATTATATTATATTATATTATATAGAATATACATAACATATATTTACATATAGAATATTGATATAATATAAAATAAATAATTTTAGTAACTTATTCATATTTAAAAGTGCATACTGGTATGTTAAACATTTGCCTATAATGTTTGTTTATGGTCTTCAATACAGACCTTTTATGCAATGTTACCAGTTTGATTAAAGTTTTGCATTAAGTAGAAGACAAAAACTAGCTTGTTAAATTTTTGCATAGTCACTGAAAAATGCAGGACCCTTGATGCAGAACCAACCAACTAACCAATAGGATTGAAGGAACCGTATTCCTCCTCTTTACCATATAGACAAACAGCTGTGGTTTCAAAAACAACGAAAAAAACGACTCATAAAACCGCAGCATTTGTGCTCAAAACCGACAAGATCCAAAACTGGCTGAACATTAAACGAAAATTAGACATAATTGTTTATTAAATAAAAGCAAAATGTATGTAAATATTAAAATATTTATACTATGTAACGTATGGAAAGTTGTAAAAAAGAGTTAAATAAGTGGTGTTCTCCTCCTCTCCTGAGAAGCGGTGGGCGGAGGCTCCAATATACCGCTACAAATTCACATCTGGACCATCTGCATTCACCTCATCTCGATTTTGCGATTGCCCCACAACAAGAAGCTGCAAAAACTAAAGATGGTAAGGAAAAAAGATAATATTTTATCGAATATTTTTTTATCCTGTAATTTACTTTTAAGGCGATTTATTTTAAAATAATTATACTTTCATTATTCACATGTTTTATATAATCTTATTATCTATAGTTATACTATTATTGTTTTATTTACAAAAAAAAACTTTTTTTTGTCTCCAGACAACCTACACGGACAAAGGTGAACAGGTATGAGGTCATTATCTTTATTATTACATATATTCTGTGTCTGAACAAGAAGTTACTTTCTCGACTTTTCATGCACGTTTTATGCACAAAATGTTAACTTCCACCTGCATTATGAACTCTGCCTCTGGTCTACTTTAGATAAAGCCTTTTATACTTTTTAGATTTGTTAAATCAGACTAGTTCTGTTTAAGACAGTGAAGTAAAGACAAGAACATTATTTTCATTGCTGTTAAGGACATTGTTTTTGGATGTTTACAGCACGAGCAGGGCCGGTTCCTCTGCTTTGACCACATCACTTTCTGGGTTGGAAACGCCAAACAGGTATTATTAACTTTAGAAAACGTGTTTGTTTGTGATTTTGCGAGAGGAGGCGACCTATAGGGAAATGCTATTGGCTCTTTTAAGGGGTGGGGGCAATAAACTTAAAGATCTCCATCCTCCTCACTAATTTAATCCATATTGAGACTTTTAGAGCAATCCCAAAGCCTCCCAGTAGATGGTGCCATACTCCCATTAAACCGAAAGGCCTCTTAATCTTTTTCTCACTGTGATGTATTGCAGGCAGCATCTTTTTACTGTAATATATTGGGTTTTGAACCTTTGGCATATCGTGGGCTGGAGACAGGCAGCCGTGAAGTTGTGTCTCACGTGGTGAAACAAGGGAAGGTGAGAGTCAGATTTTGACATCACTGATCTTCTTTATTCCCTATATAGTGAACCATAACTATTTTTTCTTTTTTTGGTAGATCATTTATGTCTTCTCCTCTGCTTTGAATCCTAACAATAAAGGTACAATAAAAATTAACTAAATTAGTTGCTATAATTTTGTGTTTGATGGCCTCTAAACTCACATTCTATACTGTGTACTTTGCTCTCTCGTTGACAGAGATGGGCGAGCACCTGGTGAAACATGGGGATGGTGTTAAAGATGTAGCCTTCACTGTAGAGAACTGTGACTTTCTGGTGGAGGTGAATACCTCACATGTTTACTTTCTTCATGAAACGTGATTTTTTTTAAGCCTATATTTTTACTTTCGAGCTTTTATTTCGTGCAGAAAGCGAGAGAGCGAGGTGCCATCATCCTGCATGAGCCACATGTTGTGGAGGATAAGTTTGGCAAAGTGAAACTGGCAGTGCTGCAGACAGTATGTTTAATGTCATGTATAATAATTACAATACAACATTATTTTAATTAAACAAGGTTTGTTTTTATGTTTTTGATATTTCTTTTTTTACTTTTTTTAGTATGGTGATACCACTCATACTTTAGTCGAGAGAATAGGGTATAATGGGCTCTTCCTCCCAGGATTTCACCCTCCTCTGTTTTGTGATCCTTCTCTGGCAAAGCTGTAAGTGTCCCCAGTACTAGTTGTATGATAACTATTGAATACCATTTGCTTTTTAACAGATGTTTTAATGTGTGTGTGTTTTTTAAAAGGCCTTTCTTTGATCATTACTGATTTATTTATTTGTTTTGTCAGTGCTCTTTTTGATGTCTCTTAATCCTTTGCAGGCCTAGCGGCAAACTTGACTTCATTGATCATGTGGTTGGAAACCAGCCGGACAATGAGATGGTGCCAATAGTAGAATGGTAAGCATAAGCATGATGCAAACCCATTGAAAAGCCCTTTGAACATCTTTGTATATGAGCAGACATAAGATAAACGGATAGTTCACCCCAAAATTAAAATTCTGTCATCAGTTATTCACGCTCATTTCATTCCAAACCGCTATATGATTTTTCTTCTGCAAAACACAAAAGAAGATATTTTAAGAAATGTCTTAGTGGTTTTGTATTTGTACAATGGAAGTCAATGGGGAGAGTGTTGTTTGATTACCAACATTCTTCAAAATTGTTATGCAGAAAAAAGAAATTGGTAATGGCACAAGAGTGAGAAAATAATGAAAGAATTTTTACTTTTGAATAAACTATCTCTTTAAGGGGTTGACAGCACCAGTCCTCTGTTCGAGGATTGTTAATCATGAGCAGTACAGAGTAGTCACTAGAGGTACAGTGTAGTCTTTGGGGGTAAACTCCCTATCTGCCCTCATCCAGTCAGAATAAACCAGAAGCCACTCCCCACGGATCAGCCGTTTCTCTCCATGGTGATGGTGAATCAGAGAAAGAAGGAGGAAAGATCAGAATAGAAAAAAGAGAGGGCCGGGTAAAGGGATGGTTGTATTTTAATAAGTGATAATGGGCTGAACATTATGCAAGAAAACATCTTAGCAATTATGACTCAGCAAAATTACTTCGGAAAGGGTCCAGGACACCATCTGGAGACAGTTACACAGCATGGGGGAAATGAGAGGAGGTGGTAATAGCACTTTGATTAAAACAGGGTCTGTTAGTAGGCCTACCTAAAACGATGCCCAGCTTTTCTGACAAACCACAAAATGCTAAATGATTATTAATTTTGTCATCATTTAAGTCATTATTTAAGCACTAAAACAACAACGTTTTGGCAGAATGTATGGACAAATGACATCAACTTAATGTGTTTGTGTTCACATGAAGGTATCAGAAGAACCTGCTGTTCCATAGATTCTGGTCTGTGGATGATAAGCAGTTACAGACTGAATACAGTGCGCTGCGCTCCATAGTGGTGGCCAACTTTGAAGAAACTGTTAAGATGCCAATCAATGAACCAGCCATTGGAAAGCGCAAGTCTCAGATCCAGGCATGTTTTATTTACACACATGATTTTTTCCGATGCATCCCTTCGTCCACCTCTGTTTCTGATTCTTCTTGTTTTTTAGGAATATGTGGAGTACTATGGTGGCCCTGGAGTTCAACACATTGCTATGAACACCTCTGACATCATTACAGCAGTGAGTAAACTATAGCCACTATAGCTCGAAAGACTGAGTCTATATAGATAGATTTGCATTTTATAGTAAATGTTTGATGAGGATGATGGGTTTTTTTCATTCAGATCCGTAACCTGAAGGAACGTGGTATGGAGTTTATGACTGTGCCGGACACTTACTACACGCAGCTCAGAGAGAAGCTGAAGCTCTCCAAGGTCAAAATTGTTGAAGATATCAGCATTCTGGAGGTAAGAAAATATTTCAAGCTTATTATCAAAAGATGTAACAATGCAAAGTTTACATCTTAAATGTACCTTTCAATTGAAGGAAATTTTCTCATCCAGTAATCCATATGGATATAAGTGATAATGACTTTCTATCATTGTCAGGACCTCAAAATCCTGGTGGATTATGATGACAACGGCTACCTGCTCCAGATCTTCACAAAACCAGTACAGGACAGACCCACTGTGTTTCTAGAGGTCATCCAGAGACACAACCATCAAGTAAGATTGCAATTTTATATCTCATGAACTACAAATATTGTTGCATTTAAGATTTTAATGTAGAAATTCACTGGAGACTTGCCATTTTATTTTGAATTAAATATAAAGTAAAAGATTGTCTCCCTACATACTCCTTTCACACTTTTTCATAGCTTGTGAAATGATTATAGTGTGAGTTTGAATAACATTGGTCTGTTTCAGGGCTTTGGTGCTGGAAATTTCAAATCTCTGTTTGAGGCAATTGAAGCTGACCAGAATGCCAGAGGAAATCTCACCATCCTTACTGCTAATTGCACATCAGAGAGACTCTAAATGGGCCCTTTGGAGTCATTATACATTACATAAGGAAAATACATGGTGGGTGCACAGTAAAGATTGTTACTTTGTTACAAACTTGTTACTTTGTTATGGCTGTTTTCACTGACTTTGCAAACTCTGAAGAGCCTTCCTTTAAACAAGCAATGTGCCATTAAATGTTTTACCACTACAAATAAATAGTTATGATGAAATAAATGTCTGCTTTTCTCTTCTTTATTTTCAGTTTCATTATATGTCGTTATTGTCAGTTATTTTAAAACCAGTGAGAAAGTTTATATGAAACTCGTCATTTTTTATTTTCTTTCAGAAATGACTAACTCAGCAGGGACCTGGCATTTTTGACACTTAGCACGTGGTTAGCATTCACCATATGTGACCACCATATATTATGTACAACACATATAGGCCTGTGTTTGCTGTGAATTTTGACAATTAGTAATGCTGACGTCCAACTTAAAAAAGTTGCAATAATGCTCTGTGCTATTCTGTGTATTTCATAATCATCCCTTTTCTTGTCTTTTCTTTTTCTATGTTTGTTCTAAAATGCATTTTCTTTAATGCTGCTTTGAAACAATGCAACATTGTGAAAAGCTGTACTAAAATAAATTTGCATTGAATTACACACTTTTGTATTTTTCACTTCTTAAAATCCATTATAAGATCAATTTAAGTATGTGACATATTTTGTCTTTTATTTACGCTGTATCATTGTTTGTGTTTACATCAAAAACAAAAGCTGTGGGTAGCAGTAATGTTCAAAGTATAAGATGTAAGGTAAGTAACAAATAGGTATAAAAGCAGTCTAAAAAAAGAGTCAATGTGTATATAATATATATACGCTATAAATAAAATCTCTCTCTCTCTCTGAAAAATAATAAAAATATACCAGAATATTTTTAAATAATTTATATTATATTAAATTGTACACATACACATATATATATATATATGTATTGTTATATTTATTTATCGTTATCAATGTTTTCAAAGTAGGCAGAAAATAACACTTTATTGAAAAAATATATATTTTTAATTAATAATTCACACATTTAAACACAATTAAAACACAAAAGCATATTTAACTATACATCAAACCTTTTAACAAAAGTTGCCCTAAAAGCCTGCTTAAAACATTTCCAAATGTACACATGAAGATAATAAAATCTCAGCATCTGAGGAAAGCAACCAGAATGTTAATAAATCTTTAATTCCTAATATACTGAACAGGGGGTCGTAAAATACAAAGTCTGTTTATGTAATGATGAATCTTGTTTACTACTAATACTTTAAAAGTCTGTGAGACGAGTCCATGTTTAGTTGAGAGTTCCTCTGCAGTTCTCTGCAGCACAGAGGCAGGGGATCTTCTCATCCTCAATAGGAAATTTGTAATCATAAGTGATCTCTTCATTTACACCAATAGGTTGCCGGGAGTAAATGACTATCTTCTTTTGAGCCTCTACTGTGATGACCTTTGCATAGCAGTTTGGCTACAAAGCAGAAAAACAGAACTAGTAAGCACAGAATGTTGAAACAGCAAATAAACATGCATTCGGAAAAGTTATAACATACATTGCAACTGTGGTTTATAAACCTTGCCAGGTTACCGCACTTGGTTGCATCAATGATAGTATCCTGGTCGACCCGGAACAGATAGCTGCTTCCAATCCCCTCTTTTTCATAGCGACTTTCACGCATGTCTGCTATTACCTAAAGGATGATACACAAAATGAACACAAAAAAACAGAAACTCTTGTCATATGTTTCAGCTTGATAAAGTAATCTCTTTCTTTTGTGAGTTCAAAATATCTCTTTACTGTAATGGTTTGCGCAGTAATCTCACCTGCCGAATGCTTTGGCCCACATATTCAATAATCATTTCATCTGCAGCTATTGATTCCTCGGCAAACAGCCCCCAGTCATGAATACGACTCCTGCCGAAACGCAGCTTCTTCTTACGAAACTGTTAAGAAAAGAACAACATTAGGGTTTGGAACAACATGGGGGTGATTGAATAATCACAAAACTTCCTTTCATTTATGCTTGAGAAAGGCAATTTGTACATATGGTGGTACATATGGTACATTATGTTGTTGCCTTACCTTGAGTTGATTAAACCTGAGAAGGTCACTGTCACAACTAAAGGAGGACAGCAGGCGGCGCTGTTCTGCCCTGAGTTCTGATCCTGATCTTGAAGAAGGTGGAACCGGAGCAGGTGTGCTCTTTCTCTGTACATATATGCACATAATATCCAATCAAATAGCTTGTAACATCTTGTAAAATCTCAATACTGACAGTAAAAGAGAACAAATAGTAAAACAATAAAAGATAATAAACACTTTAAAACCTCGCACCTGAGTCTCTACAGTAAACTCCTCTGAAGATGAGTGCAGTTCGCAAAGATACCGCAGCTTATCTCTCTTGCTGATGAAGTAATAACCCTCACTGCGTGCACAACCTGTCATGTGATTCCGGACCCCATCCAGCCATCGTCTTGACATGTCAACAGGAGTGCTGGTTGGTGAAGCAAAGTCAAGGAATAATAAACTGGAGCAGTATCACACTGAAACTGATAGATTTTTATCAGTATATGACTTTTTTGACACTTTTTAAACACATCAGATTCTAGATACATGGCCTACAGATTGAAAACAAACACAGCATCAATTTCAGTATATTGTAAGGGTTTAAAAAAGGATATGAGGATGTGGGATCCAGCGTGTTCTGCTCAGCCAATGACGATCATTATCCTGCATCAGAAGCTTCTCATAAGTGGCCTTCAGATGTCTGATCTCCTCCTCATTCACACCCTTAGTCCAGACAGCGTTAAGAAGCAACTTCTCTCTTCTCTTTGAGCGTGGAGAGAAGCTAGTGTGATGCGTGGAGGACTGCGGCCTTGATTCTCCTAATGTTCTCCACGGGTATGGTGACTCCTGCAGCCTTTGTTTCTCTGAAATGTGTCCTGTCCTGAGATCAGATACATGATTCAAAGGCTTTAGCACTTGATTCGAAAATGATTTTGTGGATACATCTTTTACGTGTAATGCTGAATGATCATTTGTAGTTTTAATCCTCTGTATTTCAATCATTCGTCTTTTCATTTGAATCCACTCTCGTTGTCTTTTCAAGCGTGCCTTGTCCAGACACATATGAACTGAGGGGGTACGATGACTGGAATGATCACCATGATGATCTTGGGTGTGAGGACGATGTTCATCAGGCCACGTCTGGACTGGCTGTGAGACGAGTGAGTGCTGGTTTGCCCACAGGTCTCTGTTGTTTAAGACAGGTGGAGATGCAGACATATCTCTCCCTGGAGTCCTGGGGATCCCATTGTTATCACATGGAGATAGAGATGGGTTAGAGGAACATAATGTTGTTATCCCCTCTGAGTCATAAATGTGGGCAGGACCATTCGTCCTGCCAGGGGTTTTTGGTGTTTCCTCATACGCAGGATATGATAAACGCAGAAGAGGACACTCATAGAGGGGTGAGGATGGCAGTTCCTGAAAGCCTGTTGGAGAAGGAGGGGGCAGTAGAGGTGTAGGTGGACCTGGAGGTAGAACATGGTCCTCAGCCTCCTCCATCTCCAGACATCCGCCGGGTGTGTGTGGGAGCTCCACCACCTCGACAACAGGAGGCGAAAATCTTCGTCCAAGTTCCATTTCAGGGTCACTGTCGGACAAAGAGCCAGTGGGTGTGATGGGTCTGAGATTCTCTGTTTCTGTAATAACTCGCTGGTTCTCAGAATCTGTAGTGTATTGTGTTTCCAAATCATCTGAAAACATGTTGAAGACAAAAAATATTGAATTTACATCTGCATCTAAACTACAATATTAGTGTAATAAATATACAGTTTATGAAGCAAACACTATGACAATCTTACCTGATAATCCTCTGTAAAAAGGAGATGGTGGACTTGGCAGCTCATGCTCGTGGTCTGAGAAGAATATCACAGGATCTGGCAGCTTAAGTCTGTTTGTTAAACAGTGTTTTACCGGGTCTTGTAAGGTGTATCTGAGAGGCTCAGACAACTTCAGACCTTGCATGTACACTCGAACACTCAGTTCCTCCTCTGGATCATCTGCTGTTTTTGAATCCAAATCTGAAATATCACAAAAACAAATTATGCGACTGTACACTGAAGATTTAGACATTATTTAATAGCCCCGTTTAACAAATCCTATTATTTAAAAAAAAGCTTTTAACAGAATTTTCACCTAAAATCAGTTCAGAAAATACTGAGAAAAATCTGATTTTTTCCAGGCACGATGAAAATACATTGTAAATAATGTCTAATCAAAAACTATTACCAGAGACCAGAAATATTTTACAAGTTTAAAAATGTAAAGACAGCACATAAAATGTGTTTTGACTATACAGTGACCCCTAGTGGAATAATATGAATATATCATGTTAGGAACACAAGGAATGATTTCTGCAAAACAGAAAGTAAATAATCTAACCCAGCCATGTGTGGTCCACATCACTTTCAACAGAAAATGGAGCAGATGGAGTCACAGGGGGTTCGAGATCTTCCTCCCAGTGCGCGAAGGACGAGTGAACATCCGTATCCGTCATGTCCCTGTTGTGAATATCGTCCTCATCTGATGATATCCATATTACTTCCACCATACTGCTATTGTTAACTGGACTTTCAGGTAAAGAACTTTCATCATCCAGCTGATCATCCTCCTCAGAAGACTCTGAGAAGTCAGAAGAGTCACTTCTGTCATCTGTGGAGTCAATGAAAGATCTAGAGGAATCTGATGAGCCATTAACAGATGGAGAGTCAGAGACAGTCCCGGGAGAGACTAAGGAGTTATATCCTTGGCTTTGAGATGCAGACGAGTCTAAACTTGCGTTGCTGATAATATCTGAATGAGGAAAATACTAAATATAAATATAGGTATTATGAATTCTTTACAAAAGTTAAATGCTTAAATTCAATCAATTTCAAAAATGTACAATCATAAGAAACCTGTATCTGAGTAATCTTCATCTTCTCTGAGATCAACCTCCTTAGCCTTATTTAAATCATCAATGTTCTTCTCAAGAGGTTCCTAAAAAATATCAAACATATCACACCTGCACCCACTCATAAAGGAAAAATGTATATCTCCAGATCAAAACAGAGAAAGTTAAACTTAGATACCTGACCAGACATCCGCATTTCCACCTTCTCAGAGTTCTCATCCTCATCACTGTCTAACTCCAGAGGTCTGGAATGTCTACGTTTCACCAGCGAGTCCTCACTGGCCTTATCGGTCATGTCCTCTCCCTCGATCTCTATGGATGGCAGCTTTGGCTCTTTAAGACATAAAAATGTTGCAGATCTAATTAAAACTAATGCAAATGTATACCAATTGATTAACTCATGTATAAATTAGTACTTCTAAAAGGGTAACCAATACTTTTTCAATACTCATGGATTAAGATGGACTGACACAGCTAATGCCAAACTGACCTTCATCCTCAGACTGCTCGGGACTCGCTAAAGGACAGATCCTTTTAAAATCAGTGGAGCCCTGATCCACTTGATTCTTCCTTTTTAACTGAAGATAAACACAAATCATAATCACAACAATCATATTATAAATCTAAACTATTTGCCTTAATTTAAACATTAAAATAGATGGAAACAACAGAAGGGCAGTCATGTGGGTTTACAACATAAGACTAAGTAAGTGATAAAATGATGCTCATTTGGGGTGGACGGTCCCTTTAAGTACAAAGGAGCGAATGTGATGAGCTACTGTAATGCTTATACCTTAAAAGAAGGTAGTTTAATGGCACCACGCAGACTCTGTGGTTTTCCTGTGCCCAGTAAAGTGCCTTTACAACCTGTAGTCCCTATTCTCAGGCATTGCTCTGTCCCCTTAAGCTTGATGTCTTTATTTCCTCTTGATTTAACAGAAGGGGCAGATACCTGGAGACAAACGACAACACAACAGCAAACACTGATTAGTTTTCATATGATTTTATCATATTGAATTATAAGACAGACAAGCACCATATTGTATGCATTACACACACACACACACACACACATATATCATATTTTACATTTTCATGTTGTAATGATATTATTATGTTGGCACAATAACATGTCTTGATAACTAATTTTAAACATTCAAATATATACAGTATTCTTTCAATCATTAATTTCACTATTATTTCAATAATTGACATGGCCTTAGTCAGTATTACAGATATCAAGGTTATATTTTCACAGAATGTTCTTTACATAATGTAGAATGATTTATAGAAAATAGTAAATCACAAAAATGACCTTAGCTGTTTTTCTTACAGGTAGGGTCACATATATACAATACATATGTACACACACCAAAAGAGAAAGACAGCCCACCTTAGCTGTCTGTTCTTTGTCATCCCACCACTGATCAAATGCTTTGAAGGCCACAATCTCAATCATCCTGCGATGTATGTCTTTCTTTACAATAGCCCGTAGCTCTGAAGCTACAACAGCTAGAACTCCATCTACTGTTGCCTTATGGAGAAATTCTTTCAAAGGGACAAAACCTGGTGGGGGGACGGAGGGATTGAATCTGGGCATGGGGAGCGGGGGCCAAGGCGGTCTGTAAGGATAAGAAGAAGGATAAGGTGGGCAATGAGTTACATAATTAAAGGGTGGAGGGCATCCGGATGGAGGTGGAAAGGGGGGTGAGAATGACGCTTGTGTTATTCTTGTAGGGATGGGAAGAGGTATTGGACTTTTCCAAACTTGCTTGACCTTTGGTGGAGGGTACCCAGGTAACAACAGAGGCCCTGGAGGAGGTGCCAGGTTTACATTAGAAGGAGGAAGGGAGGGGAAATGTGTAGGTGGTGGTGGTATAAACATTGGAGGTGGGGGTAACTGAGAAATAGGTGGTACAGAGCTTCTGTTGCTGCAGATCACTGGTATACAAGACGGTTCATTTGAAGTATTGTCATCTTCACTTGGGGTGGGTTCGACCTAGGAAAGAGTTTCACATTTACGTCATAACAACACTATTCTTCATTTGATAATGTTCTTAAAGGGATATTTCACCCAAAATAAAAATTCTACTTGTTACCATTATTTACTCATGCTTATGATGTTTATGAACCATATGACTCACTTCTGATGAGCACGAAGAACATTGAATCATGGTACATCTATTCATAATTATAAGCCCCACACTGACATCTACTCAGCAACAGACTCCCCACTGTAAAAATTAAAAGATCCCTGAAGAACCATTTGAGGTTCTGCCACACCGGTGGACCATTTAAGAGGACCTCGAAGCATGTTTGTTACAAGGAACAGTTCTCTAAGGAACTTTAAGTGCCTAAAGGATCCTGAAAGTTTTTGCAAGATCTACCAACACTGTTAATAGTTCCACCAGTAACCCTATTGTATGAAAAATATTTTAAGGTACCCAGGATATTAGAAACATCTTTAATTTGTCCAGTTCATAAACTAGCATAAATTTGTCTGAGTAGATAAAGTCCAATTTTTGCTTACAGTCATGCTGGAGAAGATCCTGGATGTGTCCATCTTAGCCGATTGAAGATCATGATCCTCATTGGGAAGTGGAGTGGGACTCACATCTTCAATGCCAGATTTGGAAAAACTGTCTCTTGAATAGGAGTCAGTGTTAACAGCATTACAGGACGTCTGGTTACAGTCTGGGAGAGCATCAACAGGCTGACAAACATCTTTCGGAGAGGGCTGGGGGTGAGATACCGTGTCTGTACCATGGTCTTCAGCAGTAGTAGTTTCTGTGTCTGAACAATCTTGGCTGAGGACGGGCAGAAGTGGACTTTCAGCCCTAAGAAGCATTTGAATACGAGAGTCCAGGCTGTCAGGCTTTGCTTCTGGGGTGGGAGACTTAGGAGGACATTGGACGATGGAGTCAGTCTGGTCCTGTGTGGTCTCAATGGTAAGACAGTTTTTGGGGGTGTATGAGTGAGAAAACTGGTCTTGAGGAAAATCATTTTCACGATTATGGTCCACCTCTTGGGTTGTCTTACAATGTACTGTAGATGAAATTCCACTTAAATTATTTTCTGATGCATTTGCATTATTCTGCATATTTGGACAAATGTGAAGAACATCTACTTCAGTAGTCTTTTGTAAAACAGATCTGTGATTAGTGAAAACATCAGGTTTATCACGTGTATACTGTGTGTGGAATTTGAGCTTATCTGGATTTGATTGCGTGGTTATATGTTCCTGAAATTTACTAAAAGGCACTTGGTGGAATGAAGGTCCAGAGCGGTTGTGAAATCCCCTATATACAGGTCGATGTATATAGTGGTGCTGTAGTCTCTGATTATATGCGTTTTGGTACTTGCTCCCCGAGAGATCTGCCCGATGTCCTCTTGAATGTGACTGTTGAGAGGGTGAGAATGGTTTCCTGGAGTTCTTTGTCTATTTGGTAAGCAGCCATTTTGAGATAGAGCTCCACTTTGCATCCAAAACTTTTGCACGGCACCTTGTATAATGCTAGTCTTATCTGAGACTGCCGGCAGTTGGCCAAGAAGCTGAAGCTGTGAGGTGTTTGGAATGGACTGCTGACTAGAAGATGCAATGGAGGTTATCTGTGAAGTCTCATTTTGGGTTTTCTCACTCTGAGATGGAGTGCCTGGTCTGCTGTGGGTAAGAGAAGGGGTGCAAGGAGTGTCTTGGTATTGAGGGGTCTGCCAGAAGCTACTGGGTGTGTCCTGATGCATGCTGGAGTAGGCGGTGTCCATGGATAATGGAGTAGAACAATCCAGTGAGGGGGAACCATTAAATATTGAGGATGATGATGAGAATGCATAAGACAACTTCTTCAGCGGATCACACTCCTGAAAGATTGAAAAGGACTAAAGTCTTATCATATTTTCATATAACAAAACTCATACTTTTATATTTTGAGGCATTTACACATAGAGCTAAATTGCACTTTTTCTTTCCCTAAAATAGATTTTTGCCACATGTATTTTGAAAGGAGGCATAAATACATCTCTTAGAGTAAATAGGTACAGATGCAAGCAAATTTAATTTTATCTAGCGATGCTTTGATGGGTAAAGCCATTAAACAGTAAACCACATCATCCAACTACTCGTCACCTTATGTGCATATTGTATAACAATTTAAGTAATTTAAGCAAGATTCATTTAATTAAAATCAAATGACAAAGATAAACAGCTTTCTGGGAGTACTTACACTGAAGCAGTCAGTGATGGAGGATGGTGACTGGGGTGCCCAGGCTTCATCTCCGACAGGGAGAGTAAATGGGGTATATAGACCACTAACAAGCATTTGGAAGTATCGCTTTCTCTTTATACCTACAGTACAATCAATGAAAGATTATTACAGATACAACAGCTGTTATTGTAAAACTTCCAACAAAATGCAATGAATGCAAGCACTGTAAAACTATATATGATAATGAGTGAGATGTGAAGCAGTATTTACCTTTAGGGTCAAACTCAACATGAATGTTATTTCCCATCACAGAAGTATCGTGGAGCTTTTCTACTGTGTTTTTTGCTGCCCTTGCAGATTCAAAAACAACCTTCGCTATTCCCAAATGCCTATTATTCTTTGGATTGTACAAAACTTTTAAATCCTGAACTTCTCCAAATTGTTTACACATGTCAGATAGGAAACCATCTCTAATGTTGTCATTGAGTCTGGCAAATGTCAACTCCTTTGGTGCTCAACATAATTCTCATCAACCTAAAAAACATGATTATTAGCTTTTAGTTAATAAACAAAATGTTGATAAGATGCTTTACACATATTACACATAAAACATAGTAGGTCAGAGAAATTAACTTAATAAAATAATAAATTGTTAATAAAATATAGGGAATAATATATTTAGCAATTATATCAAACAACCATTGCACAGGTGAAACATTTATTTTAACTTTTATTTCAATATTTCATAGTTGAATTCTAATCCAATCATGACAAACTATATATCGATGAAAATATCTAAGACTCAAGAATAAATATTTGACAAATTTTCGTAACAGTAAAAGCATACTTAAAAAATAATAAGAAATCTTAATGTTCTTTTTTGAAACACCTAAAATAAAAAGATTTCAAGAAATGTACACAATTAAATTAAATATCTAAATAAAAAATTTAGTTTGCAAAGTGTATTTATATGTGTATGCTCAATATGTGCATCAGGCTAAATACTGTAATACAAATAAAAATATTTTTTACATATTTTGTTCCATGTTTTGTTATGCTGTAACTTATACTAACCTTGAATTTGGGAACTCGGAGATCTACTTCTGTGTATTTACTCCAAAAGCGAGTAACTCTGGGATCTCGTACAACATCCACAGGGAAACATCCAGGGTGCTGCCATTAAAAATCATTCAGTACGAGCTTCATTCGTTCATTAATACTTGACACAATGTAAACAATATCTAAACATTACATCTAAAGTTTGACATTTAAACATACGAACATCGTGTGATTGTCATGCATTATAAAGAGACTGACTCACAGGTGCGCTGAAGTGTTGTCCATCATAGCGGTACAGTTTTTGAGTTTCACTGCTCAAATCTGGATCAATAATCAGTTTGTAACAACTCCAGCTTGGTGTCGCTTCTTCCGCGTTATCGAAACGATTATTTTTTACGAATGCATCTAAAGTGGACAAATCACAGCACACGATAAAAATGTCAGTTTTTTCTCGACGCAAGCAGTGAGTTATGAATAATACATTAGGCCTGAGAGCTATTGCGATAACTGTATTTCTTACCGTTATCTTTCTGCTGACCCTCCTTTTCGACGCTTTCGTACATGATTCGCAGTCATTGTACAATGTTGGTAAATTGCTCTTTATGGAACTTTAAGCGAATAATACGATGTTTCTCACACACATCCGGAATCTGTTGTTAGGAGGCTGTATGTCTTGTCTGTCTCCCAGGAGGGGAATCAGCATCAGTGCTGCACAACAGGTGGGTGGAACCTGTCGCCACACCCGCACTTTCATCAGTTTCGTGTCTGCCTACAGATGAACGGAGGGAGATTGAGGTAAAATGTCACCCCCTTATTTTAAAACGCGTGTTTTTGTTTTCTTCCCCTAATGTACAAAAGCCTCATTTAGGCCTACGTGATAGAGGGATAAACATGGTCACGTGGTGTTTTTGTCAAAATGGCTAGTGTTTTAAAATTTGTCCCTCATAAAATATATTTATTATGCATTTCGACTATTTATGTCTACAAGTAAAAATTTCACACGTTTCACGTTTCCGTTGCCTTCCTCTGCTTCAGGCTTTGTGGAGTACATTTTACTTGCCTTCATAATTTTTCCAATCAATTAGATGAGAAAAAACAAAGAAAATAGTTGGGCAATTGTGTTTAAATTTACGTATGTATTTAAGAGCAAGAAATGACTAGAAAACCGCAGGCTAACTTACTAAATGAAACGTGTTAAGTAAAAAGACAAAATATTATTTGTTTGTAAAAATAAACGTTAGCTTTATTTACACGTTTACAGTGTATGATAATATAATGAAATAAAGTGGTTCAGATTGACATATATATTACAGTATAGTATTGGTTTTATTAAGAGTGTTTAGCTATTCAGAACGTACTGGTGTGATGTCATCGTGCCACGCCCATGTAATTTGCATACAACCCACAACCTGCAATGTCTTGAGCAAAAAAAGGGTTTTTTTTATTAATACGGACGAATTTCACCAAAATCGTTATATTCTCACAAAGTATAAAATGAATACTTTAAATCTAAGTAAAAAAACAACAACACGTTGACGACCTACCGTCTTGTAAACACCAAAGGCAAAAAGGTAGTTTATATATCAGCGGTGAAGTATCTGCTTTCGGTACGGCGTGGGCTTGCAGTCCACGAAGGAACGTGGCACGCTCCTTCCAACCGTAGTGCTGGGAACCTCTGTCATAAAAAAACAAGAGCACGTTGACGTGAAAAAAAAATGTACGCGTTGACGTACAAAAAAAAAAAAAAGAGCACGTTGACGTAAAAAAAAAAAAGTTGACGTAAAAAAAAAAAAAAAAAAAGTACACGTTGACGTAAAAAAAAAAATGTACGCCTTGACGTACTAAAAAAAAAAAAAGTACACGTTGACGTAAAAAAAAAAGGCAGAGGTTCTTTTTAAATAAAAGTTTTTTTTATTCTGAATACCTTCAGTTTTATACAACTGGGCAATTGAATGCTTCATCTGTAGGTATGAATAATACTATATAAAACAAGGTCATAAAGTTTTTTTTTCACCAACTTATTGGTGTTTTTTGGACTTTTTAAAATCTCCCCATTATTTGTACTTTTTAAGTATTATTGGGGACAATATAACAACCCTCAAACAACAATCAAAAACTGAAAATAAAAATAGCTTGAATGACTCGTTTGATAAAAATAATTTATTATAACACTTTGTAACTTCTCCTGTGAATACTTTGCATTTATTAATATATATTTGTGATATATATATAATATATAATATAATACATATATGAAAGGATGTATTTTGTCTTTTAAAAAGTTTTGAAAAATAATTGCTGAAAATTCCCTTTTTTATTTTTTCATTTGTTTTTGTCATTTCTTTTGCCCCTCTTAAAACTAATAAATGGTATTTAAATGCCAGCTTGTTTGTAACATTTTGTTAAAAAATAAGAAATTATATAAAAAAACACTCCTTATTTGCTTATTTTGTATGTTTATTTCTTTTTACCACCACTTACACAAAGCCACAGAAAGCTGAATTAAATTTTAATTAACGACATAAAGAGACGTGTTTCTTCATTAAATTCATTTACTAAAGGTGTCCCAAGTTACAGATAATAGATGCCCTGCACGCTTTTCAGCTCAATCATCTTTGAAGTGTGTACTGTAGGCAGGGCATGGTGATGCTCACTTTGAATTGCGCCCTGAGAGTGCATGTGTAAACCGAGTGCACGCGCCAGACGCTTCTGCGCGTGCAGTTGCCATGACAATGAAGTTTCGCTGGTTGGGCACCAGAGCTCATTCAGAGTGCAGTAAATTAATCTTTACTTTATCGTTTACTTTATTTTTTTAAGAGTAAGGTGTGCATACCTGGAGTCCATTTGATAATGCACAGGAATTTACATTTAGACGACATTATACCCAAGTTACCATCTCTTGACTGGGACTTATTATCAGTAAGTTCAAGAAACCATTACAAGTATCTCTTGTGTAATCACCTGATAACTATTTGTACTTTAATAGTGCTAAGTGTAATTATTAGCTTTGTCAAAAATATAGAGGTCTAGATATCTAATAGAGAATTCAATTTGCAATAAATATATATATAAACTGAAATATTTCTGAACAACACATTTCTCACTGCAGTCAGACAATGAAGAGGAGAAATCTGTCCTTCAAAGACCAGAAGTCCTTCTTTTGCCGGAGGGGATGGAGGTGCATCTGTGTGTTTCACTGAAGGAGCCTGAAACCCATGTGTGTGATAAAAAGAGAAAGAGGGTTTGTCATCTCAGATAATTTTTCACATCACATTTATCTTTTCTACAGGGTCCACTCAAATCTGTTACACAGTCATTCATGACATTCAGGTTACGCAACTCTAAAGAACAAGTTTGGTTTCATTATAAATACACTTGAAATATTTGTAACACTCGCTTGAGAACAATGAGGAAACACAATTTGTGGTCTCATGATTTGACTTCAGGAAATGACACAAAATCACAATCAGTGCATCTATGAGTGGTATACACCTCAAAATAAATAAATATACTGTAAAATATAAAACATGAGGAACTTCAAAAGAATAGATTTCATATTCGTTATCACACATGAAAAATGTTTTTATGCTGCTTCTTAAAACTAAAGAGCAGAAATGAAGAAGTTACAGCAAAACACAGCAGAGCAGCGGTGGATTGAGGCCAGTAGATAAAAACAACTGTCATTCGTGTGATAAACACTTCTTCTGTCATTGTTGTTTAACTTCAGGTGTTGCTTTAAAGCAGCTTATATATTAGCACAATAAAGTTGTTTTAGAAATGCAAAAACTGCATGTGTCTTTATATAATGGGGCAGGTTATCCAGCCTTAGGTGTTTGTAATGAATGCTAAAACAGGACGATTTTAAAACACTGCTTGATTTATGACTTTCATGCTTTTCACAAATAAGAGACAGGACAACACTCCAATCAACCAATTAGATTTTAGGGATAAGTTTACAATTCATTTCAGATTTAGACTTACAGACATTTTTAAGCCTAACAGTCTTTATCCACGTATTATTTTATCTTAGGATATACATCTCTCACTTGGCAAAATCAGGTTGAGCATGAATTATAAACCATACCATTTTCCAATTTGCTGAATAAATATTTAATGGATTTTATTTTATTGAAGGAGGTTTAACCATCAAATTAATTGTCCTTGATTTTTTATATTTCATGGATGAAAAAAAATCGATATATCTATTGATCGGTAGAGGGCGCCAAAGGCTAGTCTACCTCATTTATCAGATTTAAAGTGGAAATTTCCCCAAATTATTTTGATCGAGTCTTTTTTTGCTGAAAGTAATTGTAATACTGCGGACTTCACTAGTATATACTATGTATCTGTATTTGTGTTTTGTACAATATTTATTTTTTGTATTTTGTATTTCTTTAAAATAAACTACATTCTAAACTGAATTTCTTGAAGACATTTAAAGCTCTTCATTAGAGTCAAAAATAAGGGCTTGGAGGCCGTGGGGGAGTTCATGGCAAGAATGGAAATATTCTGCATTTTAGGCTGAATACATCAGGGGAAAACTCAAAACTGTTGAAATGAATAGACAATCACTTTATTCATTTACTGCACTTGCAAGAAAAATCTTTGTTACAACATAACACTTGTGAGCGGGACCAGGCAGATTACATAGTAAGTCATGTGATGTTTTGTGGGTCTGTCATAAGCTTGAATTTCCACTTTAATGTGATTATATGTGAGACTGGGCTGGCATCATTTACTCGTCCTGGGCTCATTTTTCTGTATGTCAATACAACAGCAAACTTGCAAAAATGCAGTACAGTCTTATGATGTGCATATCTCTGTTTTTGCTGTTTGAAACAGGTAAGATAGGATATGTTATCATTTTTATGAAATTATCTATTACAAAAATGGGGGTAAAAATTGCAGTGCGTTTATCATTGTTTTCTGTTTGTAGTTCATGGATGGTACATGTATACTCTAGCTCTCTGTCGTGTACTGGGCTCAAGCTAGAACATGTTGAGTTTATCTACTCATTAAATTACAACAAGGTTGAACTGATAAGGTTTAACAGCACTGCAAGTAAGTTTGTTGGTTTCACTGATTATGGAATGAAATGGGCAGATGACCTTAATAATAAAACAGAGTGGTTACATCAAGAAACTGTAAGAGAGATTGCAAACTGCAAAAGCTTTGGAGCACTGTATCTCCCTTTGGTAGAAAAAACAGGTAAGAAACTTCAGACTTCAAAAATGTTACTTTACAATTACATGCAACAAATGAGATACTCAATATAAAACACAAGATTAATCTTTATGTGTCTGCAGTAAAACCAGAAATCATTATCCGGTCAGTAAGGCAGGCCAGCGGTAAACAACCTGCCATGCTGATATGCAGCGCTTATGACTTTTACCCCAAACTCATCAAAATAAGCTGGATGAGAGACGGTGAGGTGGTGACTTCTGATGTGAGCTCGACAGAAGATCTGTCTGATGGAGACTGGTATTACCAGATTCACTCACACCTGGAATACTTCCCCAAACCTGGAGAAAAGATCATCTGTGTGGTGGAGCATGCCAGTTCAAACAAACCCATGATCTACCACTGGGGTAAGAACATATATCATACCCTGAGAAAGAAAATCATTTAGAAAGATCATATAATACCTACTTGATGTCAACCCAGATGACATTTGATTCATCAAGCATGTAAAGTCAAAGAGGGAGTCCTGATCATAAACCACTTTCTCTAAATTAGGCTTCTCCATTAGAACATTATAATACACTACAAATGATAATAAAATAAAGGATTTGAGTCTATTTTTAAAAGTATTACTCTCAAGTGTTTTATGGGTCGAAGGCAATTTGTTAAACATTACAAACATTCATTAAAGGGGTGATATGACAGCGTTTTCACATTTTACAGAGTTGGTGGCAGGATCATGGGCAACACAAAAATCATGTTTTGTTTTACAGATTCCTCTCTGTCTGAGTTTGATGAGAATAAGATCATTACTGGGGCTACAGGGCTTGTGTTGGGGATAATTATGACAGCTGGAGGATTTATCTACTATAAGAGAAAACACACAGGTTGGTTTTTAACAATTTTCTTGTAAAAAAAAAACATGCAACACCTTTATTGGTGCAATGCCTTTAAAAAAAACACTAACTATTAGTCTAATGTTTGCATATTTAAAGAACTATATTTAGCATGCTTTAGTTTTGTTAGTTAATCACACATTTGGAAAATCGTTTGTTAAAGTACTGAATGTGTTTTACACAGTAATTATGTAAACACAATATTTACACAAAATATGTCTGTATCATTCATCTTTTTATATATATGTTTTGTACATTTTAACACATCACTTTTAAGCGTGTCAAAGATTCTTCTGGTTAAATGAATTTATTTTGTGCTTCTGTTCCAGGTATCCTCAGACACTCACAGCCAGCATCATTTGGAACAACAAATGTAATGGGTGCTGATGATATGGTGCTGGACTAATGACTCATTTTTATAGTTTGTAGTTGTATTTTCCACCTTCATTATAGAAACTGGCAGTGCACCTTGTATACTGATATGGTAAGACTGTAATCTCAGACATTTTTGTGTTGTTCTGGAACAGGAGCGTCTTTGCACAGGCTTCCAAGGATCTCGGTCAGGAAAAAATGAATTGTTTATTTTTCATGAACGTCAAAGTCATGTCAATGCCAACCTACATGTTTGTTGAGTACAATTCACTGTTTGATTAGAAAGATGCTTTATGCAACTTGTTTCATGTAGCTTGCGGGATGTATCAATGATACAAAGACCTCACATATAAAACGCTCAAGGAACATGTGATCTCACGTCATCACCCCTCATTTTTTCATATCAATAACATACAGACAGCTGTGCATTAGTTTCTCAACACTACAGTTTATTAATTATATTTTACTTATAAAAGAATACATTTTTTGCCCTTTTGATTCTTGATCTGTAAAGATTTGTTTTGTAAGGGATGGTGGAGTATACATTAAAAACTTAATTCTGCTTGTTCTGTTTTTTTTCTGTACTTTTTGACATTTTTACTCCTGCTGTAAAACTCCTGTAACATCTGGTATTGTTGTGTATTATGTCAATAACAGCACAGTGGCATTGGCTTGCTATATTGTGTGTGCTGTTGAGTCTTACAAAGTGTATTTGTCACATGTCACAAGCAATGCCATGATTGCACCCCTTCCCAAAAATAGTTTAAGCCTCTTCTTATAGCTGCATGACGTGAATCATAAAAAAATAACAAGTACAAAAATGCAGTCAGTAAGGAAAGGATAATAATACTTATCCATTTTTTTCTGAAACATTTCTGAAAAAAGTTTATTAAACTAGACAAAAACAGTTAATTAGATGTCAATAGTGAATAACACCAAAACAGACAATAACAAGTTGCCAAACAGATCAGAGAAAAAATCCAGATCCACCATTCATACGACTGCAAATGACAATGATTAGACAATTCCCTTTTTGTTATGTAAATCCCTCATTCAATTAACACCTGCACTTCTAAAATGGTCACCATATTAGGTGATCTTGTTTGTATTAGTGACAATTCCAAACTACAAATCACAGAAGTGACTTCAATGTTTGTTATAATTTGCTGGTCTTTCAGGACTTAATCCTGAAAATCCACTTGCAATTCCCTGAAAATTACTGTATGTCACTAGATGGCATTTATTCAGTTCAGTAAAGGTTCTGCTACTCAAAATATTTAAGGTTTTATTTAACAGTTTAATTATGTTAAGAAAACTAAATTCCATAACGTGGAACAAATGTGCACAGTTGAATTAAGTTTGAAAATACATTTTAAAAATCTGTGTACTTTACCTAGAGATTATGATGTCACAGAATTACAGCACAGCCTATTGGCTGATTGGAGAAAAGTGAAAAAAAAAGTGCTTGTAGACAAGGGTTTGCCATTTCTTGCTGTTTCTAATGAAACCTTCAAACATATTGTTTGGGAGACATACAATTCTACATCCTGACTGTGTACTGACATACTTTAAAATGGAGGGAGTTTTTATAACTACACTTATCGTCGCCTGTGTCTTTTACATTGAGGCTCAGAGTAAGTGTCATTGTATAAATTCATGTTTTATCATACCCATTTGTTTGATTCTAAATAGTAAATAAATAATTGACCATTTTAATAACTAACCTCTAACCTCTAAGTTACAGGCTATCATGAATATGGACTGATTGAATCTTGTGGAGACAGAACAGATCAAGATGATTTCCTTATTATATACAATGATGAACAAGCGGCACATGTGGACTTCCAACAGAAGAAAGACATTCTCACGACACCCGATTTTATTGGCCCTGTTCAGTATCACTCAATGGTTTGGGATGCGATAGGAGTTTTAGGTATTTGCAGAGATGAAGGTGAAAGGTTAAAAGAGGTGTATGCCAGTTCATCAAAGCCACTTGGTAAGTAATTTTAATAACACTTCATAATAAGTTTCCATTTGTAAACTAACAATGAACAATCCTTCCACAGTATTTTTTTAATCTTAGTCCATTTTTATTTTAACATTTAATCGTTTATTATGAAATAACACATAACATAGAAATGATAGGTGATTTGTACATCTTCCAGATCCAGAGATCCAGTGATGCAGAGCTGAACATTAAAAACACCCTGATCTGTCACGTGACTGGATTTTACCCTCCACCTGTCACAATCTCATGGACCAAGAACAATCTGAATGTGACGGAAAACACAACTCTCACTCTCATATCTAAGACTTAAGAATAAATATTTGACAAATTTTCGTAACAGTAAAAGCATACTTAAAAAATAATAAGAAATCTTAATGTTCTTTTTTGAAACACCTAAAATAAAAAGATTTCAAGAAATGTACACAATTAAATTAAATATCTAAATAAAAAATTTAGTTTGCAAAGTGTATTTATATGTGTATGCTCAATATGTGCATCAGACTAAATACTGTAATACAAATAAAAATATTTTTTACATATTTTGTTCCATGTTTTGTTATGCTGTAACTTATACTAACCTTGAATTTGGGAACTCGGAGATCTACTTCTGTGTATTTACTCCAAAAGCGAGTAACTCTGGGATCTCGTACAACATCCACAGGGAAACATCCAGGGTGCTGCCATTAAAAAATCATTCAGTACGAGCTTCATTCGTTCATTAATACTTGACACAATGTAAACAATATCTAAACATTACATCTAAAGTTTGACATTTAAACATATGAACATCGTGTGATTGTCATGCATTATAAAGAGACTGACTCACAGGTGCGCTGAAGTGTTGTCCATCATAGCGGTACAGTTTTTGAGTTTCACTGCTCAAATCTGGATCAATAATCAGTTTGTAACAACTCCAGCTTGGTGTCGCTTCTTCCGCGTTATCGAAACGATTATTTTTTACGAATGCATCTAAAGTGGACAAATCACAGCACACGATAAAAATGTCAGTTTTTTCTCGACGCAAGCAGTGAGTTATGAATAATACATTAGGCCTGAGAGCTATTGCGATAACTGTATTTCTTACCGTTATCTTTCTGCTGACCCTCCTTTTCGACGCTTTCGTACATGATTCGCAGTCATTGTACAATGTTGGTAAATTGCTCTTTATGGAACTTTAAGCGAATAATACGATGTTTCTCACACACATCCGGAATCTGTTGTTAGGAGGCTGTATGTCTTGTCTGTCTCCCAGGAGGGGAATCAGCATCAGTGCTGCACAACAGGTGGGTGGAACCTGTCGCCACACCCGCACTTTCATCAGTTTCGTGTCTGCCTACAGATGAACGGAGGGAGATTGAGGTAAAATGTCACCCCCTTATTTTAAAACGCGTGTTTTTGTTTTCTTCCCCTAATGTACAAAAGCCTCATTTAGGCCTACGTGATAGAGGGATAAACATGGTCACGTGGTGTTTTTGTCAAAATGGCTAGTGTTTTAAAATTTGTCCCTCATAAAATATATTTATTATGCATTTCGACTATTTATGTCTACAAGTAAAAATTTCACACGTTTCACGTTTCCGTTGCCTTCCTCTGCTTCAGGCTTTGTGGAGTACATTTTACTTGCCTTCATAATTTTTCCAATCAATTAGATGAGAAAAAACAAAGAAAATAGTTGGGCAATTGTGTTTAAATTTACGTATGTATTTAAGAGCAAGAAATGACTAGAAAACCGCAGGTTAACTTACTAAATGAAACGTGTTAAGTAAAAAGACAAAATATTATTTGTTTGTCAAAATAAACGTTAGCTTTATTTACACGTTTACAGTGTATGATAATATAATGAAATAAAGTGGTTCAGATTGACATATATATTACAGTATAGTATTGGTTTTATTAAGAGTGTTTAGCTATTCAGAACGTACTGGTGTGATGTCATCGTGCCACGCCCATGTAATTTGCATACAACCCACAACCTGCAATGTCTTGAGCAAAAAAAGGGTTTTTTTTATTAATACGGACGAATTTCACCAAAATCGTTATATTCTCACAAAGTATAAAATGAATACTTTAAATCTAAGTAAAAAAACAACAACACGTTGACGACCTACCGTCTTGTAAACACCAAAGGCAAAAAGGTAGTTTATATATCAGCGGTGAAGTATCTGCTTTCGGTACGGCGTGGGCTTGCAGTCCACGAAGGAACGTGGCACGCTCCTTCCAACCGTAGTGCTGGGAACCTCTGTCATAAAAAAACAAGAGCACGCTGAAACGTGAAAAAATGTACGCGTTGGACGCAAAAAAAAAAAAAAAAGACGTTGGACGTAAAAAAAAAAAAAAAGAGCACGTTGACGTAAAAAAAAAAAAAAATGTACGCGTTGACGTACTAAAAAAAAAAAAAGTACACGTTGACGTAAAAAAAAAAATGTACGCCTTGACGTACTAAAAAAAAAGTACACGTTGACGTAAAAAAAAAAGGCAGAGGTTCTTTTTAAATAAAAGTTTTTTTTATTCTGAATACGTTCAGTTTTATACAACTGGGCAATTGAATGCTTCATCTGTAGGTATGAATAATACTATATAAAACAAGGTCATAAAGTTTTTTTTTCACCAACTTATTGGTGTTTTTTTTGGACTTTTTAAAATCTCCCCATTATTTGTACTTTTTAAGTATTATTGGGGACAATATAACAACCCTCAAACAACAATCAAAAACTGAAAATAAAAATTGCTTGAATGACTCGTTTGATAAAAATAATTTATTATAACACTTTGTAACTTCTCCTGTGAATACTTTGCATTTATTAATATATATTTGTGATATATATATAATATATAATATAATACATATATGAAAGGATGTATTTTGTCTTTTAAAAAGTTTTAAAAAATAATTGCTGAAAATTCCCTTTTTTATTTTTTCATTTGTTTTTGTCATTTCTTTTGCCCCTCTTAAAACTAATGAATGGTATTTAAATGCCAGCTTGTTTGTAACATTTTGTTAAAAAATAAGAAATTATATAAAAAACACTCCTTATTTGCTTATTTTGTATGTTTATTTCTTTTTACCACCACTTACACAAAGCCACAGAAAGCTGAATTAAATTTTAATTAACGACATAAAGAGACGTGTTTCTTCCTTAAATTCATTTACTAAAGGTGTCCCAAGTTACAGATAATAGATGCCCTGCACGCTTTTCAGCTCAATCATCTTTGGAGTGTGTACTGTAGGCAGGGCATGGTGATGCTCACTTTGAATTGCGCCCTGAGAGTGCATGTGTAAACCGAGTGCACGCGCCAGACGCTTCTGCGCGTGCGGTTGCCATGACAACCGAAGTTTCGCTGGTTGGGCACCAGAGCTCATTCAGAGTGCGGTAAATTAATCTTTACTTTATCGTTTACTTTATTTTTTTAAGAGTAAGGTGTGCATACCTGGAGTCCATTTGATAATGCACAGGAATTTACATTTAGACGACATTATACCCAAGTTAACCAAAAGAGAAAGACAGCCCACCTTAGCTGTCTGTTCTTTGTCATCCCACCACTGATCAAATGCTTTGAAGGCCACAATCTCAATCATCCTGCGATGTATGTCTTTCTTTACAATAGCCCGTAGTTCTGAAGCTACAACAGCTAGAACTCCATCTACTGTTGCCTTATGGAGAAATTCTTTCAAAGGGACAAAACCTGGTGGGGGGACGAAGGGATTGAATCTGGGCATGGGGAGCGGGGGCCAAGGCGGTCTGTAAGGATAAGAAGAAGGATAAGGTGGGCAATGAGTTACATAATTAAAGGGTGGAGGGCATCCGGATGGAGGTGGAAAGGGGGATGAGAATGACGCTTGTGTTATTCTTGTAGGGATGGGAAGAGGTATTGGACTTTTCCAAACTTGCTTGACCTTTGGATGAGGGTACCCAGGTAACAACAGAGGCCCTGGAGGAGGAGGAGGTGCCAGGTTTACATTAGAAGGAGGAAGGGAGGGGAAATGTGTAGGTGGTGGTGGTATAAACATTGGAGGTGGGGGTAACTGAGAAATAGGTGGTACAGAGCTTCTGTTGCTGCAGATCACTGGTATACAAGACGGTTCATTTGAAGTATTGTCATCTTCACTTGGGGTGGGTTCGACCTAGGAAAGAGTTTCACATTTAGGTCAAAACAACACTATTCTTCATTTGATAATGTTCTTAAAGGGATATTTCACCCAAAATAAAAATTCTGTCATCATTACTAATCATTATTGTTACCATTATTTACTCATGCTTATGATGTTTATGAACCATATGACTCACTTCTGATGAGCACGAAGAACATTGAATCATGGTACATCTATTCATAATTATAAGCCCCACATTGACATCTACTCAGCAACAGACTCCCCACTGTAAAAATTATCCTTATCCCCACTGATCCTTGAAGAACCATTTTAGGTTCTGCCACACCGGTGGACCATTTAAGAGGACCTCGAAGCATGTTTGTTACAAGGAACAGTTCTCTAAGGAACTTTAAGTGCCTAAAGGATCCTGAAAGTTTTTGCAAGATCTACCAACACTGTTAATAGTTCCACCAGTAACCCTATTGTATGAAAAATATTTTAAGGTACCCAGGATATTAGAAACATCTTTAATTTGTCCAGTGCATAAACTAGCATAAATTTGTCTGAGTAGATAAAGTCCAATTTTTGCTTACAGTCATGCTGGAGAAGATCCTGGATGTGTCCATCTTAGCCGATTGAAGATCATGATCCTCATTGGGAAGTGGAGTGGGACTCACATCTTCAATGCCAGATTTGAAAAAACTGTCTCTTGAATAGGAGTCAGTGTTAACAGCATTACAGGACGTCTGGTTACAGTCTGGGAGAGCATCAACAGGCTGACAAACATCTTTCGGAGAGGGCTGGGGGTGAGATACGGTGTCTGTACCATGGTCTTCAGCAGTAGTAGTTTCTGTGTCTGAACAATCTTGGCTGAGGGACGGGCAGAAGTGGACTTTCAGCTAAGAAGCATTTGAATACGAGAGTCCAGGCTGTCAGGCTTTGCTTCTGGGGTGGGAGACTTAGGAGGACATTGGACGATGGAGTCAGTCTGGTCCTGTGTGGTCTCAATGGTAAGACAGTTTTTGGGGGTGTATGAGTGAGAAAACTGGTCTTGAGGAAAATCATTTTCACGATTATGGTCCACCTCTTGGGTTGTCTTACAATGTACTGTAGATGAAATTCCACTTAAATTATTTTCTGATGCATTTGCATAATTCTGCATATTTGGACAAATGTGAAGAACATCTACTTCAGTAGTCTTTTGTAAAACAGATCTGTGATTAGTGAAAACATCAGGTTTATCACGTGTATACTGTGTGTGGAATTTGAGCTTATCTGGATTTGATTGCGTGGTTATATGTTCCTGAAATTTACTAAAAGGCACTTGGTGGAATGAAGGTCCAGAGCGGTTGTGAAATCCCCTATATACAGGTCGATGTATATAGTGGTGCTGTGGTCTACGATTATATGCGTTTTGGTACTTGCTCGAGAGATCTGCCCCGATGTCCTCTTGAATGTGACTGTTGAGAGGGTGAGAATGGTTTCCTGGAGTTCTTTGTCTATTTGGTAAGCAGCCATTTTGAGATAGAGCTCCACTTTGCATCCAAAACTTTTGCACGGCACCTTGTATAATGCTAGTCTTATCTGAGACTGCCGGCAGTTGGCCAAGAAGCTGAAGCTGTGAGGTGTTTGGAATGGACTGCTGACTAGAAGATGCAATGGAGGTTATCTGTGAAGTCTCATTTTGGGTTTTCTCACTCTGAGATGGAGTGCCTGGTCTGCTGTGAGTAAGAGAAGGGGTGCAAGGAGTGTCTTGGTATTGAGGGGTCTGCCAGAAGCTACTGGGTGTGTCCTGATGCATGCTGGAGTAGGCGGTGTCCATGGATAATGGAGTAGAACAATCCAGTGAGGGGGAACCATTAAATATTGAGGATGATGAAGATGATGAGAATGCATAAGACAGCTTCTTCAGCGGATCACACTCCTGAAAGATTGAAAAGGACTAAAGTCTTATCATATTTTCATATAACAAAACTCATACTTTTATATTTTGAGGCATTTACACATAGAGCTAAATTGCACTTTTTCTTTCCCTGAAATAGATTTTTGCCACATTTATTTTGAAAGGAGGCATAAATATATCTCTTAGAGTAAATAGGTACAGATGCAAGCAAATTTAATTTTATCTAGCGATGCTTTGATGGGTAAAGCCATTAAACAGTAAACCACATCATCCAACTACTCGTCACCTTATGTGCATATTGTATAACAATTTAAGTAATTTAAGCAAGATTCATTTAATTAAAATCAAATGACAAAGATAAACAGCTTTCTGGGAGTACTTACACTGAAGCAGTCAGTGATGGAGGATGGTGATTGGGGTGCCCAGGCTTCATCTCCGACAGGGAGAGTAAATGGGGTATATAGACCACTAACAAGCATTTGGAAGTATCGCTTTCTCTTTATACCTACAGTACAATCAATGAAAGATTATTACAGATACAACAGCTGTTATTGTAAAACTTCCAACAAAATGCAATAAATGCAAGCACTGTAAAACTATATATGATAATGAGTGAGATGTGAAGCAGTATTTACCTTTAGGGTCAAACTCAACATGAATGTTATTTCCCATCACAGAAGTATCGTGGAGCTTTTGTACTGTGTTTTTTGCTGACCTTGCAGATTCAAAAACAACCTTCGCTATTCCCAAATGCCTATTATTCTTTGGATTGTACAAAACTTTTAAATCCTGAACTTCTCCAAATTGTTTACACATGTCAGATAGGAAACCATCTCTAATGTTGTCATTGAGTCTGGCAAATGTCAACTCCTTTGGTGCTCCAACATAATTCTCATCAACCTAAAAAAACATGATTATTAGCTTTTAGTGAATAAACAAAATGTTGATAAGATGCTTTACACATATTACACATAAAACATAGTAGGTCAGAGAAATTAACTTAATAAAATAATAAATTGTTAATAAAATATAGGGAATAATATATTTAGCAATTATATCAAACAACCATTGCACAGGTGAAACATTTATTTTAACTTTTATTTCAATATTTCATAGTTGAATTCTAATCCAATCATGACAAACTATATATCTATGAAAATATCTAAGACTCAAGAATAAATATTTGACAAATTTTCGTAACAGTAAAAGCATACTTAAAAAATAATAAAAAATCTTAATGTTCTTTTTTGAAACACCTAAAATAAAAAGATTTCAAGAAATGTAAAAAATTTAGTTTGCAAAGTGTATTTATATGTGTATGCTCAATATGTGCATCAGGCTAATTACTGTAATACAAATAAAAAGATTTTTACATATTTTGTTACATGTTTTGTTATGCTGTAACTTATACTAACCTTGAATTTGGGAACTCGGAGATCTACTTCTATGTATTTACTCCAAAAGCGAGTAACTCTGGGATCTCGTACAACATCCACAGGGAAACATCCAGGGTGCTGCCATTAAAAAATCATTCAGTACGAGCTTCATTCGTTCATTAATACTTGACACAATGTAAACAATATCTAAACATTACATCTAAAGTTTGACATTTAAACATACGAACATCGTGTGATTGTCATGCATTATAAAGAGAGTTTTTTATCGACGCAAGCAGTGAGTTATGAATAATACATTAGGCCTGAGAGCTATTGCGATAACTGTATTTTTTACCGTTATCATTCTGCTGACTCTCCTTTTCGACGCTTTCGTACATGATTCGCAGTCATTGTACAATGTTGGTAAATTGCTCTTTATGGAACTTTAAGCGAATAATACGATGTTTCTCACACACATCCGGAATCTGTTGTTAGGAGGCTGTATGTCTTGTCTGTCTCCCAGGAGGGGAATCAGCATCAGTGCTGCACAACAGGTGGGTGGAACCTGTCGCCACACCCGCACTTTCATCAGTTTCGTGTCTGCCTACAGATGAACGGAGGGAGATTGAGGTAAAATGTCACCCCCTTATTTTAAAACGCGTGTTTTTGTTTTCTTCCCCTAATGTACAAAAGCCTCATTTAGGCCTACGTGATAGAGGGATAAACATGGTCACGTGGTGTTTTTGTCAAAATGGCTAGTGCTTTTTAAAATTTGTCCCTCATAAAAAATATATTTATTATGCATTTCGACTATTTATGTCTACAAGTACAAATTTCACACGTTTCACGTTTCCGTTGCCTTCCTCTGCTTCAGGCTTTGTGGAGTACATTTTACTTGCCTTCATAATTTTTCCAATCAATCAGATGAGAAAAAACAAAGAAAATAGTTGGGCAATTGTGTTTAAATTTACGTATGTATTTAAGAGCAAGAAATGACTAGAAAACCGCAGGCTAACTTACTAAATGAAACGTGTTAAGTAAAAAGACAAAATATTATTTGTTTGTAAAAATAAACGTTAGCTTTATTTACACGTTTACAGTGTATGATAATATAATGAAATAAAGTGGTTCAGATTGACATATATATTACAGTATAGTATTGGTTTTATTAAGAGTGTTTAGCTATTCAGAACGTACTGGTGTGATGTCATCGTGCCACGCCCATGTAATTTGCATACAACCCACAACCTGCAATGTCTTGAGCAAAAAAGGGTTTTTTATTAATACGGACGAATTTCACCAAAATCGTTATATTCTCACAAAGTATAAAATGAATACTTTAAATCTAAGTAAAAAACAACAACACGTTGTTGACCGTTTACCGTCTTGTAAACACCAAAGGCAAAAGGTAGTTTATATATCAGCGTGAAGTATCTGCTTTTCGGCACGGGCGTGGGCTTGCAGTCCACGAAGGAACGTGGCACGCTCCTTCCAACCGTAGTGCTGGGAACCCTGTCATAAAAACAAGAGCACGTTGAGGAAAAAAACAACGCGTTGACGTTGACAAAAAAAAAAAAAAAAAGAGCACGCTTGGCGTAAAAAAAAATGTACGCGTTGACGTACAAAAAAAAAAAAAAAAGAGCACGTTGACGTAAAAAAAAAAAAATGTACGCGTTGACGTAAAAAAAAAAAAAAGCACGTTGAAAAAAAAAAAAAAAATGTACGCCTTGACGTAAAAAAAAAAAAAGTACACGTTGACGTAAAAAAAAAAGGCAGAGGTTCTTTTTAAATAAAAGTTTTTTTTATTCTGAATACGTTCAGTTTTATACAACTGGGCAATTGAATGCTTCATCTGTAGGTATGAATAATACTATATAAAACAAGGTCATAAAGTTTTTTTTTCACCAACTTATTGGTGTTTTTGGACTTTTAAAATCTCCCATTATTTGTACTTTTAAGTATTATTGGGGACAATATAACAACCCTCAAACAACAATCAAAAACTGAAAAAAAAATTGCTTGAATGACTCGTTTGATAAAAATAATTTATTATAACACTTTGTAACTTCTCCTGTGAATACTTTGCATTTATTAATATATATTTGTGATATATATATAATATATAATATAATACATATATGAAAGGATGTATTTTGTCTTTTAAAAAGTTTTGAAAAATAATTGCTGAAAATTCCCTTTTTTATTTTTTCATTTGTTTTTGTCATTTCTTTTGCCCCTCTTAAAACTAATAAATGGTATTTAAATGCCAGCTTGTTTGTAACATTTTGTTAAAAAATAAGAAATTATATAAAAACACTCCTTATTTGCTTATTTTGTATGTTTATTTCTTTTTACCACTACTTACACAAAGCGACAGAAAGCTGAATTAAATTTTAATTAACGACATAAAGAGAAGTGTTTCTTCCTTAAATTCATTTACTAAAGGTGTCCCAAGTTACAGATAATAGATGCCCTGCACGCTTTTCAGCTCAATCATCTTTGGAGTGTGTACTGTAGGCAGGGCATGGTGATGCTCACTTTGAATTGCGCCCTGAGAGTGCATGTGTAAACCGAGTGCACGCGCCAGACGCTTCTGCGCGTGCGGTTGCCATGACAACCGAAGTTTCGCTGGTTGGGCACCAGAGCTCATTCAGAGTGCAGTAAATTAATCTTTACTTTATCGTTTACTTTATTTTTTTAAGAGTAAGGTGTGCATACCTGGAGTCCATTTGATAATGCACAGGAATTTACATTTAGACGACATTATACCCAAGTTACCATCTCTTGACTGGGACTTATTATCAGTAAGTTCAAGAAACCATTACAAGTATCTCTTGTGTAATCACCTGATAACTATTTGTACTTTAATAGTGCTAAGTGTAATTATTAGCTTTGTCAAAAATATAGAGGTCTAGATATCTAATAGAGAATTCAATTTGCAATAAATATATATATAAACTGAAATATTTCTGAACAACACATTTCTCACTGCAGTCAGACAATGAAGAGGAGAAATCTGTCCTTCAAAGACCAGAAGTCCTTCTTTTGCCGGAGGGGATGGAGGTGCATCTGTGTGTTTCACTGAAGGAGCCTGAAATCGAGGTGTGTGATAAAAAGAGAAAGAGGGTTTGTCATCTCAGATAATTTTTCACATCACATTTATCTTTTCTACAGGGTCCACTCAAATCTGTTACACAGTCATTCATACACTCAACCGATGATGACTATAAAGATGACTGTAATTTTCAACCTGTTACTGATCACAAATCAGAAGGGTCACAGATGACAAGAGTGTCATGAGACTGACAGAAATGATGATTTGTTTGGGTGGAAGAGCCAGTCCTATCCTATTTTATCTTCGACTATGAGTTTAATTGGTTTGTATTTAATCACATTACATTAAATCAGTGCTACTACAGAATGGAGTATAAAACACATTGCTTCTCTCTCAACAGCCTCTCAATGACTGGGACCTTGATCATGTTCTTCAGACTTTTAAACAGAACAAACATCTTGTCAAGCCAATTCAACATGATAAACTTAAGGGTTAGATTGTAGACAATATTTTCAATTCAGACATAAAAGCACATAAATATTAAAGGAATGTAAAATGACAAGATTGTTTTTTTACAGACAATGTAAATGAAAAGTGTGAAAATACTGTAATGGAGCAGCTTGCTGCTTTTTCTGAGAAGCAGGCAAATAAAATTTCTTTCATGAAAATATGATAAAGAAAGACTGTTGCTCAGGTATGTACTATTAACATGATACTGTGGTTACGGTGCAGGTAAGAGTCAGAGTCTAAAAGGGTAAGTTTCAAAAAGGTTTACTGAGGAATAATCCAACAAAAAAGGTAACGAGTCCAAAAACAGGCATAAACTCCAAAAACAGGCATTAAATCCAAAAACAAACAAAGTCAGAAAAGGCAGAATGCAGAATACAAAGCAGGTAACGATCTCAGAGAATACATTAATCCGAACAGGTACAGGTAAGAATTTCAGACACGAGCATACAAACATAACAAGCAATACCGGGCAATGGGGGAAGACAAACGCACACATTATAAAGAGTCCGGTAATAGTGAACAGGTGCGGGTGAAATCAAAGATGGCTGCAGGTAAGTAGTGACAGAATAACCAGAATAATAGTGAACAAAATAAACTTGAACTACGAAAAAAAAACTAATATTTTGGAAGGTTAACATCCCCCCTCACGAAACTTATGTAATTTTCAGCCATTGTTTTATGATGTACCTTTAGAACCAAGACGTTTTTACACAGACGTTATCTATTTTACATTTCTGTCATCATGTTTTACCAGTCTTCCTTAAACATGTGCTTATACGTTCACAGTGCGCATGCTTGAGTAATTTTGCCGGTTATGACCACGTGGTCTCATTACCATACCTGCCAACTTTTCAAAAAACCTTGGGGTGAGATTTTGTCAGGGGTGATCAAAATTATGCCACGCACACAGCTACACAAGTTGGTGGCTCAGATATCAGAGAATTGGAATTCATTTGATATTGTACCCTGCATTCTGGTGGTTTGTGTGGAGGCCCAAAGCCGTTGATAGGGGCAGCCTACTGGAGATGGACAATATTGGTTACATTCTGTGAAGCAGACATAGCTGAAGGTCCACCCCCAGGAAATTTTGGATTAAGTAGATGTGATTTCCGGCATTCTAGTGGATTTTTGGGTGGTATGCTAAAGATGTGCAATACCTGGACTTATTCTGATTCATGTTCGTCAGCATGACTTGTAGGGCCTTCTAGACTTGAGCTGAGCATTCAACCAGAAAACTATTGTTTTGCCTAAATGACTACCTATGTACCACAATAAAGCCTTATTCATAGACCATATGTGGACTTGGAGGAGAAGAGGGATGTTCTCACAATACCTGATTTTATTAGTCCTGTTCAGTTTCCATCACTATACTGGTGTCACAGCCCCATGTGTTCCCCTGGACTCCATTCCCCATAGTCCTTTGCACTCCACTCACCTGTTCACTATCAATCACTCATTGTTTGTAATCACCCGCACCTGTACATCCTCATTATGGACCTTATTTAATCCTTGTGTTTGCCTTGGTTCATTGTCATGTGTTAATGTTAGTGTATGTTGTTGTGTGTGAAGTTCTCTTTGGTCCATTGGATGTATTCTGGTGTTTATTCCTAGTAAAGTATTTGTTGAAGTATTCCTGTGTCCACGACTCTTGTCTCTACACGGACGACCGTAACAACTGGGATGCGATAAGAGCCATTTGGTAAGTAACAATAAACATTATATAACAATATAATAGTATTTGTATGTTTTGGTTCATTTTAATATGAATAATTAATATTAATATTTTTAGTTTCAATATTATAATATTATATTCAATAATATATTTATTTCCCTATTCAACTTTCATAGTTGAATTCTAATCTAATAATAACCAACTACATATTGATGGAAAAGTCCAAGACTCAAGAATAAGTATTTAACAAATGTTTATAACTACAAATATAAAAATATCATAAATGTCCTATAGAAATGATGGGTGATTTGTACATCTACAGTAACAATGGAGAGGGTTGTATCTCGGCTTATATACTGTTGTAAATTGTCTTTTGGTTGCTGAGTTTACTCTTGGATTTGTTTTGAGATACTCCCGGCCATGAATAAAGCATTTTTTTAAATTTTTTAAAAATTTTACATGCACAGATAGCTCTTTAACAAAAGGACATTTATAAGTTTGACATTCAGGTTACGCAACTCTAAAGAACAAGTTTGGTTTATATTACCCAAATAAGATGGAAGCTTGAATGTATTTCTAACTGAGTTTCCTTCCAGTGGAATGAGGAAACACAATTTGTGGTCACAAATGCTCTGACCTCAAAATGAATATGGGGTGAGTGTGTTTGTTACATACAATGGCTATTAAATGCACTTGATCAATTTGACAGATGAATAAATGTTTCCACTGTAAAATAGAGAAATAAAGAAGCCCAGTATTGGTCCATTAGTGTTCTGTGGAGCTGGACTGGCTTTTGGGCTGCTGGGATTGACTGCTGGAGCCACGGCAAGAACCAACTTTTTTTTTGCTTAAATGGGGAAAAACTATTGAAATGAAAGAGCCTTGGGTGTTTGTATCATTTATTAACAATGGCCATAAAGCGGTGGATTGACAGTAGATAAAAATCCCACAAGGCATTTTAAACACTTGTTCAGCTTTAACTTCAGGTGTGCTTTGCCCATATATTAGCAGATTAAGTTTCTTTATCATGTGATCTTTTTGTGGTTCTATCATAAGCTTGATTTTCCAGTTTCTGGTATAAACTGGTTGACATTACATGTGATGCATCATTTACTTTAACTGCACCGGGACTCATTTCTTTTTGTTAGTACAACATCTTATTCTTTTGCAAAAAATGCAGTACAGTCTTGTGATGTTTTTGTAAACCATTATTTTTTGTATTTTCCCTGCTTTGTTAATGAATTTTAGCTTTCGGTAAGATTTTTTTTATATTTCATGGATGCAAAAAAAATATTGAAATAAATAAAGTCAGGGGAGAAACACTGTTATATTTTATGCTATTAAAAACATTTTAAAAGCTGTCTAAAAATATAGTGCTAATGCAGCATTCATCATTGTTTTCAGTTTTAGTAGTTTATGGACATTATGGCTATGTTGTACTTCTGTTGTGAACTTGGCTCACTAGAACGTTGAGTTTATCTTCAATTAACTTCAACAAGGATGAACAACAGCACTGAGAATAAGGTTGTTGGATACACTGAATATACTGAATATGCAACACAATGGGTGGATGACATTAATAAAAAACAGAGTGGCTAAATAAGGAGGGGGCAAGAAATGTTGCAAACTGCAAACACTATGGAGCACGATTTCTCCCTCTGGTAGAAAAGTCAGGTGAGATATAGCTATGTTTTTTTCATTCAGCAGTTACTTACAAAATTTCAGAAATAATCAATATAAATCACAAAGGGGCAGTTTCCCAGACAGGGCATCTCAAACTAAAATGCAAACTTAATCAGCCGTGACTTAAAACAACTTGCAATCACATACCTTAAAATATATGAGTGCCATTGTTTTGTCTCCAGATGAACACCAGTAATGTTTACTCTAGGGCATCTTTGGAAAAAAAAAACTACTTAAATGTCCTAATTTAACTAAGGCCCTGGCTTAATGCAAGTCTTGTCTGGGAATCACCCAAATATGTTTCTTTTTATGCAGTGAAACCAAAAGTCATTATCCGGTCAGTAAGGCAGGCCAGCGGTAAACAACCGGCCATGCTGATATGCAGCGCTTATGACTTTTACCCCAGACTGTGAGGTGGTGACTTCTGATGTGAGCTCGACAGAAGATCTGTCTGATGGAGACTGGTATTACCAGATTCACTCACACCTGGAATACTTCCCCAAACCTGGAGAAAAGATCATCTGTGTGGTGGAGCATGCCAGTTCAAACAAACCCATGATCTACCACTGGGGTAAGAAGCTATGGTATTTTTACATAGCAGGTATAGATTTAGATATATTGGTAACAAAATATCAAATATCTAAGAATATTCAAGACCTCAGACACTTTAGCAACCAATTTTGCCCAATTACCCTATAGCCTAAGAGGCAGTGAAATGGTGACAAGTTTGACAGCCGTTACAATTTTTTCAACCAGGTTTTTAAAAAAAAACTAATTAAAAAACGTATTAAGTGTTACTTTGGGTTGATTATCAAAATAATTCCTCCCTGAATGTTGATGCTCGGATGGGGCCAAAAAACAACGAAACAAATTTTTTGTTTGCCTTTGTTTCACAGATTCCTCTCTGTCTGAGTCTGATAGAAATGGAGTCATTACTGGAATTGCAGGATTTGTGTTGGGGATGATTATGATAGTCGGAGGACTGATCTACTATAAGAAAAAACACACAGGTTGGTGTGCAGACCTACACACACATTTTAAAGCTATGCTTGTGACAAAAAATGCATTGCATTGTATAGATACGTATTAATACAGTATATAGTTGTACTTTTCATAACTAGTGCACGTTACAGCAGCTACAGGTCAGGACATCAGATTCACCCAACCTCTGCAGATACTGGATGACACTGAAGAGCAGTAAATGGACACCTAATTACAGGTTACAGAAGTTACAGACTTTGTAATGCATGTAATGACAAGGATGTAATGCATTTTGGCATTGTGAAAAGAAGTGTACACGTTTGTCCTTTAACTAAGCTAATTATACTTTCAAAAATTACTTTTGCCCAGTAACAATGGAGAGGGTTGTATCTCAGCTTATATACTGTTGTAAATTGTCTTTTGGTTGCTGAGTTTACTCTTGGATTTGTTTTAGGATACTCCTGGCCATGAATAAAGCATATTTTTTTTTTTTTTTTTAAAAATTTTACATGCACAGATAGCTCTTTAACAAAAGGACATTTATAAGTTTGACATTCAGGTTACGCAACTCTAAAGAACAAGTTTGGTTTCATTATAAATACACTTGAAATATTTGTAACACTCGCTTGAGAACAATGAGGAAACACAATTTGTGGTCTCATGATTTGACTTCAGGAAATGACACAAAATCACAATCAGTGCATCTATGAGTGGTATACACCTCAAAATGAATAAATATACTGTAAAATATAAAACATGAGGAACTTCAAAAGAATATATTTCATATTCGTTATCACACATGAAAAATGTTTTTATGCTGCTTAAAACTAAAGAGCAGAAATGAAGAAGTTACAGCAAAACACAGCAGAGCAGCGGTGGATTGAGGCCAGTAGATAAAAACAACTGTCATTCGTGTGATAAACACTTCTTCTGTCATTGTTGTTTAACTTCAGGTGTTGCTTTAAAGCAGCTTATATATTAGCACAATAAAGTTGTTTTAGAAATGCAAAAACTGCATGTGTCTTTATATAATGGGGCAGGTTATCCAGCCTTAGGTGTTTGTAATGAATGCTAAAACAGGACGATTTTAAAACACTGCTTGATTTATGACTTTCATGCTTTTCACAAATAAGAGACAGGACAACACTCCAATCAACCAATTAGATTTTAGGGATAAGTTTACAATTCATTTCAGATTTAGACTTGCAGACATTTTTAAGCCTAACAGTCTTTATCCACCTATTATTTTATCTTAGGATATACATCTCTCACTTGGCAAAATCAGGTTGAGCATGAATTATAAACCATACCATTTTCCAATTTGCTGAATAAATATTTAATGGATTTTATTTTATTGAAGGAGGTTTAACCATCAAATTAATTGTCCTTGATTTTTTATATTTCATGGATGAAAAAAATCGATAATTCTATTGATCGGTAGAGGGCGCCAAAGGCTAGTTTACCTCATTTATCAGATTTAAAGTGGAAATTTCCCCCAATTTTTTTTTTTTTTGCTGAAAGTAATTGTAATACTGCGGACTTCACTAGTATATACTATGTATCTGTATTTGTGTTTTGTACAATATTTATTTTTTGTATTTCTTTAAAATAAACTACATTCTAAACTGAATTTCTTGAAGACATTTAAAGCTCTTCATTAGAGTCAAAAATAAGGGCTTGGAGGCCGTGGGGGAGTTCATGGCAAGAATGGAAATATTCTGCATTTTAGGCTGAATACATCAGGGGAAAACTCAAAACTGTTCAAATGAATAGACAATCACTTTATTCATTTACTGCACTTGCAAGAAAAATCTACCAAAAACTTCCACATCTTTGTTACAACATAACACTTGTGAGCGGGACCAGGCAGATTACATAGTAAGTCATGTGATGTTTTTGTGGGTCTGTCATAAGCTTGAATTTCCACTTTAATGTGATTATATGTGAGACTGGGCTGGCATCATTTACTCGTCCTGGGTTTATTTTTCTGTATGTCAATACAACAGCAAACTTGCAAAAATGCAGTACAGTCTTATGATGTGCATATCTCTGTTTTTGCTGTTTGAAACAGGTAAGATAGGATATGTTATCATTTTTATGAAATTGTCTATTACAAAAAATGGGGGGTAAAAATTGCAGTGCGTTTATCATTGTTTTCTGTTTGTAGTTCATGGATGGTACATGTATACTCTAGCTCTCTGTCGTGTACTGGGCTCGCTAGAACATGTTGAGTTTATCTACTCATTAAATTACAACAAGGTTGAACTGATAAGGTTTAACAGCACTGCAAGTAAGTTTGTTGGTTTCACTGATTATGGAATGAAATGGGCAGATGACCTTAATAATAAAACAGAGTGGTTACATCAAGAAACTGTAAGAGAGATTGCAAACTGCAAAAGCTTTGGAGCACTGTATCTCCCTTTGGTAGAAAAAACAGGTAAGAAACTTCAGACTTCAAAAATGTTACTTTACAATTACATGCAACAAATGAGATACTCAATATAAAACACAAGATTAATCTTTATGTGTCTGCAGTAAAACCAGAAGTCATTATCCGGTCAGTAAGGCAGGCCAGCGGTAAACAACCGGCCATGCTGATATGCAGCGCTTATGACTTTTACCCCAAACTCATCAAAATAAGATGGATGAGAGACGGTGTGGTGGTGACTTCTGATGTGAGCTCGACAGAAGATCTGTCTGATGGAGACTGGTATTACCAGATTCACTCACACCTGGAATACTTCCCCAAACCTGGAGAAAAGATCATCTGTGTGGTGGAGCATGCCAGTTCAAACAAACCCATGATCTACCACTGGGGTAAGAACATATATCATACCCTGAGAAAGAAAATCATTTAGAAAGATCATATAATACCTACTTGATGTCAACCCAGATGACATTTGATTCATCAAGCATGTAAAGTCAAAGAGGGAGTCCTGATCATAAACCACTTTCTCTAAATTAGGCTTCTCCATTAGAACATTATAATACACTACAAATGATAATAAAATAAAGGATTTGAGTCTATTTTTAAAAGTATTACTCTCAAGTGTTTTATGGGTCGAAGGCAATTTGTTAAACATTACAAACATTCATTAAAGGGGTGATATGACGCGTTTTCACATTTTACAGAGTTGGTGGCAGGATCATGGGCAACACAAAAATCATGTTTTGTTTTACAGATTCCTCTCTGTCTGAGTTTGATGAGAATAAGATCATTACTGGGGCTACAGGGCTTGTGTTGGGGATAATTATGACAGCTGGAGGATTTATCTACTATAAGAGAAAACACACAGGTTGGTTTTTAACAATTTTCTTGTAAAAAAAACATGCAACACCTTTATTGGTGCAATGCCTTTAAAAAACCCCACTAACTATTAGTCTAATGTTTGCATATTTAAAGAATTATATTTAGCATGCTTTAGTTTTGTTAGTTAATCACACATTTGGAAAATCGTTTGTTAAAGTACTGAATGTGTTTTACACAGTAATTATGTAAACACAATATTTACACAAAATATGTCTGTATCATTCATCTTTTTATATATATGTTTTGTACATTTTAACACATCACTTTTAAGCGTGTCAAAGATTCTTCTGGTTAAATGAATTTATTTTGTGCTTCTGTTCCAGGTATCCTCAGACACTCACAGCCAGCATCATTTGGAACAACAAATGTAATGGGTGCTGATGATATGGTGCTGGACTAATGACTCATTTTTATAGTTTGTAGTTGTATTTTCCACCTTCATTATAGAAACTGGCAGTGCACCTTGTATACTGATATGGTAAGACTGTAATCTCAGACATTTTTATGTTGTTCTGGAACAGGAGCGTCTTTGCACAGGCTTCCAAGGATCTCGGTCAGGGAAAATGAATTAGTTTATTTTTAATGAACGTCAAAGTCATGTCAATGCCAACCTACATGTTTGTCGAGTACAATTCACTGTTTGATTAGAAAGATGCTTTATGCAACTTGTTTCATGTAGCTTGCGGGATGTATCAATGATACAAAGACCTCACATATAAAACGCTCAAGGAACATGTGATCTCACGTCATCACCCCTCATTTTTTCATATCATGGTTCAATAACATACAGACAGCTGTGCATTAGTTTCTCAACACTACAGTTTATTAATTATATTTGACTTATAATTTAATTATATTTTGATTCTTGCGACTTTGGCCGCTGGATCGTACGTCAACGCCGCCGCCATCGCCATCTTAGCTAGGTCAACGTTTCTATAACTCTCATAACTGGACTGGAGAAAAATGCCTGTTTCTTGTGCTGCTTGTGGCTGTGCAAGCCGCCGCACTGTTTGAACCAGTTTTCGGGAAATTACCTTTCACGTAAGACTAAAAAGTTACTTTTGTTTGTATTTGGTCATTAAAACATTTTGTTGACACTATGCCAGTAGACCACTCTCCGTTGAAATTACAAATTACACTACTGCCATTTTTTTATTATTATTTATTCCTTAAATATTTGCACTGTCACTTTACAACAATCACTACAGTCACTTTCATATTTAAACTGTGCATTGAACTGTGTATTGGTCTGCGTTACTGTCTTGTGCTGTCTGTTTGTACTTTGTGCACTTTATGTATACAGGGTTTTTTGTACTATAGCACCTTGATCCTGGAGAAACGTTGTTTCGTTTCACTATGTGCTTGTATATGGCTGAAATGACAATAAACTCCACTTTGACCGTGACTTGAATATGAGTCAGACTATTAGCTAGCGATATCGCTATTTAGCTGTCCATACTTCAGAAAGTTTTTAAATTCTTTCATAAATAGTTTCAGCTTTTGTCATATTTTCTATTATAAAATAAATTGCCTGTAACCGAGATAATTCGTTTATACTGCAGTTTTTCTCTCAGAATCGAGTATGCCAACCTACTAGTTCTAATGTATTACTTATATCTATTCATATAGTTATACTACTGTACATATTATTTGCTGTTTCATATACTATATTATAAATATATTTAATGCATTGTTGTTGTACCAGAGAGGATCCATTTATACAGTAACACTTTAAAACAAGGTGCTGTTTGTTACGGAGTGCACATAGACCGCATTGTTGGGCTCCGCCTACCATCGTGTGTTCGTGATAATCGTTCTAGTGGCGTAGGCGGTAAAACATGTGTCTTTTAGTCGTTTTTGACGCGAGTTCGAATCCGCATTTTGCTGAGCTTTCTTTTTCTCCCTTTTCACATGTCTAATACTAATACAGCATTTATTAATGGTAGTTAATTTTGGCATTTACTAACACATTATTCAAATCAAACGTTGTCACTTGTTCATTTTCAATTTTTCATTGTTAGCTAATAAATGCATTTACTAATGTTACCATTTATACATTAATTTATACATTTAATAAATATTCAGTGAGTATTTATGTGCGTTTCTGTTGTGGAAGTCCCAAATACGCTGGAAAACCAACCGCTGGCATGTTGCTAACATTGAGGAGACCACAGGCGGACATTATTCATTAGCATCCGCCAGGACTGCAGATACCTTAAGTCTACTCCTTTCTGCAAACGTACCTAAATGGATTAATAAGTACAAATTTCACACGTTTCACGTTTCCGTTGCCTTCCTCTGCTTCAGGCTTTGTGGAGTACATTTTACTTGCCTTCATAATTTTTCCAATCAATTAGATGAGAAAAAACAAAGAAAATAGTTGGGCAATTGTGTTTAAATTTACGTATGTATTTAAGAGCAAGAAATGACTAGAAAACCGCAGGTTAACTTACTAAATGAAACGTGTTAAGTAAAAAGACAAAATATTATTTGTTTGTAAAAATAAACGTTAGCTTTATTTACACGTTTACAGTGTATGATAATATAATGAAATAAAGTGGTTCAGATTGACATATATATTACAGTATAGTATTGGTTTTATTAAGAGTGTTTAGCTATTCAGAACGTACTGGTGTGATGTCATCGTGCCACGCCCATGTAATTTGCATACAACCCACAACCTGCAATGTCTTGAGCAAAAAAAGGGTTTTTTTTATTAATACGGACGAATTTCACCAAAATCGTTATATTCTCACAAAGTATAAAATGAATACTTTAAATCTAAGTGAAAAACAACAACAACGTTGACGACCTACCGCCTTGTAAACACCAAAGGCAAAAGGTAGTTTATATATCAGCGGTGAAGTATCTGCTTTCGGTACGGCGTGGGCTTGCAGTCCACGAAGGAACGTGGCACGCTCCTTCCAACCGTAGTGCTGGGAACCTCTGTCATAAAAAAACAAGAGCACGTTGACGTGAAAAAAAAAAAAAAAAATGTACGACGCATAAAAAAAAAAAAAGAGCACGTTGACGTGCAAAAAAAAAAAAAATGTAATGTTACGCGTAAAAAAAAAAGTAAAAGTTGACGTTGGCGTAAAAAAAAAATGTACGCCTTGACGTACTAAAAAAAAGTACACGTTGACGTAAAAAAAAAAGGCAGAGGTTCTTTTTAAATAAAAGTTTTTTTTATTCTGAATACGTTCAGTTTTATACAACTGGGCAATTGAATGCTTCATCTGTAGGTATGAATAATACTATATAAAACAAGGTCAAGGTTTTTTTTTTCACCAACTTATTGGTGTTTTTTTGGACTTTTAAAATCTCCCATTATTTGTACTTTTTAAGTATTATTGGGGACAATATAACAACCCTCAAACAACAATCAAAACTGAAAATAAAAATTGCTTGAATGACTCGTTTGATAAAAATAATTTATTATAACACTTTGTAACTTCTCCTGTGAATACTTTGCATTTATTAATATATATTTGTGATATATATATAATATATAATATAATACATATATGAAAGGATGTATTTTGTCTTTTAAAAAGTTTTGAAAAATAATTGCTGAAAATTCCCTTTTTATTTTTTTCATTTGTTTTTGTCATTTCTTTTGCCCTCTTAAAACTAATAAATGGTATTTAAATGCCAGCTTGTTTGTAACATTTTGTTAAAAATAAGAAATTATATAAAAAAACACTCCTTATTTGCTTATTTTGTATGTTTATTTCTTTTTACCACCACTTACACAAAGCCACAGAAAGCTGAATTAAATTTTAATTAACGACATAAAGAGAAGTGTTTCTTCATTAAATTCATTTACTAAAGGTGTCCCAAGTTACAGATAATAGATGCCCTGCACGCTTTTCAGCTCAATCATCTTTGAAGTGTGTACTGTAGGCAGGGCATGGTGATGCTCACTTTGAATTGCGCCCTGAGAGTGCATGTGTAAACTGTGTGCACGCAGAGCCAGACGCTTCTGCTAAGCAAGGGTTGCCATGACAACCGAAGTTTCGCTGGTTGGGCACCAGAGCTCATTCAGAGTGCAGTAAATTAATCTTTACTTTATCGTTTACTTTATTTTTTAAGAGTAAGGTGTGCATACCTGGAGTCCATTTGATAATGCACAGGAATTTACATTTAGACGACATTATACCCAAGTTAACCAAAAGAGAAAGACAGCCCACCTTAGCTGTCTGTTCTTTGTCATCCCACCACTGATCAAATGCTTTGAAGGCCACAATCTCAATCATCCTGCGATGTATGTCTTTCTTTACAATAGCCCGTAGTTCTGAAGCTACAACAGCTAGAACTCCATCTACTGTTGCCTTATGGAGAAATTCTTTCAAAGGGACAAAACCTGGTGGTGGGACGGAGGGATTGAATCTGGGCATGGGGAGCGGGGGCCAAGGCGGTCTGTAAGGATAAGAAGAAGGATAAGGTGGGCAATGAGTTACATAATTAAAGGGTGGAGGGCATCCTGATGGAGGTGGAAAGGGGGGTGAGAATGACGCTTGTGTTATTCTTGTAGGGATGGGAAGAGGTATTGGACTTTTCCAAACTTGCTTGACCTTTGGATGAGGGTACCCAGGTAACAACAGAGGCCCTGGAGGAGGAGGAGGTGCCAGGTTTACATTAGAAGGAGGAAGGGAGGGGAAATGTGTAGGTGGTGGTGGTATAAACATTGGAGGTGGGGGAAACTGAGAAATAGGTGGTACAGAGCTTCTGTTGCTGCAGATCACTGGTATACAAGACGGTTCATTTGAAGTATTGTCATCTTCACTTGGGGTGGGTTCGACCTAGGAAAGAGTTTCACATTTACGTCATAACAACACTATTCTTCATTTGATAATGTTCTTAAAGGGATATTTCACCCAAAATAAAAATTCTGTCATCATTACTAATCATTATTGTTACCATTATTTACTCATGCTTATGATGTTTATGAACCATATGACTCACTTCTGATGAGCACGAAGAACATTGAATCATGGTACATCTATTCATAATTATAAGCCCCACATTGACATCTACTCAGCAACAGACTCCCCACTGTAAAAATTAAAAGATCCTTGAAGAACCATTTGAGGTTCTGCCACACCGGTGGACCATTTAAGAGGACCTCGAAGCATGTTTGTTACAAGGAACAGTTCTATAAGGAACTTTAAGTGCCTAAAGGATCCTGAAAGTTTTTGCAAGATCTACCAACACTGTTAATAGTTCCACCAGTAACCCTATTGTATGAAAAATATTTTAAGGTACCCAGGATATTAGAAACATCTTTAATTTGTCCAGTGCATAAACTAGCATAAATTTGTCTGAGTAGATAAAGTCCAATTTTTGCTTACAGTCATGCTGAGAAGATCCTGGATGTGTCCATCTTAGCCGATTGAAGATCATGATCCTCATTGGGAAGTGGAGTGGGACTCACATCTTCAATGCCAGATTTGGAAAAACTGTCTCTTGAATAGGAGTCAGTGTTAACAGCATTACAGGACGTCTGGTTACAGTCTGGGAGAGCATCAACAGGCTGACAAACATCTTTCGGAGAGGGCTGGGGGTGAGATACGGTGTCTGTACCATGGTCTTCAGCAGTAGTAGTTTCTGTGTCTGAACAATCTTGGCTGAGGACGGGCAGAAGTGGACTTTCAGTGCTAAGAAGCATTTGAATACGAGAGTCCAGGCTGTCAGGCTTTGCTTCTGGGGTGGGAGACTTAGGAGGACATTGGACGATGGAGTCAGTCTGGTCCTGTGTGGTCTCAATGGTAAGACAGTTTTTGGGGGTGTATGAGTGAGAAAACTGGTCTTGAGGAAAATCATTTTCACGATTATGGTCCACCTCTTGGGTTGTCTTACAATGTACTGTAGATGAAATTCCACTTAAATTATTTTCTGATGCATTTGCATTATTCTGCATATTTGGACAAATGTGAAGAACATCTACTTCAGTAGTCTTTTGTAAAACAGATCTGTGATTAGTGAAAACATCAGGTTTATCACGTGTATACTGTGTGTGGAATTTGAGCTTATCTGGATTTGATTGCGTGGTTATATGTTCCTGAAATTTACTAAAAGGCACTTGGTGGAATGAAGGTCCAGAGCGGTTGTGAAATCCCCTATATACAGGTCGATGTATATAGTGGTGCTGTGGTCTACGATTATATGCGTTTTGGTACTTGCTCCCGAGAGATCTGCCCCGATGTCCTCTTGAATGTGACTGTTGAGAGGGTGAGAATGGTTTCCTGGAGTTCTTTGTCTATTTGGTAAGCAGCCATTTTGAGATAGAGCTCCACTTTGCATCCAAAACTTTTGCACGGCACCTTGTATAATGCTAGTCTTATCTGAGACTGCCGGCAGTTGGCCAAGAAGCTGAAGCTGTGAGGTGTTTGGAATGGACTGCTGACTAGAAGATGCAATGGAGGTTATCTGTGAAGTCTCATTTTGGGTTTTCTCACTCTGAGATGGAGTGCCTGGTCTGCTGTGGGTAAGAGAAGGGGTGCAAGGAGTGTCTTGGTATTGAGGGGTCTGCCAGAAGCTACTGGGTGTGTCCTGATGCATGCTGGAGTAGGCGGTGTCCATGGATAATGGAGTAGAACAATCCAGTGAGGGGGAACCATTAAATATTGAGGATGATGATGAGAATGCATAAGACAGCTTCTTCAGCGGATCACACTCCTGAAAGATTGAAAAGGACTAAAGTCTTATCATATTTTCATATAACAAAACTCATACTTTTATATTTTGAGGCATTTACACATAGAGCTAAATTGCACTTTTTCTTTCCCTGAAATAGATTTTTGCCACATTTATTTTGAAAGGAGGCATAAATACATCTCTTAGAGTAAATAGGTACAGATGCAAGCAAATTTAATTTTATCTAGCGATGCTTTGATGGGTAAAGCCATTAAACAGTAAACCACATCATCCAACTACTCGTCACCTTATGTGCATATTGTATAACAATTTAAGTAATTTAAGCAAGATTCATTTAATTAAAATCAAATGACAAAGATAAACAGCTTTCTGGGAGTACTTACACTGAAGCAGTCAGTGATGGAGGATGGTGACTGGGGTGCCCAGGCTTCATCTCCGACAGGGAGAGTAAATGGGGTATATAGACCACTAACAAGCATTTGAAGTATCGCTTTCTCTTTATACCTACAGTACAATCAATGAAAGATTATTACAGATACAACAGCTGTTATTGTAAAACTTCCAACAAAATGCAATGAATGCAAGCACTGTAAAACTATATATGATAATGAGTGAGATGTGAAGCAGTATTTACCTTTAGGGTCAAACTCAACATGAATGTTATTTCCCATCACAGAAGTATCGTGGAGCTTTTGTACTGTGTTTTTTTGCTGCCCTTGCAGATTCAAAAACAACCTTCGCTATTCCCAAATGCCTATTATTCTTTGGATTGTACAAAACTTTTAAATCCTGAACTTCTCCAAATTGTTTACACATGTCAGATAGGAAACCATCTCTAATGTTGTCATTGAGTCTGGCAAATGTCAACTCCTTTGGTGCTCCAACATAATTCTCATCAACCTAAAAAAACATGATTATTAGCTTTTAGTTAATAAACAAAATGTTGATAAGATGCTTTACACATATTACACATAAAACATAGTAGGTCAGAGAAATTAACTTAATAAAATAATAAATTGTTAATAAAATATAGGGAATAATATATTTAGCAATTATATCAAACAACCATTGCACAGGTGAAACATTTATTTTAACTTTTATTTCAATATTTCATAGTTGAATTCTAATCCAATCATGACAAACTATATATCTATGAAAATATCTAAGACTCAAGAATAAATATTTGACAAATTTTCGTAACAGTAAAAGCATACTTAAAAAATAATAAGAAATCTTAATGTTCTTTTTTGAAACACCTAAAATAAAAAGATTTCAAGAAATGTACACAATTAAATTAAATATCTAAATAAAAAATTTAGTTTGCAAAGTGTATTTATATGTGTATGCTCAATATGTGCATCAGGCTAATTACTGTAATACAAATAAAAAGATTTTTACATATTTTGTTCCATGTTTTGTTATGCTGTAACTTATACTAACCTTGAATTTGGGAACTCGGAGATCTGCTTCTATGTATTTACTCCAAAAGCGAGTAACTCTGGGATCTCGTACAACATCCACAGGGAAACATCCAGGGTGCTGCCATTAAAAAATCATTCAGTACGAGCTTCATTCGTTCATTAATACTTGACACAATGTAAACAATATCTAAACATTACATCTAAAGTTTGACATTTAAACATACGAACATCGTGTGATTGTCATGCATTATAAAGAGACTGACTCACAGGTGCGCTGAAGTGTTGTCCATCATAGCGGTACAGTTTTTGAGTTTCACTGCTCAAATCTGGATCAATAATCAGTTTGTAACAACTCCAGCTTGGTGTCGCTTCTTCCGCGTTATCGAAACGATTATTTTTTACGAATGCATCTAAAGTGGACAAATCACAGCACACGATAAAAATGTCAGTTTTTTCTCGACGCAAGCAGTGAGTTATGAATAATACATTAGGCCTGAGAGCTATTGCGATAACTGTATTTCTTACCGTTATCTTTCTGCTGACCCTCCTTTTCGACGCTTTCGTACATGATTCGCAGTCATTGTACAATGTTGGTAAATTGCTCTTTATGGAACTTTAAGCGAATAATACGATGTTTTCACACACATCCGGAATCTGTTGTTAGGAGGCTGTATGTCTTGTCTGTCTCCCAGGAGGGGAATCAGCATCAGTGCTGCACAACAGGTGGGTGGAACCTGTCGCCACACCCGCACTTTCATCAGTTTCGTGTCTGCCTACAGATGAACGGAGGGAGATTGAGGTAAAATGTCACCCCCTTATTTTAAAACGCGTGTTTTTGTTTTCTTCCCCTAATGCACAAAAGCCTCATTTAGGCCTACGTGATAGAGGGATAAACATGGTCACGTGGTGTTTTTGTCAAAATGGCTAGTGTTTTAAAATTTGTCCCTCATAAAATATATTTATTATGCATTTCGACTATTTATGTCTACAGGTAAAATGTAAACACGTTTCACGTTTCCGTTGCCTTCCTCTGCTTCAGGCTTTGTGGAGTACATTTTACTTGCCTTCATAATTTTTCCAATCAATTAGATGAGAAAAAACAAAGAAAATAGTTGGGCAATTGTGTTTAAATTTACGTATGTATTTAAGAGCAAGAAATGACTAGAAAACCGCAGGTTAACTTACTAAATGAAACGTGTTAAGTAAAAAGACAAAATATTATTTGTTTGTCAAAATAAACGTTAGCTTTATTTACGTTTACAGTGTATGATAATATAATGAAATAAAGTGGTTCAGATTGACATATATATTACAGTATAGTATTGGTTTTATTAAGAGTGTTTAGCTATTCAGAACGTACTGGTGTGATGTCATCGTGCCACGCCCATGTAATTTGCATACAACCCACAACCTGCAATGTCTTGAGCAAAAAAGGGCAATTGTGTTTTTTTATTAATACGGACGAATTTCACCAAAATCGTTATATTCTCACAAAGTATAAAATGAATACTTTAAATCTAAGTGAAAAACAACAACACGTTGACGACCTACCGTCTTGTAAACACCAAAGGCAAAAAGGTAGTTTATATATCAGCGGTGAAGTATCTGCTTTCGGTACGGCGTGGGCTTGCAGTCCACGAAGGAACGTGGCACGCTCCTTCCAACCGTAGTGCTGGGAACCTCTGTCATAATGACGAAAAAAAGAGCGTATGGCTGAATGAAAAAAATGTACGCGTTGACGCACAAAAAAAAAAAAAAAGAGCGCGTTGACGTAAAAAAAAAAAAAAAGTCCGCTGACGCGTAAAAAAAAAAAAAATGTAATGTACGCGTTGCATAAAAAAAAAAAAAAAAAGTACACGTTGGAAAAAAAAAAAAATGTACGCCTTGACGCATTTAAAAAAAAAGTACACGTTGACGTAAAAAAAAAAGGCAGAGGTTCTTTTTAAATAAAAGTTTTTTTATTCTGAATACGTTCAGTTTTATACAACTGGGCAATTGAATGTTTCATCTGTAGGTATGAATAATACTATATAAAACAAGGTCATAAAGTTTTTTTCACCAACTTATTGTGTTTTTTTGGACTTTTTAAAATCTCCCATTATTTGTACTTTTAAGTATTATTGGGGACAATATAACAACCCTCAAACAACAATCAAAACTGAAAATAAAATTGCTTGAATGACTCGTTTGATAAAAATAATTTATTATAACACTTTGTAACTTCTCCTGTGAATACTTTGCATTTATTAATATATATTTGTGATATATATATAATATAATACATATATGAAAGGATGTATTTTGTCTTTTAAAAAGTTTTGAAAAATAATTGCTGAAAATTCCCTTTTTTATTTTTTCATTTGTTTTTGTCATTTCTTTTGCCCCTCTTAAAACTAATAAATGGTATTTAAATGCCAGCTTGTTTGTAACATTTTGTTAAAAAATAAGAAATTATATAAAAAACACTCCTTATTTGCTTATTTTGTATGTTTATTTCTTTTTACCACCACTTACACAAAGCGACAGAAAGCTTAATTAAATTTTAATTAACGACATAAAGAGAAGTGTTTCTTCATTAAATTCATTTACTAAAGGTGTCCCAAGTTACAGATAATAGATGCCCTGCACGCTTTTCAGCTCAATCATCTTTGGAGTGTGTACTGTAGGCAGGGCATGGTGATGCTCACTTTGAATTGCGCCCTGAGAGTGCATTCTGTGTACAACTGAGTGCACGCGCCAGTGATTCTGCGCTAGTGGATTTTGGGTGGTTGCTAAAGATGACAAACCTGAAGTTTCGCTGGTTGGGCACCAGAGCTCATTCAGAGTGCAGTAAATTAATCTTTACTTTATCGTTTACTTTATTTTTTAAGACCACACAAGGTGTGCATACCTGGAGTCCATTTGATAATGCACAGGAATTTACATTTAGACGACATTATACCCAAGTTACCATCTCTTGACTGGGACTTATTATCAGTAAGTTCAAGAAACCATTACAAGTATCTCTTGTGTAATCACCTGATAACCTATTTGTACTTTAATAGTGCTAAGTGTAATTATTAGCTTTGTCAAAAATATAGAGGTCTAGATATCTAATAGAGAATTCAATTTGCAATAATATATATATAAACTGAAATATTTCTGAACAACACATTTCTCACTGTTATTCAATTTTAATATGAATAATTAATATTAATATTTTTAGTTTCAGTCAGACAATGAAGAGGAGAAATCTGTCCTTCAAAGACCAGAAGTCCTTCTTTGCAACGGAGGGGATGGAGGTGCATCTGTGTGTTTTCACTGAAGGAGCCTGAAACCAATGTGTGTGATAAAAGAGAAAGAGGGTTTGTCATCTCAGATAATTTTTCACATCACATTTATCTTTTCTACAGGGTCCGGCCTCAAATCTGTTACACAGTCATTCATTTGACATTCAGGTTAACAAAAGGACATTTAAAGAACAAGTTTGGTTTTATTATAAATAAACTTGAAATATTTGTAACACTCGCTTGAGAACAATGAGGAAACACAATTTGTGGTCTCATGATTTGACTTCAGGAAATGACACAAAATCACAATCAGTGCATCTATGAGTGGTATACACCTCAAAATAAATAAATATACTGTAAAATATAAAACATGAGGAACTCAAAAGAATAGATTTCATATTCGTTATCACGCATGAAAAAATGTTTTTTATGCTGCTTAAAACTAAAGAGCAGAAATGAAGAAGTTACAGCAAAACACAGCAGAGCAGCGGTGGATTGAGGCCAGTAGATAAAAACAACTGTCATTAGGTGTGATAAACACTTCTTCTGTCATTGTTGTTTAACTTCAGGTGTTGCTTTTAAAGCAGCTTATATATTAGCACAATAAAGTTGTTTTAGAAATGCAAAACTGCATGTGTCTTTATATAATGGGGCAGGTTATCCAGCCTTAGGTGTTTGTAATGAATGCTAAAACAGGACGATTTTAAAACACTGCTTGATTTATGACTTTCATGCTTTTCACAAATAAGAGACAGGACAACACTCCAATCAACCAATTAGATTTTAGGGATAAGTTTACAATTCATTTCAGCTTTAGACTTGCAGACATTTTTAAGCCTAACAGTCTTTATCCACCTATTATTTTATCTTAGGATATACATCTCTCACTTGGCAAAATCAGGTTGAGCATGAATTATAAACCATACCATTTTCCAATTTGCTGAATAAATATTTAATGGATTTTATTTTATTGAAGGAGGTTTAACCATCAAATTAATTGTCCTCGATTTTTTTTTTATATTTCATGGATGAAAAAAATCGATAATTCTATTGATCGGTAGAGGGCGCCAAAGGCTAGTCTACCTCATTTATCAGATTTAAAGTGGAAATTTCCCCAAATTATTTTAATTTTTTTGCTGAAAGTAATTGTAATACTGCGGACTTCACTAGTATATACTATGTATCTGTATTTGTGTTTTGTACAATATTTATTTTTTGTATTTTGTATTTCTTTAAAATAAACTACATTCTAAACTGAATTTCTTGAAGACATTTAAAGCTCTTCATTAGAGTCAAAAATAAGGGCTTGGAGGCCGTGGGGGAGTTCATGGCAAGAATGGAAATATTCTGCATTTTAGGCTGAATACATCAGGGGAAAACTCAAAACTGTTGAAATGAATAGACAATCACTTTATTCATTTACTGCACTTGCAAGAAAAATCTACCAAAAACTTCCACATCTTTGTTACAACATAACACTTGTGAGCGGGACCAGGCAGATTACATAGTAAGTCATGTGATGTTTTTGTGGGTCTGTCATAAGCTTGAATTTCCACTTTAATGTGATTATATGTGAGACTGGGCTGGCATCATTTACTCGTCCTGGGCTCATTTTTCTGTATGTCAATACAACAGCAAACTTGCAAAAATGCAGTACAGTCTTATGATGTGCATATCTCTGTTTTTGCTGTTTGAAACAGGTAAGATAGGATATGTTATCATTTTTATGAAATTATCTATTACAAAAAATGGGGGGTAAAAATTGCAGTGCGTTTATCATTGTTTTCTGTTTGTAGTTCATGGATGGTACATGTATACTCTAGCTCTCTGTCGTGTACTGGGCTCGCTAGAACATGTTGAGTTTATCTACTCATTAAATTACAACAAGGTTGAACTGATAAGGTTTAACAGCACTGCAAGTAAGTTTGTTGGTTTCACTGATTATGGAATGAAATGGGCAGATGACCTTAATAATAAAACAGAGTGGTTACATCAAGAAACTGTAAGAGATATTGCAAACTGCAAAAGCTTTGGAGCACTGTATCTCCCTTTGGTAGAAAAAACAGGTAAGAAACTTCAGACTTCAAAAATGTTACTTTACAATTACATGCAACAAATGAGATACTCAATATAAAACACAAGATTAATCTTTATGTGTCTGCAGTAAAACCAGAAGTCATTATCCGGTCAGTAAGGCAGGTCAGCGGTAAACAACCGGCCATGCTGATATGCAGCGCTTATGACTTTTACCCCAAACTCATCAAAATAAGCTGGATGAGAGACGGTGAGGTGGTGACTTCTGATGTGAGCTCGACAGAAGATCTGTCTGATGGAGACTGGTATTACCAGATTCACTCACACCTGGAATACTTCCCCAAACTTGGAGAAAAGATCATCTGTGTGGTGGAGCATGCCAGTTCAAACAAACCCATGATCTACCACTGGGGTAAGAACATGTATCATACCCTGAGAAAGAAAATCATTTAGAAAGATCATATAATACCTACTTGATGTCAACCCAGATGACATTTGATTCATCAAGCATGTAAAGTCAAAGAGGGAGTCCTGATCATAAACCACTTTCTCTAAATTAGGCTTCTCCATTAGAACATTATAATACACTACAAATGATAATAAAATAAAGGATTTGAGTCTATTTTTAAAAGTATTACTCTCAAGTGTTTTATGGGTCGAAGGCAATTTGTTAAACATTACAAACATTCATTAAAGGGGTGATATGACGCGTTTTCACATTTTACAGAGTTGGTGGCAGGATCATGGGCAACACAAAAATCATGTTTTGTTTTACAGATTCCTCTCTGTCTGAGTTTGATGAGAATAGGATCATTACTGGGGCTACAGGGCTTGTGTTGGGGATAATTATGACAGCTGGAGGATTTATCTACTATAAGAGAAAACACACAGGTTGGTTTTTAACAATTTTCTTGTAAAAAAAAAAACATGCAACACCTTTATTGGTGCAATGCCTTTAAAAAAAACACTAACTATTAGTCTAATGTTTGCATATTTAAAGAACTATATTTAGCATGCTTTAGTTTTGTTAGTTAATCACACATTTGGAAAATCGTTTGTTAAAGTACTGAATGTGTTTTACACAGTAATTATGTAAACACAATATTTACACAAAATATGTCTGTATCATTCATCTTTTTATATATATGTTTTGTACATTTTAACACATCACTTTTAAGCGTGTCAAAGATTCTTCTGGTTAAATGAATTTATTTTGTGCTTCTGTTCCAGGTATCCTCAGACACTCACAGCCAGCATCATTTGGAACAACAAATGTAATGGGTGCTGATGATATGGTACTGGACTAATGACTCATTTTTATAGTTTGTAGTTGTATTTTCCACCTTCATTATAGAAACTGGCAGTGCACCTTGTATACTGATATGGTAATTGATAAACAATAAGACTGTAATCTCAGACATTTTTATGTTGTTCTGGAACAGGAGCGTCTTTGCACAGGCTTCCAAGGATCTCGGTCAGGAAAAAAATGAATTGTTTATTTTTAATGAACGTCAAAGTCATGTCAATGCCAACCTACATGTTTGTCGAGTACAATTCACTGTTTGATTAGAAAGATGCTTTATGCAACTTGTTTTATGTAGCTTGCGGGATGTATCAATGATACAAAGACCTCACATATAAAACGCTCAAGGAACATGTGATCTCACGTCATCACCCCTCATTTTTTCATATCATGGTTCAATAACATACAGACAGCTGTGCATTAGTTTCTCAACACTACAGTTTATTAATTATATTTTACTTATAAAAGAATAAATTTTTTGCCCTTTTGATTCTTGATCTGTAAAGATTTTTTTTGTAAGGGATGGTGGAGTATACATTAAAAACTTAATTAAAAAAAATGTATCTGCTTGTTTTTTTTCTGTACTTTTTGACATTTTTACTCCTGCTGTAAAACTCCTGTAACATCTGGTATTGTTGTGTATTATGTCAAAGACAGCACAGTGGCATTGGCTTGCTATATTGTGTGTGCTGTTGAGTCTTACAAAGTGTAAATTTGTCACATGTCACAAGTAATGCCATGATTTACCACCTTCCAAAAATAGTTTAAAGCCTCTTCTTATATAGCTGCATGACGTGAATCATAAAAAAATAACAAGTACAAAAATGCAGTCAGTAAGGAAAGGATAATAATACTTATCCATTTTTTTCTAAAACATTTCTGAAAAAAGTTTTTTAAACTAGACAAAAATTAGATGTCAATAGTGAATAACACAAAAACAGACAATAACAAGTTGCCAAACAGATCAGAGAAAATATGCAGATCCACCATTCATACCACTGCAAATGACAATGATTAGAAAATTCCCTTTTTGTTATGTAAATCCCTCATTAAATTAACACCTGCACTTCTAAAATGGTCACCATATTAGGTGATCTTGTTGTATTAGTGACAATTCCAAACTACAAATCACAGAAGTGACTTCAATGTTTGTTATAATTTGCTGGTCTTTCAGGACTTAATCCTGAAAATCCACTTGCAATTCCCTGAAAATTACTGTATGTCACTAGATGGCATTTATTCAGTTCAGTAAAGGTTCTGCTACTCAAAATATTTAAGGTTTTATTTAACAGTTTAATTATGTTAAGAAAACTAAATTCCATAACGTGGAACAAATGTGCACAGTTGAATTAAGTTTGTAAATACATTTTAAAAATCTGTGTACTTTACCTAGAGATTATGATGTCACAGAATTACAGCACAGCCTATTGGCTGATTGGAGAAAAGTGATTCTACTTTGACATACAATTCTACATCCTGACTGTGTACTGACATACTTTAAAATGGAGGGAGTTTTTATAACTACACTTATCGTCGCCTGTGTCTTTTACATTAAAGCTCAGAGTAAGTGTCATTGTATAAATTCATGTTTTATCATACCCATTTGTTTGATTCTAAATAGTAAATAAATAATTGACCATTTTAATAACTAACCTCTAACCTCTAAGTTACAGGCTATCATGAATATGGACTGATTGAATCTTGTGGAGACAGAACAGATCAAGATGATTTCCTTATTATATACAATGATGAACAAGCGGCACATGTGGACTTCCAACAGAAGAAAGACATTCTCACGATACCCGATTTTATTGGCCCTGTTCAGTATCACTCAATGGTTTGGGATGCGATAGGAGTTTTAGGTATTTGCAGAGATGAAGGTGAAAGGTTAAAAGAGGTGTATGCCAATTCATCAAAGCCACTTGGTAAGTAATTTTAATAACACTTTATAATAAGTTTCCATTTGTAAACTAACAATGAACAATCCTTCCACAGTATGTTTTTAATCTTAGTCCATTTTTATTTTAACATTTAATCGTTTATTATGAAATAACACATAACATAGAAATGATAGGTGATTTGTACATCTTCCAGATCCCCCCTGGAGCTCAATTTATTCCAAACGTGATGCAGAGCTGAACGTTAAAAACACCCTGATCTGTCATGTGACTGGATTTTACCCTCCACCCGTCACAATCTCATGGACCAAGAACAATCTGAAT